>CM053786.1:345866132-346616132 GCA_028749045.1 Cupressus sempervirens | reverse complement strand
CCACATAAGCATACTAATGTAAAGATACTAAATCAATTCTTTTTCAAATCTGTGATCATAAATGTGAGCTTGCATTCCTCCTTCACCTTGAAAATTTTGGTAGATAACAGGTGGAAATGTTAGAAACGGGTGTAATTAGTATCTCTACCTAATATAAGAGGAAGATATAGAGAGATTTAGAGAGAAGCGGCTTTAATATGCCAATATGATAGTGTTGTACCCAAAATTTAGGGAAAAAACACACCAACAATATTTTTTAAAGATAGTTACAGCTAAGTTTATCACATACTCCCATTGAATGTGTTGCAAAAAGATAAGGCATGGTAAAGTTGAGTTCAAGTCTCGTGGTTGCATGATGAGTTTACTATTGTTCTAGGGTTTCAATTTCAGATTTAAATCATTGATCAAGGTAATTGTAATAGATTGTTCTCACTTCTAGGTTTAGGCACACTAATGCAATTTTATTAACATTTCATTATGAGGTAGAGTAAGTATTGAAAATTTGTTTTTCCAGTTCAAAACCATAAGTTCTTGTGCTAGAGGAATGGGTTGATAAAGTTGGATTGGTTAAATTATTAGGTCATGAAATATAGGCACATTATTAAACCAAAGAAATAATTAGTGCATCCAATTCATAATAATGAGTTCTATTAGTTTATGATGACTAATCAGGGAAGTATTGCACATAATTCATAAATTCTTTGGGCTACTATTTGCTAATGGCTAATATTCACCAACTGGCTATTATTTATTCACCAATTTATGACCGACATTTTGTAACTAATTTTAACCCTAAAGCAAAAAAAATACTTGTATAAAAAGGGCTTAGGCTTAGGGATTGTTTCATAAGGTGTGATGCAAAAATTGGTTCTTGCAACGGTATTGAGTTGTAAGGGATTACATATTGTAATTAGGTTGTAATAACTAGATCTTAACAATATTGGACTTGCTATTTGGTGGATGTAGCCCAAGGATTGGGTGAACCAAGTTAAATCTTGGTGTTTTGTTTTCTTTTGTGTGATCTATTATTTTTTGATATTGTTTATATTTGCATGTAATTGTTATTTTTGTTAGTGGTTAAATCCTAACAAGTGGTATCAGAGCGAGGTTGTTTTTCAGTTATCCTCTTCAAGAAAGTCTCATGGTTGAGTGAGAGTCTCATAGTTGAATGGGAGGGATGATAGAAGAGGGTAAGCTAAGGGTTGACAAGTTTAATGGGCAGAACTTTCAGTTATGGAAGATGCAAATGGAGGACTATCTCTATCAGAAGGATTTATGGAAGTCGTTGGAAGGAAAAACTAAAATCCATGGAACTATGACAAATGAGGAATAGGAGATTTTAGACAGATAGGCACTTGGAAGCATTTGGTTATACTTGCACCATCGGTGACATTTAATATAACAAAAGCAAAGACAACAAAAGAGTTGATGGAAACCCTAGCAAAATTGTATGAAAAGCCCTCTTCTTCAAATAAGGTATTTCTCATGAAGCATTTATTTAATATAAAAATGGAAGAAGGTGGATCTGTTGTTGATCATTTAAATGAGTTTAAAACTATTACTAGTTAGTTATCTTCTATGGATATTAATTTTGATGAAGAAAATAGGGCTCTCTTGATTTTGTGTTCTTTGCCTGAAAGTTGGAATGGTTAGATAATGGTTGTGAGTAATTTTGTTTATGGATCTAATACCCTAAAATATGATGATGTGATCGGTGTTATTTTGAATGAGGAAACTCACAGGAAAACCTCAAGTGGATCTACATTAGGAAGTACTTTGAATGCATAAAGTAGAGGCAAAATGACTAAAAGAGAAAATAATTTCAGAAATCATGGGAAATCAAAAGGAAAGTCAAAGGAGAAGAGGTCTCAATCCAAAGAGAGATTGTTGATGCTATGGTAAAATAGAGCATAAGAAGAAAGATTGTTCGACTCGAAAGAATAATGAAGGAGATAAACCAGAAGGGAATAAGGAGGTAGATGTGGTAAGTAACAAATCTAAAGAGGATGTTTTGCTTCTGTCTTTAGAAAGTGTTGATAATTCATGGGTTTTAGATTTTGGTGCTTCATTTCATGCTACACCTCATAGAGGTTATTTCATTGATTATGTCCAAGGGGATTTTGGTCTTGTTTGTATGGGAGATAATGAACCCTGTCAGATTGTTGGAAAGGGAAAAATTAAGATTAAGTTGTAGAATGGGAATCATTGGCTACTACATGAGGTAAGACATGTTCTAAGGCTGAGTAGGAATTTAATTTCAACAGGGAAACTCGGTGATGAGGGTTCTGTAGTTACTTTTAATAATGAAAATTGGAAGGTTTTAAAAGGTTCCCTTGTAGTAGAAAAAGGTGTAAAAGTGGGCACCTTATATCTTTGTACAGGTCATATTGTTCCTTCTATTTTAATTATTTCAGAGAAACATGAATGTTCAGGAACAGTTGTCATAGTTGAGCAGGGAGAACAAATAGCTACTGTAGATTCTGATACAGTGTTATGGCATAATAGACTTGGGCACAAGAGTGAGAATGGTATGAAATTACTTCATTCAAAGAAATTTTTACATGTTTGAAATGTGTTAATATGGATTTCTATGAAAGTTGTGTGTATGGAAAATAAAAGAGAGTGAGTTTTGTGAAGATTGGGAAGGAAAATAAAAGGGAGAAATTAGAGCTTGTGCATATAGATGTATGGGGATTGGTTCAAGTATCTTCCCTTGGTGGCTCTCATTACTATATTACATTTATTGATGATGTAACTAGAAAAATATGGGTTTATTTTCTTATACATAAATCCAATGTATTTCAAACTTTTAAGAAATGGAAATGCTTGTTTAAAAATGAGACTAGTAAGAAATTAAAATGTCTTAGATCTGATAATGGTGGTGAGTATTGTAGTCATGAATTTGAAGATTATTGCCCCAATAATGGTATTCATAGACAAAAAACTATTCCAAGAACTCCACAGGAAAATGGAGTGGTTGAACACATGAACAGGACTATAATGGAGTGTGCAAGGAGCATGAGGTTGCGTGATGGGTTGCCCTTATACATTTGGGTGGAGGATATTAATACTATTGTAAATTTGATTAATAGAGGTCCCTCTACTCCTTTGGGTTGTGGTATTCCGGAGGAAGCATGGATCGGTAAGAACATGAGTTATTCTTTTCTCAAAACCTTCAGTTGTGAAGCATTTGCTCATATAGGTTCTGAAAATAGAACCAAGCTGGAAGCTAAGTCAAAGCAATGTGTATTTTTTGGATATGGCATTAATGAATTTGGTTATAATCTTTAGGATTTTAAAAATTGTAAAATTTTAAGAAGCAAGGATGTCATATTCAATGAGAAAGTGTTGTACAAAGATCTGTTGCAGCAACATGAGAAGAAAGAAGATGATTATGTAGTGCTAGATGATACTCCAAAAGATTATTTTCAAACCATTCTTCATGATGTGCAACAACCACAACAACAAATACTACTCACACACTAGTGAATATTAGATGGTCAACAAGGCTAATTAGACCTTCAGAAAGATTTTCTCCCTCTTTGTATTCTATTTTACTAACCGATGTTGGTGAACCTGAATGTTATGATGAAGCTATGTAGGTGGATACTAAGATTTAGTGGGAGTCTAAAATGAAAGACAAAATGGACTCTTTGTTGAAAAATAAGACATGGCATTTATGCAACTTGCCTATGGGTAAAAGGGCTTTACATTGATTTTATAGGTTGAAAGAAGAGGGTGGAAGTAAGAAAAGATTAAAAGCCAGGTTAGTGGTAAAAGTATTTGCATAGAAAAAAAGGGCATTGTTTTTGATGAGATATTCTCTCTTATTGTTAAAATGACTTATATTTGCATCATTTTAAGTATTGTGGCTAATAAAGATTTGCATTTGAAGCAACTTGATGTTAAAATAGCCTTCCTTCATGGTGATTTTGATGAAGAGATATATATGGCACAACCACAGGGATTTGAGGTCAAAGGTAAGGAGAACTTAGTGTGTAGATTGAAGAAAATGTTATATGGCTTGAAGCAAGCACCTTGGCAATAGTCTCTAAAATTTGACAGGTTTATGCATGAGCATGGATACAATAGGTATCATTCAGATCATTGTGTTTACTTTAAGAGCTTGGATGATGATAGCTACATTATTTTATATTTATATAGTGATGATATGCTTATAGTTGGGTCTAATATGGATCATATTAAGTGGTTGAAATGCTAGTTAGCACATGTATTTTATATGAAGGATTTAGGGGCAACAAAAAAAATTCTTGATATGAAGATTTGTAGAGATAGAAAGAACATGAAATTGACTTTATCTCAAGCTGATTATATTGAGAAGATATTGCAACATTTCTCTATGGAGAATGCTAAAGTTGTCAGCACACCTTTACCTGGTCATTTGAATTTGACTAAGGAGATGTGTCCAAAGGCACAAGCAAAGGAGGATAAGATGTCCAAGGTACCCTATGCTTCAGCTGTAGGAAGCTTGATGTGTGTTATGGTATGTACAAGGCCAAATATTACACATGCAGTTGGAATTGTGAGTAGGTATATAAGTCATCCAAGAATTGGGCATTGGAATGTAGTTAAATGGATTCTTAGATATTTTAGAGGAACATCCAGTAAGTGTTTACATTTTGGGGGCTCTACTACTAACTTACAAGGCTATGTTGACTCAAATTTAGCAAGGGATATTGATACCAGGCAAAGTACTGCAAATTATGTATTTACTATTGGTGGGGCAATAGTGAGCTGGGTTTCTAGGTTACAAAAGGTTAATGCTTTATCCACTACAGAGGAAGAGTATGTTGCCACTACAAAGGTAGCCAAGCAAATGATATGGCTTTAGTTCTTCTTGAAAGAATTAGGACACCCTCAGAGGGATAATTATTTGTTTACAAATAGTCAGAGTTTCATTTATCTTGTGAAGAATTATGCTCTACATTCAAAGAAAAAACACATATAGCTACAGTACCATTTCATTTGGTCAATTTTGGATGATGGACAATTGAAGCAGGATAAGATACATATAGATGAAAATCCAGTGGATATGTTTATAAAGGTAGTGACAACGGAGAAGCTAAATTCCTCTTCAACTTTGGTTGGTCTTCTAGACTGAACAGGAATAAAAGAATAGAAAATTATAGGGTGGTTTGATCTAGTGGGAGCCCCATGTGGTAGCAGTATTGCTATAGGATCAATCTCCAAGTGGGATATTGTTGTCTAGTGTAGAGTCTGATCAATCCCCAAGTGGGAGATTGTTAGTTTGTGGTGACTAATTAGGGAAGTATTGTATGTACTTCATAAATTCTTTAGGTTACTATTTGCCAATGGCTAATATTTACCAATTGGCTGTTATTTATTCACCAATTTATGGATGACATGTTGTAACTAATTTTAACCCTAAAGTGGAAAAAATACTTGTATAAAAAGGGCTTAGGCTTAGGGATTGTTTCATAAGGTGTGATGTGAAAATTGGGTCTTATGGCGGTATTGAGTTGTAAGGAATTACGGATTGTAATTAGGTTGTAATCACTGGATCTTAGTAATATTGAACTTGTTGTTTGGTGGATGTAGCCCAAGGATTGGGTGAACCACGTTAAATCTTGGTGTCTTGTGTTCTTTTCTGTGTGACCTATTATTTTTTGATATTGTTTATATTTACATGTAATTGTTATTTTTCTCTGTTGTTAAATCCTAACAAATTCAATTTAGTTAGGTTATTATTCTAAAAGATTAATTTTACATGATTCATTGCTAACATTCAAAAGATACTTATTGCAAGGCCCCTTCTCTAGTGCCTTATTATAAACTCTAAATGTTATGGATATGATAAAAAGCTAAAAAGTTGAGGAAGTAAGGTGATATGTTGCAGTCATATTAGGCTGATATGCTGAGACCTTATTGAATCAAGGCTCGGGATGTCATGTTACTAGCCCCTGAACTATGAAGAGGACTTCATAATATTGTAGGCTCTATTAGGATGATTCAACACTCACCCTTGTGAGAGGAATTTGTTATAAGAATTGGTAAGTGTTTTTATAGTATGATTAAGTATGATGTGTAAGTAATGAGTCAATTATTGTGCAAGTAGTGAGAAAATAAACCAATATGTTAATGTTCCAGTAGGATAGATTGTATTGATTAATAGAATGTAATGGTTGTATCTGATGATTGATTTTGGACCTATATTGTTATGATTATACAAGCATATTGATTACCTAACATAATTGATTTTAAGGATATACACCTCTAAAAACAACAAGCTCAAAGATAAAAGTTTTACTTACTAAATTCTAACAAATTATCGATGATATACAATGATTCGCTAGCTTTGTTGCTAAATTTTCCTTGATCCACTACAACATTTGGGATCAAATTGTGACAGCAATTTATGACAGCGATGTAATTTTTGGTTATTTTCATGTTTTTTTTTTGCAATTGTCCCTAACATCATTGCAATACTAATGTTTGAGTTGTGATTACGATGCCCTCACAAGCATAAAACAAAAAAGAATGGCAATCATTTTCCATTTTTTTTTATTTTAGATATGTGTGTAAAAGAGGTGGAGAGCTCTGAATGAGGGTGGAGAGCTATGAACATTTTCATGGCCCTTGTGATCAGTGCATTTGTTTTCTATGCCCTCATGATCTCTACATTTCATTTCCATGCCCTTACTTTGTGATTTCACTATCATTTTGTGTCCTTGCTCTGTAATTTCATTATCGTGTTGTACCCTTTCTCTATGATTTCATTGTCATGTTGTGCCCTTATGATCTACGTGCCCTAGCTCTATGATTTTCTTCAAGGGTAGAAGAGGTACATATGTAAATTTCTTTTCTTTTCCTTGTAAACATTTATGTCTTCATATTTCCTTCTAATCATGTATCTCTTTATATATTCAGAAAGATCTTTTTCAAGGTGCTTATTACATATATGATCCAGCTACATATATATTCCAGAATCCAAATAATAAAACAATAAAACTCACTCAACCTATGCTAAGTGACTTACCACAAGATTCTACACAAAAATAATGTAGACCATGAAAAATGGGCTGAGTTTGCAAGAAATTTTACAAAAACATTTCATAGTAGATATTTTTAGGAAGAAACATGCCCTAACTAGTTAAATGGATCTAGTTGTTGATTAGTTGGGTTGATATATACATATGTTTAATTGGGTTATAGCTTCAATAAGGGAATGAGCCTCGTGATTGGTGCATTGCATTCCTATGATATATCTCTACATTTGTTGTTGTGCCCTTGCTCTGGGATTTGGATGACATGCCCTTGTGATCTCTGTGTTTCATTATCATGCCCTCGCTCTACTATTTTGGTGTTGTGTGTGATAACCCCACTAAAATAATATTTAATAATTATTAAGATATAAAATTATAATAAATAATATATATGAATAATATTATTAATATAATAATATAAATTATTATAGATCATAATAATATAAATACTACTATATAATTATATATATAGTAATTAGATATTAAATAATATACTAATTATAAATAGATATAGATCTATATATATTGGATATATCTAAAAATGTATAATAATATATAATTATTTAATACAATAATCTAATGGTATATTTAATATAAGATTACATTATATTATTTAAATTAATAATATATTATTATAATAGTCCTATTAATATTAATAATAATTTTTATATAATCAATAATTGCCTTATTAATATATTTAATACGAAAAGACACAACTCTTGAAGTACACTCATATATATAATATATCAACAAAAGAGGGAGAAATCATCGGAGAGAAATATTGAAGAACCATATTAATATAAAAAAATAGGTAAATTAATGGAATGACCAGAAGGGGTCATTACATTGTGACCTTGCTCTGCAATTTTTTTGCCATGTCATGCCCTTGCTCTATGATTTTGTTGTCGTGTTGTTCCCTTGCTTTGCGATTTCATTTCTATGTCCTAGCTCCATAATTTTCTTCAAGGGTATGTAAATGTTGGTTTATTTTCCTTCTAAACAGGTATCTCTTTATATCTCCTTTTGAACATGTATATTTAGAGATCCTTTTTAAGGTGTTTATTACATCTTAGCTACACAACAGAAAAATTGATCCAGTTGCATACATATTCCAAAATCTAAATTTAAAATTTAAATAATTTAAATTTAAAAAAAAAACTAACTCGACCCGTGCTAAGTGACTTACCTCAAGATCCTCCACAAAAATAATGCAAACTAGGAAAAATGGGCAGAGTTTGCAAGAAATTTTACAAAAACATATCATAGCAGATTTTTAGAAAGAAACTAGTCATAACTAGTTAAATAGATATAGTTGTTGATTAGTTGAGTTGATTACAAATTCTTTCAGAATTGTCATCAGACTAGGTACAATAAAATGAGCAATTAGTTGTTCCCAACTAGCAAGATCAAATACAGTTTTCCAAGGTGATAAAATTACACATGCAAGGAATTGAATAATAACTTCAATGAAGAGTTGAGGTGTAAGGAGTTGAAGAAGAAAGTTTTTCTTTTGTGTAAATTTCATAATCACAAGGTTTATACCCTTGCAGAAGCCTCTACCATAATGACATTACCTCTAAACCATGCAAAGGGTGTTGAAGTGGTTCCCAACCTTGAAACACTCTTATAAGCATTTGATATTTGGGATCATCGTAGGGAGACTACGCCAATATTTGAAACACTCTTATAAGCATTTAATATTTGGATTGTAAATTCTCAAAGACACTTGCAAGTGATTCCAATGTCTTAGTACCTACTGCAACACTTTCTTGGATTCTATCCTGTGGCTCCCATAATATCCTTTATGTTGTCTAGTTGTTGTTCTTCCATGCAGTATCTTTCTAAATTTCCTCCTTCTCGTTCTCTTTCTAAAACTGCTCCTTCTCCTTTACTCTCATGCCTTAAATTATGATTATCAAACTTCTGAATATCTGCTTCCACCTTATCTAAAATCAACTTCACAGTGTGTTGTAACTTTAGCATAGGTGTTTGATCACCAATAGCTTTCATTTCAACATTCAAGTTTTCAAGATTGGTCAACACTCTCACTTACAGACCTCTCATGTCAAGCACTTTTTGTACTATTTCAACACCATGCTCTTTCTTCTAAGCTAACAGTTCTTCAGATGCATTTTCTTGTAAAACATTAATTTTGTTGAACAATTGTAAACTCTTTTAAAGTGCATTGTTGTTTTCATGTATGTATGTATGTATCCATGCATGTATGTATATGTGTATATATATGTATGTATGTATGTATGTATGTATGTTTATATGTATATATGCATGTATATATATGTATGTATGTATACAGAGAGATCTTGTGGTTTGTGGATTATGGATTATAAACAAAAAAGAAAAGAAAACATGACATTAATCATTCCCCATTTGTTTTGATTGATTGTGGAGAGCTAGGCATGAAAGAGGGTGGAAAGCTCTAAAAGAGGGTGGAGAGCTCTGAATATTGGTGGAGATCAGTGGAGATCTAGGATTTTGTCGTCATTCCCTTATGATCTTTGTGCCCTTGCAATGCGATTTTCTTCAAGGGGAGAAGATGTACCTATGTAAATGTTATTTTATTTTCTTTCTAAACATGTATCTCTTGTTCATATATAATAGCATTGGTCATATTCAAGGATAACTAATTATGATGATTAAATGCATATGTGCATCTATGTATGCAAATTAGTCCACTATGTGAACTGCTTTACATGCATACATACACACTTGCATAGTACTTGTGCTAAATTAAATCAATCATTCATGTCTCAAATTCACACAAGCATCCTTGCATTCAATCAAATTTATTCATACCAAACAAAGTATGCATAAATCTAAACTTACAGATTATATTATCTCTTGGTGATTGAGTAAAGATCTTGTGCATAATATCATCCAGGTAATGATCGGATGCATTCACATTAAATCATAGTAGGATCGAGTAGATGATCCATTTATGTTACATCATACTTGTTTTATTGAACATTTTGTTTTTAACATAATTAGTAATACTATATTTATACAACTACAACTAGTACTCTTGTTTATTTTATTTAATCATATACATTTCAGATTATTATTTTTCTTAAAATTAGACTGTATATTTGTTATCACTAAAACACAAATATAGATCTCTAATAGTTATCTTTTTTAATTTCAAGATCTTCATATTTAATGTGAAGAGTTTCCACTACTAGACAGTGTAATAGCCACAATGTGGAGCCACATAGCTCATGGCTTTTTCCACCAAATTATATTTTTATTATATTTTTGTCCTTCAAAAATATTATAGGTGAATGTTCTTCTAATTTTCCATATATTTAATAATTTGTCACATGTCATTTGAGATAATTTTCTATTATGAGATAGAGACATCTATCATAAGGATGGACATGCCAATTTTGATCATCTCGCTTTGAAAGTTGATTCCCTTATTTGATTAATGAAACTACTTGCAACTGACACTTTGATTTTCTGTAACTTGCCCGATCAGCCATTCACACAGACTAATCATCCCATATCCATAAACAACATATAATCTTCTGTAAGTCTCTCTCCTCTAAAGACCCAATACATGGAGCCATTATCATCATGAGTAGACTCACTCTCCTTAGATGAATTTAATCAAAACTATTCACACCAAACTAAGTATGTAGAAATCTGTACTTAAAAATTATATTATCTCTTAGTGATTGAGTAAAGATCAAATATAGTTTTCCAAGGTGATAAAATTGTAGATGCAGATGTATGTATGTGTGTGTGTGTGTGTGTGTGTGTGTGTGTGTGTGTGTGTGTGTGTGTGTGTGTGTGTGTGTGTGTGTGTATGTAAGTGTATATATATGTATGTATGTATGTATGTATATATGCATATTTGCATCTTGTTGTTGTGCCCTTATGATCTCTGTGTATGTATGTATATACATACATACACACATACATATGTGTGTGTATGTATATATATGCATACATATACATAAAGAGAAGCTTCTCTAATTACATGCTGGGGGATATATAAAGAGATACATGTTTAGAAGGAAAATAAAAGAACATTTACATCAGTACCTCTTCTCCCCTTGAAGAAAATCGCAGAGCAAGCACTGCTACATTTGGGCCCGAAGACCACAAATTACACTGTCATCACAAATTATCATCGCAATTTGACCCCAAATGTTGAAGTGTTGCAAAGGGCATAGAGATCACAAGGGTATGACATAGAAATGAAATCATAGATCAAGGGCACAAAGATCATAAGGGAATGCCAACAAAATGTAGAGATCACAAGGGCACGACAACGAAATCTTGGATCTCCATTGATCTCCACCAAAGGCACAACAACAAAATATAGAGATCATAATAGCACAACAACAAAATGTAGCGATCGCAAGTACTTGACAATGAAATCTCCACCAACATTCAAAGCTCTCCACCCTCGTTCGGAGCTCTCCACCCTCTTTTGCATGCACCTTCCCATAATCAAAACAAATGAGAAATTATTTATGTCGTGTTTTTTTAATATAACTATCTAGAATAAATTTCACATTATGTTGTAACTCTGCCATAGGTGTTTGATCCTCAATAGCTTTCATTTTAGCATTTCAACATTCAAGTTTTCAAGTTTAATCTTCATTATATAGTCCTTTCCACCCTAAAAACCACTTTGTTACTTCATTAAAATCAGGACTTGAACAAAGCCAATGATAAAACAAAGCCCATATTTGAGAATCCAAATAATAAAACAATAAAACTCACTCAACCCATGTTAACTGACTTAGCTCAAGATCCTACACAAAAATAATGCAAACCAGGAAAAATGGGCAAGAAATTTTAGAAAAACATATCATAGTAGATAATTTTAGAAAGAAACAAGACATAACCTAGTTAAATTGGTCTAGTTATTGATTAGTTAGGTTGATTACAAAAATTCCTGTAGAGCTGTGATTCGATTAGGTACAATAAAAAAAACAATCAATTGTTCCCAGCTAGTAGGATCAAATATAGTTTTCCAAAGTGGTAAAATTGCATATGTAGATGTATGTATGTATGTGTATACATATGTATGTATGCATATGTATGTATGTATATACAAATGCATATGTATGTATGTATGTATATAGAGAGATCTTGTGGATTGTGGGGATTATTAGAGATATAGGATTTCCTAGTCATGCCCTTATGATCATTGCATTTTGTTGTCATGCCCTTGTGATCTCTACATCTCGTTGTTGTGCCCTTGTGATCTCTGTATCTTTTATATATATATATATATATATATATATATATATAAACAGAGAGATCTTGGCACAACAGAAAAATAATAAAACTCACTCAAATATTACAAACTACAATAGTTTCTTATAATTCTATGGTTCTCTTTGTAAGTTTAAAAATTAATTGCATTTATGTACATGTTTTTCTAGTTTGATATTTATTTTTTCCTGACTCACAATCCAACAATAATTTTTCAAAACATATACTGACCAGTTGGAGATTGAGACAAAAAAATGTAAGAATAATTGTGCAAAAAAAGCTAAAAACATTATTGATGCATGATAATCATCTTTTTAAGCTCTTTTTGGCACAATTGTTCTTATATTTTATAATATTTGGTGAGAACAAAATTCCAAACTAATTAGGTAGGTGATCCAAAATTAAATCATAATTGGTTAAGGCATGTTTAAATAGCTTATTTCACATGTTATTGAATGTTACGTGTTTATGTGCTACTATTAATGAATGTTAAAGGATGAACTAATGTTACATGTTAGCTTTGGACATTATGAGATTATTTTATGAATGCTCATAATTGTTTTTTACTTTATGTGATAATGAATGAATTCTATATTTTATTAATGAATGAATGTGAGATTCATCTCTTCTTAGGTACTAGTTCTAGGTTGTTGTACTAGTACTTAAGCATATTCCCTCTATTAAGATGTTTCAACAAGGGGAAAGGTAAGTCTTTGGGAGCTATAAAATTTTGTGTGCTAGAAGAAGTGACCTATTGGGAGAATGAATAAACAAACAAACATTAGTTCAAACCAAAGTATAAAATGCTCACAAAATGAAAGAAACAAACTAATGCTTGCTTGAGTTTTGCAGTTCAAAGTAGCCAACAAATCAAGCCCTCAAGCCACCTCTACAACTCAACAAAGGCACCCATGAGAGGCCTTGTTAGTGTGTTAGGATGTGAGGTATGTTTGGTGTGCTCTCCCAAATATAATAATGTAGTGAATCTCTTGAGTGGTGGTGAAATATGAATCTAAGCTGCATGAGATGGAGAACACCTTAAGAAATGGCTATGAAGAAAGCCATATTTGAAGACATTCGAGGATGAAAATAAAATGCAACCAAGAAAGCTAACTAAGTATGCAAGCTACACTAACATATAAATGCAATGGAAATGTGAATGTATAAGTAAACTAGACTAATAATGCAAATGAAAAGTTAAACCAGCTACCAAATGGTTAGTATGCACCTAGAAATCATCATGAAAACTACCATGAAAGCTACTATGAAAGCTCAACTAGTATGCAAGCTCAACTACAATGAAAACTCAAATCTCAAACCAACATGGTAACAATGCAATAATGGGAGATGTGAAATGCTTGAGACAAGGCCTCTATTTATAAGCTTGAGGGAGGGCTTGGTGAGGTGGCATCCATGTAGATGCCACATAAGGTGACATGCAAGCCATGCAAGTAGTCAAAAATTCAAAGTTTTCTCACACATATATGAGCAAACTTGAGAAGAAGAGTGGGAGACAAGAGTGCAAAGGGGAGTGTGTAGGCATGCCTTCTCACACATGTGTGAGCACACACTTAAGCTAATGAGAGGGATTAGAAAGGTGATTAAGGCATTTAAGTGGGATTAATTGAGGAATAGGCTTAAGAGGATGAAAATGATGGGTGTAAGCTAGGTTTTTAGGCTAGGCTTAAGATTAAATTAAATAAGATTTAATTTAATCATAGGTTTAGAAGAATTAATGGGATGTCAAGATTTAAATAAATAAGATTTATTTTAAAAAGGGGATGATGGAGGATCATGTGTTAAATTAATTTAACACATTAAGGCTAGGAGTATTTAAATTAAATTTAAATACTTTAGGCAAATGAACTTATTTAATTAATTAATTTAATTAAATAAGTAGAAGAATGTGACCAATATAATTAATTAATTAATAATTAATTACAATGTCACGGGCAATATTAAATAAATTAATATAGTCTTTAGGGACAATTTTAAATGTCTACATTTTGCCCTTCTTTGATGTGATATAGGGATGGCATCATATCAAAGAAAAAAATATAGGTTGCCCTAGAGAAGGTAGGAGTCCTACAGGCAACGACAGAGGAGGTGGGTACCCCCTCACGAAAATTGCACAAAAAATAAATTTTGGGCAATTTTCACAAAAAGGTCTTAAGAAAAAAAGAAAATTAAGGAAAAAGGGAATAAATGATGACATTTGCATGACTTGCAGGTAAACAAGGGACGAACATGGCTCAAAGAAGACAAGAGCTCAAACGGAGTCTTTGGGGGGCCTATATAGGCCTTTAAGGGGCTCAAAGAAGGTCATTGTCACACCTTGAGAGCAGAGCATCTAGAGCAGACATGGACCCCATTGATCGATTGCAGCTTGGTTAGCGCATTCAGGAGTACCAGTGAGTAGTTGAGATGGGCCCACCAGTAAGTTATTTGATCATCTTTGTCTTTTGGTAGACTAGGCTAGGGTAGGGGCATTCAGTAGACCATAAATGTAGCTAAACGTGGTCCAAGCAGAGACAACAGTCTCCACACTGTTGTCTGCACAGACGATAATTTAGCGACCACAGCATCAGTGGAGACAACATGATCGATCATGTCATCTGCGCAGACGCTAAAGAGGGGAAGGGATGCAGCAAAGATGATAAGTTTCATCCTATTGTCTTAACAGATGGGAAAGTAAGGTTTAGGCCAATAGAGATGACAATCGACGGTCGTCATCTCTACAGATGAAAAAAGATATGTGATTCATGTTGATCAACATCTGTGTCGATCAACATCTCCACAAATCAGTGTCTACGTCGATTAGCATCTCTGTATATCAGCATCTGCATTGATTAGCGGCTCTGTCAATTGAGACAAATCAACGAAGGACGAGGGGATATCCCTTATTCTAGGGATGGCATGAGCTAAAAGGAATGACTCTCTACATGTCTATGTTGCAGGAGGACACAGTGGTATTTAGGTCGAAGGAGCACTATCCGCCTACCATGGTGATCTAGAAGAGACTAACTGATGTAGACTGAGGACACGTGCAGTTATGCGGCTTGGAGCATGTGCATGAGTGGCTAGATCTAAGGGCCCACTCAGTGCAGCTATCAATTCTCATAACACAATGGCACACACCGATAGGGAGCTTCCATCTGGCGATAGGGGAGGCTACAGTCACACTTCTAGAAGTGTGGCAAATCTTGTGAGTGTCGATCTGAGGGGCTTATCCAAAGTACATACTAGAGGGGTCTAATCTATTCCTGAGGGAGTGTTTTGGTAGATGAAGATAGTGGTTACCCATCCAAAGATCATGGCTATCATGGAGAGGAGCCTTGGATCATAGGTTATCGAGGCTGGTAGTATATCTAGCCTCCCTCATATGGTGGATGTTTCCAAATCATGCAAGGCACAATTGGTCAATCGGTTGGGTATGGGTGTTGAGCACCCTTCTACAGGAGGACAGGGAGGTCTATTGTTGGGGACAAACAATCTTAGCAGAGTTATACCATGATTTGCATATGTGTGCATATCAGACATAGTGGATTGTAGGACCAGGACTGACACTACTGATGGTCTAGTCATGGGAGCACCTTGGAGTCACACAGCCCATTACTTGGTGGGAGACCAGGCAGCCTGGCAAGCCATTCACCTACAGATATCGGCCTCTAATCTAGTACACATCCATAGAGTTAGTGGAATTTTGGCACCAATGTATTGATGAGATCATTATGTTTGAGTGAACTCCATATGATGGGGTAGAGCAGTGAGGGAGAGTGCTAGTAGCAATGGTGAGGATGACACATAGGATCAAATGTAACTCCCTTACATGTAGACTAATTTTTGGATCATTGGTCATTCCATGCATGTGATCATGCGCTACATGCCTTCTCAGGTGCGATGGCAGTTTGGGAGGAATCAGGATGCAGTGCCAGACAGATTCCTTTATCTTGTGGTTTCTCGAGAGTATGACCAACTATGGGGTCACGAGACTACTCTGCGACTGGCATGGGCTTCTTGGCTAGGGATGGTAGCAATGCCCTAGGTGTATGGGTAGGATAGAGGGGATACAGGTGTGACACTGGCATATGCACAATGGTGGGCAGCCCACCAACGAGCTAGACTAACAGTGCCTGAGGCACCTCCACCATTTGAGTACGCATGAGGAGATGGGGATGATGTAGGGGATGGGGGATAGGTAGCTATGATGCCACCTTTGGCACAGAGGACATAGTAGGGACCGCACAGGCACAAAGCCAGTGCGAGGAGGGGTACGGGGACAGTGCCAGTATAGGCACCACCATAGATAGCACCATAGGTACAGGCATAGGCACCACCACAGGGACCTCTAGAGGCACCTCCATAGGTACAAGGATAGGCATAGGCAGAGGACCTAGATATGGTTAGGGCCAAGAG
Source organism: Cupressus sempervirens (assembly GCA_028749045.1). NCBI lineage: Eukaryota > Viridiplantae > Streptophyta > Pinopsida > Cupressales > Cupressaceae > Cupressus > Cupressus sempervirens. The sequence continues at coordinate 346,599,444 of CM053786.1, read as the reverse complement.
AGATAGCCTAAGGATAAAGGTAGCCTGGCTCGAGGCAGAGCTGCAGGTATAGAAGGTCAGGGCAAACAGTGCACAAGAGGCTCTAGCAGCCTTACAGGCATGGGTAGACATTGGGGAGTTCACAGACATGTGGATGCAGAGGAGATAGTAGAGCTATAGAGACTCCAAGGGGAGGTTGCCTCACTATGCACCGAGTGAGAGACTCTCCAGAAACAGATCAATGAGTATCGTCGACAGTGAGATATAGCCTGATAGATGGTATAGCCTGGGGCGAGTGTTGCAGTCATATAGGAGGCCATCTCATCCAATCGAAGAGAGGCATGAGCTATATGAGAGTTGGCCTATTATAGGTCACTATATTATGATGTTGTACCTGTCGATCAACGGTGACTATATTTTAAGAGAGGTGCCAGCTAATGGACTATTAGGGGCATAGCTCAATCAGAGCAGTCAGTTGGACAGAGCCAACCTTCGCAAAGGGGAGACACAGGGGGGGAAAGGCCCTCACAGCTTGGCTTTTGGATTTTGTAAAGTGATCATTTTTTACAGATATGTGTAGATGCAGTGAGTTTTTGATGATGCATTTGTACTACATGATTCTACATGATTTGTATATGGACTGTACAGACATTATTTTTGATATATACATGACATGATTCGATGGCCCTATATGTGTATGGTTTTATGTGATGCATATGATATCTATGATGTAGATACTGACACTTGTGATGCAGGATGTGATGCTATGTGATGTTTCTATATGATATATATATATGATGGCTAACATGTGTGTGATGTAGATTTGTGGGCAATTATGAGATGTATGGTTTTATTTTACATGTATGGATGCACGATATATATGTGAGATGTGATTATGATGTATATGCCACTAGATATGATGACTAAAATGAATGTATGCAACTAATAGAATAAACTAATAATGCAATCTAATAAAATGAACCAAAAATGCCTAATGAACACTAAAAGAGATGAATCAAATGAACAGTAATGAATGCAATGTAATGGAAAATGAATGAATAAATGCAATCTAAAATGAAAATGAATGCAACCTAAATAGAGGGTAACCTAAAATGAAAATGCACAAAAATGTCTAATGAATGCAACCTAATGAAAATGAACTAATAAATGAAACCTAAAATGAAAATAAAAATGAATGAATCCCAATGAAAATGCAACCTAAAATAAAAATGAATGCACCTAATGAAAATGAATATCTATCAAAACTATCACACATAGAAACCCAGTAGCGTAGCATAGGAGGGGGGAAATAAATAGGACCTTGTCTCAAGCACAACTTGAATGAAGCCCTATACTACATGTAGCCTAACTATATGATATAAAGAGATTCCATTGTGTTTATATGGGGAGCACACCTTATTTTTATTTTGCAAAAAGAGTTTATGCATTATATGCTATAGAAGCATAAATGTCAAGGCTCTTTTGCATGGACTAGACACATAAAACCATAGAGACTTGAGGATGATAGGTGTAGTTTGCATAGTCATGATGGATCAACTGTTGTATACGCCATGGAGAGGTCTAGGCACACCCAAAGTCTTTTTAATGATCTTTGGTGGAAAGTGTGCTAACCTGTTGCCCCCATTGCACAATTAACATGACCTGAAACTAACACATGACATAAAGCTTCAAAAAAGGGATCATAACACGTGTAGTCAATGAGATCAATTTAGGTACAACCAAAAAATGGAAGATCAAGGCACACCAAGTAGTCATTCAGCCCACAGTTCCTGCCAAGAACCTTAGGTCTAGAAGTGAATGTCACAATGTCACCTATAGGAAGGATTCATCCTATAATAATGTGTCAAATCAAATGTCAATGATCATAAAATTGTGTGTTTTCGGCAAGGGCTATGAAGCGAACAAACTTCTCGAATCATTAAGCCTCAAATGGTGATTTTGTGTAAGTCCAAGTGTGGTTACTATTGTGAAAAAGCTCAGCATAATTGGTTTGGTCAATCACTCGACAAAAAAATGCCTCACAGACTAGAGGTCTTTCAAAAGATGGAAGTGAAGCAAAGCCTCACGGACAAGAGGTCTTTAATTGGATGCATGACAAGCAAAAAGCTAGATACAACTTTGCACAAATGGAATGGAATGGTGGAATGAAGTGGAGTGAACGAACCTTATAGACAATGGATCAGCCATACTTTTTTTAGGAACTTTTTCTTCTTTTTAGGTTTTTCTTCATGAACATTTTATGATTTATTTTGGATTTTTTTGATTTTCTAATTTTTTTAGATTTTTGCAGGATTATAAACATTGTACAAGAACTACAAAGGATCAAGCATAGAACCACTTGAGATGCTAGATATTTGCAGGCTCAGGGAGTGGATCTCTCTCTAGAGTAGCAATTTGATATGCCCCAGAACCATATTTGGCTATAATGATAAATTGACCTAGCCAATTTGCCTCAAATTTTCCTTTTTTTTCACGGTTCTACAAATTCCTCATATTATGCTACAAACTAAGTCACCCACTTCAAATTCCCATGGCTTGACTTTCTTATGATACTAAAGCTGAAGGAAATTTTGATACACGCGGAGGTGGTTTAGGGCATTGAGGCATCTCTCATCGAGGAGTTGCAACTCTTACAAGCGAACAACTCGATATTCTTCTTCGGACATCAGATTCTTGAGAGAGATTCTAAGGGAAGGGAGCTCAATTTCAATGGGTAAGATGGCTTCAGAACCATAAACAAGGGAAAATGGAGTGGCTTCTATGGGAGTATGGATGGAGGTGCGATAGGCCCAAAGGGCAAGAGCAATTTGGAGGTGCCAATCACAACTAGCTACATCAACAGTTTTCTCTAGGATTTTCAAAATGGTTTTATTGGTAGCTTCAGCTTGGCCATTTCCTTGGGGGTAGTATTTGGTGGAGAGATGTTGGGTGATTCTAAATTTTGTACACAATGTGGCAACTTCTTGATTTTTGAAAGGAGTTCCATTATCAGTCATAATATCTTGAGGTATATTGAAAGGATAAATAATGTAGTTCAAGATGAACTTCAAAATTTGTTTTCTAGTTATGTAGGTTAATGGGATGGCCTCAACCCACTTTTTGAAATACTCTGTGGTGGCAATAATGTACTTGTGGCCATTTGCATAATTTGGGTATACTTGATCAACAAGATTGAATCTCGAGTAGGAAAAATGCCATGGGGTGATGGTGGGCTAAAGGTCTTGGGTGGGAGCATGTATCAAATCACCATGTTGTTGACAAGGCACACATCTCTTCACAAAATGATATGCATCTGCTTCCATAGTGGGCCAATAGTAACCTTTCCTAAGAAGCTTTTTTGCTAACATAAGGCCACTAGAGTGGGCACCACAAATCCCTTGGTGTACCTCTTCTAACATTGTTCTAGCTTCATTTGAACTGAGACATCGAAGGAGGGTTCCATCAAAGTGTTTCTGGAAAAGTGTGTCACCTAGAATGGTATATCGAGTGATGCAACGAATGAAGGTTTTACTTTGATTTGTGGTGAGGGCTATGGGAATGGTTTTGTGATGTAAATAGGCAAAAATGTCAATGTACCATGGAGACTTAGGACCAACAATCTCACACACCAACTCTAAAACGATTTGCTCATAAGCAGGAGTAAAAAGATTCTCAACCAGAAACTCACATTTAGGACTATACTCTGGCATGGCAATCATGGAGGCAATAGTAGCCATGGCATCTATTGCTTTACTATTAGCCCTTGGTATCTGCTGAAAAACAGTCTCTGTAAAGTGATGCTTAAGATCTTCAACTATCCTGCGGTAGGGAAAGAATCTCTCATTCTTTGTGTCGTATTCATCTGTGACTTGTTTAATAACCAATTGTGAGTCTCCAAAGACAAGAAGGTTTTTGATATTCCATCTGATAGCTTGACGCAGTTGTGTGACTAAACCTTCATACTTAGCTCTATTTTTTGTGCAAGGGAATGAGATTTTATAAGACTTAGGAATGAGATCCCCTTGTGGTGTCACAAACAAAATTCTTGCCTCTGATCCCTTTTGTATAAAGGATCCATCAAAAAATAGTTTCCATGGTGTATTAGGGGTTATAGTCATAATTGTGCCATCTGAAAAATCTGCTACAGTGGGATGGTCACCTTGAAGAGGAGCTTTAGCAAGCTGATCTACAATTACTTGTCCTTTAATGGCCTTACAATCCTTATACACAATGTCAAATTTACTTAAAATCAAGACCCATTTTGTTGCTTGATCAGGAAAGGAAGCTTTTGATAGAAAATACTTGAGTGGATTTATCTTGGCAATGAGATGTGTAGTATGATTAAGCATATAATGGTGCAACTTTTGTGTGCAAAAGACTATGGCCAAACCTGCTCTCTCAATAGTAGTGTAGTTCAACTCATAGCCAACTAGTGTTCAACTAAGGTAATATATAGCTTGTTCATTCCCATTGTCATCTAATTGTGCCAAAAGTGCTCCTAAGGCAACTGAAGTGGCTGAAATGTATAGAATCAATGGTCGTCCTACAACTGGATAGACTAAAACTAGATGATTAGCCAAATATGTCTTAATTCATTCAAATGCTTTTTGGCATATACAATCCCATTGAAACTTGTTTTCCTTACGAAGCAAATGCTGAAGTGGATGGACTTTATCTGCTAGTTGTGACAGAAATATTCTAATGGATTGTAGCTTTCCTTGAAAATTGCGGAGTTGTTTCAATGTGGGAGGTGGAGGCATGTCCATGATGGCTTTCACTTTTGCCAGGTCTACCTCAATACCTCTTCTTGATACAATGTAGCCTAACAATTTTCCTAATTTGAACCCAAATACACATTTCTTAGGATTAAGGCACACTTTATATTTCTCCAACCTTTCAAAAATTATGGTGAGAACATCAATGTGAGATTCTCTTTTCTTTGACTTTCCTAGGATATCATCAACATAGTCCTCCATTATGACATGTAGAACATCATGGGATATGGTAGTCATTGCGCGTTGATAAGTGGTGCCAGCGTTTTTCAAGCCAAAAGGCATGACTTGACAACAAAAGGTTCCCCATGGGGTGGTAAATGCCATTTTATGTTGATCTTCTTCTACAATTTTGATTTGACTGTAATCGAAAAATCCATCCATCAAAGACAACATCTCATGTCTAGCAGTCAAATCCACTATGATGTCTATGTTAGGAAGTGGAAAATCATCCTTAGGACGTGCGAGATTTAAATCTTGAAAATTTGAACAAACATGGATGCCCCCAGATGCTTTTCCTACAGGAACAGTGTTGGAGACCCACTCAGGATAATCAATAGGGCGGATGAACTTTTCCTCTAACATTTTCTGCAACTCTACTTTGACTAAAAGTGCTACCTTAGGGTGCATTTTGCACAATTTTTTCTTTACTAGTTTAATCTTGAGATCAACTGTCAAATGATGCACAACCAAATCCATGTCTAAGCTAGGCATGTCTTTGTATGTCCATGCAAAATTGATTTTACCCTTTTTCAAGAATTTAGTCATGGCTTTTTGTTCTTCAAGACTTAGGGTAGTTGCAATGTAGGTGATTTGTGGATTATCCTCTATTCCGAAATTGACTGGAATTGTGTCCTTATTCAAAATAAATGACTTTTCTGGTGGCAAAGATCTAAATGGCAAGTCAAGCTCTCCCTCCTCTGGCCCCTCTAAGAGGTTTTCACCAAAAGACATGTCCTTTATTTTATCTTTTTATTCATCCAAAAGTGCCCTAGAAGGTTTTTCACTAGAGGATGTTTCTTTTATTTTTCCATTTTTATTTTCTTTTTCACTTTTGCGATAAGAGAGTTGACTTGGCTACCAAAGTAGGCTTCCTCATTGTATCAAATCTCATGTTCGTAATCTTAGAGATTCTTAAGGCCAAAGAGTGCCATCACTGCTTCATCAGACTTACAGATATCGAGAGTTGGTGGTGTATCTTGGAGGTCCTAGTCTATCATGTTGAGGTTGGTGAGAGGTAGGTTGGTGGATGAAAGGTCAGCTATGGTAATGGCATGGACATAGTTATCTAGGTCATCCTCAATGTATTGGAAGGGTACTTCGAAGAATTCATCCTCTTCAGTCTCAGAATTAGGTTCGGCCAAATAGTTGTTACCAAAAGTCACCTTAGGTTTGAGGGAACCCAAATCACATCCTTTACGATAGCTATTAGCCTCAAGGGGTTGTCTAATTCCATTTTCTTTTGGTCCAAAGCCGATAGCATGGCATCCCATATTTTTGACAACGGGAGGGGCCTTAACATATTTATCCTTAGGAAACTCCATAGGTTCATCTTTTCCATCAAAATATAGCCAATCTAGGATATTAGATTCCATGTGCTCATCACTAAGTGAACCCCAATTTTCAAATGTGTTTTTGTTAACTTGCATAGTATCCTTATTTGTGGTAGGTGATAATTATGAAGGTTTTCCAAAGGAACGAGGAGAGAGTGGTAGTTCTCCAACACACAAGGCATTTTCAAACTTATACTCTCCCATTCCTAAATCAGCAAAAATAACCTTCTTCCTTGTGGTCTTAACCTTAGTATCTTCAACCTTCTATTTTCCTTTGCAGGAACTAGAATCACCATTGGCTAACTTTGGTACTGTTATGGAAGGTGATGTTTTTTATAATGAGAAGCTTAGGTATAACCTTAACAAACTCACTAATTGGACAAAAATTTGTTGATGCACCTTCCAATTTTTTACATAATGCAAACGGGGTAGGATCTCCTGGGATTGTGACCTCTCTTCCTTGGTGAGGAAATTTCAAGCATTGATGATATGTAGATGGTACTTCTTTGAGTGTATGTATCCATGGTCTACCAAGCAAGATGTTATATGGAAAATCCAAGTCTAGGACATGGCATTCAGTATTTATGACGACTAGCCCAACCTTGAGAGGTAACACGATAACTCCTTTTGATTCTCTTTCCCTTTCATCATATGCTTTTATTGTGATCCTTTTATTGACATCTAGGAGGTCCTCTAGAAATCCCAAGAAATGAATCATTTTCAATGTACAAAGGTTCAAACTGGATCCATTATCTATAAGGACTCTTTTTATTTTATGTCACTGTATAAGGACTTCAATGTGGAGTGACATATTATGGTGTGGACTAGGACCTTGGAAATATTTATCTATGAAAACAAGGTGTTGTTGAGCGGAAAGGTTTCCAATCATGGCAGTGAATTGAGAGACATTAATATTTTTAGGAACTCGAGACTCTAAAAGAGTCTTCTCCAGGATCTCTTTATGGATGGGTGATGGGGTAAGAAGCTCAAGAATGGATATTTGTGCAGGAGTCTTACCTAGCTGGGACAATACATCATAGTGAGAAGCGGGCCTTTGTGAGGTGGATGGTGTAGCAGGCGCATGTGGAATTGATGGATTAGTGTTGTTGGGAGTGGTGGCTTGCAAAGTGATTCTTCCCCATCAAGTGGTTGCATCACAATCAGTTGCTTGTATGACAAGGGTATTCACATGAGTGTCTACCTCTTCAATGCAACCACACATGGAGTTAAAACCACACATATCGTTGGTTTCTATTTTACCATACAAGGAGTCAAATCCTGATATGTGGTTAGTAGAATAGTCATAAGGTAGTGCATTTTATGTGGAAGCTCAATTCGCATTGTTGGTATTGTTGTTATCATTGTTGTGATCGGGAAATGGCTTTTGGAATATCTTCAATTCAGCATTTTTAGAGGTTGGACCTCCCTCTACCTCAATTTCCCCATCATCAACAAGATTTTGAATAAAGACTTTGAGCTTGATACACTCGTTTGTGTCATGTCCCTTGATGTAGTGGTATTTGCAATATTCATTTTATCTATACCACTTGGATTTTGGTTAGTTCTCATCAAAAGGACATGTGTTGGGAAATACCATCAAATTGTTATCCACTAATTTTTGAAAGATAGCATCCAAGGGTTCATGAAAGTTAGTGAACTTCCTATTTCAATCATAGTCATGATTGTAATTGGTATTGTTGTTGTTGCATGGAAAAAATTGTGTTTGATTACAAGATTTTTGATTGCCTTGATTGTCATGATTCGAATTGTTGTTGTTTCAATTGCGGTAGTTGTTGTTGTTCCCTCCTTGAAGATTTTTGACATCAGTGACACCATTTTGTGTAACACCCTTATTCTTGGACCAAAATTTGGGTTTGCTATTGTTGTTTGCCTCATTGTGTGAAGTTGATGAATTATAATGCTTAATGGTACCTTTTTCCAAAAGTCCATTTTCAATGTTCTTGCCCTTCTTGACCAAAGTGGCAAAGTCTTTGGGGCTAGCCATCTTCATGTGGAAAGATATTTTGGGTATCAAGTTCTTGATAAATATATCCACAAGGTGGGAATCCTCAATTTTATATGGTATATGATTAGCAAGATTTCTCCACCTTTGTAGGAAGTTGGCAAAAGTTTCACCATTTCGTTCATTGGTGTTGCACAAATCACTTAATGAGGCATGATGTTCAATGTTGTAAGAGTATTGTGCTATAAACTTGCTTGTCAAATCATTGAAGGAATTAAAGGAGCCCTTAGGTAAATTCATTAACCATTCTAGCGTGGGGCCTCCAAGACTTTGTGCAAAGGGCCTCTTAAGATAATCATCATTATAGGCTACTTCTTGGCACAAAATAAAAAATTCCTTGATGTGTGTGATGGGGCATGTCTCTCCTGTATACTTGTCAAATTTAGGAATTTCAAAACTAGGTGGAAATGGTACCATATTAATGGACTTATCTAATGGAAAAGGACAAATCTCCTCAAAAGAGAAATCCTTCACCCCTTTGTTGTTCATGTTAAGCACCAAATTTTGCAATTCTTGAAATTGTTGGGCCAAATCTTGGTTTGGTTGCACTTGTGATTGTTGGGTGCCTATAAATCCACCTCCTAAATTGTAGGGAGTTCCAAATGTGGTGTGAGGTGGTGGAAGTACTCCACTTTGGCCAATGTATTGATATGCAGTTGTTGGAATTAGCACGAATGTCTTTACCATAGTTGTTGGCACTTGCAAATAAGATGAATACATTGGTTGTGTTGGAATTTCCATTGGTTGAGTAGGCACTTGCCCAATACCTAAGCATCCCATAGTTGAAGTTTTCAAGGTAGATTGTGGAATACTAGCATGTGTGGTAACATTAGGTATGGCACTAATGATTTTTTGAATATGTTATGCACTCAATTGAAATGTGGGTTGTGTTGAAGTGCTAGATGTAGGCATAGCACTAGTTGTTACCATGGTTTCTTTCCCTTTGCTAGATGTTGGAGTTGTGTTTGAAGTGGGTAATATGGGAGCACCACCTTTTGTAATTTGTCTCAACAAAGTGCTCTCATCAAAGCTTGGGGGAACATTAACACCTTCCTTGACCAACTTAGGAATATCTCATTTTTGTTTACTCTAATGGATTTCTCCATCATTTCAAAATTGTAGGGATCCGCAAGGAATGTCCTTAAATCACTAGGTACATTGTTGGGGTCAATAGGATCTTCATCTCGGTATACTTCTTCGTCATTCCCTCTCAAAGTTGTGTTACAAAAGGGATCTTTTGCTTCTTGTGTGGATGTTTATTTAGGCATACCAAGGTTTGAACTAGAGGGAATTATGCTCCCTAATGAAGTTGTGTGTGGAGGAAAAGGATTCTACATCTCTTATTGCCTCAATGATTCCCACAAATGTGACATGGGATTAAATGTAAACTTTCATGATCGTGTATGTACCATATAATAGGGACCAACCAATGAGTTGAAGATTATGGAAGAAAGAGGAAATGAGGATGAAAGCTATTAACCTTACGTGATAAAATGGCTAACTATTTAAGTGTGAACAAAAGACCTTGATTTAGAAAATAAAGTGTGAGTAGAGGATAATTGTATCTTTCTCCTACCAAAGATAGTCAAGTGATCTTTAAGCAAGATAGGACACCAAATTGATTACTCACTATTTGGAGATGGACTTGTGATCCCAAATAAGTAAGTGTGATTAAAATAAATGTTTGCTTATTGATAAAAGGTCTAGTGTTGCAATGTCAAAAGATGTTTTTAAGGTTCAAGCTCTCTAGAAGAAAATTTGAAAATGGAAGATTAGGAGTTTGGAAAATGGAGGTAAATAAGAAAAATGGAAGTGTGATGGTCACTTATACGGTTACTTCAATCCTCGTTCACTAGAAATAAAAACCTTGGGTTCACTACAGGAAAAGTAGACCAATTTCGAAGTTTTCTATTGTAGGTAATTCTATCATAACGGTCTTGTCTAGCTTCTTCCTTTTGGATATCTTTGATAGCATATCAGAATTGTTTGTCACTGTGTGCTAGGTTCTTCCTTTCCTTGTAGACAGGTGGTTTGGACAATTTCACTTTCTTATATTTGACTTGGTTGACTTTGTCGGTCATGGTAGGAATAAAACAAGACCCAAATTTCAAGCACCAAAAACTTTACAACAAGATGAAACTAGACTCAACCAATTTCAAAATGTAGACTTAATGTAGGACCACTTGAAAATAACCGTGAGTCAAGAAGACTTCACTTACCATTGTTTCACTCAATGAAAGGTTACCTCACAATTTCACTCATTTTAGAACTTGTTTAATGTTTGGCTTTGGTTTTGAATGTTTGAACAAGCATGCTGAACACACCAACAATCTTATTAAGGCTGCCACTAGGATGAACAAGGCTTATCTAAGGGGTGTCCTCGATATACACAAGGTACATGAGGCCCAAATCTATAGATAAAAGAAAATATTGCCACGCAATCGAGGGGAGATAGTAACCCAAATCTCCTCCTTCACTTCCCAAAGGTATAAAGTTCTTTGGAGCTTAGCCAAAAGTGACAATAGTTTGCTTCCAGGAGAGGTGTCTTTCTATTCACCTCCCACTGTTTATACTCTGCTAGAACACTGGAGTTGAGATCATCCCAAGAGGTGATGAAATCCCCAAGCAGGCCTTCTAAAAAAAGAAAAACAAGACCACTTATTTCTTGTGCATCCAAGATCACTCGAAGGCGTGAGGGGAGAGAATACATAAGTGGCCTTGGGGTTTAAAAGAAACTTGTTCTTTTCCCAATGAAGCTTTAAGTTTTCTATCTACTTGAAGACACTCATGATTAAAACATGCAAGGTTCTTTCCAACTTGAAATTTTGTCAATGTAAATGAAAACACAAATTTGTCAACAAGAAAGTAAATCGAGTGCATGGAAATAAAATGTTAAAAATAAAAATGTTGAAAATAAAGTCATTTTACTTTAGGGCATTCAAGAGTGTGTGACTTCATTTTAAGCACCAAATCCAAATGTGTTCTAGCCTAGGCATACATGTCCATTTTAAGAACCAATTTCAAATGGTTTCTGGTCTAAGCATACATGTCTATTATCCTTTAAAGCATTCAAGAGGGTATGAATTCTTTTTAAGCACCAAGTCCAAATTTTTCTACCCTATGCATTCATGTTAATTTTAAGCACCAAGTCCAAATGTTTGCTAACCTAAACATGCATTCCAACAAAGTGTAAGCATTCACAAAAATTTTCCTTTTAGGCACTCAAGAGTGTGTTTAGGGTTTACTAATTAACTTGCATCATACATTCAAATGAAAGTGGTTAAACATACAAGTTCATTAACCCCTAAGTTTAAAGTGATAAAAATCACTACAAACTTCCTTAGTGATAAAAATCAATATTGTTTTTATTTTTTAAGTCTTCGAGGTTAATTTTCTACATGAACCGTTATTAAAAACCTGCAAGTCACCAGTTACCAAAAATAATTCAAAAACTTGTGCAACTTTATATGCAGGCATAAACAACAAAATACAGGCGTAGATGATGGTTAACGAAGACACTAAAATTTGGAGATGTTGAAACTCATAGATGACAAATGACATAGACGATAGAGGATAACTAAGTATGATTTTGTGGTGATGTGGTAGTGTGAGACGTAGATGACAATGTAAACTATAGAGACAAAAGTTGCAGACGATAAAAGATATGTTGCAGACGACAGTCTATGATTCGCAGATGACAAAATAGTTTTCGGAGATGACAATGTGAAAACCTAGATGAAAGAATAGACACCTAAAAAGACACAAAAATGAGTTTTCTAGTGATTAAACAAGTGGTTTTAGATACAGAGCAGAGACGCTAGCTATTGGAGATGCTAGTCTGTGCAGATGTTGATCTGTGCAGACGACAGGCACAGAAGACGCTGCGGCTCACGAAGACGACAATGCGAGGATTTCTACAACTAAACAAGGCATTGTTTATAGATTTTTAGGATGAAATCAAGGACATGGGTCCCACTGAGTGTGTCAAAATGTGTGCTAGAAGAAGTGGCCTATTGGGAGCATGAATAAACAAACAAACATTAGTTCAAACCAAAGTATCAAATGCTCACAAAATAAAAAAATAAACTAATGCTTGCTTGAGTTTTGCAACTCAAAGAAACCAACAATTCAAGCCCTCAAGACACCTCTACAGCTCAACAAAGGCACCCATGAGAGGCCTTGTTGGTTTGTTAGGATGTGAGGTATATTTTGGTGTGCTCTCCCAAATACAACAATGTAGTGAATCTCTTAAGTGGATATGCAAATGTGAGTGGTGGTGAAATATGAATCTAAGCTACATGAGATGAAGAACACCTCAAGAAATGGCTATGGAAAAAGCCATACTTGAAGGCATTCAAGGATGAAAATGAAATGCAATCAAGAAAGCTAACTAAGTATGCAAGCTACACTAACATGTAAATGTAATCGAAATGTGAATGTATAAGTAGACTAGACTAATAATGCAAATGAAAAGCTAAACCAACTACCAAATGGTTAGTATGCACCTAGAAATCATCATGAAAACTACCATGAAAGCTCAAACTAGCATGCAAGCTCAATTACAATGAAAATTCAAATCTCAAACCAACATGGTAACAATGCAATAATGGGAGATGTGAAATGCTTGATACAAGGCCTCTATTTATAAGCTTGAGGGAGGGCTTGGTGAGGTGGCATCTATGTAGATGCCACATAAGGTGACATGCAAGCCATGCAAGTAGTCAAAAATTCAAAGTTTTATCACACATGTGTGAGAAAACTTGAGGAGTGGGAGACAAGAGTGCAAAGGGGAGTGTGTAGGCATGCCTTCTCACACATGTGTGAGCACACACTTAGGCTAATGGGAGGGATTAGAAAGGTGATTAAGGAATTTAAGTGGGATTAAATGAGGAATAGGCTTAAGAGGATGAAAATGATGGGTGTAGGCTAGGTTTTTAGGCTAGGCTTAAGATTAAATTAAATAAGATTTAATTTAATCATAGGTTTAGAAGAATTAATGGGATGTGAGGATTTAAATAAATAAGATTTATTTTAAAAAGGGGATGATGGAGGATCATGTGTTAAATTAATTTAACACATTAAGGCTAGGAGTATTTAAACTAAATTTAAATACTTTTAGGCAAATGAACTTATTTAATTAATTAATTTAATTAAATAAGTAGAAGAATGTGACCAATATAATTAATTAATTAATAATTAATTACAATGTCACAGGCAATATTAAATAAATTAATATAGTTTTTAGGGATGATTTTAAGCGTCTACAACTTTATAGGAAGTAATTATAGAAATGTCATGAATATCAATATCCTTGAAAATTCCAGACAAATCCTTCGTAAGGAGTTTCTAGATAGCAAGTTTGCTAGGATTCTCTACTTACAGAATTTACTCCCTTGTCCATAGATAACTGAGATTTCATCTTGTCTTGTGATAAGACATGTTTCTTTATTTAATTATAATTATATAAAATCATAGATTATAATTCTATATTGATTTTTTAATTATTAAATGCAAGTATACCACATAGATTATTCCTACATGTAATCTTTCTTAACCCAAGTGCATTATGAAATCTCCTAGAAATGTTTGACATTGTGACCAAAAAGATTCCTAAATTCACATTTCTTACTCCTAGAATGCCACGAATCAGAGATTAATCGACATATTTCATTATGAATGTGTATTGCAAGTTGACAGCAAGCATCAACTATTTGAAGGAGAAAAGATTATCCAAATTATAAATAGCTACCTTATCAAAATTAAGATTATAAGAGCTCAAATATAAAGAAGAACATAAAGATAAATTAAGAAAGTTTAGATGTTTTTGATCTCATGCAATGTCAATCAATGTGGATTAAGTGAAATGGATGGTCAATATTTTATCCACATTCTAATTGTTGATGCCCATTTAATTTACTAGCACTAAAAACTACTTTCCAAGCTGAAAATAGGAATTTTTTTCATTCCCTCCTTTTTCTAGCAATTTTAAGCATACTATAAAAATTTCAACAATATTTCTTTGAATGATATGTTAAGATGCTTTTAATTTGTCCCCAAAGAAGAAACCCCATTAGATAATGTATTGCCTAATAAGCTGAGACAAAGTTATGACAATGTAGGAACAAATGATATTTTCAATGGTGTGGAAAATTGAGTTGATTTTTATTTGGTTTTGGGTAATACAAACTTTTATTTCAAAATCTATGTTTTTTTTTTTTTTCCAAATGTTGTGATTTCTAATGAGAAAATCTAGCTAAACTATCATATAGAAATTGTAGAATATATCTAATTTTGTTAAGGGCAAATTTGTTCAGGTTTTTAAAGAGTATCTTTATTTAATGATTTCTTTTGTAATGGGGTTTGAAATATGTAAATTTTTTGTGCCTCTTAATTATAATTATGTTTTCTATGTGCTTAAGAAATATGAGTTTTTGAAATTCCAATTTGACTTCAATTAAATTCAAGAAAAATAGCTAAGATAGGGTATTAACAATGTAGGAACATGTTGGGAAACTTAGTGGACTATGTTATTATTTGTTCTATGTTTGCTAGTAAATTTAACTGGAATGTATGGATCTAGCAAACTTGGTATTTTATGCCTATCTTATTAAAGGTTTAAAAGAATTATAGATAAATAACTTGATTTAAATTCTGTGGATTTTGAATTGTATTAGCACGCTCTCCTTGCGAGGATCCCAAGTATCTACTGCTACTATTAATTTAGTCTAGTTATTGATTAGCTAGATTGATTAAAAATTCCTTTAGGACTGTCATCAAATTAGGTATAATAAAATGAACAATCAGTTATTCCCAACTAGCCCAGGCATGAAGTGCATTCCATAATTTATAACCAATGGTTGGATATAAAGGCTCCATACGTTGGCCCAACAATGGAAGCCAAGGATGTAACCATGCATGTATTAGCATGCTCTCCTTACAAGGATTCCAAGTATCTAATGTTGTTGTTAATTTGGGAATCACTATATGATCTAGAATGTAATGAAGTACTGAAGTCAATAGTAACTTCTCCCATGTCTCCAAAAAATGTAGTGTAGGTTCAAGGTCCCTTGGCTCCCAAGAATTTGTATCAGCTATTCTCACTGCTAGAAGAATAACTTTAGTTAAGATTTGACTATAAGGAGTTGAAGAAGCAAGTTTTGTTTCTGTGTAAATGCCATAATCATGAGGCTCATTCCCTTGCAGAAGTCATAACCCAGTTAAATATGCATAGATATACAAGCCATAACCCAGTTAAGTGGGTCTAGTTGCTAATTATGTGGGTTGATTACAAATCCATATAGAATTATCATCAGATTAGGTACAAAAGGAACAATCGACATTATTTTTGTTCAGGATCTCAAGCTAAGTCACTTAGCATGGGTTGAGTGAGTTTTATTGTTTAATTATTTGGATTCTAGAATATGTATGCTATTGGATCAATTTTTTTGTTGTGCTAAGATGTAATAAGAACCTTAAAAAGGCCTATCTATATACATACATACATGCATGTATATTTATGTATGTATATATGTATGTATGTATACATCCATGCATGTATGTATGTATGTATATGTATGTATGTATGTATGTTTGTGTCATGTGGAGATCTAGATTTCGTTGTCATGCTTTTATGATCTTTGCATCTAATTGTCATACCCTTCTGATCTTTGCATCTTGTTCATTTTATTGTACCTAATATGATGACAATATTATGGAAATTTTTTGTTATGCCCTTGTGATCTCTGCATCCCAAGTATCTACTAATGTTGTTAGTTTGGGCATCACTATATGATCCAAAATGTTATGAAGTATTGAAGCTGGTAGTAACTTCTCCCATGTCTCCAAAAAATGTCCCTTGGCTCCTAGGAATTTTTAGTAGCTATTCTCACTATTGGCTGAAGAATAACTTCGGTAAAGAGTTGAGTATAAGGAGTTGAAGAAGCAAGTACTGCTTCTATGTAAATGCCATAATCACGAGGCTCATTCCCTTGCAAAAGCCATAACCCAATTAAATATAAGTATATATCAACCCAACTAATCAACAACTAGACCCTTTAACTAGGTTATGGCTTATTTCTTTCTAAGAATATCTGTTATGATATGTTTTTGTAAAATTTCTTGCAAACTCTACCCATTTTTCCTAGTCTGCATTATTTTTTCAGTGGATCTTGAGGTAAGTCACTTAGCACCTTAAAAAAGATCTCTTTGTATATATATTAAGTAGATTCCTCTTTCTCTCTCTCATTTTTCATGTGTTTATTTCACTTGAACTATTATTTATTAGGGGGCATTTTCTAATATTAGATTCATTTTATACAGGAGGTGATGAGGACATTCTTGGATGTACCCATGTGATGAATTACTCATGAGCAATGAAGATGAACTTCCCCTGAGGGTAGCAGGAGGTGATGAGGATAGTTCAGGTACATTAAAGATTGATCCTTTCTTAAAGATTTTATATATTAATGGGTAATTTAGATGTTGGGGGGGAATGAGCTTCGACCTTCACATGGTTGGCCCTAATTAGTAGGGAATATTAAACTATTCTCAAAACCAACTGAAGCTCAACAATAACCTATGATTGTATGAAAACTAATTGTGTGAATCTCTTGGTTTCAACCATTGCAGAAGGATGCCATAGTTCAATATGCAATGTCAATTCATACGCATATGACATTAGGTGAAGCTAAAAAATGCAATAGGTTTGCATTTTTGTTAGAGGTATGTAATTAGGTATTTTAACTTATAGACCATCGCGAACATTTTTCATGATGATGGTCTATAATTTTAAAAACTTAATAGACCTATTAAATAAATGTAACCATGTTGTGTTTTATTAGCTCCATCTTTTGTCCATGCATTTCAACATAGTTGCATGTAAATTCTTGATTCAGAGTGGCATAATCTTATTTTGGATGCGACAGAAAAATGACATGCACCAAAAGATGGGAAAATGATGTCACTTTTGTAGGTCTGGAACCTTTTTTTGTAC
The DNA here is from genome assembly GCA_028749045.1 of Cupressus sempervirens. Classification (NCBI taxonomy): domain Eukaryota; kingdom Viridiplantae; phylum Streptophyta; class Pinopsida; order Cupressales; family Cupressaceae; genus Cupressus; species Cupressus sempervirens. The sequence continues at coordinate 346,582,125 of CM053786.1, read as the reverse complement.
TTTAAATATTGATCATTTCTTAAAGATTTTAGATGTTAATAGGAATTAGATGTTAGGGGGTGGGGCCAAATGAGTTTCCACCTTCATGTGGTTGGCCCTAATTAGTAGATAATATTAAACTAATCTTAAAACCAAGTGAAGCTCAATATTAACCTATGATTGCATCATAGCTATTCAACATTTACTACCAATTTTTTTCATTAATACAACACGTCTTCACAATTGTGATGGTTGGTCGTCGATTCTACAACATTCCTACCACATGCCTATCTCAATTGCAATGGAGGTTTATGATGGCTTGCTATTAGACCAATAGCATTTATGTTGAGTAGACATCACAATTGCAATGGTGTCTTTGACATATTTCCTTCTTAATTCTTTTAGTGAAAATGAATGGTTTGCCAAAACAGTAGCCCAATTTATGACACATGTAGTTGTCTCAATTGCGACAATAACCCTTGTCATCACAGCTTGCCACAACAAAAGTTTGACGCCCATCTAACAGGAGCCAATTCTGACTAATGTTAGTTAGGTGACAGGTTATTGCTATAATTATGATGGTCTATCATCACAATTCTAACCCAAATGTAGGAGTGATCACATATTAATCTCTTTTGTACTAGAATTCACTTGGTAGAGTGAAAATGAATGCCCAAAATTGATATATGCCTTTAGTTTTATCAATTAGGTTTGCAATAAATGCATTTGTACTCTAATATGTGCACAACAATAATTTCAACCTTTCAAACATGCTTTTAAATACTCGGTCACTATTACCTTGCTTGGCCAATAGAAATTCGCTCAACCTATGCATCAGCTCGATCATTGTAAGACCTTGGTCTATATTGTAATGCTCGATAAATACAAACTATAATACTAATGCTCAGCACTCAATAGTAAAACATATTTCATTGCTCAATACTTCTCATAGATTTGTCCTGATGCATCTTTATTCATGCTAATGTGGACTTTTAACCATTAGTTATTAGGAATAGTTGTATGATATTGCATTAGATATACAATCCATACATACCTTTTCTTGCTTAGTTAGATAAGGTGTGATCATTTGATTTATTGGATTGGGTGATCTCAAATTTTCTTTCTCCACTACTTCAAGCTTGTACTATCTCTTTCTTCAAGCTTGTACAATCTTTTTCCATGTTTTCTTTACCTCAACTTTCCCTTTTTCTTTGTCATTTCCACTATTTGGTGTTGGTGCTCAATTCATGTAGTTCTTACTAACATGTCCAACTTTAAGACAACTAAAAAAAACTAGGTTTCCATTCAACCATTTCTTATAGTTACTTCTAAGACATGTCTTTATGCATTTCTATGGAATGTGCCCATATTCTCCATAATAATGACAATTATACCATGTGTTGTAATCCCAATTGTAATAATTACCCTTCTTAGGTGCATATGTTTGCTTTTTAGATGTCCAGTTAGATTTTGTCTTGGATCTATATTCATGTTCTCTATGTCCATATTTCTAACAGTTACAACAATATCCTTCAAATCTAGGTGAATTGGGTGTATCACTTTTCTTTAATTTGCATTCATGTGCTTTGTGTCCTTACTTCTTGCAATGAAAATATTAACCAATAAACTTAGGTTTAGTGTTTTGCATACCATTTTTCTCCTACATATGTTGGCAGTGTTTCCAATTTTACCATAATAATGACAAGTAGGTTTGTTTTTTATTTTTGCATTTCTTTTCTCTTCACTCTTTGATGACTCTCCTACCTTAGTAGATGAAGAGTGCTTGTCATGTCCTAGACCAGAAGTATTACTGGATGACCTTGGTGATGTCATTATTTCTTCAAAGTATTTGATAGCTTCACTTGGTTTGTTCATTCTTTCCAATATTTCTTTCCCAGATCTCAAATCATTTCTTAGCTAGTCACTTTGTAATCTCATATTTGTGATCTCCATGTCATTTCTATTCAATTCATGATTTGTAACTAGCAATTGGTTCATCGTGTCCAACTGATTGTTTGTGAGATTCTACACCTCAAATGATCTTTCTTCAAGTTTGGCATACATTTTGTCTGTTGTCTTCCTCATTCATGGCTTTGTCTTCTTCTGCTTTCTTCTTTTGTTCAGTTACTTCACATAATCTTACTGATTATATTTCTTGTTCTCTCTTGAGCTCTTTGATTCTTTACTCAAAATGTTGTTCTTCTTTAGTAGGTTTGTTATTGTTGCATCACTATCATCGGTATTCCCACTATTAAGAAATCCTTACGTATCAACTTCCTTGTATTATGTATCATTTTTTTGAATGACCAATTTCTTTCCTTTTCTTTAAGGATATCCTTAGCTCTTCTTTTTCTCCTTCAAGATGTTGCAATATGATCTACATTTCAATCATTTGAATCTCAATGATTTTTCCCATCTTGTATTCATCCATCTTCAAGATATAATTCTCTCAAGCTATTAGACTTTTTCAAGAGTACAAGCTTTGATACCAATTGTTGTTTATCTTAATGGGAAACAAGATACTAAGGGGGGTGAATTAGGATCTATAATAGTATTTTTTGCTAAAACAACTCACATCTAATCCATCTCATATCTCATATATTATACCATATAAACATAAATGTATAATGTTGAAATGAAATCAATATAAGCATAACATCCATGAAAATCATCAACACATAATATAATGATTTTGGTTACCCACAAATACTTCAATATGAAGGTAAAACTAGGGTGGGGATGAAACCCACAAATCTTCACTGCTACAACAACAAAGTTAACATGTTAGGGTTACAATTTGATCATATCAGATGATCTACCATGTAAGGGGTCTTCTCTATCAAAAGCATTTAAGATTTTTAGGTCTTACCCTATGAATGGATTTCACACTTATAACTAAGTAAGGACTTTGTTAGGAGATATAAAGTAGGTCTGCTAGAACCACTCTGTTAAGAGATTTTCCCTGACTCAATCTGTTAGAATTGATTTAGTACCTAACCCTTCAGTTTTATCTTAAAGAAAATTACAGATCTCCTCTCTCTAAAATTTGATCTCCTAATTTGATATATATGTTATGTCCTTCATTGCTCTTGTTGCACTGTTTAAACTCCTTTTCTCTGTACTTATCTTCATTCACTTCTTTACTTTGCTTTATATGATTCACATGCACACTATATGATTTTAGGTTAGAAACCCTTCTTAAATAGATAATCCTTGAAGGTTCTAGATAAGGATCAACAATCCATATTTCATCCTTTTTCCCTTTTTCATTCTAATTTTCCGATTGGTTATTCTGTATTCCTAGGGATTGATACCTTCTAAAAAAATGTGTAATTTCCTCCTTAATTATATCTTTGATCCTTAAATCTTGTGTAGAGGTTGGCTAGAATTAATTACATAAGTGTTTGTGCAATTACAAACTCATGTGAATACTAGTATATTCAACACTTGAATGTTCTGATACTCGAGCATAACTAACATTCATGTTGTCACTCGGCCTCCACATATTCTATTTACTCGATAATAGTTGACTTTCTTCTTGCCCAGGCTCAACTGAATTACTCAGCTTGTATGCTTGCTCGGTCTCAACTAGGATTCTTAGAAACCTTTGACTTTCTCAACATGTATTGATAAATAAACAAGTCCTTTCATAGCTCAGCCTTCTTTGGATGGCTCAGTCGCAGTGATGACTGTCCAACCCGACCTTTGAAATGACTAAGTGTTTGACACTAATAGGAAACTTAGGCTTAGAGATCAACAAGATATATCAAGTCTTTTATTAGTTAGGTATTGACAACCACCAACCATAGATCTATATCTAGCCTAATTAGTAGTCTTATATTCATAATCCTTTGTTAATTTTAATAATGTAACCATTAGTGTTCCAAATATATTTGAATAAAATGAGCTCCTGTGTTTTAAAAATAAAAAATGGGTACAATTTTTTTTTTTTTTTGGGGCAGGGGGGATTTAAACTGTGTTTTAAACATTGAAAATACTTTTTCAAAATGGCACTCATTTTTTGAATTTCAAAATGTGGGTGCCCATTTCTTACAACATGGGCTGAGATGTTTTTCTCCCACCTCAGACTTCGGTTCAGGATGGGCTTGGTGAGACCAAGCCTATGCCTTGACCTCTCCACATTTGGCTAAGGCATTGAACTAACAAATTCAAGCCTTGCCAAAAATTTTAGAGGGTCTTCCCGATCAAATTTTTTTATGAAACAAAAACCCATTAGAGTTCTCACTATCCTGATATCATAAATATAAATTTTATAGTGTTATGATTTTATTTACTATTTTTTCATTACTTTGTAATCAAAGGTGGTACCAAAATGTAAAATAGTGAGGTTTACTAAAAAAATTAATAACTTTTTTATTTTATGTTTTTTCTTAAAATAATTTATATGTCATCAATCTACATACAATTCTTTTGAAGTTAAAAAAAATGAAAAAAGTGAAATTTTGATCAAATTATGATGTCTATACATGAGAGGTTTTAAAATTCACCATTATAGCCAATTAAACATTTTTATTTTTTTTGATAGGTAAATGGTCGAAGCCTTGGTTATTTTTTATTATTATTGATATTAATTATTATTATGAAGCATGAGTTGATTCGAACCCAAGACCTCTCTAATGAGAGACTCGCAATTTACCAATGCATTATAGGCTCTTGCCTATAGCCAATTAAACGTTAATAATACAAAAACTATTTAATTCAAAATTAAGGGAAAATATTTTAGTCAACTTTTGGTGTGTTAGGTAACTTCCTTTAAAAGGATTTACAAAAAATCATTTATTTGTGTCAAATGATGCTGTTCGTACACGAGTGTGGTATGGTCCTAAAACAAACATTTTGAAAAAGTGGTTCTTAAAGATCCATACCCAAAAAAAATCTATCATATGGGTACACAAATAAATTACATATTCAAAAATTAGATTCTAAGCACTACAATCTTTATTTTTGAATTTTTTCACATCGTATGAGTAGTGACACAAGTCTAAAAAGCTAGAACATTATAATTGAAGTAGTGTTAAGTTTGGAAATGATGCACCATGCTATGTGAAAGGTAAATGATCAATTATAATGAATGATAATATTAGATGTGACAACATATATTGGGTTGATGGATTGAAATATAACTTGTTGAGTGTGGCATAGTTGAACAATTCATGTTATCTAGTTGAATTTCAAAATAGGAATGCAAAGATTTATGATGCTACTGGTGAACAAAATGGAAGTGGTGATCAAACATAAGGTAACTTGTTCTTTATAGACCTATTTAGAGATACTTGTCTATTTGTACAATTTGAAGATATCTAATTTATTTGCTATATTTTTTAGGTTGATTGTGTAACAATTTTTGCATCAACATTTTGGATCACAGAGTGTGATCTGAAATGTTTATGCAAAGATTGTTACACAGTCTACCTAGAAAATACATCAAAGAATTCTAATGGAATGTGGAAAACTAATATCTATGATATTTGGTTTTTTGGAATATGTGTGTGTGTGTGTGTGTGTGTGTGTGTGTGTGGGGGAAACAAGATACTGAGAGGGGGGTGAATCGGGATCTTAAACTTTTGACTTTAAAATCAATTACAAAATAAATGATTCGGTACCTTACCCTCAGTGTGCTATGTAAGCTGATCTTGGGTCTCCTCTTTCCTTTATCTCTGATCTAATTCTCCTAAGCTAATAAATCTATTTAGTCCTTCACTATTTTGATTTCTCTCTCTCTATTGGATCTAACTCTTCTACTCCTTCACATGTATGTTTCCTTTTACATTTCATCCTTCTTTTATTCTAGGGTTAGAATCCTCCTTAAATAGACTTCATGTGAAGCTTCCAAATCTTGATCAACAGATTAAACTTCATCATCTTTTTTCATTTATGTCCCTTTTTCTGATTGGTTGAATTGTTTGCCTAGGATCATCACCTTCTACTAATGACGTGTAAATAGAATCTAATCTGTCTCTATAGATATTAAATATTATAGAAATGTTAGCTAGAATGATTTACATATGAGTTTGTGTCATTACAAATTCACGTAAAAATTTATATTTCTCATCACTTGAGTTCTTCTAATGCTCGGTCATGTATGATGTTGCTAAGCTTCTATAAGTCTATGTGCTCAACACTTGATAACTTCTCAATATTCTCGGTTGTCATTTACTAGACAAGATTACAAGGTCATTATTGTGATCGAGTTATCTAGTAAAGGTCAAGAAAATTTCACTTAGACCGAGTAGAATGATGATTGCCAAGGATTTAGTAGAGACCAAGCAGATATGTGGTAGAGATCGAGCAGACATGTGAGTTGAGGATATATTATGAGCTGAGTAATTCAATGATGACTAAGATTTACATAGGCCTGTTAGGACCACTCTATTAAGAGATTTTCCCTGACTCAATTACAAAATAAATGATTTAGTACCTGACCCTTAGTGTGCTCTATAAGTTGATCTTGTGTCTCCTCTTTCCCTTATCTCTGATCTAATTCTCCTATTCTGATAAATTTGTTCAATCCTTCACTGCTTTGATTTCTCTCTGTTTGATCTGACTCTTTTACTCCTTCACATGTGTGTTTCCTTTCATATTTCATCCTTCTTTTATTCTAGGGTTAGAATCCTCCTTAAATAGACTTCATGTGAAGCTCTAAGATCTTGATCAACAGTTTAAACTTTATCATCTTTTGTCATTTATGTCCCTTTTTTTGATTGGTTGAATTGTTTGCCTAAGGGTCATCACCTTCTGCTAATGATGTGTAAATAGAATCTAATCTATCTCTACATATATTAAATCTTATAGAAATTTCAGCCAAAATGATTTACATATGAGTTTGTGTCATTACAAACTCACATTAAAAAAATTGTATTACTTGACACTTGAGTGCTTCTGATGCTCAATCATGTAAGATATTGCTTAGCTTTTATAAGTCTGTGTGCTTGACACTTGATAAATTCTCAATATGCTCAGTTGTCATTAAATTACTTAGCTCATACTATATTCCTTAGCTCACATGTCTACTTGGTCTCTATCACACCTAGTTCTGATTGGTCTAAGTGAAACTTGCTCAACCTTTACTAGATAACTCTGTTGCAATGATGACCTTGTAATCTTGCATAGAAAATGACTTACAAATGACTAAGTGTTTGGTCACTAATCAATAACATAGGCTTAGAGATCAACAATCTCCCCCTTTGACATTAGTGGCAAAAACACTTTGTCATGAAATCATTCCTTATAAAAATATATTCTCTTTTGAGACTGAAATTTTTATTTGTTGATTGATATCTTCTTCTTCATTACTCCCTAATGTGTAACTCCCCCTTACTTGTTACTTCTCCCTTCTTACCACTGTAATATCCCCCTTATTTTTGTCACTAATGGTAGATGTGGCTGTTGGGGTGAGTTGGAACTTCTCAAATGACTTGCTACAATATTAGCATAGCCTTGGTTCCATCTTTCTTGTACCTTGTCCAAAATTTGAAATTGAATCTCTAGCTTGGTAGCTAGGTCAATAAATCCTACAATGTGTGCAAAATTTGTGTCTTTCTGCAAAAATTCTTTGGCAACAAAAATAACCTTCTGAATTATCTCTATGCATGGCAATAACTGAAGTTGAATTAATGCCAACTTGGTCCATATTTTTGCATCTTTAGTTGTGAGCTCTGCTAACCTTGTCTAATTAAATATAAGTTCATCGAATGAAGATGAACTTGAACTTGTGTTCTTGCTCAATGAGTGAACATTAGTCTTCATTCTTGCTTGTAATAACTGTAATGATCGTTGAGTATCTATTCTAAAGAAATCTACATCACACAATCTCAAATATAAAGAGTTTATTATTTTCAAAATTGTTTCCAATTGTGTAATGGTTGTAGAAAGCTTGACTTGCCACTATACAAGTTCATGCGAGAATTTCTACAAAACTTTATGCTCCATTCTCCTTTCAAACCATTGTAGAAATTTCTCATTTGTTTCTATGTCCTTTGTCTGCACTTTATCAACATCATATACTAGTTGAACCAAAATTGTATGTTGATGATTGACACCTGTAATGCCAAAACCATCTATAAAAATGTATCTAATAGTATGCAAGACGTGTCTTCCCTTATGTTCTCTCTTTAGCTATTCCTATTTGGCCTTTTGAGTCAACAAGATTTGTAGTTCATGCATTTTCTCTAAGGTAGGATTATTCAAATCATATGTAGGTAATGTAATTACCTCATTAAGGTCTATGGACTGATCAACAACCTCTTCTACATGAGTCATAGCCTGAGATCTTAAGGGTGTATCACTCAGTAGTGATAGCTATAATTGCTTCCCTTTCTCACTTGATCTCTCCTTTGGTTGCTGCACTGGTGTAGATATCAACTATTGTATAGGTGTCACTGGTGTAGGTTCTACAACCTTTGAGCTCAAAATTTGAATCAGAGCTTGAGTAGCCTCTTTCTCTTTCTGTGTAATTTCTTCATCTACTAACTTTGTGATTGAAACTTTCTCAAATTTTACTTTCCTTTTCAAAATTTGCATACAAGTCATTAGTGGTGAATATACAATCATTGCCTTACCAAGTTTCTCAGCACTTGTAACCTCTATAACTGGTGTGACTAACACATCATTAGTCTTCTTAACTTCATGCTTTGGATATTCAATAACCTATAACAAAATTGGATTTGTACATAGTTTTCTTGATTCCTTCATCATCCTTGAATTTCTTCTTTAATGTGTATATTTGTATTAGGTGGAGGGATGTCAGTGTCATCTTCAATTGTGATAGTATCCTTAAATTTAATTCCATCGATAAGTTCATCCATTTTTGTTGCTAGCTCAGCTACTTCCTAATTTTTTTCTTTAGTAAGTTCTGTATCATCTTGACCTTCTCTCACCTCTACAACTAGAGTTTGTACTCCAAACACTTTTTTCTAGAATTAAATACTTTTTTTTTCTACTTCAAGAACTTTGTTCTTTAGAACTTTGTATGCCCTATCCCTTGGTGTAATCTTCTTAATAGAATCTTTAAGGGCTATAGACATATGTGTCTTTCCCAAATCTAGCATGATATATGTCAAATTTTTTTTATCTTATTTGCTTCTTTGTGGTCAATGCCCATTTCCATTTGGCATCCACTCTATTATACAATCTCATAGGAATTCCAATTTCCACTTCCATAGGTGTATGTGTAAACTTGATCAACATATTAATTAAAGCTTCTTCAAGTTTATCTCGATCTTCATTGCTCAAAGAATCATACTGGAAGTCTTTAAGAGCCAAAATATTTTCTTATTCTATCAATTTTTCACATACCTAATCTATAGTCATTGGAGGGAGTACCTTTACAATTTGTAGTTTGCTAGTCTCATCAGATAGTGTCCTTTCTTCATCTTCCTCCTCCTCTTGTGTAATTATCAGTTTCTTTGGATTCACTTGCACATCTATCTGCTTTCTCTTCTTTGATGGACTCCCTAGTAGTAACTTGACAGTAGGTTGTGTAGACTTCCTTCTTGTGATGAACACCTTTCCCTTTGGACTTGATGGTGCTACCATTTCTTACATGTTCTTTTGGAGGTCTTCATTTACCTTAGGTGCAATAATCACAACCTTTATTTGTTTTGGTGCCTTTTGTTTCACAACTGCAAGCTCTTTGCCTTTTCCTTCCTCAGCTTTTGAGGGTTGTCCTAACCCTTGTTGAGTTTGACTAGCCTTGGGAAATTTTCTTTTTCTTTTCTTACCTACCTTAGGTGTGCCAGCTTTAGCAGTCAGCTCGATGATAATTGTTTCATATGTACCAAATTGCTTGTCACAATCACCTATGTCTTTTGCCAATAGTGTAGTAACTGTTGTTGATATGTCATCAACATTTACCTCATAGGGAATAGGTCTTAACCATGCTACCCTAGGTATTATTTCTTGTGTGTACACAAAATCTGTCTCCATAATGAAACAAATTTCATCACAATATTTATCCACAACTAATTTTGGAATCCTCATCTCGGTCTTCATTTTAGTTTTGAATTCATCAAAATAGTTGTCCATGACTGCTTCAAAATTCTCTCCTAATCTTTGTATTAGTTCATTCAGTTAATCTACAATAGTTTTTTTTCTATCCCATGTGATCCTTCCAACAATAAGGAAATATTTTTGTACATAGAAAAATATACAAACTGATAGAGATCCAAACTTACAAGATACGTTCTTAGATTTTCTTACTACTTTTAGGTTCTTTGTAAGTTTTTGTAATTGCAACTCCACAAGATCGTATTCATGATCTTTCTTCATAATTTTAAATCCCAAATAAACTACAACATATGACACACTATTTAATTTACTATATTGATAAATAAATAAAAATTGTGCAATCACACAAAATACAAATTCAATTAGTGGATCCTTAATGTAGTCTATTGACATTCCACCTCCATTCCATTTTGCTTCAGTTAGGTTTTCAATTTCTTTCCATGTGCCACTCCTTATGCTCTTAGGTTGATTCTATGTAGGATACCTAGTTACTCTTTGAATAATTGCTATGTTGATCTTGATTGGTTCACTTTCCAACAATATTTTCATGTCATGAGCTCGGCTTAGAACAATTTTTATCCATTCATTCTTGAAAATTTTGGGAAATTATAGGGCATGAATCAACCTTTTATCTATAATAATTTTGAATTCATCTTTCAAAATTCTATCTATGAACAACTTGTCATAAACTATTTTGATTTCAAAATCTCCAAATTCTCTGATTTTACATTGATAACATGATCTCATGTCTTACACAGTCAAGACTCTAGGTGGAATAGATTACAATGCTCCAACATTATCAACATGAGTTTTAATATTAATTATGTTTTTGAAGTTTGGTGGAGGTCTATGATCATTCCTTATGATTTGTGCATTGTTATCCTTTGCCAGTTCACTTCCAGACACTGTTGCGAACTAGGGTTTTCAAATCTTTTCACAAAATACCTTACTTGACAATGAGAGTAATACTTACTTATTTTCAAAAGTTTGGTAATTCCTTGTTGTGATTCCTTACTCTAGTTTTTAAGATCGCATTTGATCTTCTATAGAACTCTTTGATCTCTAGGTAAGAAAAATAATTGTTCAGATTTGATATATACCTTCAATCTTTCATTTTAGGTCTGCAATAAATGTCCTTATACTTAGATAGTGTATGACAGCTAGGCTCGGCCTTAACTTTAGTTCAATCAACATTATGCACTCAGTCATAACCAACTCACTCAATCAATATGTGATCCTTCTTGATCACTCAATCTATACCACAGGACTCAGTCAATATAAACTGTACTAGTGATGCTCGATATAGACTAAATTTTCATCTCTAACATTTTTCAATGCTTCTCTAATTATGTAAATATATCTTTTCAACACTTTAATTCTAGGAACTAATGTAAAACATAGCTTTCAAGTATGCAATTCCTATATACCTCTTTTCTTTTAGTGATGTTAGAATTCTTTTAGAATAACTAAGAGGGGGAGTGAATTAGTTATTCAAGGTCCAAATGTCCAATTCAAACTTTTTCACTTATTTATAGTGAGCCATTCACACTACTATTTGTCCAAGCTTTAAATTTTATCCTAGCAAGTTACTGTAAATTAATATGCAGAAATGAAACACATAAAATCAACACATAACACACAGATTTACATGGAAACCCAATTTGGGAAAACCATCAGTAACATGCTACCTTCTTTCTCACCCTTCTAAAGTGATGCCCTATTAAAGGCTACAACACATTGTTAGATGTGACCCTGTTAAAGGATTTCAACACCCTATTAGGAGTGTGCCTTGTTAGAGGACTTTAGAACATTCAACTTGGAATGTCACCCTGTTAAAGGATTTACAAAAGGCTGCTAGACCCACCTAAGTCCATAGAATTTTCAATCACCTTGTTAAAGGCTCTTCCACCTAGCTGTTAAGCTAACCTATCAATATAGGATTTTCATTATCTAATATAATTGCTAGAGAGTATTAGAAAGCTTTGACCTGATATAATTTGCAACTCAACCTTGCAGATCTCATATCACAATTTAGCTCATTCTTTTCTTGGCTTCCTTCCTTTACAATTCTGGCAGCTTATTCACCCTTACAAGTTTTGTCTCCTTGAGTACGCTGCTCGTTATGCCAATGCAATCTCCTCCTTGTGGTCACTTGATCGAATTAGAGTCTCTATGCTATGTTCTTCCTCATTGTGTCTTCTCATTGACACTTCACACTTGCCTACTCTTGGCCCCTTCCAACCACTCTTAACAACTCTTAGACATAATTTGATCTTTGACATATAGCTTCTTATGTAGAAGTATGGAGTTCATTTTCTTGCTCAATTCTTCCCTCTCATAGCTTATATTGACTTGGAAGGATACGATATACCTTTCCATCTAATTTGTTTCTTCTAGAAACTTCATGATAAATCCACTTGCATTCACCTAAAAACAGTTAGCATAAAACTTTGTGACACCAGCTCCTCATCTTTATCTTCTGCCTGGTTCAAAAAATTTAATGTCACAACCTTATCATCTCTAATCTAGAAAAACTTTGACTTTTCAAATAATGTAGCAACTCGGCACTATTGAAATATTGGTGCTTAGCACATACTGTGTTACTCGACATCAACTACATTTTAGTGATGCTTGGCACCTACTATGGATTCACTTAGCATCCATTAAGTTTTGTTGATGCTCGGCACTTGAACTTCACTTGGCACCTGAAGGAATTTTACTCAGCACCTAAAGTTCACTCAGAATACACTAGATTTATCATTTGCTTGGCTCCAACTAAAAATTTTCTTGACTTGAACTAGCTTGCTTGGCACTCACTGATAAACTTGGTTAAGCTTTGCAGTCAACCTTATTACAGCTTACATTTCTAATGTATCTAAGTGTGTCCATCCTTTGTTCCTTAGAATATGTTATCAATACACTATTTTATCAATATCTTAACTGATCCTTATACTTCATTACAACAACATAACTAGACCTTTTACCTAGGTGCTCTTGCTACCTCTTATTGATTAACTCCTCATTGTTAATCAACTAAGTGACAATACTTGGATCATATAAGCAATTTTCATTCCAGCAAATAGTAGGTTTGACATCAATGACAAAACAATGATTGAAAACATTCTTTATCATCTCTATCATTCTTCAACAATGATCTTTTCAATCATTTTCCAACAATCTCCCTCTTTGGCATTGATGGCAAACCAAATTGATCAATTGATCAAGCTGATCAACATAGTTATCATCATACTTGTATGCCAAAAAGAAAACTTGTTGTTTCATACCCATTCCATATCTCCCACTTTGTATCATATCTCCTTCTTTTGCTGATACAAATCAATTCTTCTATTCTATTGTCCAAATTTCTTTGTTCTACTTCTCCCTCTTAGTTGTTGTTTCCTTTCTTCTTTTCCTCTGTATGTCTGGTCTTTTGTTTCTCCCTTTGACTAATCCTTTACTACTGTTATTTCCCCCTCTTTGTTAATAGCTCGTGATAATTAGTTTCTTTCTCCCTCTTTGTTAATCAATCTGTTGATCAGTTTCTGATATTTCTCCCTCTTTGACAACAATGCCAAAGATGTAGCATCTTTGATTATGTTGATATAGACTTTGCATATTCCAACCTTCTCCCTCTATCACCATGCTTGTGACTTATTTGGTACTTCAGTACTTTAATATCCTCTGCATCAATTTTTATTAATTCAGCAATATCAACTCCCTTTGATGTAGGGCAACTCTATTATTGTTCAAATAGCCTGAGATAGGGGCTTTACCCCTAGCTTACCTCTAAGATACTCATAAGCATCTTTAGATAGTGGTTTAGTGAAGATATGAGCAATATGTTCCTTTGAGTGAATGTATTCCATCTTCACTTGCTTATCTTCTACCAATTCTCTAACATAGTGATACTTTATTGCAATGTGCTTGGTTTTTGCATGCATTATAGGGTTCTTTGGTATGTTGATAGCACTTGTATTATCATAATACAATATCATTGTCTTGGTTATCTCCTCTTTCATACCTTTTAATAGATATTTGAGCCACGCAATGTTTTTCTAATTGATCGATGTTGCTACATATTTTGATTCTGCTATGGACTGTAAGGTACATGATTATTTCTTGCTTGTCCAAGTGACTAGTCTTTTTCCTAAGAAGAGTGCTCCTTCACTGGTGCTTTTTCCGTCATCAATGTTTCCTCCCCAATCTGCATCAATGTAGGCATTCAACTCAAACTTATCACTTCTCTTGTAATACAAACCAAATTCATCTGTCCCTTTAAGATACCTCATTATCCTCTTTATTGCCATGAGATAATTTTCTCTAGGATTAGCAGAAAATCTTGCCACTATCCCAACTGCTAATGCAATGGCTGGTCTACTATGTACAACATATTGCAACTTTCCAATCATGGACCTATACATTGTCTGATTAACTTCAACAGATTCATCATTCTTGGATAGTTTGTGTCATGTTGCCATTGGTGTGTTGATAGGTTTGGAATCCTCTAGACCAAATGTCTTGAGTATCTCTTTGATATACTTTGATTGGGTCACCAATATACCATGTTCCAGTTGATGTACTTGTAATCCAACAAAGAACTTTATTTCTCCAAACATTGATATTTCAAATTCATGTTTCATCTTATCAGCAAAATCTTTTCTTAGTACTTCTTTTCCTCCAAAAATTATATCATCCATAAAGATTTCTAGTATGAGGATATCCTTACCTTCTTCTAATTTGATGTACATGTTGTTGTTGTCATCTATTCTTTCAAAGCCTATCTTCACCAAATATTTGTGAAGTCTCTCATACCAAGCTCTAGGAGTTTGCTTCAACCCATATAGAGCTTTATGCAACTTGAAAACCTTGTCTTTGTTGTTCTCATCAACAAAACCTTATGGTTTCTTTCCGTAGACTTCTTCCTCTAGTATACCATTCAGAAATGCAAACTTTACATCCATTTGGTAGACTTTGAAACCTTTATAACTAGCATATGTAAGGTCCTCACTCCTTCCATTCTTGCAATAGGGGCAAATGTTTCCCCATAGTCTAGTCCTTCTTCTTGTGCATACCCTTTGTAGACTAATCTAGCCTTGTTCCTTGTGATCTCACCATTTTCATCTAGCTTGTTTATGAACACCCACTTGGTTCCAATCACATTGTCCAAGTCTTATTCTTCTCAATTATCTCTATCTCTTCCTTCATTGCTTTATACCATTCATCATCTTGTAGAACTTCACTCACTATCCTGGGTTCTAATTTTCTAAGCAGACATGTCTCACTTCTAAGTCTGTTCCTTATCATTGGTCTCGCCTCTTTGTCACCAATGATTTGTTCTACAAGATGATGTCTTCTCACATACTTGGCTAATCTTGGCTCAGTCCTTGTCTCTATGTTAGACCTTTCAACATTAGAGTCACTATGCACATATCTATCAGGTAACTCTTCATCTCTTCCATGTGTGCTGATTTCAGAGTTAGAATATGCATTTCATACATTTTGCAGCTCGATATCTGAATGCAGCTCGACATTCACTGGCTGTGACTTAGCAGATACTGAAGTTTGTTGCAAATTTCCAATTTGATTTGTAGCATCTCCTTCATCAGTCATTCCTTCATAGAATTATACAAAAGACTTGTATTATTTTGGTTTCTTGGTGCATTCATCATTTTGAACTTCTACAAGCTCATCAAAGTTCACATATGCACTTTTCACAACTTTGTTAGTGTTAACATTTAAACACTTGTAAGCTTTGCTTCTAGTGGAATAACCAAGGAATATGCCTTCATCACTTTTGGCATCAAATTTTCCTTTCCTAGACTCCTTAAGTATATGGCACTTACATCCAAATACTTTGAAATATTTAACATTAGGTGAATGGCCATACCATAGCTCAAAAGGCATTGCATGAGTACCTTTCTTGATTTGAACTCTATTGAGGGTGTAGAGTGTTGTATTTACAACTTCTCTCTAGTACTTGAGTGCAACATTCTTTTCCATCATCAAGGTTTTGGCATAGTCAATCACTGATCTATTTCTCCTTTCTGTTATACCATTTTGTGGTGGAGTTCTAGGTGCTGATGTCTGCCTTTTGATTCCTCTATCATTGCATAACTCTTCAAAGTCTCTTGATGTGAATTCACCTCCTTTGTTAGATCTTAGGAATTTTAAGCTTTTTACTGTCTCCTTCTCAACTCTGGCCAGGTACTGCTTAAACATTTGGAATGCATCAGACTTTTGCTTCACGAACATGACAAACATCATTCTTGAGTAGTCATCTACAAATAGCATTATGTATTTATCTCCTTTGTAGCTTTGTACTTCAATTGGACCACGCAAGTTAGTATGAACTAACTCTAATGCTTCATTGGAAGTATAGGTCTTGCTTTTGAAGCTAGACTTTGTCATCTTCCCTAGTTGACATTGTTTGCACATTGTGTTGTTAGGCTTCTTCAATTTTGGCAATCCCCTGACTTTCTTCATTTTGTTTATGTTGATTAGATTGTCAAAATTCACATGTTATAGCCTCTTATACTACAACCACACATCATCAAGACAAGTACCATCTTCCATATCTAGATAAAACAAGTTACTCCTAGTCTGGTCACCTTTTCCTATTAGACTTCCATGAGAATCATAGATCTTGGTTGTTCTATTTTCAAATTCTACTTTGCATCCTATGTTGCCTAACTGTGATACACTTAGTAGATTATAATTCAGGCCTTCAACATAGTATGCATTATCACATGATATCTTCTCTGTAAGTTTAATGCTACATTTTCCTTTGATTAGACATGGAGCATCATTTCCAAATCTAACACTATTACCATTATATTCAGTAAAGGTAATGAACTTACTTTTATCTCCAGTACTATCATCTTCTCTCTTGCTCTTGTACTTGTTTCCTTCTTTTTGGTTCTTCTTCTATGTACATCCTACTACAATATGACCAACTTCATTGCAATTGAAAAAAAAAAATAGGCAACTTACTTTTAAACTTGCCTTTGCCTCTATGAAATCTTTTGGGTAATAATGCTTCCAATTGCTCCCCATCATCTTCATTTGTGCTACTATCACTGGATGCATGCTTTCCTTTTCTATTTTTCTTTGATTTCACCTCCTTAGTGTCTTTCACTATCAACTTGGCCTTAAAAGTAGATTCAAGGTTCTCTGGTCTATAGTTATCAAAGTTGGATAGTTCAAATGCAGTGAGTCTTCCCACTATTCCTTCAAAGGTTAGTGTGTTTCCTTGTAAACACCTTAGCTCTTGGATGGCTGAAACTCTAATAGCATATATAGGGAGCAGAGTTCTCAAGTATTTGCTACTGATAGTTTCCTCTTCCAAAACACCACCCAAACTTCTTATTACACTTACCACTTCTTTCAATCTAGCACCATATTGAGCAACATTTTTTCTTTTCTCCATTTTCATGTCATCAAAATTTCCTCTGAGGATTTCTCTTTTTGCTCTTTAAACATTCTGATCTCCTCCATAGATTTTTGATAAGGCTTTCCACATATTGTAAGTAGAGTTGCATCCCTTGATGTCATCATATTCAGCATAGCTGAGTGCGAGGCAATCTCTAGCATTGCTTGATTGTGCTCCTTCCTTTTGCTCAAATCATCACTAGAGAGAGGTCCTGCTAGATCTATATGTTCCACTATAGTTGAGGTCTTTGCATAGTCACCTATTTATCCTAGGTGCAATTTCATTAGACTTTGCCATGCAACAAAGTTGTCTCTGTTGAGCTTGGGAACTTCTCTCTTGGACATCTTGATCTTCTTGCTACTAGTACCTTAAAACTAAATTAGAAGTTGGCTGGGATATCAATTGTTAGAATTCTTTTAGAATAATTGAGGGGGGGGGGGGAAATCAGTTATTCAAGGTCCAAATGTCCAATTCAAACTTTTTTCACTTATCTATAGTGAGCCCATTCACACTACTGTTCATCCAAGCTCTAACTTTTATCCTAGCAAGTTACTGTAAACCAATAAGCAGAAATGAAACACATAAATTCAACACATAACACAAAGATTTACGTGGAAACCCAATTTGGGAAAACCACCAGTAACATGCTACCTTCTTTCACACCCTTCTAAAGTGATGCTCTATTAAAGACCTGCATCGTTAAAGGCTACAACACATTGTTAGATGTGACCCTATTAAAGGATTTCAACACCCTGTTTGGAGTGTGCCTTGTTAGAGGACTTTAGAACATTTAACTTGGAATGTCACCCTATTAAAGGATTTACAAAAGGCTGCTAGACCCACCTAAAGTCCATAGGATTTTCAATCACCTTGTTAAAGGCTCTTCCACCTAGCTGTTAAGCTAACCTATCAATATAGGATTTACAATTGCTAGAGAGTATTAGAAAGCTTTGACCTAATACAACTTACAATTCAACCTTGTAGATTTCAGATCACAATTCAACTCATTCTTTTCTTGGCTTCCTTCCTTTGTAGTTCTGACAGCTTGTCCACCCTTACAAGTTTTGTCTCCTTGAGTCTACTACTCATTATGCCAATGCAATCTCCTCCTTGTGGTCACTTGATTGAATTAGAGTCTTTGTGCTCTATTCTTCCTCACTGTGTCTTCTCCTTGACACTTCACACTTGCCTACTCTTGGCCTCTTCCAACCACTCTTAGACACAATTTGATCTTTGACCTGTAGCTTCTTATGTAGAAGTCTGGAGTTCATTGTCCTGCTCAATTCTTCCTGCTCATAGCTTGAATTGACATGGAAGGGTACGATATACTTTTCCCTCCAATTTTTTTCTTCTAGAAACTTCATGATAAATCCACTTGCATTCACCTAAAAACAGTTAGCATAAAACTCTTTGACACAAGCTCATCATCTTTATCTTCCACCTAGTTCACAAAAATAAATGTAACAACCTTATCGTCTCTGATCTAGTGAATCTTTGACTTTTCAAAAAATGTAGCAACTAGGCACTATTGAAATACTGGTGCTTGACATATACTATGTTACTCGAGATCAACTACATTTTACTGATGCTTGGTACCTATTGTGGATTCACTCGACATCCATTAAGTTTTATTGATGCTCGGCACTTGAACTTCACTCGGCACCTAAAGGAATTTTACTTGGCACCTAAAGTTCACTTGGCACACACTAGATTTATCATTTGCTTAGCTCCAGCTGAAAATTTGCTCGACTTGAACTAGCTTGCTCAGCACTCATTGATGAACTTAGTTAAGCTTTGCAATCAACCTTATTACAGCTTACACTTCTAATATATCTAAGTGTGTCCATCCTTTGTTCCTTAGAATATGTTATCAATACACTATTTTATCAATGTCTTAACTGATCCTTATACTTCATTACAACAACATAACTCAACCTTTTCCTTAGGTGCTCTTGATACCTCTTATTGATTAACTCCTCCTTGTTAATCAACTAAGTGATAGTACTTGGATCATATAAGCAATTGTCATTCTAGCAAATAGTAGGTTTGACATCAATGACAAAAAAATGATTCCAAACATTCTTTATCATCTCCATCATTCTTCAACAATGATATATTCAATCATTTTCCAACAAGTGTGATGTGGCATGATCACCAAATCCATTAGAGAGGGTGATCTCAGTGTCTTCTACTCTGCTGCTTCCAGTGCTTACTACTTTTATCCATGTTTTCTTCTTTTTTGGTTCGTCATTTACATTTCTTGATGCTGGTGCATTTGTCTTCATTTTGTAATTCTTGCTAATGGGTCTCACTCTGAGATAACTAAAACATACTATCTCACCATTTAACCATTTCTTGTAATTTCCTCTTAAATGTGTCCTAAAATAATTCTTTGGAATGTGTCCATATTCTCCACAATAGTGACAATTGTACCATGTGTTATAATCCCAATCATAAGAATTGCCTTTCTTTTCTGCATGAGTTTGTTTTCTAGGTGACCATTGTGATTTCTTCTTAATTTTGCACTCATAAACCTTATGTCCATACTTTTGACAATTATAGCAATAATCTTGGAATCTAGATATCATTCTAGTTGAATCAGTGTTCTCTGTTCTCCATTCATAAGCTTGATGTCCTGCTTTCTTGCATTTAGAAAAATTACCACTTGGCTTAGATTTAGGAGTTTGTGAACCTTTTTTGCTTCTGCAGATGTTATTTGTATGTCCAATCTTTCCATAGGAATAGCATGTAGGTTTACCTTTTGGTTTTGCATTCCTTTGTTCTCTACTTTTGGATGATTCTCCTTCTTTAATAGTTGAAGATTGCTTATATCCAAGTCCTAATGTTTCTTTTTCTGTTGGGGACTTCATCATGTCTTCAAAATATTTGGTTGCTTCATTTAGTTTGTTAATCCTTTCCATGATTTATTTTTCATGCCTTAATTTGTTCTTCAATTGCACATTTTGTAACTTTAGATTTGTGATCTCCAAATCTATTCTGTTTTCTTCCTAATTTGTAATTACTAATTGATTTATCATATCAAGATGAGTATTTGTAAGATTCTGAACTTCAAATGAGGTTTCTTCAAGTCTGTTATCTATCTACCTTTTGTCTTCTTTACTTGTGAGGTTATCTTCTATTACTTTCTTCTTTTGTTCAATAGCTTCATGCAATGTGACAGATTAAATTTCTTATTCTATCTTCAGGTCTTTGGCTTCCTTTACTAGGGCATTGTTCTTTTCTAGTTCTATCATTGCTTCATCCTTGTTACCAATCTTTCCATTTTCTAGCAATCATTCTATATCAAATTTTGTGTATTGAGTGTCGTTAGGCTGTATAGTCGTGTCTCTTCTCCTTTTGAGGGATTTTCTCAACTCTTCTTTAGTTGTCTCTATCTGTTGTAACCCAATCTAAATTTCAATTATCTAATTTTCAATGATCTATCCCATATTATATACTTCCATCTCCATGATCTTAGACTCTCAATTTGTTAAGATACCAATTGTTGGAATATATATGGGAAACAATATTCTGAGTGGTGGGGGGGGGAGTGAACCAAGATCTTAAACTTTTGACTTTAAAATAAATCTCATTAAATCATGCCCAATTCATCATTAAAACTATAATGTTGAAACATAAAGTAATTTCATCACATCCATAACAATTCAATGCATAACACAATGATTTGGTTACCCAAAAACACTTCAAGATGAAGGTAAAACTGGGGTGGGGATGAAACCCACAAATCTTTACTATTGCAACAATAAAGTTAACTTGTTAAGGTTACAATTTTGACCATAAGATATGATCTACCTGGTGAAAGGTATGTCATGTTAAAGACTAAAAGACTATTAGTTCTTGCCTTGTTAGAGGGCTTGACACTTACAATAAATTAAGGACTTTGTTAGGAGATTTACATAGGCCTATTGGGACCACTTTCTTAAGAGATTTGCCCTATCTCAATTACAAAATAACTAATTCAATACTTAGCCCTTGGTGTGCTCTGCAAGCTGATCTTGGGTTTCCTCTTTCCCTTGTCTCTGATCTGATTCTCCTAATCTGATAAATCTATTCAGTCCTTCACTGCTTTGATTGCTCTCTCTACTTGATCTAACTCTTCTACTCCTTCACATGTGTGTTTCCTTTGGCATTTCATCCTTCTTTTATTCTAGGGTTAGAATCCTCCTTAAATAGAGTTCACGTGAAGCTTCTAGATCATGATCAATGATTTAAACTTCATCATCTTTTACCATTTATGTCCCTTTTTTTGATTGGTTAAATTATTTGCCTAGAGATCATCACCTTTTTCTAATGAAGTGTAAATAGAATATAATCTAGCTCTATAGATATTAAATCTTATAGAAATGTTGGTCAAAATGGTTTACATGTGAGTTTGCACCATTACAAACTCACATAACAAAACTATATTGCTTGGCATTTGAGTGCTTCTGACGCTCGATCATTTATGTTGTTGCTTGACTTCGATAAGTATGTATGCTCAGAACTTGATAACTTCTCAATATGCTTGGTCATCATTAAATTACTTAGCTTATACTATATTCCTCAACTCACATGCTTGCTTAGTCTCTAATGCAAATCTACTCGGTCTCTACTAAATGCTTGACAATCATTGTTTTGCTCGATCTAAGTGAAACTTGTTCAACCTTTACTAGATAACTTGGTCATAGTGATGACCTTGTAATCTTGCCTAGTACATGACTTCCAAATGACTAAGTGTTTGGTCACTAATCGACAGCATACACTTAGAGATCAATATGGTTATGGCATAAGAGGCCATGCCATGTGAACTTTGATCACTTGGTAAGAATTAGTAAGATGAAAAGAGTAAGAGGATAACCAGGATTGAGAAAACCTAATAAGGTGATGTGCAAACAATGTCAAATGGGAAAAATGACAAAGTCTAGTTTCAAGAGCAAGACTTGTTGTTTTGATGATATTTTGGAATTGGTTCATATTGATTTTTGTGATCCTATTGGACTGCAAAGCTATTATACGATAATTTTTTTTTTTAATTTGCTAATTATTTCTCTAGAATAATTATTATGATGTTTCTTAAATAAAATTATGATAGATTTTTAATGTTTAAGTGGTATCTGGCTAGAGTTGAAAAGAAAATAGGTAAGAGTTTGAAGTGCTTGAAATTAGATAGAGGAGGTGAATTCATATTATATGAGTTCAATATATTCTATAATGACAAATGAATCAAGAGACAAATGAATACACCAAGGACTCCACCATAGGATGGGATAGCTGAAAAAACCAATAGATCAATCATCAACTATGCAAGGACACTAATAATGGAGAAGAATGTTCCACAAAAGTATCAAAGAGAGGTTGTAAGTACTATAGCCTATACTTTGTATTGAGTTAAAGTTAAGAAAGGTACAAATGAAACCCCTTTTAAACTTGGTACAGATATGCACCTAATGTGAATTATTTCAAAGTTTTTGGAAGCAACTGTTACACATTGAAAGATGCAAGGAAAGGGAAACTTGATGCAAAGAGTGATGAAGGTGTATTCTAAGGATATTCTACTAAAAGAAAGGATTACAAGTGTTTGAATTCTAACACTAAAAAAATTATGGAAAGTGCAAATGTTAGAGTTGATGAATTTGTAGAAAAAATGAAGAGGAATGCAAGAAAGAACCTGAAGATTACAAAAACTTTGTCTACATCTATGAAGGAGAACCAAGTACATTACCTAAATCGAAGAAAGAGGTTGCTAAGCATTACCTAAATCTTTCTAGATAGGAGACTAATTTCATGGACAAGCATGAAGAAAATTTGTATTTCTCAATCCACAATAGAGGTTAATTACATTGCTACATCAATTAATTGTTCTAACATTTAATGGATCAAACAACTATTGAAAGGTATGAAAAAGAGATTACTAAACCCATTGTGATATATTGTGATAACAAAAGTGCTATAAACATATGAAAGAATCTTGTGATACACACAAAGACTAAATGCATTTCTATCAAGTACCATTAGTTGAGAGAGTAAGTACAAGATAGAGAAGTGAGATTGGAATATGTGAACACAAAGGAGAAAATACCTAATATATTCACCAAGGCATTACCTAAGGATGATTTTGAGTATCTAAGAGGTAAGTTAGGGGCCATTCCCCTATTTAAGACAAGCTAATGAGAGATTCAACATTGCATCAAATGTTATGATCAAAATATCTTACATGTTGATGTAGGAGGTCACACTTTACGAGCTTCCTAAAGATTGTGAAAAGATGGCCATAAGCATGAGAAGATAAGACTATAAGGAGTCAAGTCAAGATAATAGAGGAAGTAATATTGTAAAATTAGTCAAATAGTGACAAAGAAAAGATGATATGTATGATAAAACAAAGAGGGATTATGGATGATGTCATATGCACAATTATCATCCTATATCAGAATAAGTGAACGAGATGTGTATGCAGTTACCATTCAATATCTGTAGATAGAAGAGGGATAATGTTACGAAGTTTCCATCCATCTAGTGAATGAGAAAGAAGCTGAATTACAAGAAGAAATGTGAAAGAGGGAGCCAATATGGTTGGTGTTAGAATTGAAGAATATAGAATTGGTGTCATAAAGGGAGAAGTGTAAGAGTTTGAAGGATGAGAATTAGAATGAAACTAAGGATATTAATGAAGATATGTCTCAAATAATAGAGGGAGATGTTAATGATAAATTGAGAAAGTCTTTTGCATTTGCATGGTAACTAGAGGTGTTGTCATCAATGCCAAAGGGGGAGATTGTTGGAAACTACAATTGGAACAATTGTTATGTTTTTATTGATATGAAACCTTACTTGTAAAAAAATTAATAACAATATAGAGTGTCATATCAATTGATTGATGGAGAGAGTTTAAAAAGAGAGACAACTAGATGAACTAGTGAAGTTGTTGAGTAAAGAGAAGCAAATATGTTGGAATTATAATTGGCACTTGATTAGTTAGTCTTTGACAAGATAATGCATTATTTAATCATCATATGAAGTAAATAAGATAGTTAAGTTGATGTGTATAAGAAAAGACAAGAAGTTGCGTAAAATAGTAAGCTTGATCAAGGGATAGTTTCACTAAGTCAATTAAGGAAATAAAGCAAAAGATTAAGGAACTTAAGAGATAGCCGAGCAAACAACATCAACCAAGTAATAGTTATTACTGGTCAAGATGAAGGAGAAAATGTAGTAATGACTGAGCGTAATAAAGATCAAGCAAGTCAGTGAAATCAAAGTGGGACAAAGCAATAATGACCGCACCAGTGTTAACTGAGAAGAAGACCACAGTGATGACCAAGTATCAACAAAATAATAGTTTGTGCAAGAGTTGAGTTTGAGGCCGACTTAGTTGAATTTTCAGATTGGTCAAAAAACATAAATGATAAGGATTGATGAGATTGCATATTTAATGGATGAATTGAGTTTGCTATGCAATCAAAGACAAGGATTTCAAGAGAAGTGTCAAGAAGTATCAAGAAAGGAGTAAAAGGAAAAAATGATGGATAGATTCATTCAATATGATCAAACCCTAAGATCTACAATGATTTTTAAGCAAAAAAGGATCAAAGATACCTATTAAAGGAGACATAAGAGATTTTTCCTAAGGTTGGTTCATTATTGATTGAAATTTATTAAGAACCTGTAAAGAACAAAGTAGCAGAGGAGAAGTGAGAAGATTGGTGAAGTGTGATTACTTGGAGGGTTGCCAAATAAATCAAAGGAGGAGATTATAAGGGAGTCTAGTCAGTGAACCAATAAATGGGCTGAGTGGAGATCTAATTTTTTTTAAAGTGAGTTGTATTTGAACAAATCAAACCTAGTTGTTACTTTCTAACCATTGTGGTAGTCAAAATCCTTTCATCAATGTTGACCTAACAATCATTTTGTAAATCCTTTAATCAAGGTGACATTCTAATGGAATAATCCAAAGTCCTATAACCATGCCACTCTTATCATGGTGATTAAATCCTTTAATAGGTTCACACCTAATAGTTTGTTTTGTAGCCTTTAACAGGTTTGGCTCTTAACCAAGATCACTTTAAAAGAGTGAAAAGTAGTAGCATGTTACTTGGTGGTTTTTCCCAAATTGAGTTTCCACGTTAAATCTTGGTGTCATATATGTGTGAAAGTTATACGTGTGATGCATGTTATTTATTGTTGTTTATTTTCTGCTAGTTGGTATACATAGAACATAGAGCTAAGTGATGAATGGATAAGTTAAGTTGTTGATGAGTTGCAATATGGATTGAGTGGTTTTATGAGTTTGTATACACTGTTTGGTAAAAGTTGAATTGGTACATCTAGACCTAAGGATAACTAGTTAAGAAAGGTATAAACAAAACCCCTTTTGAACGTTGGTATGGATATACACCTAATGCGAATTATTTCAAAGTTTTTGGAAGCAACTATTACACATTGAAAGATGCAATGAAAGGTAAACTTGATGCAAAGAGTGATGAAGGGGTATTCTGAGGATATTCTACTAAAAGAAAGGATTACAAGTGTTTGAATTCTAACACTAAAAAAATTGTGGAAAGTGCAAATGTTAGAATTGATGAATTTGTAGAAAAGAATGAAGAGGAATACAAGAAAGAACCTAGAGATTACAAAAACTTTGTCTACATATATGAAGGAAAACCAAGTACATTACCTAAATCAAAGAAAGAGGTTGCTAAGCATCAGTAGCCATGTACTGTCAAGGTTCAATAGAAAATCTCTATTGAGAATCAACATACTGTCGAGCATCAACATGTAGGAGCCAAGTAATAGAGATAAGACATTGAACATCAGAGGCAATAAACTAAAGATTAGACAAACAATGTTGAATTGCAGCCGGAGATACCTGGAGGAGATGAGTAAGCATAACCAAGTGAACTACCACAAGAAGAGTGAAAACTTGCACCTAACTTAGAAAAGTATGTAAGAAGGAATCATACACTAGACCACATTATTGGAAGTAAATACTCATAAGTCATTACAAGAAGTGAGTTAAAGAATGATACATGTTTATTATGTGAGGTTGAGCCTAAATCAGTTAAATATGGTTTGGAGAATGAATATTGGATCAAGGAAATGAATGAGGAAATTGGTCAAATAGAGAATAAAAAGACATGGACCTTAGTACGAAGACCAAAGGACACAAATGTGATTAGAACCAAGTGGGTATTCATAAACAAGCTAAATGAGAAAGTTGAAGTCATAAGGAACAAAGAAAGACTAGTTTGTAAGGGATATGCACAAGAGGATGGTGATTATAGAGAGACATTTTCCTTAGTTCCAAGGTTGGAAGGAGTGCAAACTTTGATTTCATATGCTACTTACAAAGCATTTGAGCATATCAAATGGATGTCAAATCTACATTTTTTAATGGAACCTTAGAAGAGAAGTGTACATTAAGCAACCTAAAGAATTTGTTGATCCTAGCAAAAAGAACATGGTATGCAAGTTGCATAAAGAATTATAAGGTTTGAAACAAGCCCCTAGAGAATGGTATGAAAGGTTACACACTTATTTGGTGAAAATTGGATTTGCAAGAACTCATGATAATATGAATTTGTACATGAAAATTGAATTTGACAACAAGATATTGCTAGTTGAAATTTTTGTTGATGATATCATATTTGGAGGACATGATTTATTGTGCAAATCATTTATTAATGAGATAAATAAATAATTTGAGATGTTAATATTTGCAAAAATCAAGTTCTTTGTTGGTTTGCAAGTTTATAAGATGATGAAAGGTATTTACATTACACAATCAAGGTATATCAAGGAGATATTGAAGACTTTTGGAATAGAAGATTTAAGACCAGTTGGAACACCTATGGTCACTAGTCACGAACTTTTGAAGAATGATGATTATGCTATAGTGAATCAAACATTATACAGGTCAGTGATTGGAAAATTATAATATGTTGTACATAGTAGACTTGACATGGAATTAATAGTTGGTATTGTTGCTATATTTGTTGCCAATCCTAGAGAAAATCACATGATGGCTGCGAAAATGATATTGAGATATCTAAAGGGAACATAAGAAAATGGATTATGGTATAAGAAGAGTGAAAAATTTGAGTTAAAAGTTTACATAGATGTTGGTTGGATTGGAAATATTGATCAAAGAAAGAGTACGAGTGGAGAAACTTTCTTTCTGGATAGGAGATTGATTTCATGGACAAGCAAGAAGAATATTTGTACTTATCAATCCACAACAAAAGCTAAGTACATTGCTACAACAATTAATTGTTCTAACTTTTATGGATCAAGAAACTATTGAAAGGTATGAAGGAAGACATTACTAAGCCCATTGTGATATATTGTGATAACACAATGCTATAAAAATATGAAAGAATCTTGTGATGCACACAAAGACTAAAAAGATTACTATCAAGTATTATTACTTGAGAGAGTAAGTATAAGACAAAGAAGTAAGATTGCAATATGTAAACACAAAGAAGAAAATATCTGATATATTCACCAAGTCATTACCTAAGGATGATTTTGAGTATCTAAGAGGTAAGTTAGGGGTCATTCCCCTATCTAAGACAAGCTAAGAAGAGATGCAACATTGCATCAAATGTTATGATCACAATATCTTACACATTGATGTAGGAGGCCACACTTTAGGAGCTTCCTAAAGATTGTGAAAAGATGGACATAAGCATGAGAAGAAGGACTATAATGAGTCAAGTCAAGATAATATAGGAAGTGATAATGTAATATCAATCAGATAGTGACAAAGAAAAGATGATACGTATGATAAAACAAAGAGGGATTATGGATTATGTCTTTGGCATTGTCATCCTATATCAGAATAAGTAAGGGGGATGTGTATGTAGTTACCTTTCAATATCTATAGATACAAGAGGGAGAATTTTATTAAGTCACCATCCATCTAGTGAATGAGGAAGAAGTTGAATTACAGGAAGAAATGTGAAAGAGGGAGCCAATACAGTTGGTCTTAGAATTGAAGAATATAGAATTGGTTTCATAAAGGGAGAAGTGTAAGAGTTTGAAGGATGAGAATTAGAATGGAACTAAGGATATTAATGAAGATATGTCTCAAATCATAGAGGGGGATGTTAATGATAAATTGAGAAAGTCTTTTGCATTTGCATGGTAACTAGAGGTGTTGCCATCAATGCCAATGAGAGAGATTGTTGGAAACTACAACTGGAACAATTGTTATGTTTTTATTGATATGAAACCTTACTTGTAAGAAATTTAATAATAATGTAGAGTTCCATATTAGTTGATTGATGGAGAGAATTTAAAAAGAGAGACAACTAGATGAACTAGTGAAGTTGTTGAGTAAAGAGAAGCAAGTATGTTGGAATTACAATTAGCACTTGATTAGTTAGTCTTTGACAAGATAATGCATTATTTAATCATCATATGAAGTAAATAAGATAGTTAAATTGATGTGTATAAGAAAAGACAAGAAGTTGAGTAAAATAGTAAGCATGATTGAGTGATAGTTTCACTAAGTCAATTAAGGAAATAAAGCAAAAGATTAAGGATCTTAACAGAAAGCTAAGCAAACAATATTAGCCGAGTAATAGCTGTGACTAATCAAGATGAAGGAGAAAATGTAGTAATGACTGAGCATAGTAAAGATCAAGCAATTCAGTGAAATTAGAGTGGGATAGAACAATAGTGACCGAGCTACCTAGTGTTAACCGAGAAGAAGACCACAGTGATGATCGAGTATCAACAAAATAACAGTTTGTATAAGAGTCAAGTTTGAGGCCGACTTAGTTGAATTTTTGGATTGGTCAAAAAACATAAATGATAAGGATTGATGAGATCACATATTTAATGGATGAATTGAGTTTGTTATGTAATCAAAGAAAAGGGTTTCAAGAGAAGTTTGTAGAAGTAACAAGAAAGGAGTAGAAGGAAAAAATGATGGATATATTCATTCAATGTGATCTAACCCTAAGATCTATAGTGATTTTGAAGTAATAAATGATCAAAACTACCTATTGAAGGAGACATGAGAGACTTTTTCTAAGGTTGGTTTATTGTTGATTGACAATTTTGTGAAGAACCTATAAAGAACAAAGTAGTAGAGGAGAAGTGAGAAGATTGGTAAAGTGTGATTGCTTGGAGGGTTGCCAAACAAATTAGAGGAGGAGATTATAAGGGATTCTAGTCAGTGAACCAATGAATGAGCCAAGTGGAGATCTAAAAATTTGCAAAGTGAGTTGTATATGAACAAATCAAACCTAGTTGTTACTTTCTAACCATTGTGGCAGTCAAAATCCTTTCATCAAGGTTGACCTAACAATCATTTTGTAAATCCTTTAATCAAGGTGACATTATAATGGAATAATCCAAAGTCCTCTAACTAGGCCACTCTTATTAGGGTGATAAAACCCTTTAATAGGACCACACCTAACAGTGTGTTTTGTAACCTTTAACAAGTTTGGCTCTTAACCAAGCTCACTTTAGAAGAGTGAAAAGTGGTGGTATGTTACTCGATTGTTTTTCCCAAATTGAGTTTCTATGTTAAATCTTGGTGTCATATATGTATGATGCATGTTATTTAGTTTTTTTTATTTTCTATTAGTCATTATATACAGAACATAGAGCTAAGTAATAAATGAATAAGTTAAGTTGTTGATTAGTTGCAATATGGACTGAGTGGTTTTATGAGTTTGTGTAAATTGTTTGGTAAAAGTTGAATTGGTACATCTAGACCTAAGGATAACTAATTAACCCCCCAAGTTATTGTAGTCATTCTAACAACATAGATTAAATCAAAGAATAGAGGAAATACGATATAGATACATAGGAGCAAGCGGTAAAGAGGGGTAAAATAAAGTAAAGATAGGGAGGAAGAAAGGAGTGCCCATGTGTATGAATAAGAGAGAGATAAATATTGGAGTAGGGAAGTAGATATAAAGATTTTATAGGCAATTGATCAAGAATATTATCAAAAGTATACAAGACTATTGGCTTAACCCTTGCACCCTTCAAAGGTGCAAGTGCTAGTATACGTAATTACACGTACTTGAAATCTGAACAAGTTGTCTTTTATTGCAATATTAAAATTGATGTATGAATGGGTAGTTATACATATTTTGATGTCTAAATTATGTAGCTATAATCTCCTCTCCAAGGGATACACAAATATTTTCTTGTACTTGAGCACTTTGAAAAATATATAAATATATGCATTAATACTAATAAGACCAAGATCATAATTGTCTTTTACATTGAAGTATTCCAAAGGAGGCAACATAATATAAATACAACCATGTCTCTATATCCTCCTCAATCACATTTTTTATTAAAAATGTTCTTGTTTGTGATCTATAAGGATGGAGATTAAAGAGGGAGCATCAATAAATCAAAGAGAACTATAAGTAAATTTATTTGTGAATTTTTTCTAGGGTGCCACTTTGAAATGAACAACACATTAATTTATAAAATTGAATGATTAATATGTTGATAATTTAGAGAACAAAGTAGAATATATTTATCCTAAGAAAATTCCTTTATCTATTATAGATCAATGAGAAAAAACTAACATATAGCATAACTAAAATTTATGTATGGTCAACTTTTTTAATATGATCACTAATTCTTATTAAATTTTGTGACATTAATCATCCATCTCACATCAATTACAATATTTATAATAAATTCCACACCAAACATTTATTACTTAAGATTTTTTTTTAAATATAACATTAACTAAAGAAGAATACTAGAATGTGTTCAGAATCAGTCATTTAATTATTGTCTACTTACACTTAAGCTGATGTAAGTTAAATGAGATAATATTCATTTTGGCTTTACCTATGAGGAAAACTTCTTGAATTTATAAAGAGATTTTAGTATTGTTTGTATAATAAATTTTTGGATAGTTGTATATCTCATGGCTTGTATTTTCAACATAGTTTTGATTAAGTAAAAATAGGTTTCAAAGGAGCCGAAACCTTTACAATAACAGAAGTCTAGAGATAAACAAGAGAAAAGAACACCAGAGAAAAGAAGCACACAACAACATGAAATAGACCTCCAACAAAAACAGTCATGAGGTCACACAAGACAGAGCTGGAAAAAATAGCAAAAATACAACAAAAGAACAACAACCGACCAACTAAGAAGTCTTTATTAGGTCAATAGCCTGGTCCACCAGAGTTTGCATATTTTCAGTAGCAGCCTTCACCTCGTCCTTCTTATTGACTTCATCGTTCTTCTTAAAGTGAGCACGGGTACGTTTGCTTGGTCACTATTTTCAACATAGTTTTTAGTATAATTACAGAGAATAAAAAAGATAAAAATTTAATAGTAATGATAATATTTAATATCATTTGATTAATATTTTATTTTTAATAAAAATGATTAATATTTTATTAATATTTAATTACGTTGAGAGGTGTAGCCTACAGTGGCAAAATGGGGGACTGAAGAGGTTTGACCGTGTTAATGTTAACTTTTTAATATTGAAAATTTAAGGCCGACTAATATTGTATTAAATGAATCATCGCATCTTGTAAAATTAATGATATAAATATAGAGTATAAATTAAAAGAATTACACATTTTAATATTTAAATTTATAAAGAAGATAGAGTGGAACAACATTGCAAATACAATGCAATAAAAATATAAAGAAGGTAAGTTTACACAATCATTTTAAATTTGTACCTCAAAATATAAAGCAAAATATTTAATTTCCACTTTTAAACTCTACTAACTTTTCAAAAAAATGAATAGTAAATGTAAGTGATAAAGAGTGCATGCTTGTTTTTATTGTGATTAACTTGCTATATCTTAATAGCATTAAAGTTAATGAAATAAATGAAATCATTCAAATAATAATTAACTTGCACAATAGAATATACAACAAAATACTTAATATTTAATTTACATAAATATATAATGCAATGTATTTATAAGTAAAAACATTTGGATGATATTTACAATAATATATAGTTCAATATATTTTATGTTTTATTTGTTTGTGAAAGATTACTAATTCAAATCCTATTACTTTTAAAGTTATCACATTCACATTTTCTAGAATGCCTCATCCAAGACTAAATTTTGAGAATGAAGAGCAACGAAGATAGTATCGAAGAGAATATGCTCAGAATTATATGAGAAAATGACGTGAACAAAGGAATAATGCTCAAAGAGAGGAAGCAAAAAGTCCTAGAAATGAAGAGCAACAAATACAACACAAAGAATATGCATGGAATTATATAAGATAATGACATGAACAAATGACCAATGCAGAGAGAGAAGACTTGAAAGAAATCATCAAAACCAACTTGATAGAGAAAGACATGTCAAGCGTAGGGCAACCATGACAGTGGAAGAGATTGAAGAAGAAATGAGACAACATGTAGATGAGATGAGAGCACATCATACATGAACATCTTAGGATAATCAAAATATAGTGAGAAGAAAAACAAAAAGAGTTATGAACCTAGACGAGTTGAATGAAAGAGAAATACAACAAACACAACTATGTAAATGTGAATCAAATCAAGGACAAGTTCAATCTCATGAAAATGGTGGGTTTAGTTCTAATGGGATGAATTCTATGACAATAGACTGTGTTCTACAAACACCAATCGATCTAGTAGAGGATCTTATGAATGTTGATTTAGGCAATTATAATTTACAACATGAGTTAACATCTCAAATAAGGAGACAAAGACAATTTAAAAGAACACAAAATAGAATGGATGAGGGGATAATCAATACTATTGAAAATAACGGGATTGACTTGAGGACTTTAGAAATAATGTTTCAAAATGGACTAGATAAACTTGCTATGCTGAGTATGTGCTACATTTGTCAAGAAAGCTATCTTGCATCAAAGGTTGTATGGGTCCCTAAAGGCCCTATTTGTCATCGATGTCGACAAGAAAAGAATGAACATCAATTTTCAGCATCAAACAACATGGATCCCAATCCAAAACCATTACAACTTTCTAATTTGACACAAATAGAAGAAATGTTGATAGAACGTATCAACCCCATTCTTCAAGTTACACAGGCAACTGGAGGTCAATTTAAATATAAAGGGCATACCATAAGTTTTCCACAAGAAGCAAGAGAAATAGCTAAAATCTTACCACATCAAATAAAAGATTTACCTATTATCATTGTTCGCAAGAAGGATCAATGTGGAACAAATTATAATTTTACAGTCAATAAAGAGAGGGTATACATAACACTTCAATTTAAAATAAAACATGATAAGTTCTATAGAGATGTTCAAATTGATGAAATTGCACTTAGTGAGCTTATATCCAATTCAGATGATAACATCTTTGATCAGCTAAACTCGGTTCATATGGAATTTGATTAAGATGCAAATGAATATTTATTTGCGGGTCTAATAATGGAGATGGATCTAAGAAATATTATCAATCATACTACATCAATGACCTCTAAACCACCAAATGCATGAATAGAGATGGAACTAGTTCATGCATGGATAAATAACCCAAATGTAGATCTTGGATCACTAATTGATTTGCTAAGAATTGGAACATCTCTAGTGAATGAGTATGTCACAGAAGGATTACTTGATATGGCTTTTCCAACACTATTTCCAAATGGACGATGCGATTGGATCGAACCAAGATTGAGAAGTAATGTTCATGCAAAGTTATTATGGGAAGAGTTCAAGACTATTGTTACTTTGGATAAAGTGTTCAAACAAGAAGGTGAAAGTGAAGACCAACAAAGGTTTCACCAATTACTCACAAATATAAGAGATGCAACTCCAACTATCAATGATTGGAAATTGTTAATGACAAGGATAGATGTTTCATTACCCCAAAATGCTAAGAGGAATTTGATAATAATATTCATCTATTTGCAATAAATGATAATGTTCATAACCATAACTAAAAGAAATTACATTCACTAAAAAACTAGTTGCTCGTAGCATTGCATCAAAAGAAGGTAGTACTAATCCAGGGGGAGGTCAAAATAATGAACCAGATGTTGAATTATTACTTGCTGAGGATGCAAGGGTCATATTAACATCTAATTTATGGATTGAAGTAGGACTTGTCAATGAAACTTTGGGATACATTCGAAATATCATATACAAACCTAGAAATGCCCCGCCAGATCCACCAACATATGATATGGTTGAATTTGACAATAACTCTGGAATGCCATTTGAAGATGAAGCTCCAAAGTTAATTCCCATTTCTCCAATACAAAGAGGGCACACATGTCAATTGCCCTTACATTTGGCTTGGGCATTAGCTATTCATAAATCACATGGATTAACACTTTCCAAGGCAATAGTTGACACTGGACCAAGAGAAAGGACATGAATAACACTGCTATATCACGAGTTAAGTCTTTGGATGGACTTCAAATTTCACCACCATTTTATTATGATCGTTATGAAAAGGTGAAGACAAGGAAGTAACTTGTCAAAAGGAAAGTAGAGGAGAAATGACTCAAATCTCTAGAAAGAGATTAATTGTACACAATGTATATACTATATTTCAATATCTATAAAACATAATGGATATGACAAGCATCATGCTTTAAAATCATATTTCAAATTAAAAAATTAATAGATTTCAGTTTTACATGTTGCGTTGCAGATGCTACTAGCTTAGATATCTTTATACATCTATCTAAAATACGCCAAGAGATATCAATCTCGAGGTGCCTATCTATTCTCAATAACTTGAATAGGCACCTCGAGATTGATATCTCTTGGCATGTTTTAGATAGATGTATAAAGATATCTAAGCTAGTATTTAATTAATATTTTCATTATTTTAGATGAAACTTTTTTATAATTCTTTTTAAAAAGATTTTAAAAATATCATTTTTTCAAAAGTTTATATATATGAAGAATAATATTTGTTAATATGAAAATATTTATAATTCATAATATTTCATTTATGATGGTAATATTATAGTTATATTTTAATGTAATTAAATATATGAATCAATCAAATTACAATCAAATTGATGTAAAATAATTTTAATAATTTTAAAACTTAAAAATATCATAAACGTCAAAACTAAAACTAAAACTAAACACTTACATTTAATTGGTTGAAATAGATAATGTAATATTAGTTCATAACAAATGATTGCAATAATATTAGCCTTCCACAAATACAATAACATAATTAGTTGACAGGCTTTCCTTATGGAGTTCACTCTAATCAAAATTTGACTCATGCTACAAACTGACTGCCCATAAATGGTTTTAGGTGGTTGATAAGTGGTTTACAGATCATATCTAATGATGGAGAAATCTAATGCCATGAATCTTCAATCTCAAACTCTTCTTGCATCTATTTTCATAATGAAAAAAATCATACAAAATATTGTCCATAATTATATGTAATGAGAAAAATCTTACTGAAATCTTGTCCATTATGAATTGTTTCAATAAAAAGTATGTTGTATCCAACCAAAACAAAACACTACCCTCCTCACCATCTTGTTTATGCCTTTAAATACAACTATCAGAAAGAGAAGTTCCTCAAAGTTATGTAAAATAAATTTTGGAACTCCTTCACAAGCCCTGATTCCTGGCAAGGCAAATTTCTCCACTATTTCCTCTCAAGCTTCGGCAGATTAATGCCACAAAATGAGAAATCATAGAGAATCCTTTATAGTAAATGAAGGTCCTCATTATGAGCCACCTCGACTAAAATCTTACAGAGCCAACCAACAAACATAACAAGTGGGTCATGAGCCGAAACAAGGAAGTTGTTGGATTCAGCCTTGATACCTCGGGCCTTGCTTGGTATAATTATTGCAGACATTTCAAATAATTCTTATGTTGTTTTTTTATACACATAGTCCCTACCACAACCCTCTACTACTGCATATAGTATGTCACTTGTATCTGATCAACATGCATTTGTGTAGAACATTAGCATTGATATCGAATTTGTATTTGCATATGTATATTGTACAAAGAGATTCACAACTCTACATATTTTTCACAACTATTTTTTAATTTTTCCCTTGGCATATGTACATCTGTGAGAGAAGTATTTCAACAACTATATTAAGAATCCTAAAACTCTCAGATGCTCCCCACCTTCAAACAACACCAATCTTCCCTCTCTACTGACTCATCTTCCTTGAGTTCATTAATAAATTCTCCTTTATCTTCCTATCCTTAGAGGTACCCAATGCAATCAAAACAGATACAACAATAACCATGAAAGTCATCAAGTTAATAACAATTTACTAGCCACGACCTTAGGGCTCAATCTTAAAACTTGGATGAACATGACTATTAATTCATGTCAATTAAATCATATAGAGCATTGAAGCAAATACCAGAGCTAAAAAAATGCATATACAATAGGCAAGTGTAACGCATGATTCCACTCACCTCCTTGGTTCTCCACATTAGGCACACATTAAAAAGGTGGAAACAATGACATGGAAAGCAAACTATTTGGTAGAATTTACCAATTACAGTAAACACACCTCAATTATCCCCTTTCCTCTTGCCCACGTCCTCATATTTAATATGCTGCATAAAGATCCACAATCTTAGAGTAGTGAGCAAGCTTTACATTCTTGAGATGTTTAAAACAAGATTTGGTTATGAAGTTGAATTAGCACATGAAACATAGCATTGAAACATGGTAACTTATACAATTGATTTCACAATGTATATATACCCAAAAAAACATTTATGCATACCCTAGCCTATATAGCTCTATCTATTATCTTTGCTCCCTTCATTTCTAGCTGTTGTTAATGATCCCTTCTCTCAGTATCTTGTATAATTGCACCCTAAAATTTATGATCATTTGCTTGGATCTAAGGCCTCCTGTGTTCCTTTACCTTCAACAAATAGACAATTTGACTGAAATAAAGGATAGGGAAATTCTTGTGAATTTTTTTTCTCTATTTTTATTCAAACAATTCCTGTAAAATATTTTTGAGATATGTTATCAAAGACTCACACATTCAATTCTTTTGAATCCATATTCTAAAGACCACATTTTCATAGGAAAATAGTGCACTCTTTCATCTCTCACAAGTGGTTTCCATTTTTATAGAGTCATTCAATTTTTATAATCAAAAGCTTGCATTTTATGATAGGTGGTTGCATGTTTGTAGATGTGTAAACAAATTGAAAAGAATTGAAGCACATGGCACATGAAAATGTGAAGTGGGTACAAATGTATCAAATAAAATAGTATTGAGCATTGATTGCCAAATATGCACAAATGTTATTTTTTGAAGATATTTTAGAAAAATAACATGCATTAATGCAATTGACAGTTGCAAAGTTAAATTATTAAAATTTGTATCTACATTGGACAAGTGTATGGACATCTATTAAAGTATAATGAAACTTAAATGGTCACATTTTATATCACATTAGCTTCAAAAGCTGTATATACAATCTAGAATACTAGCATTAGGTAGTTGTCAAATTTATTAGATAAATTTATATAATTTGCATCTGATATTTTGAGTTGTTTCAATTGTATATAACTTATATGATTTACATGTG
This sequence comes from Cupressus sempervirens, assembly GCA_028749045.1. Classification (NCBI taxonomy): domain Eukaryota; kingdom Viridiplantae; phylum Streptophyta; class Pinopsida; order Cupressales; family Cupressaceae; genus Cupressus; species Cupressus sempervirens. The sequence goes on along the minus strand of CM053786.1, from coordinate 346,544,162 downwards.
ATTCTTTAAAGAAATCAATTTTTATTCATCTTACATATTGTATATATTTATTCGACACATAGAGGCTACATCCATTTTCAAACTCCCCATCTTATTATCTAGAAATTTGGCTATATAAATAAATTTTCTTTTTCATTTTAAAGTAAGAAGATGTATCAAATAAAGATGAGTGAGATGATTAATTACTTATGTAAACTATCTCAGCCTACAATCACATATAGTTTTCAACACGATCAAATTTTTTTAAGTGTCCTCTACGAGCATTGTTGGTTGCTTTTATACCCCTCTCAAAAGGATCTAGTTTTTTGGTTTTAAAAAAAAAAATTACACCATTAAAACATTCAACAAAATTTACTGTTGTTTTCGAAGAAATGGTAATAAAAGATGCCTTCTTGCCTATTCAATATTTTAAAGGCTATCTTTTGGCATTTTGGCATCAAGTTGTGCTAAATCAGAATATAGGTGTAGTGCCTGTCCCTAGTTTGCATTTTTCTATTGTTGTCAAACTCTTTTAGGCCAGTTTTATGTTGATGATTATTAGTGGCATTATTTTGAGATTATCATATATTTTTTCAGATTTAGTTTATTATATGATGAGATCATTTGGTACTCTATATTTCATGTATGCATGATGATTATTTAGTGTTTTCAAATATTGATGATGAATACTTAGATGGTTTATTATCATATGTGTTTTCTTATGGATACTTACCCCATACTACATGTGTATGGTGTGCATGTTTGTTTTCTTTATGCATGGCATTTATGATGTGGTTAAGGAAGGGAGTCGTAGTCACCTGCTAGTCGAGATCTAGACGATGCACCACTTCCTGTCATTGCCTGTTTAACTTAGTATATATTGTGCTTGTACATGTGTAGATTTTATGCATGTTGCAGATATCGGGTATCGACTTCCTTGAATTGCGAGGATGAGCATACCCTATCGCATTATCTCAATGGTAAGAGAGGGGAGATAAATTTTTTAGTCCAAATCCTAAACCCTTAAACCATTTGTCTTAGAAAAGTAGGACAAGTATCTAAGTGGAGTACCTTCCAAATGCGTTGAATGACGTTAATTCGTGATTATAACCATTTAGTTTGATTTTCTATGTGTTTTGCTATGATGGGTTTTCGTATTTTACTTTGGGAGTCTTTGGTGATTTTTCTATTAATTAAGTCTAATTAAAAGATTTAATTAATGAGTTAATTTAATGAAAAATTAATATAATATTTTAATATTAATTTTATTTAATTAATTGAGAAATTAATTAAATAAAAAGAATTAAATTTGAAGATAAAAGTTATAAGTTTAAATTTGGAGCGTGATTATTTTTATTTAATTTAATAATAATATATTTAGAGTTCATTTTTAAATAAATGCTAAATAATATTTTATTTAAGTTAATAAATATTTTATCAATTAAGTTTTGAAAATAAATTTAGAAGTGGAATATTAAAAATTTCACGATCACATGATAAGTGCATGAGATTTAAAATTAATAAATTATTTTTTTAAAAAAAGAGTCAAGTGAATATTAAATAAAGTAATGTGCATTATTTTAATACTTATTCACCTAGGAGTGTGCACACCTCTTTTATGCACGTGTTGTTTACAACACGGGAGTTAGCGTACTAATTAAGCACATGGTGTCTACAACCTTCCCATTCTTATCCACTCATCTAGAAGGTTGGATAAGGCTTGTGCTTAGTTGTTAATGCTTATCTTATCTCTTGGTTGTTTCTAGAGACATTCTAGGTGCTTCCTGAGGGGTCTTTATCTTTTGGCATTCCTAGTGTGTAAGGAGAGGCTTCCACATGCGGCTAATAATAATGAGCATTCATATTGATCATACTCTTTGGCCTACTGTGTGCTTGTTCCGTGGATTTTGGAGAAGGAAGGAATTTTCAGCAAAGAGAAGGTTCTAAGAGGAGGGATTTTTCTCTATAGTTTTCTGAGGCGTAGCGAATTAGCATCAGTGTCTAGGTAGACGCTCGTGATTTTTGCATATTTTATTATGCTCATTCTCTTCCTGTCTTCTTCGTGTCTGCTAAATGTTTTCTAAAGAATTCTTGGGACAAATGTTTTCAGTAGTATGCATTCCTGGTATGAACATTTAATCATTCTGCTATGAGAAAACCCACAAAATCTGTATGGACCTCTTCATAAGATTAAATAAATTTGTTCGGAAGGGTTTGAATTTAATTGAGAAAATCTTCTTGGGTACGTTGTATTTTTCCATCAGATTAATTCTAAATTTTGATATTAAAAAATGAATAAAAAATAAATAAATACATTTTCAGTAAATTTGTTTTATTAAATTTTGTAATTTACAAAATTATAATAAAATAAATAATGATTATAATGAGGGGCTCTGTTTATTTTAAATTTTTATTGAGAATTTTTTTAGTAAACAAAATACTATTTTTATTTAAAAATATATATATTTTAAATTGTTATTTATTAATAATAATGATTCATTCTTTTACTTAAGATTGATGCTTTTAGACTTTAGTTGTCATCTAGGAATTTGTGACGAGTTGTTGGCAACACGGGAGTTTGTTCCTACTTAAGTCATACTTATCCTCTCACCTTGATCAAGGATATTCCACCTTTTTCTCGATGTATGCTTAGTTGTCACACTTATCTCTTAGTGCTTTCTAGCTTACTCTAGACGCTTCCTTGAGTTAAAATGTATTGAGTGATTTAATAATTAATGGAAGATTAATACGATCAGTTTATATAATTTATTAATAAATTTAATTAAGATTAATTAATCATGGGAGATGTTCGATTGAGAATTAAGTTTATTTAATATTGATTTTTAATTAAGTCATAGATTATTTCATTGATAAATCAACAAGTAGTATAATTTAAATAAATTATTACTTCTTGATTATTTTGAGAATTGACCTAAATCAAAAAGGGGTAACTTTGTGAATTATTAAAAACAAGAATGGGTTATTTGTAAGAGTGAACTATGAAACTTATTTACTGAAACATATGTTTAACTGGAAACTGGAACGTTACCTTTAACTCAACTATATGCTTTCAAATCAAATCCAAACTATGAGACTATGATGTTTTCCATGTACTTGTATCTAGTTCTTTATGCTATCTGTGTTTTGGGGTTGACTAGATTGTTGACCAGTTATAGAATGTCTACCAAAGGCTTGGGGGTTTTTGTGAGTGTGGTATCATGCTGACTTGATTTTAATGATTTTTACCCAATCATGGTATGTGTTGGTATGCTCTATGTTGAGTGTGTTTATATCGCTTATTACTGTTTTTAGTGCCTTTATGGGATGGCAGAATTTTATGCTATGAGATACTTGACTTAACCATTTTTGAGTCATCGATCACTTACATTTGATTTGTTTTCTAGTCACTTTGAGAGGACTAAGGTGTTTTGAATGATTTGTTCTTGATGATGTCATGTTGTGACATGTTTGACTTGACCATTTTGGAGTTTTTGATCAGTATTACTTTGGAATACTTTCCAGTTGCTCGTTGAGAACTGAAGGATATTGTAATTTATTTTAGGATACTTTTCGATTGCTCGTTGAGAATCAATGGGTATTGTGATTTACTTTGGTATACTTTTCGGTTACTCGTAGAGAAACGATGGATATTGTGATTTATCATTGATACTTTTAGTTGCTTATAGAGAACTGTTATGAGTATTATGATTATCATTTAATGTTTTTTAGTTGCTCGTGGAGAACTAATGTGATTATTGTGGATTATCTTTTGATACTTTTTAGTAGCTTGTATAGGGCTAAGGTGATTCTTTGATTTGTGATTTCATGAGCTTATGGTAGGTAATCTATATGTAGTGTCAGGAAGTGGCTTGCAATAGGGGTCAAGGCCCTAAGTGGCTACTATGGTAACTCATTGTAAGTTGTTTAATAATTGAAAATATTTACATTAAATAAGAGTAAAATGAACCTAATAAGAGTTTTGTATGTTCTGGCCCATGCCTCAAGTGTTAGTATAGACTAGGATGAGAGTAGAGAGAACGCTTGGTTATGACCTTGCATTTTGTAGTATGCCTCATCAGTACGAGAGGATACTAGTGGCTGTAGGGATCACTAGGGACCTGAGTCCTAAGGTACTGCTCAGGTAACTCCGAACGTGATTCGTGTAATAACACTTGCCCGCTTACATAGTAGATTCCTACATGTCTTGTGTGCCTTTGGGTCTAGATGTCAATCTATGTTGGAACCTTTGAGTTAGTATACTTTTAGGATTTTCTGGACTTAAAGAGTATTTGTGTTATGTGATTTGATATTCTATTTGGGACTTGAGACTATCTCCTCAGCGCGGTGAGAGTGAACCATTTAGGTCCCACGCGGTCCGGTGGTATTGCTTTTTCACTCTTACCTTTGAGATCTGTCTGTAGTCATCATGGCTAGAGCATTCTTTGCTGGCATTTACCTCCATTCTGTTCATGGATCTCATAGTGGATGTTATTTACACGTTTCTTTATATTGATGATTAACATGTGATAGATGATGTTATCTACTTTGTAGGATCATCTTATGCTTTATTCTAGCATGTTAGATTTCTTTATGCATATGTTGTAGCATGTTTTAGGGGTAACATCCCTATTACCATAGTATCGATGATCTAATCGGTGGCTTGGGATGTTACGCACAGGGGAATGGTTAGGGCCAACGATGGTCTAATGAAGCTATTGACGATTGGGAGGAACCACACACTTAGTTAGTTGTGTTTTATGATGGGTGGTTATCTTTTACAATGGTTGTTATATCTTTATTGATGGATGGATCTATCATGTATGGTAGATGGTTTCATTTACTTTATTGCACTTGTATCATGGATTAAATGAGGATGATGTATATTTATTTTTACATATGTATATTCTTTTAAGCCCTTCATACTCTATGACATGTACAGTGGATGATTGAGCATTCTGGATTTTCATTTGCCAAGAGGCATTCAGAACAAATATATATTATGGACTTTGGAGCTTTAATTATTCTTTCATGTGGATGTGGTAGTTGTTAGACTTAGTATTAATTAAATTAAATGTGATTCAATGTCATGGGATCCTTAAGGAATGTAACCTATTATGTATGCTTATAGTTGAATGTATGTTATTTCTTCCGCTACTATGTGTTTGATGGGGTATGATTAATCTTTCTTGTTATATATAAAAAAAAAATGTTTGACAAACTTAGTAAAATTTTAGGTTAATTCTTTTGGATCCCTTGGCGGGGAGTTACAATAGGTTAACATAAGATAAAATGAAATAATAAAATAAAAATTTATAACATAATCTCTTGTATTTATGACTAATTAAGAACATAATATCAAAAATTTTAATTTATTTTATTCTATAAAAAAGTTAGCATGAAAAAATTCGTTCTTTTATATTTTCCATACAAATGAAAATTGAAGTTTATTCTTTCCCATATATAATTGTTCTTATACAAATGAAAATGATAAACAGTGAAAGAAGACATATGAAAGTGTAAGTATATTTCAATTTATATAAAGAGGGATAACATAAGAATCAAACCTTCCCGTGTTGGGCTACTAAATGGTTTGTCTATGTTTTTGTAATATAGTCCTTCATAATTTAATTTAGGATTTCTAAATTTGACAATGTATGTAAATGATCTCTCACAATTTTGAAATAAGTGTAAATAGAAGTTAGATAAAAGTATATAAAAGTTGATTAAGAATTTCTCTATAAATCATTCATTCCATAACTATGACAAAATACTCATATTACTTGTAATTAAATATAGTTCATTCAAGAGCTTGGATAGAGGTAAAATGTTATTCCCAAATAATTATTGTGTGAACTCTAACCTACCTCTACTAAATTTTTATTATGTGTTATGCAATATAAAATTTAATTTTCTACCATTTTACATATATGTCATTTTCTAATATGCTAAAATTAAATGTAATGGTAAAATTGTACAATGTTTGTACTTCCAAACAGTTTAGTCATTGTATATGTCTCTATTGTATTTAAAAAATTATAGTAATTTGAAATCTTTCCTTTAATTTTACATCTTTTCATTTTTCCTTTTCTAATAAAACCTATAAATGTACCCCTTGCTTTCTGATGCAAGTGCTAGGTTTGGTTGCTGACATAAGAATATAAAATTAGAATAGAAAAATGGAATGAGAATGGAAATGGGGAATGAGAATAGAAAAGAGCAATTCCAATCGTGTTTGACTCACTTAGAATTCGACTGGGAATATGTTAATCCATTGTTTGGTTGTACAAAAATGGAATAGAAATAAGATTAAGTTTTGTATTTTTAAAAATATTTCCCTTATTTAAATTTTTTTTTTTTTTGGTTAATTTTTTTCAAATTTTTTTTTCATTGAAATAAATGAGAAATATAATTTATTTCAAATTTTTAAACAAATAGATAAAATTAAAAAAAAACGTTATTGAAAATTAAAAAAAATTTTAAATTAAAAAACTAAATTAAAAAAAGAAAAAAAAAATTGCCAAAAAAAAAAAAAAAAATCAGATTGAGAATAGAAATGGCCTATTCCAATAACAAATATTTTTTGACATAGACATATGCTCATTTTAGGGACAAAATTAGAATATGTCTTCCTATTCTCAATTCTAATTGAACCAAACAGCTAATATAGAACATATTCTAAATTTTTTTTTCCTATTCGACTTATTCGACTCCTATTCCAGCAACCAAACGGACCCTAAAAACAACTTACAATGCGTCGGCGAATAAATCAAACATCAGAGTTCACTCCCGAGCATGACATATAATCAATTTTTCCGTCAAACTGCGTATAATCTTCCCTCCGAAATCAGGATTGGCCTGGAAAACTTTTTAGAACTTTTTAACTCTGTCAAATCCAGTTCATTTGTCATTCAGACGATTAAACCGACTTTCAGATCATTTGGCCACACTATTTGGGCATCGAAATTTTATATCACAGCTGACAAAACTGACCAAACGAATAGCAGTAATGGGTTGCGGACGGAATAAAAAGGGCAAATCCGACGAAGAATCCATCCTTGCAGGTGGCCTACGCTGTGTATACAGTTACAAATTCAAATAACAAATAGTCTTTAATTATACAATTTCCTGAAAAGCTATATTGCAATGTTGCAGAAGCAAGCAGAATAAAGCAGCAGGCAGAAAGAAAGCCCGATGGTCCAGAAAGAATTCCCTACTTAGAAAAATGCGCCCACTTGTTTCAAAACGCCTTGAGTTCTGGACTAGCAACAAGAGAGAGAGAGGATGCTCTCTTTGATCTGGTATGCATTTAGTTTACTACCCTTTTTATGGAAGAACCGTTTTATTGACTCTAAAGTTAAATATAATTGATATGAACCGTGATATGTAGATACAATGAGGATCAAGTGAACCATTAAAGATTTTGAGCCGATGAAACTTAGGTATGAAATGCACACACCATGTTTCGGGATAGTTATGCTGGCTGCTGGAAAACTCGCTGGGCTGCCACAGCAGTTAACAATCTCTCAGTGCAGACAATCCCTGTGACCCAAGAAACAAGTCCACATTGCAGAAGAAATCATCTTAGCCCCGAAAAAATATATATATCTTTCACAAACTTTATATATATATATATATATCAGAATCAACGCCAAAAGATACATGTATTTAATCTTAAATCCTACGCAGATAATTTAATAATTTTTTGAATAACAAAGATTCGCCGATCATTCTATGTAGATTCACCTACTACTTTGTACTTGTATTATATTTGCCGCTTCCTAATTTTTTGGTGGTGCGTGCTCCTTGCTTTGGCCTGTTTTCTGTATCTAATGACATTTTCCTTGTTCAGTATTAGGTTTTATCCCAAATTGGCTTCTTTCTCTTGATTGTATTCCTCTTAGTAGATCTTTTTTCCGGCGTAGAAATTTTGACGTAGATGTCTCAAATGACCATAATCAAAGAGAAGTCCGCATTTGAAGGGATTATCCTCCTGATGCACTCACGGTTTGAATGTATAAATTATAGCTTGGTTGATGCTGTACGGTATCCTAATGTCATGATCCACAGTCTTCCATGGCTTGAATTATGTTAAGGTGCAGACTTACCTGATATGAATCTAGTGTATCTGCTACGAGTTTGAGACTAAACTTGCCAGAATTATAGAGGTCGGCTAGGGTGCCTCGTGGAAATTATTACAGTGAATGTTGTATCTTCAGAAGGATGAGGTTTAGTGCCTATTCCTGACTGAATCATCCATCTTTTCTTATAATGCATTTGATCACTCTTTAGCACCTAGTCACTATCACTAAATCCTTGAGCATCACTAGAAAATATTGAAAAGGGAATTGGGTCTTCCATCCCCAAGAATGAGTATGTCTCTTCCACAACCAATTATCTTGAGAGATGAGTTATCTCCCAATTACGACCATCTACCATTGAAGTCCCTACATTCTGAAATTTGATTCAGTTCTAGAGTTGATTGACCATGTATTCTCAAGTGCATGTGTGGGAAGGGTTGCAACAGACACATCACTAGTGTCTTCTTGGAGGTCCTTGAATAATTGAATTAGAATCTTCTTCAAATTCATTGATCATCTCTCTATGGTCCTTAATGAGTCCTTTTTTGTGAGAGTCGAACCATAGCTCAAAAACTTGGATGTGGCAATGTTTTTCGACATTAAAAACACAAAAAATTGTAAAATATTATTTGAAAAATTGCATAAAACTGAATTTGCAAAGGTAATAAGTAATTTTACCTTTGCTTATAGATTAAAATTGAGTTTGATCATATCATAGTGTTTTATGATTATAAATTACATATTCTTATTAATATTGTATGAATTTCATTAGTGGAAACACAGGCCAAAGACAATTTTCATTTATTTCCTTCTAAAACCAGAATAGGCATTTTGGGGTGCTGAGAGGTAAAATCCTTGGTGTGTACCCTGTCATAATATAGGGTGGGTTGAGTGCCAAAGCCTCCATGGCCAAGCTCTAATCATGACCTTCAAGGTCACATGGACCTTCATTTTGCATGCTTGAATGCTTCAATAAAAAAGGTCAATTGCTCAAAAAAATGATCTAAAATATGATGAATATGACCTATTTTCTTTGAGTAGATTAGTCTTTTTCCAACTCTAGCTGAGTTTTGAATTGAACTTGTGTGTTATTGGCTATTGTTTGGGTGAATTCTTGCCAGAACATCACTAACAAAGGCAAGTTATTCTATGAGTTTCTCATGGACTATATTTGATCCATGTTTGTCTCAAGTATTGTGAGATCTGCTTAGGGATTTAGATGTCCCCTTTGATTTTGCTCTCTTTTTCTTTTTTCCTTTGCCTCTTTACTTTGAATGACCTTTGATCCATGTGTGTCTCAAGTCTTGTGAGATCTGCTTAGGGATTTAGATGTCCCCTTTGATTTTGCTCTCTTTTTCTTCTTTCCTTTGCCTTTTTACTTTGAATGACCTTTTATGATTGTGCACTTGATGAACTCCAAAGTTTTCTACCTCACCTCTTTTCAGAGTAAAGCATCAACCACCACATCAAACTTATGGTGTATTGATCACCATCACAATGTTATCCCACAAATAAAGAAAATGACATGAAAGAGCAATTCACATCTACAGATGGTAGGTATCTCATCAGGATGTTGAATGCATTGAAGTTCTTAGGGATAGAATTACCACCATTCATTCTCAAATAATAGAGCTTTTCCCACAGTAAAAGGTTGTTTACAAGGGATGTAGCTTTGTATAGGATCCCTTACTTTGTTGAGAAACTCTTGGTGGTCCATTCTCCTAAAATGTTTAGGAGCATTGAATTCAAAAGACAATACCCAACAAGGTTTCTTTCCTTTCAATCAACCGCATCCAATCTTCTGCAACAGAACAGATATGGTTGCATGAAGAAGGTATTCATAGTTGAAGAAAATGTACTTACTTAGGTAATAGCTTGGTAATTTTTCTGTACATAAAAAATATATAAGTTGTTAAGAGTTTTATTTAAAAACATGTTTGTTACTGAATTTTGAGAACATATTAGTGATCATCTTCATATAGAGAACAAAATTATAGTTCAATACTGATCATAGACCAAAAAATGAGTTGAAACATATTAACTTAAAGTTTTAATATGAATGAAGTTACAAATTCTAAATTTTTTTCAACAACCTAATTTTCACAAAATTTTGCTGCTACTATGTGGATGTCTCAGAACTGGCTGGTATAACATATAGTTTATAAATAAGGTGTCAAATAAGGAGGGAATACAATCCATTTCTATTAACTGTCTTTGTCTAATCTGTTAACAATAAAAGGAACAGGTTCAAAATAATGAAGATAACATTCCTTATTGGTTTTTTTATAGCTGGTCGTGTAGCTAGCGAAAGATTCAGAAACCCTTGTTTCTTTACCCTTGACAGTTATCTAGAGCTTTCCAAGAAAGAAATTGGTGTTGTATTGTCATTACTAAATGGATTTATCTTGCTAAAGACAATGAAGATTCTAATCATTGTGCAAATCACTGAGAAGGCAAAAACGAAAATTATAAAATGTTCTGCATGGCTACATGAGCAATAGTTGTGAGATGAACCACCCCTAGCAAGACAGCAAATATTCAAAGTTGAATGTGGTCAAATTGAAGGACAAGGGCATAGATAGCATAACAAAGACATATCTAATGCAGGGTTTTGGAAGGTGGCACATAATGGCTCTAGGGCAATGGTAGACTGTAATGTGTTTGTACATATATATAGCATAATGGAGACATATCTGATGCAGGATTTTGGAAGGTGGTGCATAATGGCTTTAGGGCAATGGTAGACTGTAATGTTTCTTGTTGGGATTTTAATTTGCCCTAGAATTCCAACAGAAGGTATACAATAGATTATATTTTAGAATGTAGAATGTCAACTTTATATCTTAAATTAAGTCCTGCAAACTTGTTACGAATAAACTATGATGTCCCCAATTTAGCAGGATCCAGGAGTATGGATATGTTAACTCATCATTGTGACCCCCATGAGCTGACAGTTGGGTTTGAGGGTCTTTGTTTGTTCAACTTACTATTTGTAGTTAAGTCAGGAGAGTAGGTTTCTATTTTTGGCAGTGCACAATGGTGATGACTTGAGTCCATGCTATCTCAGTATTTCATTGAGCTTTGATAATAAGATGCATAATGGAGGTTGTTTATTGAGTTTGACTTAATTAAATAACTTTATAAGTTTATGGTTGTCATTGAATGGTGTGACGAAGAAGGCTCTTAAGTGAAAAGTGTGTTTGTGAAGACTGTGTGCAGAGAAAGCCTTTGGCATTAGAATTGTTATAAATGCATTGCCTTGCAAGGATCAAACCATCTCTTTTATGCATTATTTTTTGATGGAGTCATGAGTTCTCAAGGGTTTGGACTCTGGTTGCTGGAATGGTGAATTTCTGCAACTTGTTTGCACTTTGAATTGGTTACAAATTGCCAATGAATCATGCCATGACTGCTGGGTGCTAATCTGCGTCTTGTCAAGAGCTATTTTTTTTCTGAGTGGAACTGAAGCGAAATAACTACTGGGTGTTAGGAATTGCACGACTTCCTTAGGCATTATATCTCTGCAAGGTAACACGGCATCTGAGTGCATTTTGGGAAAGCTGCAATTATAGCTGCAGTCGCAGTGTTGGAATTCTTCTAGTTGCAATCTATTTGGAGGAGCATAGTTTCATGGTTATTAGCTGCAATTAGATTTGTGGTGGCAGCGTTTGAGCAGAGCAAGGTTGCATTTATTGATTTCAAGCATCATTAAAGGATTCATGTTGAAGAACTTCATTTGCCATGTTCCCTTATTTTATAAGTTTATGCATTGTGAATATTTGCAAATTGAATTATAGCAAATAAAGTTGGCATTGTAGTTTGATCATTTACTTTGCACTCCAAGCTTTGTCATTTATATATTTTGAAAAAACCAAAAAAACATGTATTCTCAAAATGCAAAAAAAAAAGAATTTCCAAATTACAAAAAGAATAAACAATCAGTTCTTCAACATAGATAAAGTGTGAGCCAATGGGGCTTGTTAGAGTGGTATCAAAGCTGCTTCCTGCCAGCTTACAGGAATCTAGGTTCATTTATGGCACTGAGATTTATATAAGGAGTACATTGTACTTGCAAGGGTAGGACATTGCCACCAAGTGAGGGTGAACAAGAGATTCAGTTTGGCACTATAGGTAACAAAGATGTTGGTGGTTCAGGTGGTGACAAAGATTCTGATATAGGTAATGATATTGACAGAGGGCTAGGGATATGCTCAGGGACCTTTCACATGGTCAGCATCAGGTTGCTGATGTTCTGCAGCAGCTCTTTGATGCCTTGCAGTGCATTGCTCTACTTGCAGACCGAAGGAGATTGGGGGGGTCCGAGGAGTCAATCATTCAATTCTCACAGGATGAGAGATGATGATAGGATAGGCCCTACAAGCACACATTGAAGGCGACATCGACCTACTTTCTTGAGGCATAGGTCGAATGTGGTGAGTACTGAGACTGAGGATGAGGCTGCACCATTTGGGGATGATGTGGTTGCCCATTTTGTAGAGTGGGATGCTTTATTACTGGCAATTAAATAGAACCATAACATTGATAGATTTTTGACATAGAAGAGAGAGCACTCTGGAGGTAGGTCTGGACCTGATGTGAGTTGGAGACCTAGAAAGAATGATTTGATGTAGGCAACCAACATGATGAGTTTGACTCACTTCGATGACAGTGTGAAGGTTACAGCGAGAGCTTGGGTCGCAAGCTTGATACATATCTCTTATTACCTCCTAGGGTTGAGGATGTTATACGTTTTTCTGTGTTGCATCTAGATTGTATAGCCCATGACTGGTGGTACCATGGGTTGGTTTCATTACCTCCTACTAGGAGTTTGTGGGTAGATTGGTAGAGAGATTTGACATAAAAGGACACCAAGTCCTATTTCTGTGAGCTGGCACAATTGAGGCAGATTGGAGGTCAAGTTTCAATGCTTATCAGTGATGGTGTATGACATTTCAGAGAGGAGGCGTGTGATGCTTTTTATTGAGGAATTAGTTGAGCCTCTTAGAGGTTGGGCTATAAGTCCCTTGATCCACCTACCTTATAGGTAGCTTTGTAAAATGCGAGGAATTTGGAAATGCCTACTCCACGCAGCAAGTTTACTTCTAAACTATCTACTTCATCTTATGACACAAGGCAGTCCCTAAGAAGGTTGAAAATTCAGACTCTAAGAGACCTATGGCAGACCCCTTAGATCAAGAAACACTAAATGATCTAAGGAGAAAAAGGATCTCTTTTTATTGCAAGGGTCCTGATTATGAAAAACATGACTGCCCTTTGAAGCCTAAGGGTTAAAACAAGATGATGGAATGATTTTATGACGATGAACAAGGTTTTGAATTTTTGGAACAACCAGTCGAAAATAATGAACAAGAGACTCATGAGGGAGCTATCAATAGTGAAGAAATTGATGATTGCAATCTTAAGGTAGTGTACCTTTCTAGCATGAGAAAGAGAGGATCATTCGGATTATGTGGTCTCTTGGTAGGGCAGAAGGTTATTGCTTTACTAGACACAGGTGCCACTCATAATTTCATTGATTCACGATTGGTATCTAGGAGAGGCATTCAGACCGAGGAGTTTGAGGGCATTAGAATCAAGGTGGTTGATGGTTATACTCTTGAATGTAATGTGATGATATCTAAGCTTCCCATGAAGCTAAATAATAATGAGTTTAAGGAAAATTATGTTGTTGACATGGGAGGTGCTAATGTTTTAGTTACCGCCTTATGGGAGTTGGCAAGGCTCTCCATCCCCTATCACACCTTTCTTCTCTCTTATAGCTCTTCGCGTAGGCTCTTGTGTCCCATAAATCATTGGTATGATGAGAACTACAAGTCCTTCCACTGCTCGTTTTGCTCTGCCTTCTTCGCTCACTTACTCCTTTTCTCATTTGTGACCTGATTACCGCCACTTTCTTCGCCATAAAAAGTGGTTGTTTACTTTGTTCTAGTGTAGATCCCTTTGTGCCTCCCTTTTGCCGTCCCCAAGATTTTCTGGCATACCATGTTTCCTCAGCATCCCCCCACCGTCCACCCTTGACCATTGCTCCTTCGTTTCCAACACCTCCACCCTCTAAGAGATCCCTGGTCAACCCCCCCTCCTTCTCACTCCCCCACCTCGCTACCACCTTTTCACGTTCACCAACATTTGTGAGGTAGTCAAATGCATGAACATTAGCAAGACTGTATATGAGGAGGGGTTCCAGTCGGAGCTTTTTAAGCTTGGCATCTCTGTTTTGGGGCCCTATCTCATGGTGCTCCTTAATAGAGTGGTTTGCACCGGGTTTCCTGATTCTTGGTCATGACATATCATCTCTTTGATACATAAGACCGAGTTGATCTCTGACGCCAACAACTATAGGACCGTCATGATAGTGCATTATGGCCAGCATTTTCTTATCATATGTAGAATATAATAGCTCGCTGTCCCTATGTTTCCTGCTCTCAAAAGCTATGGGAGGATGGTCCTGCATCAAAATTGCCCCAATTCCGCTCCCTGGAGCATCACGCTCCAAAACAAAGGGTCTAGAAAAATCAGGAAGTGCTAGAACTGGGCACGTGCTCATCACTTGTATCTGTCTATCAAAAACTGCCTCTGAATCCTTTGTCCATCTAAATGCCCCTTTCTGTGTTAGATCGGTAAGGGGGGCTGCTACCTGGGAAAAACCTTTGGTGAATCGCTTGTAATAAGAACAAAGGTCAAGGAAGCCCCACAACTTAGATACATCTCTCCGTGGTGGCCAATCAAGGATTGCCTATATCTTTTCTTGATGCACCTTAACTCCCTCTGCACCAATCACGTGACCGAGATAGAGAATCTCAGTTAATCCAAATTCGCACTTAGAATCCTTTGCAAATAAAGAGTTTTCTTCCATGAGGCTAAGGATCTCATCTAGGTGCTGCAAATGTTCCTCCAACTACTGCTAAAGATTAGTATGTCATCAAAGAAAACCAACACACTCTTTCGTAGCTGCTTTTTGAAGATGTGGCTCATGCATGAATGAAAAGTAGCTGGTGCATTAGTGAGCCCAAATGGCATCACCAAAAACTCATAGTGTGTAGTGGCATCTGAAAGCTGTCTTATGCACATCCTCCTCTCGGACTCGTATCTGATGGTATCCTGATCGAAGATCTATCTTTGAGAAATAAACAACTCCATGAAGCTCATCCAATAACTCATCAATGCGGGGAATCAGATACCTGTTTTTAATGGTTCTCTTATTAAGGGCGTGGTAATCAATACACATCCGAAGGGTGCCATTCTTCTTAACCAACACCACTGAAGAGGCAAAAGGGCAGAGTTGGGCCTGATATGTCCCATATCTAGTAGTTCCTTAATCGTCTTCTCTATCTCTTCCTTGTAATGCTTGGGGTGACGATAAGGAGTGGTAATGACGGGTTTGGTGCCCTCTTCTAGCTCATGATATGCTCAAACCCTCTGACTAGTGGAATACTTGGGGGTAAATCCTCAAATACCCTCTTGTGCTTGTCAAGCACCATCTGGATGTAACAATGTTACTGCTGTCTTATATCCTGTGTCTCCTGAGAAGAGATGAAACACTGTTTCGCCTACTCAATATCATCGTGCCTCAAAATATCTTCCATCCTGTGAGTTGTGATCAACTTGGGCTCCCCTTCTGGCATAGCCTTGAGGACCACCTGTCGGCCATCCTGTAAGAACTCCAATTGCATTTTCTCATGGTCAACCGTATATCTGCCTATGGTTTGTAACCACTGTCTCCCCAACATGGCATCTAGTCCATCTAAATCCACCACATAAAAATCTGCCTCCAGAAGGAAATCATCAAAGTGAATCGGAAGTCTTGACACCTTCCCTGGACATCTTAATCTCTTACCTCCTGCCACCCTAACCTCAAACTCAGGTATGTCATCAATTTGTAAATTCCTCTTGGCAAGCCATCGTGAGCTTATGAAGTTATGTGAGACACTTTTATCCAAGAGACAAATCATAAACTGTCCCCTAACAATTCCTTTCAAATGAAAGGGGTGACCTGTGGGATCGCTAGAAAGTGATGCTATGATAGGAGGCTGCTCCTGGGTACCTGCTTTCTTCTTCCCTCTAGGTGGTCGATCCTCATTCTCCTCCTCATCACTGCCCTCCTGCTACTTATCCTCCTTTGAAAGTACCTCTACATAATGTATCTTGCCCTTGCCAAGGCATCTATGATCCAACATCCATGGCTTTCTGCAAGTGACGCATAGCTTCTTCCTCCTGAGTTCATTTCATGTCTCAAAGTCCATACTGGGAGGTGTAGCCTTATGCTGGTTTTTGTTCTTTTGGAATGAAGAGGTCCCCTTATACATCTTCTTAGGAGGCTGTAATATCGAAGAGGGTGACTCTAGATTGTGAGCAATCTTAATAGCATCATCTAGAGTGTTTGGTTTAAGTACCTTAACCAAACCTCTATATCTATCTTGTAAACGCTCAATTACAACATTACCTTACGCTGTTCTGTTATATCAGGAACCATCACTAAGATCCGTTGAAACTCGTTAATGAAATCATTTAGAGATCCGCTTTGTCGTAGTTGAGCCAAGTCCCTGTAATAGACCTCTATATCCTTCCTATCAAAGCGGGTAATCAACTTAGAGTTGAAAGTCTCATATGATGTAATGAGACCATGATTTTGTATAACCAACCCGTGATGATAGTGCATCGTAGCAAACTTGATAGCTTCTGTCTCTATCATAGCTTTAAGAGTGAGGTACGTGTCTAGCTTGTGAATCCAAGCTCTCGCAGATGTCCTACTGCTGCCATCAAAAGTAGGGAGAGATAATTTGTTCATAGCATGCTTTAGGTCTTTGTTATGTGCTCTAGGTCTCCTATCCT
This sequence comes from Cupressus sempervirens, assembly GCA_028749045.1. Classification (NCBI taxonomy): domain Eukaryota; kingdom Viridiplantae; phylum Streptophyta; class Pinopsida; order Cupressales; family Cupressaceae; genus Cupressus; species Cupressus sempervirens. The sequence goes on along the minus strand of CM053786.1, from coordinate 346,527,255 downwards.
GCTGCTGTCTACCTGACTCCCTTTTCTGATTTAGATACTAGACAAAAGTCAAATTTTGTTTAATAGGATCGGGAAACAAATCCCATTTATCATACATTGCCATAACATTATCCGGTAGAAGATTTGGTGTTGTTGGAGGTGCTGCCTCTTCTTCTGCATTAAACACTGGCATTAAAGGCCTGTTAATGTTGCGTGTGGGAGCTCTAACAACTCGGAGTGATCCAACTACACTATTACCTCCACTGTGGTGGCTCGAGGCTCTCCTATTAGCAGGGGCTAATTGCTGTAAATTAATTGCAAGTTGTTGAAGTGCATCAGCTATATTATTTTGAAATTTTCCCATCTCTAATAGCCCACAATGTTTCCCTAACTTCCCTGTCTGGTTCTGTTTCATTACGTGTCATTTGAAAGCTGTTTACTTGTTCTGCCTGTTCAAAATGATCAACCTGTTCAACTTATTCACCTGTTCCAAAAACCAATTCCTCATCCACTGTATAACTGACTTCAATGTCAATTTGTTCAGAAGACCTGCTTGTTCCGGTTGGAGGTGACTGAAATTATAAGGTTTTTTCTTCATACCCTGCTGTCACTTTCTTCCTATTCAACCCACAAGATGGCAGGTCTTGTGGCTTTGATACCACTCTAATATGATATGTTGATATTGATAAAAAATGCAAAGCTTGGACTAACCAGAATTTTGTCAAACAATTTTTATGTAGTCAAATCCTTAAGCGAATTTCATTACAGACATGCTACTGGACTGACCAATACAAAGGATGTGCAATCATTTTATTAAACTATGAGGAAATCGTGACAATCCAAAAACATCTGACTCTTGGTGATTCAATAACACAGCCTTATAATAATGGAATACAGATTTGTTACAACCCAACAACTGTGCGTACGGATCTGAAGACAGTTTCCTCCAACATCAACTACAGAAAACATACCTTGATTGAAGTGCCGACGTGGGAGTTACCATACAGTCCTTGATTGAAGTGCCGATGTGGGAGTTACCATACAGTCCCGCAGTCAATGTGAAAGGCTCCTTTAAGCCCGACTGTGACAATAAGGTCCTCTAGTATTCACGTTCAGACTCCAGTCATCATAAAACATTCCTCTCGCGTGGGTGAAATCCGGTTGTGTAATAACGCAGGTAATAAATTTACTGCCTACAACAGTTATTCTGTTCAATTATTATGCAAGCAGCTAACTGGTATATTCGTGAACAGCTTTAATCCTTCCTTACTATATTGGAATCTTTACCCAAACACTTATGAAAATGAAAAGTCAAACCCAGAACTTGTAACAAACATTTGGCAAACAACACGGAGCATTATGTCTGTGCAATACTTTTCAAGTTTATAGCTTGCTGGGCATACACATTATAACAAACAGTTGGCAAACATTCATATTTACTGTTACTATTTAGGAATATTTAAAATATGGTCACATTGCTCATTAAGTTATGTCATTACCAGGCAATAATCCACATAATAAACAATGTCTAACAAGTGCAGTTCACTGTTTAGCAGATGGAATCGAACATACCGTTCACCAATTTTCCTTGACCTCTGAGAGGGATGGAGTCGCAACCAGTTTAGAGGGCTGACAATCTTGAGCGTAAACTTTCACCACTGTTACTGTCCCCGCGTGCAAGAGCTGACCCGATTTTCAATCTGGATAATACTACCCGTCCACTGTAATGACAACATGGACCCTTCCTGTGTAGTTGCAATCACTCCACGATGACTTCAGTTTGCCTATGGAAGACTGTTTGTGTGTTGCAAATAGGGGAATGGTTGGTATACGATCCTCGTATTTCTGCTGCGGAAGTCCCTTTCCTTTCTCGTGTCTACGGAATACTTGGAAAATCCAACGTTGTGACTGCAAGTCTAATGCTGCGGTGCCCTTACATTGTGCATTACCAGCCCATGTGCGAAAATATGTGCCCAAGCTGTGTTGGGAATGGGAAACGACACCTCCTTCCTTGGTAATCTGCCCAATATCTTAACCACGGGAACTCACTGTATTTTTTTGCCCTCCTTATCTGTGAGCAATGACATCTCATCTCTGGGTCATGCCTATATTGGCCTGCATAATAATTCTTCTCTGGTCCGCTTTAGAGCATGGGGCTACGTCCAGCCCTAAACTTGTATTTTGATTCCAAGGAATTTCGTCCCTGGAAACGCCAGTCACATTCAAGCAACCAGTAAACGATTAGTGCATTTAATTTCAATCTCGTATGGTGTAAATCCCAAGGCAACTTCTCCTTTATAACCTCGAAGTGCGTCTAGACTCCAAACACAATGGAATAAGGTATGTGGGATTAAAACACACTTTTCTCCTGTAGTCACTTAAGTCACTTTATGAAGTAAATGACTTGATAATCATAAAGTAGCTTGAATAAAATACTGGAATATATGAAATAAACCTTCGACGTGACTGGTGGACATCCTGTTAATTCATACCGTTAATCTATCCAGATGTGGAGAAAGATTAATCCTGGTGCCATTCACTAGAATTGAGAAGGGGACATGACAGGCTGTAACTATAACTAGTCCAGCTGTCAACTTCGCTGCTTCACTGTGTATGTGCGCGAGACTCCGCAGGATAGGTAAGAGGACAGTCCTGGGATACCGTACTGCTGCTATGTCCAGAACCAGTGTTAATCCCATCTCTGCTGGCACCCCAAACTCTGAAGATTATTCTTGGGAATGATATCGATCTACCAAGGTGACTGTGATTGCAGACTTCCTAAGCCTGTGCCTTATATCTGCTCTGGTCTTCATCTGCTATTGCTGTCTGGTTGCATTCACTTGTGGATCCTACTGAGGATGAAGCATTGGTAATGACCATACAATGATACCTGCCACGTTTTCTCCCTACTGAAATTGCCGCCTAAAACAATATTATTTGACCAGCTGATAATGTAAAGTACTTGCTGTGAGTGGTGGAGTTCACTCCTTTACTGACCAGCTTCCAGTGCCAACAATATTCTGAGAGCTACCAGATTCTGTCGATTTTAATCATTAATCAGTTATGGAACTGAGATCTCTTAAGATTTCAAAGTGTTAAACCAGACCTTAGTTCTGAAACACCATGTTAGAGCTAGGTTTGCATCGAACTCCACTTTTTCTCAAGGATTTTCGTCCTCAAGAATTTACCAAGTCACATCAAAGCAACATTTTTAGATTTGTTTTATAACGTATATTCGTTGTGCTTTTCCCAAGACTGAGCCTCCTCTTTATAACCTCGAAGTGAGGAAAGAGTGTTGGCATAAGAGATGTGGGACAAAACACCAATTTCGTCTTCAAGTCACTTAAGTCACTTTATAAAGTAAATGTCTTAATAAAACATAAAGTAACTTTATTAAAGTACTTTAATACATTAAATGACAAACTTAAGACAAATCTTCCCTTGTGACTGGCAGGCATCCTTCCTGGAAATGCCGTTAATCTATTCGGATGTGGAGATAGATTAACCAGGTGCCAAAAGAACTAGTGCGAAAGAGGGGACATGACATCGTCCAAATATATCAAATATCAAAAGAATGACTTAAATATTAATTAATTTTAATTAAAAGTGACTTAATAAATTAAATATCATTAAAAAGCCACTTTATTTAGTTAAGCTTCCAAGCTTATCCGAGAAGCTACACCATAAGTGGAGATTCTAGAAAGTTCACTGTAACAAAAAGAGGGTTTTGGAATGCATTTGGGATGTTAAGATGATTAATGAAATAATGAATTTGCCCATGCTTGCATCAAATGGAATCTCTGAGGAGGGAACCCTTCAACAGATTGGCAAAGTGCCTGGATGAAAACCCAGCTGTTCTTGGGAGTGTATTTGTGATGGAGTTCACACTTTTGCTGAATTTGTAAGATTTGTATGGTTTGAAGTACTTGCTCTGGTAATGAAAATTACTTGGTAATCAAAGGATATGAGAGTACTGGCATATTTATTATTTAATTGCTGATAATTTTATGAAGATCAAAAAATATTGGAAGGCGATTGATGGAAAGATCATCGATATTAAGAATATAAGTTGTGAAGTGATATATATTAAGAAATATATGTGCCAAAATGTATACATTATCTTAGTCATCAGGCCAAAGCACTATTTTGACTTGCTGTTTCAAATATTTTGATATATTATCATCGGGCCCCTATCTTCTTCAGGTTTGGTAGACATAAGGGTTCTGATATTTCACTCGTGATGTATCTTGGTGAAATTTGAGTTTGATATTAATGTTTGAGTGCTTAGCTGCCAAGAGGGGATTTCCACAGGCAAGCTTCAGTGTAAATATATATCTTCTCATAGTTCAAATATATTGTACCTAGAATACCTCACAGATGGTTGGGGAGGTGGCTTGAAAATAAATATTTGTTGCAGACTATTTCACTTTGACACGAGGATTTCTGAAGGAATATTCTTGGCAATGACACTCTGAAGTCCTAGTTACCAGTTGATGTCTAAACTATGAAACATGATGTTGGGTTATTTATGTGGCAAGATAATTATGTGTAGTTGTCTTCTGGTTTGATTTCAATTCCCAGAAAAGAAATATTGTTCTCAATAGTGCTGATTCATTTGCTAGAGTATTGCTATGAAAAGCCTGAAGTTGATGTTTGAGGATTGGTGGCTTATTTCTGTAATCCACACTCCTCTTGGTGAAGCCATGGAGACTTATGCTTACCGGGGCAATAGCACTAGTTGAACTATTTAACCTCACACTGGAGCATACAGATTCAGGCAGTCTGAAGGTATCTAATCTGCTGCTGTAGGTTATTCACCGAGTCTGGAACATACAAGAGTTTGGAGTCATGAAGGAATGAAATAGCTTGCTGGTCTGTTAGCTGTATGCTGCCCTTTAAATTGCAGACCAATTGTGGAAATCTGAACATTTCAATAAAACGTTCTTAGATTGGAGCTTGGATTAAAGGCCAGGAAAACGTTCAATTTGTAATCTGCTATAATTCCCTATCATTTCAAATGGCACAGGATTAATAACAGGTCAGCATCATTTTGTGAATCTTTGAGAATTATGGTTAAATGCTTATTCCTTGTAGCTGCTGCAGCATGTAATAGAAGTTTGGACTGAGTTGCGTTTCATTACTGCAAGTACTTGTTATTGTTAGTTATTATTTTGCAAATATCGTTTTGTGCAAACCTGAAACTGCATATTCAATCTTGCAAGAAAACTGTTTGACAAAATGTCAAACCCTCCTAACTGAAAAATTAAGGGGAAATAAGGTAGGGGTTCTTACAGGCTTGTACTTTCAACACGATGCATACATACATCTATAAATCCAATAGAACACTTGGAAGATGATTTGGCAAAGTATCTATCTCCTTTATGGGCCTAACTTTCAACATTTTGAATGATTCATATCTCGTCCAAGCTTCCCATATTTTATGCATCATGATGTGGTTGGCTTTCTCGGACAAGCCAATCTTTCACTAAACATTTATCAACACAAGAAATTCCAGCATCAGCATCAATATGCAAAGAATGAGTGTCACAACAGTATCCATCCACAAGAAAACTATTTAACTGATCTGGGAGCTTGAAGTGATGAATTGAAATAAGCTGCCTTACAGTCTTTATTGAATATGGTTCCATCTTAGAAGATGTGGTTGATGTGCTGATAGGATGAAAAATGGTAGAATTGCTCTGGACTTCGATTTGAAGAGTGAATGAGGCATTGCCATGAAAATCTTGGGGAGTACTCTTGAAATCAACTTGAATGGGCTTGCTAATATGGCTAATGTCTCGAGTATCTACATCACCACTGATGTCGAGGGATATAGTGGAAACTGAAGCAATAAAGAAATCCTTGATGTATTGGAAACTTCCCTACTTCATGATATATCATTTGAGCCCCAAATTTGTATCATAAACCAGGGATTCCTTCGAGGGAAAGAAAAGCACACACACTATCCACTGTTAGATCTGTGACCTTATGATAAACGGTTAGGAATTCTTTTATCAATAGTACCTTTTTATCATTGCAAGTTTGAGACACCCTTTTCTTAACTATTAGAGCCATTTGTTTTTTTCATGTTTGTGGTTATACTACATTGGATATCCTTCATAGAGTTTTGAGGCATGCATGTAATGCTCCGCTCGGGAACTCAAAATAAATAAACCTAATACATTACAAAGTTTACTGAACTATTTTTTTTCTAAAGTTTATACAACATCAAAGTAACAATGCGGAAGCAATATACACAAACACAACATTTACACATGCAATTGCAATGTAGATTTCATTCCTCAAGGGTTCCTTCACGTTGAGTCATGTTTCAGATTTTTTTTTAATTGTTTAAGTATAATGTCCATAATCATAAAAATATAACATATTAATCTCATAAGAAAATGCATGAATACAATTGATACAATGAAACACATCTAATGGATAGCATCCACTGCACGTCACAGGGTATGCAAGAATAGATACAAGTACATCAAAATATAAGATACATGATAACATATAAATACATCAACTAAATAGAAGTCTTCAAGATAGGGATAAGAATGATAAAGGTACAATTGCATCATCGACCTTCCAACATCTGTAAACCTGAGAGGGACCCAAATTTTAAGAAGTCACTACCTCCCGATCGCATGGTTACTTAGTCAGGCTTACACTCCCACCATGTAGGGAAGATAATGAACGAACCAGATACAACTAATCAAACTATAAAAACTTCCTAGGCGAGGAATCCTAATAGCCAAATTTGCCTCGAGGGGAACACATACTACTCAAGAAGAAAAGATAATCCAAATAGAATGAACACTCAACCCAATACCAACACCGCATAACAAATCAACATACATATACAAAGTATAAATCAAATGCCAAAATCATGATATTAAGTCAGCCAGGATATCAACCTCAAGTCAAAAGACACACGTCAAAAGTACATCCACGAATCACCAACCACCATCATTGAAAGTTAACAACATTAAATACATCCAACAATAAGTACAACACCAATAACTGCACCGCTAGAGGCAAATACAAAATCTTTGGAGGAGACTCTGACTACATACTAGGGAGTGTCATCACATGGTCAAATTACTTGAGTTACCCTTGACTGGTCTCTCATTAGACCCCGAACCCTCAAGCCTTGAGTTGGGCTGGTCACTTTAGACCTTGGACGCTCAACGTGACACATGTGGAACCAAAATACCCTCTCATGAAGATGAGAAAAACCAGTCACACCTCTCACTAGGTATCATCCCATTCCCATCCTTAGCTTGTACAAGCACTCAAGGCATGGGTGAGGCACATTTCTAACTTATCTTTTTAATGTATCTCAAGGAAAAGGGCTAGGCAAGATCTTTTAATTATTATGTTATCACTTATCACCCTGGTACTGACCACTTTGGGTCCCGGACCCCTATTGCAAGCCACTCCCAAAGACACGTACCTAGGCAACCTCCCCTAAGCACATAAACTGCAATTGCGTCTCATACCACAACACCCATAAAGATAGAAATCAATTCCTTAACAGGCAACCCAAAAATAATTAGGTTCTCAAAACCCAAGTCATCATATATGCTCAACAAATAAATCTCAGGAAGATAAGCCTCAATTTTGAATCATAAAGTACATCCAGACATCTAGTCAAATAACCATCATAAAGGAAATCTTAAAAAACGCCTCTGGTGCACATCCTAGTGTGGCCAGCTAAATAGCTCACATAAAAGCCATCACAAAATAAAACATCACATTAAAATTTCCAAAATCCATCTTAAAACAAATACCACAAAACCTCAAATAAACACACATCAAATTAGACAAGGTTTCATTGAATGATTTGGATTAGATTGTTCTCAAAAGTTTTGTTTGATTATATAAAGGGTATTTAAGTGTAGATAAATTCAGTATGTTAATTATTTAATAAGTTTAGAATTAATTGTTATTATTTTTAAATCAATAATATTTAACAATAAAGATAAAACATTTTCAAAGTTCATGACAGTGAGTTTTTATGCATTTTCTCTATGTAAAATAGGTAGTAATTTAAATGATATAATCTCATATGGAATGATGTGGATCTGCAACCTAGATAATTTAATTTCACAAATTTTCATTATTACCATTTCTAAAGAAAAATTCATTTGAATGGTGTACAATATGAATCTTCCTAGGAGCATTATTCAGATTTGAAGGTTACTAGTTTAGAATAAATAGCATAACTTTTGTTTGAACTGTTGAACCTTTATGAAAACCAAGAAAAGTATTCATAATAGATTTTTTTACAATCACAAAGGATAGATTTTCCTAACTGTATATTTTGCAATAGTTATAAGTGACTGTTCGTGTGTCTCTAATTGAAAAATAAGCTCAAATAGGCCTAGTTTTAGCATGATGGTCAATATTTGATCATGTCTGTACAGAATAATCATATATGATTTTTATATATAAATAAAATCCAAATAGGTGTCTAAAAGTATCTTTACATTTTTGATAAAATAAATAAAATAAAAGTTATAGCAAAATCACACACTTCAAACCCTCAAACTAACACACAAGTAACTACAAACAAATTTATTCATAATCAAGAATACAACTAAATATTTTAACTAAATTTATATAAAATAGTAATTATAAATACCAACACCATAATTTATTTTAAACCTTCTCTCTTAAGGTTTCCAAACAAACTTTCTCAGAATATCAATTATGTCATAAACACAATTATTAATAAAATTCTACCAATCCCTATCGATCAGAAAATCAAAGGTTCTTATTCAACTTAAAATCTAAATTCATAATCAAGAAAACATGGAGAAGACAATCTTTCCAATAGAAATTGAAAGAGATTTGAAAACCCCTACCTTCAAACACTAAGTTGATTTGTTATGAAGAAGAAGAAAACCCAATTGTAGATTTCACTCCCAAGCTTTGAAAAATATCTTTTACTTCAAATTACGAATGCATAACTTGTAACTTGTCTTCTAAAATCTTTGTTCTAAGTTATCTTATTGTTCTTCAAAAATCTTCTCACTCAAATGACCAAAATGACCTCTTAATAAAGAAAAATAAATCAATAAAACTAATAAAACTTAAAGTTTCTAAAATGAGTAATCTCATAAAAGAAGGTAACTCAACTAAAATAAAATAATAGTTTTTCTTTGTTTTTTTATATTTTTAAAAATAAATAAAATCATTTTTTTTAAAAGAAAAGAAATACATAATTTCTTGTTTTATTCATTTATTTTAATATTTAATAAATAAATATTATTTATTTATTTACTTTCTTTTCACAAAATAGATTTATCTTTTTATAATAAAATAATAAATATCCTTTCTTTTAAATTAAATAACTTATTCTCCACTCAAAAAATCTTATTTTAATTTTATTAAGTAATGTGCAATTATATAATTAATTTAATCATTAATAATAAGTAAAGCCCACTAATTATGTGCAACTATAATTTTATTATCATTGATTAAAAATTCATGATAAATCAATATTTAGTCTTTAATGTTTTAATTTATCATTTTCCCAACTCTCATATTTAGACTTTTTAAATTAAGTCTTTAAACGAAGAAATAAATATTTAATTAATTTAATTTCCCAATTAATTAAATATCCTAATATTATAATTCTTCCTTTTATTTAAATAATATTTAATAATTCTAATATTATGTGATTGATCTAAATATTACCAAATAAATAACATAGTCAAATCCACATAAGCAAAATCATTCAAAACCCAAACTCAAACAACAAACGCAAAGATAAACTCGCGGGTTTACAAAGGGGGAGAGTGCTAGATACGAATCCTCCTTGCAGGACAATTGTTTAGGCTATGTCTGGGATTGGACCTAATCATTATCTTCACATTCTTACCATTGAGTTATTGCGATAGGGCATGCTCATCCTGACAAATCAGGGAAGTCGATGTTCGGTACTTGCATTCTGCATAAAAGACGAACATGTACATGTGCATAAATATATCTAAACTAAACAGGCAATGGTGGGGAGTGGTACATCGTATAGATCCTGACTAGTAGGTGACTACGACTCTCCCCCTTAACTACATCAAATATGTCAGACAAAAAAGTGAAATAGACACGCACACCATACACATGTAAGTATGGGGTAAGTACCATAATGAATGATGAGTCAACTCATCAAATGCTCTGCTATAACAATGCATCGCTATGTATATAGAATAATCATCATTAAAGACATCATCTAACATCATTTTGAAAACAATCACATTTACGAAGTAAGTATCATTAGAGCAACATTAACACATAAGTAATCATAATCATTAGACAACACACGAAATATAATCAACTATGTAATCATAAATGATATTTTGAAGTAATGAAATAACATCATACCATATATCTCTTAAACTAACACATGTATGAAAAAGGTCTAAAAGAGTTCAACATATATAATAAAAAGCAAACTACGGGCGGGCATTACAATGCACTTATACTAAACATGCTGAATTTTGCCCTTTTCTGTATAAAAGAAACTATAAAAATAAGCTTAGCCTTGTCATTCAATTCTGCTGCCTTAACAGCATCTCTGGAGATGTATTCAGCAGAATATGCTATTGGTAGCACTGTTTTAGTCATTAGAGCATTGAGGCATATATACGTCTGATTTGCATGGAATTTCAGATTAAGGTATTATTGTTTTCTGAACAGCTGATCTGACGACATTTTTAGTTTTGATTTTTATAGCGACTATAAATGTTCGTTTTTGGTTTTCTCCTTTAAACATAAGCTCACTGTCCTTAACATTCACAAACAAATATTATGCAGGGTGAGGTCTTTCTATTGTGGTCTAGTGCAGTGAAGAAAGCCGCTTACTGGGGGAATGACAGTGCTTTTAAGGGCAGTATAAAGAAGTATGATGCCATTCAGATGCAGCATGAGGCTTCAATACATGCTGCCAGCCTTTGCAGGTAGTTATCTACATGATGTGGAACTTTATTACTCGAGGAAATTGCTATGCTAGTGTTTTAACCTTAGATTATTATTTTTTGAAATATGAAGTGGTAAAGAATTCTGTCAATAAAAAATTGCACAGTATTATGTTTTGGAAGCATGTACAAAATACAAGTTACTTTCCTAGACTCTTAATTAGATGGCACTGTTATATAGATTACACTTTCATCTATAATCTTTTATGAAAAAGATGGCCTTGCAGAACGGTAATTAAGGGTGCAATTAGATTGCAATAAATAATGGAAACCACCACTTTCATATTGGTTATGATAAAAAGGATGCATTGTTTTCATGATATGTCAACAAATGCTTGAGGAGGTATCTAAGATGCTATTTATTTGTCCTTTAGTAATTTTATGTAATATGGTAGGATGTAACAAATAAATAGGAATGAGCAAGAGTGATTTGTTTTTTGCTCGTATGAGCTTTCATGATTTACTTATGCAACTTTAAGAAGTGTTTAAATCATGGATAGAGTTATTTTGAAGCTTGCAGTACAGTACACAAAGGCATATTGTTCTTATTGGTACCAAATCATAGATAGCATGAGGGACTGCCACCTGTCTTTTATAATGAATCTTGGATAAACCCTTTTGAGATCAGAATTGTGATACCAAATCATAGAAAGCATGAGGGACTGCCAGCTGTCTTTTATAATGAATATTGGATAAATCCTTTTGAGATCTGAATTGTGATTGCTTGCATTGTCTTACAAGTTGTTTTTGGTTCTTGTTGGCTCTTAAGGTTGCTGTGTGCCATCCATGATGTAAGAGGCTTTATGTGCAAATGCCAGTATTATTGATTAGATTTCTTCTTGCATTGGTTTCATTTTGTGTTCTCTCAAGCAATCACAATTCAGTATTTCTTGTTTAGTTCTTTCCGCAGACACCATTTGGTGCTCCCATTGCTTGCTGCTGTCTCGTTTTATGTTTTCCTGTTCCTTAGAGCCTTGTTGGTCTCTTGTTGGACATCAATAAATTTATCTTATCTAATATCTTTTACAATGTGTCTTTCATGAAGCTTTCATGGGTCTGGACTGGACCTGCTTGATTTATTTTAGCAGTTGTTTTGGGTTTGGCTTCTCTTAAGATTGCTGAGTCCCATCCTTGGCTATGAGCTAAGAACCTTGATATGGGAATGCCTGTCTTACATTCTACGTTTTTTATTGTATGGGTTTCATAAACTGCCATCTTCTAATATTTTTGAAATGACAGCAGAACCAATTGAAGAAGTGCTTTGTGTTTGATGACAATTACCTCTCTCTTTAATAGATGTATTTTGTACCTGATTAGCACTTCCTCTGGCGATGGCCACATGTTTTGTCACTTACTCTAACACAATCACATCATGGATTGAAAATTTCAGGCAAAATGATGAACCTTCCCTGATTAGTTCATAGCATCATATTTATCTACTAGGTTCAGGTATCAAGTGGTTGCGTCAAAATTTATAAACTGAAACCAAAAGGTCTGAGACTTTGAGTAACATATGACATATATAATAGACTCCACACTCATTTGGGGCTCAGATGATAAGGAATTTAACTCATTATTTGCTCTATTGCTTTATTTTGTTCAATAAAATTCCCCTGCAATATTATTTTACATGACATGATTTTTGTTGCAGATTCCTTTAAAACCGCAGTGTGTGAAATGATGAACAACACAATAAACTAGCTTCAGATATCTGAAGAGAGAGAAATGGATTGAATAAAATGTCGAATATTTCTGCTTAGAAACTAAAAAAGTTTGTAAATGTTATGATATTTTGTTATTTTTTCATTTCTTGATTGGGCTCATCTTAACATAACATAATGTGCTTAGGAAAAGTGTGGAGACGTATAAAACGGTATACGCTATTGAAGGAGGAGAGGTAAAGCAAGAGTCCTTGGTCAATTGTGCAAATGCACTTTGTGAATGGGGTGACTTGGTTTGTGATATCCCAAATGATAAAGGTGGTGGAATCATTCTTGCAGCAAGTCTTTATGCCGAAGCCGATGTAAGGAATTCAATAGCTTCCCTATTTATATTTTTCTTACAACTTATTTGCAGACCAGGCAGCCATGAGCTTGTCAAGAAGTTCTGCTAGTTGTAGTTTATTATAGAGGAATATTCAGACTTGATTGTGTTTGTTGAGTGTATGAATAATTTTCTTAAGACCTTCAAGAAATTAATGTCTATTGTAACTCATGGTTATCTGTCATTTAACCTTTGCAGTTCATTTTAAATTATTTTCTAACTCTATGCTGGATTATACGGAAGTAACATTTTCTATGTTTTTTTAATAGATGATTGTCATCTCCATTATTATTATGCACAATATAACCTTGCCATTTCTGATTCAATCAATAATATGTATGCCAAAATGATTTTGGTTCATATATTTACCATAGATTATATAGGAAACCTTCAAAGTGATTGGGGAAGATTAATTTGGGTATAAAACCAGAGCAGGAACACAAGGTCATCTTGAGAGGATTGAATAGGAATGCAAGTATGGATATTCATCTACAACTTCAATCCTTCCACAATTTTCTTTCGATAACTCCCACTGCTAATGCTTGCGTCGACTCCCACTGGCATCCCTACGCAAACACTGCTAACTTCCTTGGTTGTTTTCGTTGTTGCAACCATGCCCGCCTGTAGAACACTTCCTTGACTTCTTGTTCACGGGTCTTGGTCGATCTTGTTTGCTTGTTTCATTGGTCTTAGTTTTTGCTCTTGTTACTGCCGTGAGGATTTCATGTCGTCCATTCTCTTGCATGCTACTACCCCCCTTGTTTGCTTGTTCACGCGACACGAGTCTTTGCTTGTTGGCTTCCGTGTGTGTTCCTCGCTTCCTTGTTCGCGTGTGATGCTATGTTTTAAATCTCCAGATGTGCGACATATTTTCTCCATCGACTTCAGACTGTCCTGCCGATTTCACAATGCGCTTACTATTTTCCATATTTTCGCTTGCAAGGGTTTCTCTGTTTTCCTTTTTCTTGGATTTTTCGGGCTATCATAGTGTTGCAGAGATTTATCAACCCAAGTTTTTATTCTTGTGTTGGTATCTAGTGCTTGGTGTGTTGGTGGTCATAGTTGCTTGGATTGTTTCAGTCTCTCTTGGTATCTCTCTTCGAGAACCTCCTATCGTGCGACTATTGCTGGCCTCTCCATGGGGACCTATGAGTCTTCTGTTATGCTTGCTTCGGTTCTTGCTTCCGTTGCTATTCCTACACCATCCTTAACTTATCGGAGGCTATATGACAGATTGATCAATGTTGAGGCAGAAAACCTTTGTTTGAGGATACAGTCCAAACAATTTCTGAGACCATGGTTGCTATTATAAGCATAGGTAGATTTTAACACGTTGACCCTTTGCAATTTATTTGCCACTCTCATTTCCGAAACAACAAACATCAAAACCCACTTTGATAGGGTCATAGAATAGCTGGGAAACCTTGACACATTCAGAGAACAACAAAATGAACTCGTAGTCAAGCACACTTCTCTTTTGTTGGAGACTGAGTGGAAGGCCAAATTTGATGCCTCAGTTTGCACAAATCTCAAGTCCGCTCCTCTGGCAGGTATGGAAAAGATTGTCCTAGGGCAGATTATTGAGGGGCGTTGGAGACGTGGCCGTGAACTTAACCTCAGGGTTTGAGGCCTCCCTAGCTTCACCATTGATCCTATGATAGCTTGACAATCCATTCTCATAGATCATCTAGGCATCTCAGATATTACTTTAGATAGGTGTAGGGTGGGATTGTATGGTACCCTTTTTCTGTGGTTCCTCTCACTTTCCAACAAGTTATGGGCTCTTTGATTGAAGAAGCTTCTCCCTCTTCCTTGGACTTTTTTTTGAATGAGAACCTTACTAGAGCACATATTGCCAAGTTGAGACACTCTAGGGGTTTGGTTGCAGAGGCGAGATGGGCTAGGAGGTGGACGATGATTCAAAATCTTAGAGCTATTATTCAGGATTCCCCTCCTAGCGGATGGAATCTATAGAGATCAGCTCCTCTAGCCAAATGACGATCTCGCCAACAATCGCATGGAAGAAAACCTTCCTCCGACTCTCTTCATGTCAACTCTTGGAATGGTAATGACACTCTTTGGTCATTATGGGTCTGTTTTTGGATGTGGTTGGTTCAATAGATATTTTGGTTGTCATAGAGACTCATGAGAGTACGGTCCGCCCTCTCCCAAGGTTTTTTGGATATTAGTGGCTATCTGTTTGTAGAGAGGAGATTCAGGCATCAGGTGGTGTCCATGTTTGCGATGTAAAAATTCACGTTTAGACTTATATTAAATACTTGCTCTTAATAATATTCTTGCTATATATATTCTTGATATTATATAATTAAACCTTGAAGACGTAAAAATTTCTATCAGCACCTTTCACATTGAAGAGTATATAGTTTTTGTGTTTGTTGTTTGGGGAGCCAGCAATAACTCTTATTTATAACAAAAGGTAGGGCAAACATTAAGGGGATGTGACCGCTATGATGACTCATCACACAAACGACACATCAACATATAATAAGGTTTGGGGGACAAGTTTTTTGTAGATAGTAAAATTATAGATTAGGCCTTGTCAAAGTGGGCTCACACTATCATAAATGACATGCCATCTTATTACAACGTGGCACATCAACCATGACTTAGATAATCTATGCACATATAAGATTCCCACTGACCCACACACATTACATGCAAGATATCCAATCATGCCTAAGACAAACATGCACGAATACATAGACATTCGAAGGACATAAATATATGAATGTGAAAATACAAATATTTGATTTATAATTTTCATAGGGTTTATAGATATACAAATATACACATACATATTGTATATACATACACAATTATATATTTATGATTTTAATCAAAGAGTTCTTCTTTATCTTTATCTAATGTTTTAACCGATTGAAGCTATCAAACATTAACACTCCCTCTTAGTGAGGGAGGATAAACACAAGTATAAATATTATTTAAACGTAATATTACAAACAATTGAAGGATATCTCATTTGATGTCTTTGAAGATTTCCACCATTTGATATCACATTCAATATCATGAGTATTGGTCATCCAGAATATCAACACATGATATTCACCAAATACTCAATTGAGGTTTGATGTCACATTTGATATCATGAATATTGGTCTCCCAGATTATTGACATTCAATATTCACCAAGTACTCAAAAGTTTTGGTATCCTGAGTATTGGTCTCCTAGAATATTGAGATTCGATATTCACCAAGTACTCTAAAAGGTTTTGATATTCCGTCTGATATCAAGAGTATTGGTCTCCCAAAATATCAATGATATTCACCAAGTACTCTTTGAGTTAATGGCCTCCCAGAATGTTGAGATGCAAGACATTCACCATATCAATTTGTTTGATCTCATAATACTAGTTACTATAAGATTGTCACCTTACGGTAACTTCTACAATTACAAGTGACATTATTTGAAGTCATCACTTCCTCATGATATACACAAGAGGTAGGCCCATTGTAGTGACACACATGACTTTTTCAACTCCCTCTAAATATCAATCATCAGAGCTCCTCATTTAACTTTCTCTTCTTGCAATGACATTCTCAACAAGGAAGTTCAAGGCACATAAAATGCATAATATAGTAAAATAATTTGATATTATGAGACTCCATCTTAGAAATTTTAACAAGCTAAATTTACTTTTGAAAGCATTTCAAATTTATTTTACACTTTAATGAATATAATAGAGAACTCCCTCTGAATCCAATATTTCACACATGCTATGGATATTCTGAAGTTCTTTTAGAAAGGACGTTTCTCTAGATCTGTATCATAGTTACTGACTTTGGTGAACGCTGCTTGATGTTTCAGTCTATCAGGGCATTGGAATGTTGAGTGTCCATAGTTGTCACATTTAAAACATTGCGTTTTGAAATAATCTACATGTCTTCTTTTCCTTTTGAATTTAGGTTTCTTGTTTTTATCGACTTGAGTTGTGAGAGCTTGAACATCACCTCTAGTAGAAGTATCACATTGTGATGTTAACATGCACTCCTCTTGTATGCAGTCATCCTTTAGTCGAGCAAGTTTGGGAAGCTTGGATTGAGCACATAACCCTTGTCTAAAGGTTATTCATGATGGTGACAATCCTTTTGGAGCTATCATGGTTAATTCTTTCTCATCATAGACGTGACCAATTTTAGAGAGTTGGGTCCTTAGTTCTGTTATCCTTATCAAATATGAAGCAATGGACTCTCCTTTGTTCATTTTAACGTCGGAGAGATTGTCTTTTAGAGTTAGAATTCTAGTGGTATTGTTTATCTCAAACATTTCTTCAAGTGCTTTAAGCATTTCATGTGCTGTATCGAATTCTGAGATAATGGGGAGTAGACGATCCTTAACACTGTCCACAATTAATTTCATGGCTCTAGTTTTTCTCATTTGTTCAATTCTTCACTCCCCTTTGGTGGTTGGTTAGATTTGTCAAAAAGTTGTTATAGGTCATTCTCTTTTAAGGTTAACTTCATTTGTACTTTCCACCCTATATAAATTGAGTCACCGTCAAGTCTATCCTCTACCGTTATACTGCTTACCATTTTGATAGATAAAAATTGAGAATATTTTGGTGTACTGAATAAAATAAATCCAATCAGGACCCTCTCTTAGACTTCTATGATACCATGTTAAACTTCACAATTAGGCTTATATTAAGTACACTCTCTTGAAAATATTCTTGCAATATATATTCTTGATATTATATAATTAAATCTTTCAAGACAACTACTATCAACCATTTGGTATTTATAACTACCTTAGAATGATAAGCAACTTAATTACATAGTTGGATAATTTATATCATTGAAGCATTATAATAGACATTGTATGTTGACTACATCATCCTCCTTAAAATAATTAGTTGTCTTCCAAAGGATGACTAAACATCAACTAACATGAGGGAAGACTATAATGATAGTGTAAGCAATGATTTGTACTGTGCAAGGAAATCAAATCAGTATGTTGGGGTCTAAGGACAGTGACCCTAGCAGAGTCAAAGGACTTGGGTGTGCTGCTATTGTGATACAGAATGGAGAAGAGGGGTAGAGCCCCTCCCATCAAGCCTAAATTAAGACCTTCAAAACCATAAGAAACTTCAAGGTGCACATCATTTTCAATTTTTTTAAAGAACTCAAATGGGCAAAACAATGCTAATGAAGTTTTAACCAATGCATGAAATATAGTGAAATTTGATGTGTCTTGGAAAGCCCACATCGCCAGACCATGAAAGTATGCAAATTCTTTGATTGTTGCCAAGATGCCATATGGTAAACCAAGGAGGTCATATAGTAAGTAGTTGTACATAATATTTGTGTGCTTGGCAGAGAATAGATTCCTAGGTAACTTTTTTCCATATGCAACTAAGAAAGATTTGGTTGTATGCTGGTTGTACATATGCAAGGTTGTACAACGAGAATGGTGACTATCTGTATGGTCAAAGAAAGGAGAGCATGTCATATGTTACGTGAATGACTATTCTGTAAGGTGCAGATTAATGTATGAATGGTGGAGTTACTAAGAGCTAATTGTTGTATGTAGTAAGAAGTCGTATGAATCTATTTGGAGTTGACCATATGCTAATAAAGCTTTCCACAACCATACATTGGTTGTATAGTTCATATGTTGAGTTTTGGAGATTGTTGTCCAATGGCAGTAGTAAAGATGCGACCAAAGTAAGAGGTAATGTGTAATTTTTTTAAAAAGGGATGTTATACGGTGTTGTGACCAGAAGGTCGTGTGATATAACTAAAACTGCTACTATATGGCGAGTAATAGGTTGTAAAATGTATTTGGTGCTCAACTAAATTGGGTGCACTTCATAGTTTGCAGCCTCCTTCGTAATCACCTTTTCTTTATGATGTACAATTAGACAATGAAGTGGTCGTACCTTATAATTGGCCTTATATGTCTTTCTGATACTTGATATTTCAATATTAGCTTTTATCTTTTTCCTCATATTTTTAGTCATTTTCTAATTTCCTTTCTTTTTCTATAAAATTTCGGTGAAGTTGATTTCCCTTGACATGCAAATAAATATATGCTTCACATTAAATATTTTCTTCACAATCTCAAATGCATTGCCTATAATTTTGCATTCTTCTGCATAGCTAAATGCCTCTACTCTAACTATTGTGTTTTGTGACCCACAAATTGTATTTCACACACATAGATTTTCCAACTTTTTAAAATTATTTTAATTAATTGCTCTTCACTAAGATTGGTGCATCCAAGAAAATTACAACTTGATTTTGAGTGAAATGAATTTGTTTCATCCTCCAAGCATGACCGTAAATCCAAAGTTCTTGTGCCATTCAGTTCCACCTGATCTTGACTCTTCTCCATTGCTCTTCAAAGTCTAAATATGATAAATTCAAAAAAGATTCTTCCTCACTGAGGTTTTGCTGTTTCAAATCAATTACATACATCTAGAATACATTTCAAGACTTTGTTGTTAGAGGAAATCTATGCTACATTCCCCCTAGGCACAGGGCTTATACGTGGACAAATAGAAGGGCTTATACGTGGACAAATAGAAGGGCCAGGCTCACCAATATTGTAGAATAGTTGGATTTATTTTGTTGTGCCATTGAGTGGTTCAATGACCCGATTGGCCTTGAATCAAGTACACTACCTATATCCTTGTTTGATACTTTCCAGTATTGTTGGATATTAAGGCATCATTTCAAATTTCAGAGCATGTGGCTGAGATGCCCAAGTCTCATCAGATTTGCTCGGAAATGATGTGAGGAAATCTTGCAATACCATAGTACTAAAAGATTTATTTTCTGCGAATAGCTAGCGCATCTAAAGAAGAAGCTAACGGAATCGAATGTTGCATACTTTAAAAAAGAATTCAAGGAAAAGATTGAGGGGAGGAGGAATTGGTAGCTTTGAATGAGAAGGTTATTAAATTTGGTATGTTTCGACTTGATTTTACAGAGAGCAGTTGATGGCTGAGCATGCAAAGCTTCTTGCTTAAGAAGAGTTTTGGAAAGCAAAGGTGAAGAGAATTGGTTAGAGCCTGGAGATTTGAAAATCAAATTTCATATTTTCGTCAAAAGAAGAAGGATGACAAACAAAGTTAATGAAATCTCCACCCCTGATTGTCATATTTTTCACGAGGGGAAGGCTATTGAGGACTTGATTGTTAATTATTTTTGAGATCTTTTAGCGCAGATTAACAAGATGGACTCGATAGATTAACAAGATACCTTAAACCTTAAGTTGTATTAATCTAATTGTTGGAAAAGATGACAATGACATGCTATATGCTCTGTTCTTCAACTATGAAATCAAAACCGCTACCTTCAACTTGCATCTTGATAAGGCACTGGGGATGGATGGGTTCTCAATTCTATTCTATTAAAATTGTTGACATATAATTGGGAAAGACTTTTAGCCATTGTCAAAGTAGTTTAGGAACTACATAGTTATCACATTGATCCCAAAGAAAATTTGATTGTAAATCACTATTGGACTTTAGGTTGATTTCTCTCTACAACACAATATATGATCATTTTAGCAAACAAACTTAAGAAGATTCTGTTAATGTTTTAGCATCAGTAGAAGTAAATGATGCTTATTTGATATACTAATCCGTGTTTATGTTTCTAGATAAATGTTCATGATAGTTACACACACACACATATACATATATATATATATATTGTTTTGATTAAACAAATGACATTATCGGCTGAGAGAACATCGACTGATTGTGTTATATCAGCGAAGATCATAATGTATTTATCATTGCAAGTAGTGGCAGTGTTTATTGTAATCGCCGCCTACTTTATGATTATTTTGTGTTAAACAAATATTGGTTATTCATGCCATCATATAGGCATGACTTCACGTAGAGCCATGACTCTACGAGGGTCATGACTCTCCACTGGGCTATATATATACAATCAGATCGCTGAGAAACAACATCTATCTACGGCATCTTGTATCAGTGATCTGCATTCAGATTATCATTAGCACTTCTCTGTATTATCTAATCTGTAGGGGCATCCAGTTACATCTCACATCATCAGCAATATACAAAGAAGTAGATTCTGCACATGGCTCTCAGAGATTGTTAGTAGAACAAACTTGTTCTATTGTAAACAAGTAAGAATTCTATTATTCTCATATTTATAGTAACAGTTTTATCTATCAAAGATCCACAAAATTAACATGGTATTAGAGCCATTTTGATAAGAAAAACTATTACTTAGAATTAAAATCTAAATTCTCAGAATTTCTAAAAGAAAATAAATTTCAAAATTAAAATGGTGAATCATGTGAGACTAGAAGATAGGCTTGAGAGTGCATCTAATTTCTCATCATGGAAAATTAGAGTAATGATAATATTAAGGGAAATGGAATTAGAAGAATACATTGAAACAAACATGGACTAGAGAAAGTTACATGGAAAAGACATAATAACAAAGCAATGAAAATCATTATTGATTCTGTGAAAGATCACTTCCTACCATCCATATCTAGTCGCAAGACTGCATTTGAGATGTTCTCCACAATTCGAGATACATTTGAAATCAACAATACTAGTAGATTATTAATTCTAAAACAAGATTTACTATACATAAAGATGAAAAATGGAGAATCTATCACCTCATACTTCTAAAAATTTTTGAACTAAAAGATCAACTTGCAACAATGGAAAGTCGAGTTGATGACAAAGAACTTAGCATGATAGCACTGAGAGGTCGTCCGCTATCATGGGAAACATTTATTCGAGGTTTAGGCTCTTAACCCGAACTTCCAAAATTTGATGTATAAAAAAATGAATGTACTCAAGAAGAATCTAGATTAGTCTCAAGAGGACTAAGCACAAATCAAGAGAGAAATTCAAGCTCTTCATGTAAAATCAAATGAGAAGAGAAAATTCAAATAGAACAAAAAAGAATCTAACAAATCTTACAAGCAATGTGATTGGTCAAAAGTTAAATGTTTTAAATGTGACAAAATTGGTCACCCCATAAATTCTGTCCTGAAAAGAAGAGAACTCAAGCAGCCTTAGTAGAAATCAAAGAAGAGGGTGAAGAGAAAGAAGAAAGAGAAAACTATGCTTTTTACTTACCCCTTTCAAGTGAATTAAACTCTAATCACAATACTGGGATCATAGACAGTGGAGCATCTCGTCACATCACTGGTTTTAAAGACAAATTTGGAACCTTCACAGATCAAGCTTCAGAAGAAGTTACTATTAGAGATAACTCTACTCATCCTATTAAAAGAATTGGTTCCTATTCAATTGACCTAAATTTAGGAATTACTCTACAACTAAAAAATGTTTTATAGGTACCAGGTATAAAGAGAAACCTTGTCTCCATTTCTGGCCTTGCTGATCAAGGGCTCAGAATCACATTCCAAGAGGACAAAGTTCTATCTTGGCCCAAGAACTCTACTATCAAGAAAGCAATTTCCATTGGATTTAGAGATGGAAGTCTTTATAAGCTTTGTAATAATAAAAAACTAGCTCTTAGTCATAAAACTACAAAGGATGTGCCTTAGGCAAAAATACTAATCTATCTTTTCCTAAAAGTGTTCACAAATCTAAATCCATTCTTGAACTAATCCATATTGATCTTTGTAGGCCTATGTCTGTACCTTTTCTTAATGGGTGTTTCTTCTATGTAATTTTTATTGATGATTACTCTAGAAAAAACTTGGATCTATTTTTTGAAACAAAAAGAATCAACTGAAGTCTTAGCAAAATTCAAAGAGTTCAAAGCCTTAGTTGAAAATCAGCCAGGACATAAAATAAAAACTCTAAGATCAAACAATGGAGGTGAATATATCTCTGATATTTTTAAGAATTTCTGCATTGCTATTGGGATTAAGAGGGAGTTTTCTGTGCCTTGTAATCCTCAACAGAATGGAATTGTAGAACGTAAAAACAGATCAATTGTTGAATCAGCCAGAGCATTGATGCACGATCAAAACCTTCATACTTCTTTCTGGGCCGAAGCATCTAACACTGCAGTCTACATTCAAACAGATGTCCACACTCAATTTTAGAGATCACCATTCCAGAAGAAGTATTCACTGGCATTAAACCTGATCTAAGTCATCTAAGAATATTTGGATGTCCAATTTATATTCACATACCTAAAGAGAAAAGAACAAAACTAGAACTTTCCAGGACGAAGGGAATTTTTTTTGGATATACTGAAACAACAAAAGGATATAAGGTCTTCATTCTAGATCAATGAACAATTGAGATTAGCAAAGATGTGAAATTTGAAGAAGATACTACCTTTAATATTTCCAGAAACAATGATGAATCTATTCCTGAAGAAGATGAAAATCAACAAACAGAAATTGAGAGGGAGAATGATTTTGAACCTTCCTCTTCCACTATGTCTAATCATGAAGATTCTGAAAATATCAATAATAAAAAGAGGCCACTTTGGGCTAGGAAAATGATAGAAGAAAATCATGTTGAACCTAATGAAGTGATGCGAGAGAGCAAAAGAACAAGAAATCAATTGTGTTATGTTGCTTTGTTAACTGAACTTATAAAAACAAAACCTTCTAGTGTCAAAGAAGCACTTTCAAATCAGTCTTGAAAAGAAGCAATGATTGAAGAATATATCTCTATATTAAAAAATGATGTATGGGATGTTGTACCAAGATCTAAGAACAAATCAGTTGTTTCTTCCAAATGGCTGTTTAAAATTAAACATGCATCTGATGGCAGCATTGAAAAATACAAAGCTAAGTTTGTAGCACGGGGTTTTCTTACAGAAAGAAGGCATTGATTATGAAGAAACATTTACTCCAATTTCTAGATATACTTCAGTCAGAACCATCTTGGCTATTGCTGCATCCAAGGGATGGAAGGTACATCAAATGGATGTCAAAACAACATTCCTTAATGGCAAGATTGAAGAAGAAGTTTATATCGAGCAACCAGAAGGATTCAGTACTCGTGACAGCAAAACTCATGTATGTAAATTAAAGAAAGCACTTTATAGTCTCAAACAGGCTCCCAAAGCATGGTATGAAAGGATAGACAACTATCTACTGAAGTTAGAATATTCCAAAAATGAAGCTGATCCCAACTTATATTTCAAAATAGATAGTGGTGATATGATTATTCTTGTATTATATGTTGATGATTTGTTGATAATAGGTGAGGAACATCTCATAAAGAAATGCAAACAAGAACTCACAGTAGAGTTTGAAATGAAAGAATTAGGTCTACTTCACTACTTTCTTGGATTAGAAGTCTGACAACAAGATAACTACATTCTTCTGAATGAAGGAAAATATACAGTCAAGATCTTAACGAATTTGGAATGATGGAATGTAAACCAGTGGCTACTCCTATGGAAGTAAACCTACACAAGTTGAAGGATGATATGTTCAAATCAGAACCTACAGATTCTACTTACTACAGGCAAATTATTGGTTCTTTAATGTATTTGGTTAATACTTGTCCTAACATATGCTATGCTACTAACACCTTAAGTCAATTTATGTGTGCACCAAAAAAGATACATTTACATGCAGCTAAGTACATTTTGAGATATCTAAAGGGTACTATTGGAATGAGAATCAAATATGATAAAGTCAACATCGAACTTCATGGATATTCAGATTTTGATTGGGCAGGCAGTCTTATTGAACATAAGAGTACTTCTGGATATTGCTTTAGTCTACGATCTTGTATGGTTTCTTGGTCCAACAAAAAACAAACTTCAGTTGCATTAAGTTCCACCGAAGCAGAGTACATTGCATCTTCTTTGTGTGCTAGAGAAGCAGTATGGCTATGGGAGTTGTTAGTAGATTTGTTTAAAAGACCTTTGAAACCTACTGTGATTCATTGTGATAATCAAAGTTGCATCAAGCTTTCAACCAATCCGGTATTCCACAATCGCTCCAAACATATCGAAATTCCTTTCCACTACATTCGAGATATGGTGAATCGAAGGATCGTTCAACTGGAGTACATCTGTACTAATGAGAAAACAATTGATATCTTTTCCAAGCCTCTTGCCAAAGTGAAGTTGAAATACTTCAGAGAAAAACTTGGTATGATTAATGTGTAATATTGAATATTAAATTAAATTTTAATTCATGTGAGTTTATGCTTCTATTGTTGGTTAGTAGCATCATATATGTAATGAAAGGTGACGATCTTTCATGGACATATTTATTCAGAAGATAATTATTTACAAGGTGACAATCTTGTAAATAATAGGCCTGTTATCAATGATCATGGACATCTCTAGACATTGCTTCAAGCAATTAGAGATTATAGATAACGAACTCATGTTATTATCATGGACATCTCTAGACATTGCTTTGGGCAATTAGAGATCATGAATAACAAATTTTATGTTATTACCATGAACATCTCTAGACATTGCTTCAGGCATTTAGAGATCATAGATAACATTTCCATTATGTTTACTCTAGATATTGTTTCAGACAATTAGAGATTATAATGTGATTATGATAGTGTTTATAACTTGGTGATTTTTGTTATTTGACTTATAGTTGTTTCATTGTGTTAAGATTAGATAAAGCAATCAGGTATTCTTCACTGAAATCCAAATGGTGTATTACTTCTCCCTTGCTAAAGAGGGAGTGTTAATGTTTTAACATTAGTAGAAGTAAATGATGCTTATCTGCTACACTAATCTATGTTTATGTTTCCAGATAAATGTTCATGATAGTTACATATACATATATGTATATTGTTTTGATTAAACAAATGACATCATTGGCCGAGAGAACATTGAATGATTGTGTTATATCAGCGAAGATCATAATGTATTTATCATTGCAAGTAGCGGCAGTGTTTATTGTAATCGCCGCCTACTTTATGATTATTTTGTGTTAAACAAGTATTGGTTATTCATGCCATTGTAGAGGCATGACTCTATGTGGCCAAAGGCCACCTAGAGCTGTGACTGTACGAGGGTCATGACTCTCTGCTGGGCTATATATATAGAATCAGATCGCTGAGAAACAACATCTATCTACAACATCTTGTATCAGCGATCTGCATTCAAATTATCATTAGCACTTCTCTGTATTATCTAATCTGCAGGGGCATCCAATATACGTCTCACATTGTCAGCAATAGACAAAGAAGTAGATTCTGCACATGAGTCTCAGAGATTGTTAGTAATTGAAGAACAAACTTGTTCTACAGTAAACAAGTAAGAATTCTGTTATTCTCATGTTTATATAACAATTTTATCTATCAGAGATCTACAAAATTAATAGATTCTAGGTAGAATTATTTTTGAGAACATAAACAAATTCATCTCAAGAAGAAGAAATTAGGGTAACATCATTTTGGTCAATGAAATCATCCACTTGTTCGAGGAATCAAAGAAAAAAAAACATGTTGATCGAAATGGTTGTTAGTAGCGCATATGATGGGGTGAGATGCCACTTCCCCCTTTAGGTGATGGAAAGCTTTGACTTCTGTAAGGTCTAGTTGGATTGTATCTTGATTTGTTTCTTGACATTGAGAATCTCTGTAGCAATAAATGGTTCTTTAAGTGAATTGTTTGACACCTCCCAAGGTGTGCACTAGGGAGATCCTCTATCCCCATGTCTCTCCATAATAATGGTAAAATTTCCCCGTGGCCTTCATTAGTGACTTCATTGATGAAAAGAAATTTTGGTTGCAAGAGGGGTGGATCCAATCACCCTACCTCAATTTGTGAATGATAGTAGGGTATTTGATGAAGCAAACATTTGAGTGGCGAAGTTCATTAAAGGTATGCTGGTTTTTATATAGCATCTATAATGTCCCCTTTCTAACACTTATACCATGGTGTTGTCATTAGCCTATTTCTCCATGTTCTTTTAGGCTAACCATGACATTTAAGGGACTTTTAGGCTATTCAGCTTAGGAAGTTTCAATTGCAAAGCATGTTGAGGTGATTAAAGGTAGTTTTGAGCATACTTATTATTTATAGTGAGTCAACAAGGCAAGGTTTGGATCTCCAATGACAATGTCATGTCAATGGTAAATGTTTGACATGGACTGAATGATTTTAATATCATTGATATGATTTATGATGCATTAATAAAGCTAGTTTAGAAAGTTAAATATAATTAATAACTTTATCAATGTTGGACTATAGTTGAGTGGAATTTAAAAAAATAAAAATGTCCCCTTATTTTGTAACACATTAGAGATATAAGTTGTAAAAAGAAACTTATGTTATTTATCCCACATTGACAAGATAAGTGAATTATATCTTATGAGAACGTTATAAATAAATTCAAGAGCTCTCTTTTAGGCATGATGAAAATAAATGAAATTGATGAAAAATTGGAAAATTCTTCTTCAAGGTTGATGCAAAGGCACCTAGCACAAGGACAGTCGAGGAGGTTAAAGGTCATGAGTCATTTAAGTCATATTTGAGTTTGTATGTTTATTTTGACTCCAATTGAATCAATGTGCAAGGCTGTGCAAGTCAATTGTAATAAGTTGCCGAAGTTGTCGTAATATGTAATGTTCCACACTTGTGATGCAGCTTCTAATCAATGTGTCAACCCTATATTGAGGCCGTACGGTCTGGGTATGTGCAAGCAAGACTTGATCTGAGGTCCAGTTAGTGATGTACGGTGAGCAAGAGGAAGGAGCCGTATGGTGGTATGGTTGTATGGTGGTAGGGTAGGCTGTACGGTTGAGGGGAGAAAGGGGCCGTACGGGATGATGCAAATACAAGACATACGCATGGGCGCAGCAAAATGGCCGTATGGAGGTGAGATTGGGAAATGCGTACGGAAGTAAGTAGAAGGTCTTACAGATTGTAGTGTGCAGGCCGTACAGACTATAAAAGAAGGCCGTATGGGATGCTAGGAAGATGGCCATATGGTTATTGAAGGCAGTACGAGATATTATGGAGATGTCGATGTGATGCAAGGTGATTTAGTACAGCAAGGGAAATGCAGAGTAGTTTAATGATGCAATAAGTAATGCAGTTGCAATAAATTTAACACAAATAACTTGCAAGTAACCAGATACACACTTGTGCAGAATAATATTCCACGTACAAAGATGTTCTGATTTTTCCAGATTCGAGCCAAGTACACAGACGAAATAGGGTGAGGGTTGAATCCCACCGAAACCGCACGAGCCAAATAGGGAAGGTCTTTCACTTCCGAAATGGCGAATTACAGAGAACCCTAAACAAGAGTTCGCAGTGCAGAGAAATATAATCCAAAGCATACCTACTACTACCTACGAGCCGTGCTTAAATACCCTTCGGATAAACATCCCGAGGGTTTACAAAATAGCCGACGGCCAACAACTACGGAACAATTAAATAAAAATAGGTCCGAGATATACTAAATCAATCGGAACCCCTAAATACAAACATTAATAACTTAGGCCCAAATCAATTAAAATTTGGAACATTACATAAGGTCCAGAATTGGTCACATAGTCAAATTGTGCAAAATAATCCAAGGAAGGGTAAAGGTGATGTAATATGTGTCAATTGGTCCATTGTGAAACATCAATGATGTCCATACAAAGATTTGAGGTCAATTATGTAAAATTGCTAAAAGTGTCAAAGTTGCAACATGCAACATTTCAACAAAAGTTGCACAAATGATGTAAAAGGTTGTAAGAGGAAGTTGGTCCATCATTAAGAGTGGTTATGTAGTTGAAAACTGTCAAAAACATTATTAAATGCTTGCAAAAGGTTGAATTCAGGGTGTGTGTCAAGTTGGAGGAAGGTTCTGAAAGAGTTTAACCAGTCACACCTGTGACTGTCACAATAGGTTCTGCAGAAATGGTGGACTCCATTTGGGATAAAATGCTTGATGTATGGGGACAAAGGATTTCAATTTGAGAGTGGTCTCTATCAGGATGCATTTGTATTGCATTTAAATGATAGTTAAATGAAGTAATTTGTTGTTTTGAAATCCAATAATAGAGACACTCAGTGTTATATGCCAGCTTTACTGTTCATGAATAATATTTTCCTGTATGCCAGTTAATTGAAATCATTCTCTAATTGATTGGATTATGTATTAGGGCGAGTTAGCTTTCTTTTGGATCAGATTTGAGCATTTGCTATGATGTAAGGAAAGAGATCCACATGTTTTTTGAATACTGTTATGAAACCCTCTCATACAGAGTGAATGACAAAGGTTTGTGAATATTTTAAAATCTAACCATTGAAAGATTATAATTCCTTGTTCATTTTCAAGTATATTGACGGGACTTTCAGATGTGATTGGTTTCATTTGAAATGGTTGTCTGTTGAGAGTAGTTTGATGCACTGACGGATGTGTATGCATATTTTGTTTAATTTGGGACAGTGAAAATCAGTCTCGGTACAGGGGGCACAACCTGTAATTGAACCAATGGATGTGTTGTTGTTGTCCACATTTTTCACATTCCTGTTGGAGCAATCTTCTAAATGTTATCTGGTGTGAAAGTTACAGGTGTCTGAGTAGGGGTCTAGAAAACTGTAAATCAATCACAGTCTGATTTTTTATCAGAAATTTTATTTGACTCATAAGTTGTTTGATCAGAACATGTTATGTGAAGAAAATTGTTTTGATGTCAAGGGAACAAATCATCTGTAGAAGTTGGTCTCTGGTTCATTGTTTTATAGAATGACGACTGTCCTAATAGGATAGTGACAAGAATGTTATAGAGTTATTGCTAGGTTATGAACAAGAAAAAAGGATCGTGATTGGTGGTAATGTTTTGTTGATTGATAATGTCAGGATATATGTTTGTACATACATAAAGCAGGGTTATGATGATGAGATCTAAGAGTATGAAGAGTTGCTGATGGATGATACTTGTGGATAGTCAAGTAGACATGGATCTTGAAGGAGTGAAATGAGTTGAGGTTTGAAAGTTTGTTGTGGGAACTAGGCCAATGGATGGATTGTGATCACAAGATCTAATAGGCCTTGAAGTTGAACTCTAAATTAAGAGTTAATAGATTGAGGTATTGTGTTCTTTGGATTTGTTGGTGGTGAAATGTCTTGTATCAGATTTCTATATTGATCGTAATGATAAGGATGATTGAATGTTGGATGTAAACATGTGATCATGCCTATAACTGGTTGAAGACAATATGTGGATGTGTGAATTTTATTTCTAGATTTGATTGTGCAAGTGTTTTTTTAGCATCAATGTCTCGGACCACACTCCGTGATCCATCATCAGGATGAGAGAATGCAAGATTTTTTCTTTTTTTTTTTTGGCATCAATGTTTCGGATCACACTCCATGGTCCATTAACTTTTATTCTTGCTTTCTCTCATCCTGATGATGGATCATGGAGTGTGATTTGATGCTAAAAAAAACTTACACAATTGAATCCAAAAATAAAATTTACACATTTCAAATGGACTGTGGAAATCTGATAATGTTATTATGTTGATGGTTGAACTCTGTTTGGGATTCCTGAAGAGTTTTCCATGATGCTCTGCCTCAAATTGGTATCTGAGCTAGAAGAGCTTAAGTGTGTGGTAGACTTCCAAACAAGGCAATCCACATCAGGGCCTAGCTTCAAGGATTTTGGTATTTTGTTTTGCTAATAAGTTTTGGTTGCAGGGGTGGATCCACCTTACTGTAGAAAGTGTTGTTACAAATTGGGAACCTGGTTTATTGGTGCCAAAAGACTAGGGAGCGAGGTAAAAGGGACTCCTAAGTGAGGCAAGGAAGTTATGAATTGGGTGTTGGAGCAGTAGGATGGATGGATGCCTGGTAAAGCACCATGTGTTGTAGCCATTATAAAATCTATTAATAGTAGTAACACAGGGATTGCTTGAGGATGAAGATAGTAGTGGCAAGAAGAGGATGAAAGGAATGATAAGAGACAAAGGCATAAGAAGATTAAGATTCAATCCCAAATTCTTTTCTTACAAGGTTATTATTTTTCAAGGTACTTAGGCCTTCCTCTCCAACTAAGTCTCTAGTGCTAAAACATAGTCTTATATGTACGTAACGGTCATTTTAAAGAAAAAGTATTCCTGGATACCTAAAATCCATGACCGTCCATAGAAAGTAAAAACTCTTACTTTTAAAACAAAGTATCCACAGATCTGATCTTCATCGAAATACTATTACACACAGCTGTGTATGCATCTCACTTAAACAATGTGCCAATTCTGACACCTCTAGCAATCATTATAATGCCTCTCACTATTTTGCATCCTGCATCATAAAAGACTATTTGTAGACCCAACTTTACTAGTTTTCTTGAAGATAAGATAAATTTATTAAGGCCCAACAAGTGACCACAAATGGATCTATGTGGCTGAAGAGATTACAGCAGGGCCGCAACCAGCAACATGAGCACCAAATGGTGTCTGCGGAAAGAACAAAACAGGAAAGCAAAAAGCAAAAAGACTCTTAAGTACTTCTCACGGGTGAGAAGTAACTCAGAACCGAAGGATACAGTTTGAGGCGAAGGCGTGTCTCGAGGTACCACTGGAGGTAAGGTGGTGCTGGCGAGTGTACCTACTGTGAAGTCTCACTGATCTGGTGTATCTTGTGGAAGCAGAGGAAAGGAAAGGCTCCATGGGTCCATTAATAAGATTTAATAGTAATATAATAGAATAAAGAAATAAATAATATGATATAAGTATAAAATATAATATGTTATTGATATAATAACTTCATATAATAATACAAATATAAATAAACAATTTAAAATAGAGCATTAATATAATCTATTATACAATGATGGTTCATACCATAATATTAAGATTGAATACAACCCTAGTCGGGTATGGAAAGTCCTTGGGTAATCTCCTACGTCAAAGGGCAGATTGATTCAAACATTTGAGAGGCCTAGAAAAAGCTTTTGAGGGAAGATGATTACAAGGATTAGACGCTATCGAGAGTATCAATAATAATGATGTCAATACACCTAAATCTTAACAAACTTTAACAAACATGAACATTAGAGCCATATAGCGACTTGGGTCAAAAGCAATCCTTCTTACCGCATTTACAGTCCAGCCTAAATTTACAGACCAGACGGCAAGCGATTGATATGGGGATTAAAATTATGCACAGAACAAAGACCAGTCAACAGTGAATAATAAGAGGAGAATCAATTTTTATCAATCAAATAATCTATTATAGAAATGATGGTACATATGTATTATTGGTGGAGAGAATACAAATGATTCAGCGATCATAAAGCCACAAAAGACAGCGATCCATAATATATTATAAAGTATTATATCACTTTTATAATACTGTTCAGAATATATGAAGCTGTTCGATGAGAGCGAAGAATATGGCGCCGTACACTTAGAGATAGACCCATATAAAAATAATAATCAAATATAACACTGGAATTAAATAAGGATCCAAACAATAATAAAAAGATGCGATTAAAATCAATCACCCTTATTAATGAAACAGATGTCTTTTGGACACTAAACACTATGACCATTTGATAATGAAAGAATATATGAGTGAACAATATTCAACCACAGGGGGGGAGGAATATAGATCTGCACAATGATATCAGAAAGAATAGGAGGGATTACCCTTTATAGAAATAGACTAAATCAGGGACATTTCTATGTATTATCCAGTGTATTGGTGAGAAATTTGCCTCTGGCCACAGCAGTGATATGGATAGAAAAAAATGCTAATCACATATATCATCGAGCATAGAAGTGCAAAATTGAAAGTACAAATTAAAAACAGAAGTGCATCATGGTCAAAGCATTATATATTGATCGCATATTCAGATTGATATATGAAACATAGGAATCCAGTTACTAAGAGCAATGCATACTGCCTGCATATAGATACCATATAGCAGACCAAACATTCGTTACAAGAGATGGAATAATAAGCTTATAGCATATTCCATCGTTAAATACTAAATATTGCTATCCTACGTCGATTTTACATAGATTCTCACATATATTTGAGAAATAGCAATTGATATTTTTGTATAACACCTTGATTTGGGTTTAATTGGAATAATTTGACAAAAATAAGAAATCAGAATTAGAAGTTTTTTCTAGCTTTGTGAGTTTGCCAACCAGGGACATTACATTATGTGATACAAGCTCCTATTTGTCATAGTTCATTACTCTATGTTGGGATTTTTGTTTTTGATAGTATGCTAAGACATGTGGATATTTATGAATATGAAAAATGTTGTTTTGTTCAACTTCAATCTGCTGTATTCATTTGATTGATGTATTGTTGTGAATGTAATCAAGGTAGCTTCTAATTG
Source organism: Cupressus sempervirens (assembly GCA_028749045.1). Classification (NCBI taxonomy): domain Eukaryota; kingdom Viridiplantae; phylum Streptophyta; class Pinopsida; order Cupressales; family Cupressaceae; genus Cupressus; species Cupressus sempervirens. The sequence continues at coordinate 346,493,991 of CM053786.1, read as the reverse complement.
CTAAAAGAACTATGATTTTAGAGTTGATTTTATTTAGGGTGCATAATAATTTTTTTAAGTCCTTTAAAAATTAATATATATCCTGGTTTTCCAATTTGCTTCGTCTAAGTCATGTGTCTGAATCTGAGTCAAAAATTAGCTTGTTAAGTTCAATCTGACTCTGATTCTTGCAACTATGGGTGAATTACATTACAGTTATCTTTGGCTTAGTATTGTGCCTCACCTATTGGGGTACGCCACACCCAAAGTTGGATGCATTTTTTGGTCAATTCAAATGTCTAACATGTCTCATTGGATTTTAAATGTGAGGCTCCATTCTGAGAGTCTCTATGTTTTAAATTTTTATCATTTAAGCTCATCATGCTTGACTTGATAACTAACCTATCACTCTGGGCATAAAATTTCCCTTTTTTTGTGTGGACAGATTCCAGATTGTAACATATTTATTTTTAAGGATTCTACGATAGATCCCGTATGATATGTAGCTCAACTAACTAGCACTATGATGGAAACAATCATTGCTAAACCAGTGTGACCCATAGCATATAGTGGGTAGCATAGGAGAGACTGCACTTACGAGTAGATGATCTCAGCGATGTGTAATGCACTGTAATGCACACGATTTAAATTGTATACAAGGCTGAAAAATAATTTTTATTGTCAGTTTGGGGTTATTCACAAACTAATTGTTTTTGCAGAATATGTACTCTGGAGCACTCACATTGGATCCTGAGGATGTAGAGCTGCTCACAAACGTTGGCGATTGTTGTATAAAAAGAGCTGAAATTGCTTATGCCCTCTTGAATTCTAATACAATGGAGATTAACAAAAGTTGGACCTCAGCTACACAGTTCTATGAACAAGCATTTAGGACATATGCACATGCCTGCAGCAGAGCTGATGTTAAGGTCGGGGATGATCTTGCTGGTTTACTCCAGAATTGGGGTGCTGGTCTTCTTTCTCTTGCCGAGGTGAGAAATGATGAAGTTCCTATCATTGTTCTATTATCTGTTCATGCTAACTGACCACTGATATTATAATCTTCAACTTGTAATTTCACTGCAGGTTCTGATCTGTGCCTTCATATTTTGTGTTGCTAATTAAATGTGCATCATGTTAAGTGTAAATATATTGATCTTATTGATATTCTTGAAAATGCTCCATAATACCATTCCTTCCTCTTAGATTCTTCTAGATGTCCCCATGTTGCATTGTTGCACCTAAACAATTCTTGCAAAACATTTCTCAAGTTCAAATAAGTTTTTCTGCAAGTTTTATTCATTCCAGTGTTTCTATAAGCTGTCAGTTTTAATTGGTTTTTAGCTGTGAAATTTACAAACAAAATTGTTCCTTGCATTCAGTTCTTCAAAAATAAAAAAAATGCACAAAAGGATTCTTTTGGAGAAAAGAATTTTGTTTACGCTGATATGGTGGAATAATTCCAACAACATCTGCAATTCATATAATTCACATTAGTACAATCACATTTACCTAAGTATTTGGAGCAATGCAGAGAATAGTAAATTATGTCTTTTATTGATTGTACCAAGCCAAGTTACATACCTGTACCAAAGATAGTTCCAAAATTACCATACCATACTATTCCATGTGCATTGACAGGTTATATCTGACATTTTCTTCAGGCATCGACAGGTTGAGCTTTGGGAGCAACCGAAAATGATTCCAACAAATTCCTTGCCAAATGGGACCCTCTAACCAATGGCATTAGCCTACGAGGGCCAATGATAAACTAATCTAAACATAAACCATATCATTCCAAAAAGGCTATATTACAATTATTTGCACCCATTAATTGATGGAGAGGCATCTGACAGGAAAAGGATAACCCTAAGTCTCTTTGAATCCTTTTGATTTACCCTTAGGAAAAAATCCATGCCAAACATTGCAGGGTATCAGGTTATAGGGAATCTTTTGTGTTAACAGATTCAATGGAGGAAGATTGTTGCCAAAAACATGGGAATAAATGCAAAGCATAAGAGATAATTCCCAACCATAAAACAAGACACAATGTCATAGTAAGAAAATCCAAGCATGGATTGAGGGCTAGAGGGAGTATTAAAGGCACTTATCATTGCTGATTTAGAGATCTTACATGTGCTAAAGCTGTGAAGGTTGCCAGAACAAGGAGATAAGAAAATTGAAACAGGCTAATTGCTCTCATTGTTGATGGAGAAGTAGCTGATAGAGAAAAAGGATGTCTAACCTATGTCTCTTTGAACCCTTTTGATCACCCTCTAGAAAAATCCTATGCACGTCATTGCAGGGTATTTGACTATAGGATACTGTTTTGTACTAAAGATTTGGATGGAGAAGATTGTTGCCATGCACCTGGAAATAAATGCAAACCATGAATCAAATCCCAACTACAGAGGAGACCACCTTGCAGATTTGTTGTCACTTAGAGACCAAAGAGATAGTTTTGTTTTGTTTGGCACTGTGGAAAGCAGTCACCATATAGTAACATACAACTTAGGCAACAAATCTTTGGACCCATTGACATGGCACACTATGTGAATAAATCTCATTTTATTGATAATAGCACAATTAAAAGTTTTAAGTGCAATCTAATGTTCATTGCTAAACCTAACACAAAGTATGCTTTCATGCATGGTGTGGATCATTCTTGTCTTTACTATATTATTTCCTAACCAAGATGACTTGCGCACTTCTTATTTCTAATCCATATCTTTGAAGAAACATTTAAATCATTTGGTAAGATGACAATATATTTAGATTATTCCATCACTATATTTAAACTGTCTGCCTGGCACTCCAGATTGTATGGTTCCCAACACTATTATGCACTTCGCTGATTGAATGAAGGTAAAATATTCTCCTTCACCCAAAAAATCACACCCCTTGCAAAATTTCTCAGCATTATATTATTAAAATAGATTTGCAGTAACATACAATCCCTAATTAGCCTTCAACAGCAGAAATGGTCACACGGATATCTGAATTAAAGGCATTACAGTTATCTGCTTACTCTCTGCTGTTGGCTAAATAATATAATAGAAAATCAAGACAGGCAAGATTCTACCCAGAGTAGACTGGATAAGAACATACAAAAATTTCCAATCAAACACCTTCAACCACAGACCAGATTAACCTGTCTTTAGAAGCCCACCAAGTCCTTGCAATCATCAGTTAGCACCGAAGCCAAATTTTTGGCCACAGTTCCAAAGGTTCACATTGCCTCGAATGCTGTTCCTAATCCAAGCGTGCAACACTTTTTTAATTCAAGAAATAGATGAAACTCATTGAATCTGAACAGAACAAATTGGTCTGGGTATTACACACCAGTGCTAGTAGAATCAATGATTGGGCTTTTAAAACTGATATGACATGAAGATTATAAAAGATAATATTCATTGTCAGTGGAGTACTTGGATACATATGAATCAAACTCCAAATTTAGTGGCGCAAGAAAAACAAGCCATCTAGGAGCTTTGTGCACAGATTCCTAAAACCTACCATTTTCATCTTCTGGGACTTATTTTTTTGTCTGATAAGAGTGAGACATTAGTTACCTCTGTACAAGGCTTTCGTTTTTCATTAATGAGTCTCGCCTGATTTAATTACTATGCTTTAGAAATGAAAGATGCATTTCAAATAGAAGACAAGGAATTAATGAAGCACATTGGTTTGAATGAATATCACCTATAGAGATTTCTTTCAGTATCATCCACCTGTTACAAGATTCAAGAAGAGTTGGCAGATTAACGGATTTCTGGATGATTCATTGATTAACAGAGGAACAAATGTGTTCCTTATAAAGAATTACAAGGACGTTGTTTCTAAAAGAAACAATGTAGATTGAAGACGGAATTAGAAACAAAACTAGAGACAGGATAGGAAACATTCCTATCTGGATTGAAGAAAAAAGAGACGGGATAGGAAACATTCCTATCTAGACTGAAAGACGGACTACAGACAAGTAGTTGACTATTATAGAAAGTATAAGATATTATCTTAATACCACCAACATTCAATCTGGATACTTCTGTACCTAGTTGTGCTTATATGGGTTTTTGTAGCTGGCTCTTCTTATACAGGTTTGTGTAGTAGGAAACGAATTCTATTCAACACAAAATTCTCATTTAATGTATAAAACAAGATGAAAATTTAATGTAGATCATTTGTCATTAAAGAAAACAGTTTCCAGGTTGTAGCAGTGCAGATTGTTTAAATTTTTGATACATGTCTGTTGCATGATGTTGAATTCTAATAAACATGACCAACTTCCTCCATTCTTATTACTTTGTAATGTTTTTAATTCCTATTCTATCAGTTTATTTTTGACATTTTGCATCTTTCTCTTAGCACACAGCGGACATTACAGTAGCAGCAAAAGCATTCAAGGATGCTGAGGAGAAGATGAAAAATGCTGCAAATTTCAGTCGATTAGATATCAGTATTTACATCGCATTGGGAGAACTTTTCAGTGTGCAGGCAGACAGGTTTTCCCAGGATACAGATTATCAAGCACAGGTCTGATGTCCGTAAGGCCTTTTTTGTTTATTTGGTTTATATATGATTTCCAACTAATCAGCTAGTTTTCATTTGGTTAATGAAATTTAACTCTGTTTAACCCTCTTGATTGCCCTTAAGAAATCAAAGGAAACTAAAGATGCTGAATAGAACATTCTTCTCTATTTCTCTATTCTTCCAATTTAATGAAGTATTTTTCTATTATTAAAGGAAGAGATATTCAAGAAAGTCATTGTTGATTTTTAACTGCCAGAATAATACACCAAGAATGCTAGTTGTTAAAGTCAGAGGATTGCTGCAAATGAAATAATATTACCTGTAATTTCTGTATGTTTCAAATGCAGTAATCTCTCTCGCATTTATATTGGAAATAAGGCTTGAAGAGACACGTCCCTTCAAGGGACATGTTTATTCATTAATTACATTGTATATATATATATATAGAATGAACACATTATATCTCATATATAATTATTCATAGGTTTATGCGACTAAAGCTACAAAATATTAACACTCCCTCTTAGCTAGAGAGGATAAACACAAAATGAATATTACACCATTAGGAATGACAAATTTTAAGGATATCTTTGATCAGAAGATATGCACCATTTTGATGTTGCATTTGATATCATGAGTATTGGCCTATTAGAATATCAACACATGATATTCACCAAGTACTCTGAGTAGTGGCCTATCAAAATATCAATTAATGATGTTCACCAAATACTACTTTGATATCATATCAGGTAGCATGAGCATCGGCCTATCAGAACATCAATTTAATTATATCCACCAATGACTCTAAATAATGGCCTATCAAAATATCAACTCAATGATGTCCACCAAGTACTCAATACAATAATGACCTATCAGAATATCAAGGCAAGATATTCACCAAATACCTGTCATATATCTATACAAACAACTTATAGACCGTCAATTTAATGACATCTAGCAATTTGTTGTTGATTTACAAGATAAAGCCTTTCATGATCTATTTCAACATTTACATAAAATGTATATAATGATTTAAGTTATTGTAAGGTCGTCACCTTCCAATAACTTTTGCAAGTATGATAATCATTTGGAAGTTGTCACTTCCTCATGATGTACACAGGAGGCACACCCATAAACACATGAAGTCACCGCAGATACTATCATGTGGTCTTCTCAAGACATCCGCCATGGATCATATCAGAGAATACGGTTTTCACCTCAAACTTATCTCTCATATGGAAGAATGTATTAAGAGGGATTTCACTTGGGACTTCTTCTTCATGAAGAAATGCTAACCTTTTGACCTCCTTGTCAAGGTTATTTCCAATAAGGTGTCAAGACTCCCTTTGAATTTGAAACATATCCTCTATTTGCTTCCTCTCTTTGTCCAAAGTTTCCTCTAATGAACTTTCATGCTCCTTGGTTCAACAAGTTTCCTTCTATCTAAGAATGTTATATTCTAAACATCCTTGGTTCATATGGAACTTCATCCTATGAATCATAGTCTCTTTAACTGCTTATAATTTTCTGATTAGTAGAGAAACCATCTCAGCATAGTCTACTCATTCTGAACTAATTTGACCAAGATTCACGGATGTAAACTAAAACATATCATCTATATGTTCCCTCTCTGATGGACGTGTCAAACTCCCTCTTGTTATAGAAGGGTACTCATATTAGGTAGCATTCCTAATGTTCCATTCTTTTTCCTGCAAGAACATCCTCAGAGACCAAGGAAAAGCACAAATGAATAACAAAGAAAATGACTCCTATAGTAGATACAAGGATAAAATAAGAGGCTTATTGCAAAATAAAAATAGGTACTTAAGAAAGAATACTCATCTCACGATTCTGGAGAAAATTCTCATAAGCATTCTTCTTGAGGTAACCTGCTTCTTTCTTCTTTTTGAGTATCAGTTTTATAGTTGGTCTGTGGGATGCTGCTGGTCAGAGTCCCACTATAAGCAGAGTAGAGAGTATTCCATAATATTCTTTGATAAGCAGTCAAAGCACTGAGACATTTACAATAAATTATAGCTTCATCTTTGATATGATGTCCCTCTCATAGTATTTGTAGTGAACAGTTCTAAACAGACTGCCCTTAATATTCATTGTGGAATCAACTGAGATCTACTCGCTTCAGATTCATGGCACCCTTCAGCTTCTACTATACCTCAATGTGGAAGGTTATCCACAGTGCTCAGTTCCTTCCAAACTCCAACATAGAGTCATCTCTTATCACTCAGAAGGACCATTTGAGGCTTAAACCACACGGGTTGTAAACTCCAGTACAATGCGACAATTTTTATTTATTAGACTTGCATTTGTGTAATCTCTTTCTTCTCCAGTAAAACTATCCAAACTTACTACAATTTGCTTCCAGTTTGAATTCAGATGGACACCTTTACAAATGGAACCTTCAATACTAGTAGACTGAAAAAGAATTGAAGAACCTGTAGGAAGAATATTAATTGTCAGATGCAGCATTCAACACATCTAGAGTCTGGAGAGTGAGACTATAATGTGGCACTCCACGCACTCAGGTTACAGATGCATCTATTGTGAAAACATCAGGAAGCCCAAGAAGATGCATAATTTGTGCATGTTCAGGTCGAATCCATATCTGTGCACAATTAAAGGTAGAATCCACTTCTACCTTTTGTTTCTTTGTGTGCTTTTTTTTCTTTCTTTTCATTCGTGTCAAATAACAAAAGATTGTTCAAAACATGAAAAGCCTTTCTCATAATTCAATATTAACACCCAAGTGTGGTACTCACGATGGTATTGGATCTTTAGATGTCTCCAATTATATCAAGACCCAATCCATTCTCATTGGGAATAAATAACCATCACTACTATGATTTATTCATTGTGCATTACCTCATGAAGTTCGTTGTATAATGGTTTCATCGAATCTTGTCTTTTTCATGGAAATTTGTTGTTGCACATCTCTCTTTTTGGTTTATCATTGCTTTCTATGAGTTGTAAAACCTGAACGTAGCACCATGTTACTCTGCTAACTTTACATTGCTGGCTCCTCTATTCATGTCATTGAGTCTCACTCTACAAGCCCACAAAATTCTCTCATGCGGAAGAGAAGCAGAGATGATTGTCTCTGTGTTCTTTCCAAACCCGATACTTGGCCTGGACCTTCTATATATCTCTGGAAATTGACAAACTCCTTTATGATTCTCTATAACTCTTACCGTCTATGGCTTCAAATATTTGTAAATAACAAGAGAACCATTATTATTTGTTTTCTAATGTCGCAGAAGGAGAGAATGAATATAAAACATTGCATCCTACTAATATATTTCCATTTAACATAGAAACTCTTTCCCGTAAATGTTAGGAGTTAATATCGTGAATATCAAAAGTTTACCAAAATAAATATTGGGCCCAACCAAAATGATAATAAATCAAATTTAATATCTGCCCAAGCTTCAATATTATATATGACAGCAATACCATGTTAGCTGCAGGCTCTACATTCATAAAGGCCCAAACACTTTATAAAGTTTTCCATTAACATTCTAATGTTCAGCAAGGATAATTAAACTCTGATTTCGGAGCCAGTCCTTGAAATGACCACAAACACTAATATTTGATAATCCCTGGAAGAATGATAGCTACACACTAATTTCTTGGCCCACAACAATATTTTCCATTCACAGCAAGCTTGCCTTAATATTCCTCTCTGTGTTTAGTATTTGTTATACCAATATATATGCATAGTTACACCGCCTTGGGAGACCGGGGGATGAGGGGACAGAGGGGCCTTGATTTGGGGACGGCGAGGGGATGGCGGCGGGGGACCCGGGGGGGGGGGGGGGGGGGTGGCGGAGGGAGCAGGGGTGTATATACTATACATACGATACTTAAAATGCTAGTTATGAAAAGATGTACTACAATTATACAATATAAGATACAAAGATGTAAAAAACTTAAACATTGAACATTGCATTGAAATTTTCAACGAGAACGTCATGATTCATGATCAAATAAGTTATAACAAACAGCAATGAACATTGAACATTGAACATCAGAAAATTTCAAAATAATATAAATTAGTCTATATATCACTTATTAGTCTTCAGGTCAATAGTATGAGTATCTAAATTCTACTATCTAATAGTAAATTGTAATCAATGATCATATGAGTCATGACTCATTACATAAAGATGATTACAATAAGTATCATGTGCCATGAATCATGATATCAAAATAAGTATATAATGCAAACAAAAACTACAAGTCTCCAAGAGTCCAAATCAAAATACCAAATCAATGATCAATGATCATCCCCTGTAGGTTGAAACTCATCGCCACTGGAACTATCAATCTCTCCAAGATCAAGAGATGAAAAGGGAACACCAACTAGCCCTGTGGCTGGATCTAAAGCATCCTCCTCCTCAATTTGTGATGGCTCCTCAGGCTCTACATCCCATCGTGATGCTGGGCTTTCCTTGTACGCACTTGTGTTGCGATCATTGATATGCAACACACTGTGTACAACCACTAGCTTCTCTGCTCTTTGAGAGGTAAGTCTATTCCTCTTAAGAGAGTGGATGAAGCTATATGTAGACCAATTCCTCTCAGAAGCTGAGGAACTAGAAACCTGAGATGAAAAATAATTGGCCGATGTAAGACTCATGAATTAGAAGTTGAACAATGAACAATGAAAAGTTAAAAGTTGAGGAACTAAGTACCTGGGACAGCAAACGAATAGCTAGTGTGGTGTTTGTAGATTTTGGTCCATAAGCTGACCACCACAAAATGGGATCCTTTTGTGCCATAGTCTTGATATCCGCTTTTGCCGCTTGTTTGTATCCCCTAAGAGTAGCAAATTTGGTCCACTCAATGCGAACCTTAGCTACTGTCTCAGGGTCATACATCCTATCTATGCACTTGAAGAACCCTTCCTTCACCTGAAAAAATTTAAAAAGTACAAATTATTAGCAAATAGAAGAATCAAGATACTAGTAATGTAAATGATTTTAATTTATAAAATGATAAGAATCTAAGTCTTAAAGTGTTATATAATATAAATCACCTCATCATCGTGAAGTGGTGTAACTCTAGCAGGCCTAGTCATGTACCACCTCGGATTCAATGCATATGCAACCATGTGTAAGGGTGTGTTAAGTTTGTCCCATCTACGCTGAATAATAGGCCGAATGTGATCATTGTAGAAGGCTAATGTGGGGTCCTTCTCTCACATAACTTCCCTCATCTGCCCAAGCATAGAATCCTCTCCAAGTGTGGGCGCATCCCCATCTCCATACCTGATCACCTCAAAGACTGGCCTAATAATAGAGACAATGTATTTTGTATCACTCCAAAATACATCACTCTTAACTATATCCTTCACCCTCATCCCTTGCTCTGACCTAGAACCATTCCACCTGTTCCATTCATTCGTCATAACCATTAGTTGTAGTGGCTCCTGCAACTCAAGCATTCTCTCCAAGAGAATGAAATAGGATGCATATCGTGTCTCAATTGGCTTCAAGAAATCCTTGTTGGCGAAGCTCCTAAATAGTGCATGTGAGGTTTGGTGGTTGCAGACTAAGTCACAAGGTTCGAGTTCAAGTTCGAGTTCGACGACCTTGAAATTCGGATGAAGTTCGACAAGTCAAAAATATCAAAAAAAATTCGACATTAAATTCGCCTTAATGTAATTTAAAAATATATATATGTACTATTTTTATTATTATATATTTTAATAATTGATAAAATTAATATAAGTATTTACATGTTTAATTATAAATATATGCTACTTATGATTATATAATATAAAATAATATTAACATGTTTTAAATTTTAATATTTAACAAATAATATAAAATTAATAACAATAACAAAACATACAATAATATAAAATTATAACTATTAACTAAATCTAAAATTAAATAATCTCAAAATAATAAAATATTAAACATACTATAATTAAAATTTAAAACTATTAACCAAAACCTAAAATTAAATAATCTCTGAACATTGTTAAAAGGTTAAAAACAATATAATCATTCTCGAACCGCCGACGGAGAGGAACAAGTTTACTTCAGACGCCTTCAGACGGAGAGGAACGAGGATGGAGAGGAATGAAAGCCAAGTTCGTTTAAGATACTGTTCGTTGCAGGGCATTCAAGAGACGCTGAAGGCAAACGAGAAGCAGAGAAGTTAATGCCTTCAAACTAGACGGGAAAGCAGAGAGGTTGGACGACTTGTAACCCACGACCTACACTCATGGTTATAATCTACATACATGATGACCTGCACTCATGGTTATAGTCTACACACGAATTTGAGATGAATTTTTACGAATTTTTCATGTATTTTTTAGGTTCGCCGAATTTCGAACCTGGAGCCGAAAATTCGGCGAACCTTGTGACACAGGTTGCAGATATACATCTGCACATCTCTAACATCACTCACCACTCCCTTTATCCAACTAATCTTCCCCATGTCCTTTAGAGCATTGTTCATAGCATGCACACAACAAGGAGTCCACCAAATATGCTGATATGTGGCCTCAATAAGCCTCCTTGCAACTCTGCACACATGAGCTACATCTGTCACTACTTGGACCACATTTTGTGGCCCAATCACCTCAATGGCTTCCTGAAGAATCTGAAACTGAAAATCAGCATCTTTTCGATGCCCTGAACAATCAACCGCCCTAAGAAAGAATGGGCCCTCTGTACATGTGACTATGATATTGATGAGTGGACGGTCTCTAATGTCCGTCCACCCATCCATGATAATGCTGCACTCCAATTCCTCCCAAACAGCCCTCATGGTCTCCATGGACTCACTAATCTTGGCATACTCATCATCCAAGATTTTAATCCTCAATTTGTGCTCACCTGGTGGCACATATGATGGTAATCCCGCCTTCGCTACTTTCTGAAATGCCTCCTTAAAATAAGGAGACCAAGTAATGTGAAGTGGAACGTCATTGGCAAATAACATTCTCCCAATGCATGCTTCTAACTTCTCTCTCGTTTGGGCTGCAAAAATTCTGCTATAGGGTTGTTGTCACTAGACTGTGACCTACGTTTCCCCTTGCTCGTCTCAGCTGCTGCTACACCAATAGAGCTATGAGTAGAGGAAGGTGCGGAGGCTGCCCCTAGCAATGAAGTAGATGAATCTCTATGCTGTGGTCTAGAAGAAGACATGTGTTGGCGTTGTTGCTCCTGTATTTGTTGCTCATGCACCTCCTGTATAGTCTGAATCTGTTGCCTACCAGCCAAGGTAGTAGGCACTGGAAGGCCCAAGTCCTCTGGAACTCCCCAAAGCTTGTTGAATTCAATTCTAATCTTCAAGTTTTTGGATTTAGCCAAAAACTTACATGGTAAGACACCTTTACCTGTCCAAAAGAGGAAGTGTACATTCACTCTAGTGATGCTACCATACCAGTCTTCACCACAAATATTGCATCTCCACTTTCTTGTGCCACCTGTTCCTTGTCCGGATGTTATTCTAGTGGCATATTGTTTTAAAAGAGATTTTGGATCAAATTTACCCCTAGCCCACTATGCCAAAGTTGGGGAGTGGCAATTAGTAGATGGATACTAGATAGTATAAAACCAATACCCGTGGAAGTGGAACTAGTTTGGGCCCCTTGCTGATTTGGCCCAACCGGAACCCCAATGTCACTCTCATGGTCACCCCTCTCAACAATGTCATCATCATCCTTAGCCTTAACCTCAGGTTCATATTCTGATTCACTGCCACTATTTGAATGAAATTCCATCTCATCATCACTATGAGTATTAATGAAGGAGCTCACTGTGACACTGCATTTCACAAAATGAAAAAACAAAAGTTAATAAAGCTAAATAAATAAAATTTTAACTTTTTTTGTAAGAACTTACATACTAAAATCAGCTCAGAAAAGCCCAAATCCTACGGAACCATTGGAAGTCAATTTTCGTTTTATACTCTTTTTTTTTTCCCCTCCCCAAATCTAGTTGAAAGAGAGTAGAGGTCGTCGGTTTAAACAGACGAAAATAGGCATTTCAAAGAGTCCAGCGTTTAAACAAATGAAAGCATTCATAAACATAAAAAAAACATGTATAATGCATTTGAAAATCATAAAAATAAGTTAGAAACCCTACCTTACGATTTGGTAAACTCGGAAACACCCTCCTCTTCTTCTTCTTGCTCCTAGGCTCTCCTTTTTCACTTGCAAATACTTTCTTCACTCTTGCACAAACCCTTATCTCAGCTCTTCACTCTTCTTCTTCTTGCTGTTGCAAACAATGAGAAATGCAAATGTGAATCAAAATGAAGAATAGAAGGTTTTTAAACAAAGGAGGAATGGATGGGCCCCACAATCCAATACAATAAATAAGAAACATTAAAACATTTAAAAAACGAGTTCAACTTTTTAATTTTTTGTCTTTTTGGCTTGCCGCGAGAGGCGTCTAGGCATCCCCCCATAATGACAGAGACTTCTTGGCATCCCCCCGCACCCGTTTCGGAGATGTCTCCTTGTCTCAGAGACGTCTCGCCGTCTCCGGTGGCGGTGGCGCTCTAAGTGGCGCCACCTGAAACGCTGAGACACCGTCCCCCCGTCTCGGGGAGGTCCCCGTCTTCAAGACGGCCCATATTTGGGGGGGCGGACGCGTCCCCGTGTTACACTATATGTATGCAACTGTATGAAGAAATTAACAACAAATATATGCTTTTGGAAATAGTCTTGTAAAATAATACGACAATAGTTTTTGGCCCCTATGAAAGCAAGCTGAATAAATTTATGGACTTAAACCAATGTCACAATATAAAGATAATTTTGTGTTAGTTGTTGAGCAAGAATAGGGACTTGTAAATCCATATATATGAAATTACTTCTTCTGGATATGCGGAAGGACCGGTCTCACACAATATATCCACTTTGGTCTTACCTTCACTAAAGACTCTCATCTGTTAATGTGCCTTCAACTTCCTTTATATGTAAGGAAAAACGGTGAGCATTGGAAACTACTAATTGACCATTTTGCATGATGAATGTTTTTTTTTTTGCCAATATTCATCTTTCTGGTATATCTCACGTTGTTCTTAGACCAGCACTCATCCAAAAAAGAAAAAGACATTCAGATTCCCAGAAGTTTGTATTTGCTATGATACCATGTTAAAGTCAGAGGATTACTGCAAATGAAATAATATTAACTGTAATTTCTGTATATTTCAAATACAACAATCTCTCTCTCATTTATATTGGAAATAAGGATTGAAGAGACATGTCTCTTCAAGGGACATGTCTCATGTCTATTCATTAATTACATTATATATATATATATATATATATATATAAAATGAACACATTATATATCATATATAATTATTCACAGGTTTATGTGACTAAAGCTACAAAACATTAACACTAGTGATAGACAATCTTCTAGATCTAGAGGCATGTAAAGGTAATATGCTTCAGTGCATGTTCAAGATATGTAGCTATAAAACCATTGGGTTAATGGTAAAGTTATTTTAACTTCTTAAGAAGTCGATATATTATATATTTTTTATAAGTTGGTTTTTCTAAACTAGTTTTCATTTCAGGCAATGCTCGGGAGCAAAGATTTGAGTGTCCTAGGAGTGGTAGGGGGCTTCCCTAGACTAACTCCTAGACACATTGAAAAGCTCTAAAAGCTCTAACAGGTAAGAAACAACCAAAACACTTAAAAATGGTTTTTTCATAAATGCTAAAACATAAAAAAATAGGTTACAAAGCACCCTAAAACCTAAACATTTTTTGTTTGAGAAACCCAACTTTATTTCTCACAAACTCATTCTTCCAATGTTGTTTTTAAGGAAAATAATAAACTACCATTTTTTTTGCCATTCAGTATTAAAATGGTGTGTGCCATGAAATTTTGTGTGGTTTCAAAGGTCTTGATCTAAGCTTGGTGTGAGGGGCTCTATCCATTGACCTCGCCCTATATTGCAATAGGGAATGTATCAGGGTGTTGCTCTTGGACTCCACATGGGGCGTTGCCCCTTGACAACATGGGGCATTGCTTCAAATGCCCCATGAGGGGTACTGCTCCTCAACCGTATTGGGGTATCCACTACCATCTCTACTAGTTATTCAGATCTCTTGTCACATTGTAATGTCCCCATTTTTAACAGGTTCCTGTTGGCAGTTTGGTTAGTTCATCATCATGGGCCTCATTACTGACAGTGAGATTTGAGGGTTTCAGTCGTAGACTTTCTATTTATAGTAAGTCTATTTTGGGCACTTACTATATTCGGCAGTGCAATAGTAGCATTGGCAGTTGGTCACCATCTGCAGTGGTTGGTGCAGTTATTTGATGAAGTTCATAATTATTGGTTTATTAATGAGGCTTCACATTTATTAAGACACTTTATGTTATAAAATGGAATTGTCAATGTAAAGCCTCTTATATGAAAAGTGCCTTTATGAAGCCAAGTTTTAAGAAAGTTATTTATTCAAAAGAAATTGACAGAAGCTTCTAATTAAATGTTGTGTTGAGAAAGCTACTTTAATGAAAGGTGTATTGGTGAAGTTATATGGCATTATAAAAGAAGCCTTCATGAAGTAAATGGATAATCTAATTGATTATTTGATCTTTTTTTGTCTTTGTGAGGGTTTCCTGGGTTTGGTAATTTTAATTCCCTTGTTGTGTATGGTTTTCATTCTGAGTTGTGCATTCTAATTCGTAGCTAAAGTATTGTGGATTAAATATCGAGAATCATCAAGTCTGAACTGTTGAAGTCTTCCTATTGTATTTCCTGTTGCTGGGAGAAATCATTTGCTGGAGTTTAATTGCATTATCTCCTACACATTGAAGGGTTTGATCTGCATATGTGAGGATTGCAGTGGGCATCTTTCCTTGCTGTGATGACTGTTTTTGGGTAACGTCTTTAGAGTTGGTAGTTAATGAATTTATATTTCTTCATCAAATACAACTGGCCTACAATTCGATTTTATCTCTGCATTTCAAAGTCTGGAAACGCTGGACCCTAGCGTTGACATTTCTAGCTGTAGTTTGGCGTCCAAAGACTCATGCCACTTTTCCTGTCCTAGAAGTGGCTACTGCTGTACACATTGGGGGTTTAATTGCCCTACACGGCTGACTGTTTACGCACCTAATTTGGGTGTTTTCCTGTATGCATTCAAGTGCCTGTATTGGCAGCTAGACCTGCTGTTGATTTGGAGGCAATAGCCTTTGATTGGTGTCCATCATCCATGTGCATAAGAAAATAGTTGAGTGGCTATCACTATGCTTTTAGAAACTGAGGGAAGATTAAACAGCCTGCAAAGTCTGCTACAAGGCGAACTAAAAGGCTATTACCAGGTTTTTAATGAATATTGTAATTCTCTGATTTGTAAAAGTCTCAGTCACATGAAGGATTCTGAATTTGGTATCTAGCTTTATTAATGAAGTCTTAGTTGGATCTCAATTGCAAGAAGAATACTGAATTTGACATTTAGTATTATTAGTGAATGACATTTCTTGTCTTTAGCATTTGAAATATTTGCAAGAGAAATTCTAAGTCTTACTAGTAGTGTGAGTTATTATATTTGATTTCAGACTTTCTGTAAGGTCCCTCCTCGCATGTACTTATTAAATATGTATCTTTCTGCTAAAACTATTGTAGGAGATTAGAATGGATATGAAATAATGTTTTATGGTTTAGATGTCCTAATAAGAACTGAAATCCTAATACATTCATGTCTTAAATATTCAGTGATTCGAGAATAAACTACTTTATCTCGACTATTGAAAACTTTAAAAATTCACTAACAATGATATGAGGTGTTTTCACCCAATGATGATGATGTTGATTATGGTACCTCGATGTTCAAGGTTTTATGCCTTCAGATATTTGGTTTAGTTATTTAACGCTTTATGATTCACATGTGTACTAAAGTAAGTAAATGCAAAATTAACACTTTGATTATGAAGTTTTAATGATTGAGAATATGAGTAGAGCCTGATAAAATAATTGAATTACCTGAAAGATGAATGTTTTAATTCATGAGTTTTCCCTGATATGCTATATACATATATGCATGTGATTTTTTGGAGCTACTGATGTGTGCAGGGTATTTTAGCTGAGAAAACCTAATGGAGAAATGAAACTGAACCCTATGTGCCATATGTGGAAACCCGTTGTTCGTATTTTATTCGTATCATGAGATGTATGAATGTATTATTCTGTATTCAGTAAATGTTAATGTTTTGTAAACAGTATTTTAATAGTGTCGCTTGACACTCGTGGATTGTATGTGCATTCCAGAATGCTAGTTAGGGTGAGCTGAGTAACCTATGGACCTAAGTTGGACTAAGTTAGTGACCTTCTTCGCTAATTTTTTTTTTCTTAATCGAGTTTAGTCACCCCTAATCCGGATTAGTGCTTAATCTGCATTTTTGGAGTTGTTAGTTAGTCCTAAATATTCCTAGCTTTTGTTTGGTCCCAAATCAATTCCTAAGACCTTTAAAACATGAAATCTTTATACCCAAGGGGTATGGGTATGAGTTGGGGGCATTTTCCACCCCCTAAGCCCCTTTTGTTGACTTTTGAGGTCACTCAAAAAGTCTATTTTTGCGTTAGTGCGAAAATTGAAAGTTGTTACCATGAGATGATTAAGCATGACTCCACTTAGAGGTTAACCTTAGGTTTGGTTGAGTTAGAAACTTCTAGATTTTTTTTAGGTGAGTGGGAAAAGTTATTGCCCTTTTTGGTGGTTGAGTTTGGATATTATTTAGAGGCCTTTCTTGTAATAGTTTTGGGTTGTTACCCAATCTCTACATTTAGAGAGGAGTTTTGAAGATTGAAGCAAGGAAGGGGAAACTCTACTCAAACTTGTTCATTTGCCATTACCTCTTTGTGCAGGTAGGAATCCTCATCTCCCTTGTTCAGATTTTCATGTTTGTATCATGCTTATGCTACCATGTTGTTATGTGAATGTTTGTATGATTGTGGGTATGTTGGGAAGATTTGAAAACCACGTTATTTTGAATGATTTCCTTTCATGTTTATGTTTGAATTTTTGAGATGTTCTTGCATGGGTGTTTTGGCATTACTCACCCTTGGAGAGGGCAGAAGTGGCCAATTTTGGGAAAGGTCCTTTTAGTTGGACTCCAACAGTGTAGAGTCTCTTCTTAGGATGAGAAGAGGGAGAAAGGGTAGGGTGTTATGGGCCCCTACCTATCAGCACAAACCTCGTATGAGTATGGTATGTTAAAATGGAAGAACGGAAGTTCTTGGTTTATAGCCTCGATTGGGCATCTATTTTGGTGTTGTGTCTGACATCTCCTGTTGGAAAAATCCACCTTTCCCTAGTTTTGATTCATTGTGAATCTTATTGTGAAAACCTAGTATGAATATGCATGTTTGATTTTGTCTCTTGGTCATGCTTGTTTGTCACCTGATCAGATTCTGTTCTCTCCACGATCTTAGCAATGTATTGCACAAAATGATATGGATCCCTTGATGAGGGACGTGAAGGAAATTATTTGATTGTTGAAAATTCGGGATTGAAATCCTATGAAAATTGTATTTAATAACTTTGTTGTAATGGCAACGATGCCAGGTTTTCTTCCTGGTTCTTTCCCGGCGGAGCCTTTGAATCAGGTGGTTCTATAGAAAAAGATAAATTGAGTAATATCCTTGCACATGATCTTTCTTGTGATTCAGTTTATACGCATATGTTTATCGGTAAACGGATGCAATGGTGTTTTACCCTCCTATGGCATTCTTATAGTTCAAGTTGTATTCATTGGAATATTGTTAGTGAGACAAAATGTTGATAGATTTAAATTGATGCAATTCGATACTATATTGTGTTTAGAAAATTTAATGATATGATTAATACTTCCTGGATATTTCGTGATTGTTAGAAAATAAAATAAAATGCACCTTCGTTATTAAGTTAGAAAAATAACCTCTAGGTTATAACTCAAAAAGATGAAATAGTCCCCTTTGCCATGAAAACATAATTTACAATCAAATTCTACACTTGAAAAGAATGGGTCTCAAGAAAAATTATCATTCTTAAAGCTAAAAACCCCTCTGCCCTTTGTATGGGGGAGTTGATTAAATTTCTTATAACAGAGAATATTCTTTTAGATCCTATTTAAATATCTTGGTACTTTTGTTTATAATAAAATCATATAACTTTTAAATCAAAAAAAAAAAATTAAAAAGAAGAAAATAAATTATAAGTGTTTTCCTATCCTAAACCATGTATATCCTAACCAACCCCATTGTTAATGCATTTATAGGAGTGACGTCATCCCTCTAAACCCTAGTAGTTCGCACCTTTTTCCTATACTAACCCACGTCGCATTTGGAAGAGGACAAGGTTGCTTGTTTAGTGTTTTTAGGCGCAGACATTCATGACCTAAAGCACACTACACAAAGCTGACTTTAGTACTTCGACGTGATTGGAGGGGAACCTGCAAAGGCTGGCTAACCTGCATGTCCTTTCTCCCCATGCGAATTTGCATACTCCCCACTTGAGGTCACGTCAACCAAGGTTGAAGAAAGGTTTTGTTTATAGTCCTCCCTCCACCCAATCACCATGAAGGCTCTTAAAACAAAAGAGTTATTATGTTGTCAGTTTGTATCACGTTTTGCAAGATGAGACAAGTATTGCCTTGGCCAACGTATGCATGGAAGGGCAGGATCCTCCTTGGGTATGTGCGCCCAGTCTTGTGTTGCGTGCCTAAGGTTTGGAGTAGGAGTGTTGGGTGGTGGCCAAGTGGCCTAGGAAGGTTAGTAGGGTGAGAGTTAGTGGGATGGGTGATATGATGTGTAGGTTGAGGGTTTAAGTTTCATAGGATAGAGTTAGTTTGAGGTTGTGTTAGGTAGTGTGTGGAGATGTTTTTTTTATGTTGTTAGTCTTATTTTTTGTTTTAAAGAAATTTAATTAAAGCTTTAATTGTAGTTTTAGATTTTAGTTAGAAGTTGGTGTATTAAAGATATAATTGGTGGTTAGTGTGTTAGTTTAACATGTTTGTTAGTTTTAATTTCTTTAGTGATTTAGTTAGTTTAATTTTTATTTTATTTTAGTAATTTAATTAATTTGTTAAAGTAATGGTATTTTTTTTAATTATAATTTTTATTTTTATTTTTAGCTAGTGTTAATATAGGTTTATTTAGTGTTATAATAGTAGCATGGTATATGTTAGATTAATAGAAAATGTTATATTGTTTAGTCGTATTTAGTTTAATTTATATTGTTATTATTAGAAGTATTTTATTAGATTATAGTTTTATATAAAATTGTTATTAGACTTGAGTTTAGATAAAGTTAAATTATTAATGTGATGATATATTAATTAGTAAATTCTATTTTTTTCTAATGCTCCGAAATAATTGGCTCTATAATTATTAGATTGTCATCTGAATGATTTTAGAGTATTAATCCTTATTATTTTTTTAAGTAAATACAAGTGGAAATGTGGTAAATCTTTAATAAATTGAATTTGGATTTGCTAAAATTAATTATTCGATTAAACAATGAAAGTTTTAATTTGACGATCTATTCACACTCATTAGTTATAAACTTAAGTGGAAATGTCAGGACACTGTTAGGGGTATAGTGTTATCATCTTAACTGATTTAAACTTATCAAACTCAGCGAATTTAATTACTATTGATTTAAAAAAAAAAATTTACGTGTGTTTTGCCGCCTTCTTTTTTGGGCATGACACTTTCACTCATGCTTATATGCTTTCCAAAAAAATTAAAAACTAAAAAACCACAAAACAAACCAAAACGTCGTCACATTCATCAACATTGTTATCGTGAGCCAGCAGGGCTATTACAGTGGTATCAGAACAGTTTTTTGCATCCTATGGGGTAGGAAATTCATTATTATTTCATATTTGATTGTGATAGGAGTGACCAACACTCTTGTTTTTCTTCTATATATGAACAGACATAGAAGGACTAGTAGTTTGAGGAGCCGACGAAGCAGTGTGGAAAACAGCGAAAAATAAATGCTTTGAGGGAGAGTGTGCAAAGACTTAAGCTTCATCAGAAGATTAGAGTAGAGGTTGTCGGATCTGGTGATAGTAGATCGGGCAGCAAGATATATGGTTGTCATTTTTAGTAGACCAACAATGAGGATGCAAGGAAGAAGGCTTAAGTTCTCTCCAACAGGCATTTAGGATGCAGTTGAGTTTATGTTTAGTACAATAGCTACTAGTCCTATCTAGAGTCATGATGGGGGACTTTCTATCAAGGGACATGTGGATGTATCAGTATCACTTGGCCAGTAGCACTGAGCTTCAACGGGTTGAGGATTCTAGGGTTGTTGCTTGGGATAATGTAGAGGCTGCCACTGATCATTCAAACTTTTTTGAGGAGGGGATTGTTATTGGAGACTATGCAAAGAGTGTGAGCATTGATGTCTATGATACATTTCATAGTGATAATTTACTACAGAAGGTAGTGGCTTCCTCAGATGGAACCGATGAATGTATGGAGTCACCCAGCCATGATGTTAGCGATCATGGGGTGAGCAGTTTAGATTCAATCTCCTATCACAATGCAGTTAGTGAGGCAGAGTACTTGGATATGAGTCAAGGGTTACAAAGGCATCATGTGACTAGTTAGCTGAAGGTGAGTAATTGTGACATCTCTTCATCTCTTGAGCATTATGATACTATTCCTCAGATGTTAGCGACATCTAGTTGGGGTGCTCCTATAATAGATAAGCATGGTGATAGTTCTCTTTCACTAGCAGAGGTTCATGCACTTTGAGAGGCTGTTAAGATCTTGAAGCATAATATTCACAGTTAGTTATGGACATGGACTACCTTTTGGAGTGGGGTAGCCCATGTTATGAAACATTGTTTGGGAAAGAGGAAGTGGTTAAGCTCACTCATGAGCTTGAGATGACTGTGGACACTCTTTAGTATACTTAGTTGGCTCTCCATGAGTCACAGTCACTGTTGGATGAGCTCTTCGTGGGGTTGGAGCACGTTCAATCTACACTAGCTCCAGACACGGTTCAATTACATATAGTGGTGGTTGGTGGTGAGTTTACTTCCATAGATAGGGATGATGGACATGAGGATGAGGCAGCTGCATCTGTCTGGGATGGGAGTGTAGTAGATGCAAAAGAGTTGAGAGCAGTATTGGAGGACTGCGAAGTGATTCCTGTTGTGCTAGGGTGCCCAATAGTTAGTACATTGACAGACGGTGCATAGAAGGTTATTGAAAGTTTTGATGTGACAATTTTGAATCCTTTGGAGAGTCATGTGCCAGCTTCTGACACTACTCTTGTTCCTTCACAGGTCTTAGTAGTGTTACCATCTGACTTAGGGATGAGCTCTCATGGAGATTTTTTTCCTTCTGTCGAAAGAAAATTTGTTATTTCATCTCATATAGTTGATAACATTGGAAAGTTGGCATTGTCACGATTTCAAAGGGATGAATTGTGGATTGTAGGGGAGCTGGTTGATGCTTCCACATATAATTTATAGTGCACTAAGTTGTTTATGGAGTATTTACTTTAGAGTCTAGATTTGCGATAGGGTTCCTACAGAGTGTCTGAGGGCACTCTCATTAAGGGCTCTCGTGCTATACGACGATTTGTTGGAAAGATAATAGAGACCTTGGATACAATGGTTCCCCATAGGGATTTCATAGTTAGGTTTGCTGAGGGGGTTGCCTAGGATCCTGTCTGACTTGTAGTTCAGAGTCAGAGATCAGAGCCATCTCCTGATTTCTAGTTTGGTTATGATGAGCCTTTGACAGAGATCAGAGCTTTTTACCAACATTACATAGTGAGGAGTGCTCATCATTTCACGTCCAATCCATCAGTTGAGAGTTTCGTTTCACGCAAGTGTGAGTTGCCTCCAGTTTTATACCATCCATTATGAGATGAGTTAGCACTATCGTTTGCTAATGGGATCAACAATTTCTAGTTTAGGTCAATTGTAGTATCAACATTCCTAGGACAACATAGCAGGGATTGGAGTTGGTGGTAGTGTTTTAGGTACCTATGGTTGTTACCATCTCTATAGTGCTTGGTGTGAGTGTAAGTTAGATGGGGACTCAAGTGTTGACAGAGTTGGTATTTTAGTCGAGTCAAGTTCAAAGGAGTCATATACTTCACCAACGCCTACAACTAGTTTCTGAATGATTCTTTTATTGATTATAGTTATTTGGGTGTTGGTGCTACATGAGTTGGTTGTGCACAGCAGCAATATCACATAGTTTTACCTTTGGTACCCAGGTGGACGTTCATTTGTTTTGGGATTGCTTGGGGTCGAGCAATCTTAGGGAGGGAGGACTGTAATGCCCCCATTTTGAGCAAGTTCTTGTATGTGGTTTGGTTAGTTCATCATTGTGACCCTCTCAAGATGATAGTGAAATTTGAGGCTCTTATTCATAGACTTGCTAT
The DNA here is from genome assembly GCA_028749045.1 of Cupressus sempervirens. NCBI lineage: Eukaryota > Viridiplantae > Streptophyta > Pinopsida > Cupressales > Cupressaceae > Cupressus > Cupressus sempervirens. The sequence goes on along the minus strand of CM053786.1, from coordinate 346,471,082 downwards.
TTATAGGAAGTCGATTTTGGGAACTTACTATATTTGGCAATGCAGTGGTGGCATTAGTAGTTGGTCGCTGTCTACAATGATGAAGTTCATAATATGGTGCAGGAGCATCTTGGGTCTTTGAACAATCTTGCATCAACTAAAAATATTTCTTGTTTTCAGTACCATTGTGTTGTTCATGAAGTAGTTGTTGCTTTTGGTTTCATGGTGTGTGCAGTTGATATCATGTCGAGGACCTATTCTAGATCCTTGTCCTATGTGCGCAAGTTCTTATGTTTCATATTTCTCGAGTTCTTTGTTGTTCTTCGTAGTCCTGTTTTCCTGTCATTTTATCTAACAAGGCGTGTTGTTTCAATTAGCATGGTTTCCTATGCTTGTGTGGCATCTTGCGCAATTGGGAGACAACTTCTTACATATGTGAACCTACACTAAGTGCGCGCGATTGTATATTGTCATTTGCTTGGGTTTTGGTCTACTCATCCAAGTCTGGATCTATATTGTAATTAAATGCTTGAGTAGCCGACTTTTGCCTAAGCTAGCTATAAAAGAAGCTTGGTTAGATGTAGGAAAACAATTTTAGAGAGCATTCTTAGGGGACCAGGAGACTGATGATGAAAGCTTGGACTCCAAATATTGTAATTCTAAATTCTGCATAAGGCGACAACTTGGAAGCCCTCACAATCGGGCATGTTGTTTGTATGTGAAGTTAAATAATTACACCTATGAATATGCTACATCTGGCCTTGTGTTCTCTGTTATTTGATTTTGTGTATAGCTTCCATGCGTAAGTTTGGACAGTAAAGTGTTGGTAGGTTTATGTTGACTTTATTCTCTCTTATTCCTCCCTTGCATCTTTCCCTCTATGTCAGATGGTATTAGAGTGAGTTCTTTCTTGAAGCTTGAATTGTGGAGAACTTTGTGGGATTGGTTGTAGGGTGGCAGATCTAAAATTGTTGGTAAACAGATTTGTCACTAAAGAAATCGCCCAACGGAGTGTATGTGGCAAATCGTTCACAACAGTTGGATAGGCCCTTGATATCCGGCCTTCCTCTACGTTTAGAGGGGCAGCTCCCTCGTAAGATGAAATTTTAGATTTTTCAATAAAGATAAGAACTTAGAAAATAGGAAGGAAAACCATTGACAGCGAATGCACCACACGCCTTCAACGTTTTCATAAAAATGATGTAAACTATTAATGAGAGCTATCAAGGACTACGCTTGATAACTTTCACCAACACAATGCTAATTCAACCATCCACAAATACTCACATCATACCATGAAAGTAATCATAGATGAATCAACACTTTAACAATCCAGATTCCTTGGAGAGAGAACGCTAAATGTACTTCCTCTTATTTCTTGCACCAAGAAAGAAAGGAATAACTGATTACACAAAAACAACAATTGTACATACTTTCCAAAAATTGCTTTATGATCAGAGCATAAGTGTTCCCCTGTATCCAAGTCCAAAAAGTCCTTTATTACATTCATTTTCAGGAATTTATAGCCAACTTAGAACCACCAACTTTTCGGGTTCGTAACTACCCAAAAAGTTAGAGTTTGGACTACTTGAAGATGGTTCATAACCAACTCTAACCCTTAAAACTTAACTACAGTTAGAAAAACCCAACTAGAGTTAATTCTAAAGTTGATCTTTTTACAAAATACATCAATAAAATTCTAAGACAACTTTAGACAAAAATACTTCTAACTTTTAATTCCCTGAACTCGTTCCATGATCTGTAGGTGCTGCCAGCAACTGAGTCAAGTCTGCCTTCCAATTCCACACAGTGAACTGCGAGCGAATGTACTCCTGCATGGGCTAGAAAATTTTCTAGCATTCGATGTGCCAGGGGTGATTTATCTTCTTTGCTCATCATTTTCTAAAAGTCTGCAACTTCTAAATGCCCCATCTTTGTGTCCGATATTTCGGGAAGCGTGCTTTTCAGTATTGCAGGAGGTTCTTTACCTTGAAATTGATACCTCATATTGTCACCTGTCACGGGCTGTCCTGGCAATAGTGCGGAGTCAATAGCCACTTTTCTTTATATCAAACTTGATGTTAAATCTTCTTCAATTATAAAACTTCACCAAAATCTTTACTTCACTTTGAGAATCCAACTTTTAGATGCACAAAAGGCATTTCGTCAAACAATATGAGCACACCTTTGACTTGGCATTTTGTCGAATAGTTTACATGCATTTATATTTCTAGTGGACTTTTGCCGGCTATAGACTATTTCAGATTTTCCCACTATGCATTTCCATTTGACCTCTCCATCTCTTATACTCAGATGGACGCTTGTATTGCCAAAAATATGCCTTCATCATTGCCTTGAGTGTTCACGAGATGTTTTTCAATCCATTATCAATGCCATTTGTTTCACTTTTTCTATACAATGCACCCGTCTTATATGCGATAGAGGTATTTTGTCAAACAATTCAATAGCTCTGTTTTATGAATGTAGATGTCCCTAGGCTTGGCATTTCGTCAAACGTTAGACACATCTCGGAGCTTCACATTTGAGATGTATTGAGATTGACTCTCCAACCGACTTTTCTAAATAATATAAGAATATGATCAATGGTCAAACAACTATCTACGCATTGCCCTCTTATAAATTATGAATCAAATCATTCATATGTGCGGTTGTAATTCTATCTGGGAGAGAAAAGATTGAATTGGTTGTATTAGTTCGGAGTGACAGCGATGAAGAATGGGAAGATTACTGACTTCTGCTGTCACCACACATTAAATTGAAGCATGTTTTAAATACAGCTCTTCTCTCATCTCAGGCAAAGGTGCAATGTGATCAAAGGCTCCTTCGCGAGTCAAGCTATCTCCAAGTCTGCAGGTCCACGTTGAGTACCCCCTTTTTAAATGCCATGTAAACTATATGAGTTGCGATTTAGATGCATTCAGTCAAGCATCTCACACACTTTGTTAAGGCGTTCAGTTAAATGGTTTTTATTCTTTCTATGCCCACGGCTGCCAACATGGGAAGCTTTGTCTGAGATCTAACCAGGCCACAAATTACAAAGAAAACAATGCACATGCCTTTGTTCACACCATTACCATTTAAGTTATCTGACACATTTCTCGTGCTATCACCTCTTCAAACAACCCATTTGCTGGTATATTTATCTAACTGCAGATCTTGACTCGCATGGATGGCTGAGTAACATATATTCAAAATAATATGGCACCTTGAAACCATAGTTCATGTTGCTCTAACTCAAGCTTTCTTTTCTCACTGTCACCTTTAAATTCATTCTAGTTGACCTGTGAAGTTTATTTCCAGCCAGGAGTTATTTTAAGGTTGGAGTTTGGGTTAGAATTGTTCGGGTTAGGATTAGGTCAAAAAGTTGGAGTACGGGGAGAGAGAGTATGACTAGTACGTGGAGAGAGAAAAATTGAGTGTGAAAACTCAAACCCTACCTCAAACCATGTACTTCTCTCTAAAAGGTTCTAGTACGTGGAGAGAGAAAAGTTGGAAGAGAGAGAGAGTGAAAACCCAAACCCAAACCTTAACCCGTACTTCTCTCTAAAAGTTTTAGTACGTGGAGAGAGAAAAGTACAGGGAGAGAGAAAGTTTAATTTTTCTTTATGACTAATCTCTCTCTCTTTCTCTCTCTCTGATTAATTAATTAAATTAAAACATTAAAACCTTCTGTAAAATGTCTGGGTAACAAAAATCTAACCTATAACTTGCGGAAGGTTATGTTCTTATAGGAACTATTGTTAAATTGGTTTGAGGTAGAGGAAAGCTGATAATGCTATTATGGACACATTGAGGCAGATCGCAACAATACTTGCATTTGTTGAGACAACATAGAGAAAGAGGTGTACATCTTGAGGATTGTTGGCGTAATTAAATATTCACTAATTACACTTACTTAAGCTTAAGGATAATGCATTGCATAGTAGTTTGTGATTGAGACACTTAGTAGTTTGTACCTCAATTAAACACATGGTGTAGGAGAATTCCACTCTAAGTGGTCCTAGTTGTTATCTCATTCCACCTTTGGTGTACTTATCACATTATCATCCTCATCATCGAACATACTTCATTGCATAATGGAGGATGATCCACCTTTGGTGGACATGTGATTCCACTTTGTGTGGGTGATAGCTTATCTTTCTCCTTATCATTGTCTCTTATTGCTTGTCCCATATAAGGAGGCCTATTATGTACATTAATAAATCCATTGGATGTCAATCAAGTCCTTTATCAATAATAACATTTTTGCATCTTCATGCAATTGTCTTGCCAATCTCTTGTGGAAGTTATCTTGGTCTTTCATTTGATCCAGGGGGTGTTGTAGAGTCACAAAAACTCTAACATGGTATCAGAGCTTTCGTGGTGTGAAGACCTCTTCTCAAGAAGTGCAATCTTGACTTGACTTATTGTTGGTGCAGCATTGGCAATTTGGACATCATAGTTTGGAGGAGATTTCAGGAGTCGTATTTTGTGACCTTCTATTGTAGGCAAAAATTGGAGCTTGCTGGTGCAAATCAAAGGTTGGCATCAAATAGAGGAGGTCCAAAAACCCCTAAATCGAATTTTGTTTCATCCAAATCGGACATCTAAGGCCAAATCTACAGCTATTTGATTTTTGAAGGTACGACGACGGTGATTTAGAAAAAATAATTTTAAATGCAATTTTCAAACAGTGATATCTCCCTCATACAGACTCCTTTTTCCAAGCATTTTTTTTTTAGTTTTGGGGTAGAATTTCACAATCTACACAGTGGTGCAGGTGATGTTGGATCTTTGTCTTTGAATTTCCTCTACTTTCTAGATCTGTAATTAGATTTCAGTGATTTGGAGTGGACATATCACTTTCAGAAATAGGTCTTTTTTGGCTATATTTGCACTTGACGAATACTTGGATTTCAATTTTTTTAATTGAATCAATAATTTGAAGGAGTTATCAGTTGATTTCAGTCATTTGATTTATTATGGATTTTTCAAAAGTTCTATTACTCACTCCATATAACTAGCATGAATGGAAAAAAACAGTTTTTAATCAGTTGATGAGTATTGGATTGCTTAGAATGATTATTGGACAGGATCTAGAACCAGTTACAGGTGTTGCAGAAAGAAGGAAATGGTTTGATCGAAGGGATAAAGCACTTGGCTCTCTTAGATCCACCATATCTCATGATTTGCTATATCATATTGCATCTTGCACACATCCTCATGATGCCTGGACAACATTGGAAGGGATCTTTGGTAAACCTGATAGAATAAGAAAATTCAAATTGGAGAATGAGCTTATAGGTCTAAGTCCATGCGATTTTGACAATATTCAAGACTTTTTCTCTAAGTTTAATTCCATTAGATTGGAGCTTTGTAATTGTGACATTACTAAAGATGATGAGTAATTGATATTATCTATTCTCTCCAAGCTAGGTCCTAAATATTTAATTTTTTTTTCCACATTCTATGCTACTATAGATGCTCTTGGTAGTGCATACAAAAGACCTCCTCTTGATGAATTTATAGCTCAGCTCACAAAGGAACAAGCAAAGTTAGCACACATGGGTCAGTTGAAGCTTTCCAAGTATCAAGCGTTGGTTGCAAATAACTCCTCTCCAAAGGTTCCCAAAGGAAAGGGAAACAAACAACACAAGAATCCTAAGCAACATGAAAAAGGTGATAACTCTCCTTCACAACATAATATTGAATCCAAGTCCTCTTCAAGAGAGGAATCATCTAGAAGAAAGAGAGATAAATGTGCTTATTGCAAAAAGTTAGGACATGATGAGCATAAATGTTTTTGTAAGAAGATTGATGAGCTTACTCATATTCTTCAAAAGAACAATATCCAGTTTCCCTCATCAGTGTTTGCTCCTACACATCAGGCAACTTTTACAGCTACATCATCATCCAAAGGTAAAGGACAAGCAGTTATTGCTTCCACACATCCTGAGAAAGGTAAATGGCTTCTTGGTTCAGGTGCATCACATCATATATCATCTTCTATGGATATGTTTTCTTCTTTTGAGCCTTGTACTTCTTTGATGGGTAATAATACATACATGAAGGTTTGTGGGAAAGGTTCTATTCCTATGGGAGAGGGTACATTTAATGATGTTCTTTGTGTACCATCCTTGACCACTAATCTCCTTTCCATTTACCAAATTACTCATGGGGCACAAGGTAAAATTGTTGAGTTCACTCCTGATTGTGTCTATATTAGGGACATGGAGACTAGAGTTGTCATAGCTATGGGAGTTGCTGATCATACATCACGCTTGTATTCTTTTGCATATTTTCTTGATAATGATGATGATATTCATGATGTACCTAACCCTTTATCAAGGGTGAATAATTCATGTGAGGAGAACATTGGACACTTGAATCATTTTGTTCTTGAGACAAGTGTTGAACTTCCTACTCCTCCACCTTCCGCTTCTTTAGACATGAGATCTACTATTCAGGAGGATGATCTTTATGCTTCAGATCTTGTAGTGTGGGATGAATTCCTGGATGCTCTTTCAGACGAGTCTCATAATGCATATTTGGTTAATACATCTGAGGGGGTTTCTCTTCGAGATACTTCTTCACCTTCTTTGGAGATTGGATTTCCCAACTCTTCATGTTCTCTTGTTTTTTCACATCTCATAGGTCAGCTTGATGGTGGGACAAAATCTTTGAGCTTGGAGACACCTATGCAATCTTCAGAGATGCATACATGGAGACCTTCTTCCTCCTTCCTCACTTTTTACACGGAGTGGCTTCTTCATCATTTGATGTATTTATCTCTTCCTAAGGGGAGACATGTTTCTTGTAGGCATTGGATTATATTTTGCTTGCAGGTACTCTTCATCTACATTGGAGCTTCTTCATTATGGGGGGGATATCATGTCTCCTTATTTCCTTCCTATGGGGGGATCATTCTTTGTATATACATGATGTATGCAATTTTTGGGGGGTCTTGACTACTCCATCCATCCATGCGTCTTGTTTTCATCTCTCTTTTTGTAGGAGGGTTTTTTCCCATGAGGTTTTCTCTCTTTCTCCAATATATGAGAGATTACATTTCATGTATTGCATTGCATATTGTACATGGGTACCTAAAATGGCCTTGTAGCGGGGACCCATCTTGCATTGTGAGTTTAAGTGCATTCCCCTAAGTTGCACTTAAGGGGGGATGTTGGTGTAATTAAATATTCACTAATTACACACACTTAAGCTTACTTAGGATATGCATTGCATAGTAGTTTGTGATTGAGACACTTAGGAGTTTGTACCTCAATTAAACACATGGTGTTGGAGAATTCCACTCTAGGTGGTCGTAATTGTTATCTCATTCCACCTTTAGTATACTTATCACATTATCATTCTCATCATCGCACATACTTCATTGAATAATGGAGGATGATCCACCTTTGGTGGACATGTGATTCCACCTTGTGTGGGTGATAGCTTATCTTCTCCTTATCATTGTCTCTTCTTGCCTCTCCTATATAAGGAGGCCTATTATGTACGTTTCAAATAAATCCATTGGATGTCAATCAAGTCCATTATCAATGATAATAACATTTTTGCATCTTCATGCAATTGTCTTGCCAATCTCTTGTGGAAGTTATCTTGGTCTTTCATTTGATCTTGGGGGTGTTGTAGAGTCACTTAAAACTCTAACCAGGATGTTAGTGATGATTAAGAGGCAACACCGAATCCTAATCCTGAACCTGAGGTTGAACAAGATGAGGAAAGCTTTTTGAGAGTTTTTTCTAGGGTGAATGGTAGACCTACTATTGAAGTTGCTTACTGTGATGGAAGATTTGAGACTAGTGCAGTATTAGATTGGATTGCTTAGATGGATGAGTATAAAGGTACTCCTAATAATAAGAAGGTTAAGATAGAAGTCACCAAGTTGAAGGGTCATGCTTCCCTTTGGTGGGATCATTTGCAAACCGAGAGAGAGAGAAAAGGGGAAAAGAAAGGATCAAGATATGGGTGAAAAAAGATTGGAAAAATGAAAAAATTACTCCTTGCAGATTGCCAAGTTAACATGTTGAAGAAAATGCAAAATTTGAGGCAAAAGGATATGAGTGTGAAGGAATATACTGAATAATTCTACAGATTGGATATCAAATCTGGATATGTGGATGATGAAGTTGAGAAAGTGGCTAGATACTTGAATGGTTAGAGGACATCAATTCAAGATGATATTAGCTATGTTAAGATGGATAGTGTAGAAGAAGCATATCAGTACGTCTTGAAGGCTAAAGAAAGATTGGTGAAGGGACATGATCAAAGACAGAGAGAAAGAGGTGACAAATTTCAAAGAAGCAAAAGCAGAACATATGGAGAAGGTAGTAGATTTGACAGTGCAATGAAAGATAAAGGAAAGTTAGAATAGAAGGAAGAAGTTGTTGGTAAAAGAGGTAATTACACTAGAGGTAGCTATACTGGTTATTTTAGGAATAATAATGGTGGAAAAAGAGAAGAAAGCTCTTGGTTTAAGGGTACTTGTTATAAATGTGGTGAAGGACATACAACCTTCGAATGTACTGACTCCGGAAAGAAGATTGGAGGAAATAGTAGAAGCACTTTGGCTTGTGAAGGAGTTGCTGAAACACCTAATGAACCTGAAAATGGTGAGAACCTAATGTTAAGAAGGATCTTGTGGAATGAAGAAGTTGATGGAGAGCCTGTTTTGAGAAGAAGTTTGTTCAAAACTAGATGTAAGATTGCTGAAAAATGTTGCAAGGTAATAATTGATGGTGGAAATTCTGATAATTTGGCATTTGAGGAGCTGGTTAACAAATTACAGTTGCAAAGGCTGAGACATCCTAATAAGCCTTATCATGTTGCTTGGATCCAGAAGGAGCGTAAATTACTTGTAAGTGAGCAATGCCTTATTCAATTCAAAATTGGGAATTATCATGATGAAGTCTTGTGTGATGTTATGCCTATGGATTGTTGTCATATTGTTTTGGGTAGACCTTGGCAGTATGATAGACACGCTTTGCATGATGGTAGATTGAATCAATATACTATTTGGGTTGATGGAAAGAAACAAATATTATTGCCTTTGGTAGAAAAACTTGATGAGAATCATTGTACCATAGTTAGAGTATGTTTGGTTGAAGGTAATCAATTTGTTAAAGATATGAAAGAACAAAATGTTTGTTTTGCTCTGATTCCTAGAAAGACTAAGAAACACGATGAGTCAGAACATGAACCTGAGATTGAATCCCTATTTGTAGAATTTCAAGACATTATTTCTGATAATGTACTTGATGGTTTGCCTCCTGAAGGAAGCATAAGTCATTGTATGGATTTGATACTTGGAGCTAGTTTGCCCAATAAAGCACCACATAGATTGACACCTGATGAAAAGGTTGAGTTGAATAGACAAGTGCAAGAATTGCTTGAGAAGTGTCCAATTAGAGAAAGTTTGAGTCCTTGTGTAGTACCTGTTGTGTTAGCACCGAAAAAGAAAGGAGAATGGAGAATGTACATTGATTCTAGAGCTATAAACAATATAACAGTGAAATATAGATTTACTTTGCCTATGATGGATGACATAATGGACAATTTGAGTGGGGCAAACTATTTTACCGAGATTGATTTGAAAAGTGGTAATCATCAAATTAGAGTTAGAGAAAGAGATGAATGGAAAACTGCTTTTAAGACTAATTAGGATTTGTATGACGGGTTATGATTTAACTAATTTACCTAGTACTTTTTTGAGGCTGATGAATGAATTTCTTAAGAAATTCTTGGGTAAATTTGTAGTTGTATATCTGGATGACATTTTGATATTCAGTAAAACTAAGGAAGATCATTTTGAGCATATCAAACAAGTTTTGCAGAAATTGAAGGAGGTGTTATTGATTAACCTGAAGAAACGGTCATTTATGAAGAAAGAAATTGTGTATCTTGGTTTCGTCATTTTAGTTGATGGTTTGAAGATGGATACTTGAAAGGTGAAAGTTATTCTTGACTGGCCTACACCTGAGAATGTTGGAGAGGTAAGATCATTTCATGGATTGGCAAGTTTTTTTAGGAAGTTCATCCAAAATATCAGTTCTATTTGTAATGCTATGAATGAGACTATGAGAGGAGATAAAAAGGATTTCAAGTCGACACATGGAGCACAAAGGAACTTTGAAACATTGCAACAAAAGATTGAAGAATTTTCTACACTTGCTTTGGCTGATTTTAATAAAGTTTTTTCAAGTTGAATGTGATGCTAGTGGAAGTCCTATGAGAATTGTTTTGAGTCAAGAAGGAAGACCTGAAGCTTTTTTTAGTGAGAAATTGAATGATGATAAGAGAAAATATTCAGTTTATGATCAAGAATTCTATGCTATTGTTCAAGCTTTGAAGAAATGGAGGCATTATTTGATGCGTAAAATTTGTGTTGTATACTAACCATGAAGCTTTGCAGTATTTGGAAAGATAGAATAAATTGAATCAGCGACACATGAAATGGGTTGAGTTATTGCATACTTTTTCTTTTTCATTGAAACATACAAGTGGACAGTCAAACAAGGTTGCTGATGCTTTAAGAAGGAATTTGCTGACAGAAATGAGAGTTGAGGTACTTGGGTTTAATGACTTGAAGTATTTGTATGAAGCTTATTCCAATTTTGCAGAACCTTGGAAAGCTTGTAAAGATTAGATGGTAAGAGATAAGTGGACTGATTATTTCATTCAGGAAGACATGTTTAAGCGAATTCAATTGTGTATACCTAGAGGATCTATGAGAGAGAACATCATGAAGGAGAAACATAGTGGTGGACTTGTCGGACATTTTGGGATTGATAAGATAGTAACGTTGATTTTAGATAGATACTTTTGGCCGCAGATTTATAAGGATGTGCAGAAGATGGTTAAAAGTTGCAGAATTTGTCAAACAACAAAAGAAACTAGTTAGAACTTGAGATTGTATTCACCATTTCTTGTACTTGATAAGCCTTGGGAAGATATCAGTATGGATTTTGACATTTTTGAGGCCATCAGATCCATGAAGTGTAGTAGAGCTGTTGATGAGTAAGGTTCTCAGGCTAAGCTTCTTAAGTTCGGTGCCTTAGTTCTGGGACCCTATGTATTCTTTTTAATAGAGTGATTCACACTGGTTTTCTGAATTCTTGGTCCAGGCATTTGATTTATCCTATTTATAAGACCGACCTGGTCTCTGATCTGGGGAACTACATAACTATAATGATTGGACACACGTTTGCCAAACTATATGCAACAATGCTTAATACTATGCTATCTGGTGAGCTAGACAGGATTGATTGTAGGGCTAGAGGGCAGGCTGGTTTCAGAGCAGACTATTAGACTATGGATCACATCTTCACTCTACGGGCTATTATTCAGGAGGCTAGACACAAATCAGAGAAGATTTATTATTGCTTTGTCGATTTTTGCATAGCGTTTGATTCTGTTCCTAGGGTGGCTTTGTTTGAGAGGCTTAATTGGCATATCTGAGATGTTACGTACTGCTGTTATAACACTATATAAGACTGTGCTTGGCAGATTTAGGACTTCTAAGGGTTTCTCGGATCCAATCCATAGCACCATTGGGGTTAACCAGGGTTGTCTTCTCTCTCCTACGTTGTTCAGGTTATATATTGATGAGCTCGAGGATTTCTTATGGAGGTCCTTGCTCCTTGGTGATGGCTATTATCTCCATCAGGTTCTGATCTCCATCCTTCTTTTTGCTGATAATGTGGTTCTCTTTGCTTCCTCCCCAGACAATTTATAGAGGCTTCTTGATGGCTTGGCTTCCTTCTGTGATCTGCAACAACTTTGGTTAACTTAAGTAAGACTTAGATCATGATCTTTAATTGTTTAAAGACTTCCCATCTCCACTTCTTTTTTCAGGGTCAGGAGATCAAGATCACTACATCCTATAGTTATTTGGGGGTTAAGTTTTTCGGACCACGATTTAGTATGAGGCCAGCTATTCAATCCAGAGTTAATAAGGGTATGGGTTTACTTGCTTTGCTTGTGAAACAGTGATTTAGGCACCACTTTCAGGATACCTCATCTAAGTTATCTCTCTTGGACTCCCTCGTGAGGCCTACTGTTCTCTATGGTTTTGTGGTTTGGGGCCTATCTCTTCTTGGTTTTGATTGGGACTCGATCGAGCGGGTTCAGACTTTATTTTTGAGGCGCATTATTAGATGTCACAGGTTCACTCTTCATAGTGTCATTCTTGTGGAGTTCGGCACTCATCCTTTCAGTCTTGTAGCCATTTTTTATTTGGTTTGGTTCCTCCATCGTCTTTGTGGTTTTGCTGATCATGCTGGTGATTGTGATCGGTGCTCCTATTTAGCTTATTGTTTGTTTGTGTCTATTGCGAGTGATGAGTCTAGTTCTTGTGTAGGTTGTTGGTATGTACAGGCCTCTTCGCTACTCGGTTCGCTTGGGATTGATATTGACTGCCTCCCCCCCTTTCAGTTCTCGCTGGATGCCCCGATTCATCTTCTCCCCTCTAGGAAGGAGTTGAATAAGCATGTCAGACTTGACATCTATAGACATTACATTGCCACTGCCTGGGTTAACCCTCTTTGTGGGTTATGCCCACGGATGTCCTTTTACGCGAAACACTTTTTGGAGATATCTGATGGTATTATTGTTCGTCCTAGCTATCTTTCCCAGAGGGGGTCTCATGCTTTGCGATCTCTTTGGGGTCTTTTAGAGTTGTTTCTCACCGTCTTTGGGTTCAGACCGACCATCATATCGACAGTGGGGAGCGGATCTGTAGGCTTTTTACTTTGGGTGAGGTGGAGACTGAGACACACTTCATTTTCCATTGCTCCATTTATTATGAGATCAAAGGGAGATTTTTTTGTCTATTTCGGGAACGCTTCTCGCTCTATGATTTCTTCAGATACTATGATCAGCACTGTCTTGCACTTTATCGTCGGGAGGCCACTATGCTCTGTGATAGCACGATCCAGTCACTGCTTCTGCATCGACACTCGTCTACTTAGCTCATTACTGCCTTTTTCACACCATTATCCCCTTTGCGTGGTGTGAAAAGGCCTTCTAGCGCTACTAGATCTACCAGGCATTCCAAATTTGTTAGATCTTGGACCGGTTGGTTATTTGCACCAGCGATACTCCTCTATGAGTGGCCACAGACAAAGCAGGGCCTTTACTCTTCGGCATGCTTATCATTTAGTGACTGATTTCTTTTTGCCTAGAAAGGACTCCTAGTCTCTCTCTTGGCCTCCTCTCTGGTTCTCTGTTTGCTTTTTCTTGTTGTTGTTTGTATTTATTTTTCGGACACTTTTGTGAGCTCCTACCACTATCAGCCTCATTGTTATAATCTTGTAGTCCCATAGACCTTTTGTTGGTCTTTTGTTGGACATTAATATCATTATCTTATCTTATCTTAGATTGCCTAGAACTCAAAGAGGTAATGATTCTATTTTGGTAGTAATTGATAGATTTTTAAAGATGGCTGATTTGATACCTTGTTAGAAGGCATTTCATGTAGTAAATGTGGCTGAATTATTCTTTAAAGAAGTGGTAAGATTGCATGGTTTGCCTAAGATATTTTCTCAAATAGAGATACTAAGTTTACTTATTATTTCTGGAGGACGCTTTGGAAGAAGCTCAATACAGAGTTAAAGTTTAGATCTATATTTCATCCGCAAATAGATGGACAAATTGAAGTTGTGAACAGAAGTTTGGATAACTTGTTGAGATGTTTGGTTGGAGATTAGCTTACTGATTGGGATTTGATTTTGGCACTAGCGAAGTTTGTATACAATAATTTTGTGAACAAGAGCACTAAGAAGACAACTTTTGAGATTGTTACTGGAATGAATCCTAAGTGAACTACTGAATTGAGAGATCTGAACCTTGAGACAAAAAGAAGTGTTGAGGTTGAGGAATTTGCAGATTTCATGAAGACATTACACGAGAAAGTGAAAATGAATTTGGAGGACAATAATTTGGGCTACAAACAGTTTGCTGATAAAAGGAAGAGACAAAAATCTTTTGAAGTTGGGGATGAGGTTAGGATTCAGTTGAAGAAGTATAGATTTCCAGTTGGCACTTAGAGTAAGATGAAGATGAAGAAATTTGGTCCTTGTAAGATTCTGAGGAAGTTTGATAGTAGAAATACTTTTGAAGTTGAATTACTAGAAGATATGGATATTTCACCTATATTCAACATTGCAAATATCTTCGAGTATTTTGAATCAGATGATGAGCTGAAGAATAACTTGGATTATCCTAAGAAGAAGACACATAGCATTGAGAGGATCTTGAGTAGAATAATAAGCAAGAGTACCAGAGGAAAACACTACATAGAATACATAGTTCAGTGGAGAGACAAAGCAGTTGAAGACAATTCATGGATTACAAAAGCTGAGTTGGATCTTTATGATTCAGGTCAGAATATCATGAGTGCTTAATGTGGACATCAATTCTTTATTAACCCCAGGTGTTTAATGCAGGAGCATCTTGGGTCTTTGAACAATTTTGCATCAACCAAAAATATTTCTTGTTTTCTGTACCTGTTTGTTGTTCATGGAGTAGCTGTTGCTACTTTTGGTTTCATGGTGTGCGTAGTTGATTTCATGTCAAGGACCTGTCCTAAGTGTGCAAGTTCTTATGCTTCATATTTCTCGAGTTCTATGCCATTCTCTGCAGTCCCGCTTTCCTGCTGTTTTCATCCAGCAAGGTGTGTTGTTTCAATTGGTGCAGTTTCCTATGCTTGCGTAACATGTTGCATGGTTGGGAGCCGACTCTAAACACACGTGTGGACCTACCATTAAGTGCGTGTGATTTTATATTGTCATTTGCTTAGGTTTTGATTTACTCTTCCAAGTCTAGACCTATATTGTAAATAAATGCTTGACTAGCCAACTTGTGGCTAAGCTAGCTATAAAAGAAGCTTGGTTAGATGTAAGAAAGCAGTTTTAGAGAGCATTCTTAGGGGGTTTGGAGACTGAAGGTGAGAGCTTGGACTCCAAAAATTGTAATTCTAAATTCTGCATAAGGCTAATAACTTTGGGCAGGGTAGTGTTGGTAGGTTTAAGTTGGGTTTATTCTCTCTTATTCCTCCCTTGCATTTTTAGCCTTGTGTCACAATTATTGGTTTATTAATGAAGCTTCACATTTATTAAGGCACTTTATGTTATAAAATGAAATTGTGAACGTGAAGCTTCTTAAGTGAAAAGTGTCTTCATAAACCCAAGTGTTAGGAAGTTATTTATTTCATAGTTACGGGACTCAGCCTTGCCTCTGACTCAGAAAGGAAAAATCCGACTCGGACTTGGACTCGGTGACTAGACTCGCCCAAGACTCGGAAAATCAAAAAATGCATGAAACTCAAAGATTTTTAAGGATTTAACATTTTTTTCATGCATCATTTAGTCAATTAACATCAAATACACAATAATTGAGATAAAGAGAAGCTACTTAACACTCATACACAATTTTGCATAGATCACATGAGTATAACAGCGAATTTCTGAAGGAAAAAACTGAATAACATAATATAAAGTTGAGGATTTAAGATTTATGATTCAATCCTTAATAAATTCCTAACATACCACAACATCATTTTCAGAATTAATATATACTGAAAAAAAACACCTTCCAGAAATCTCTATCTTTTTAAATTTTAAAAATAAAAGATTTAAATTTTTTTTTTTTGGAGAATCCTAGCCCCGGGACTCGGCAAGTCCACGTGGACTCTCCTAGGACTTGGCCATTTGCCTTGGCAAGGCTGCCTCTGCCTTGGACCCGCAGAGTCTAGGAACATTGATTTATCTAAAAGAAATTGATGGAAGCTTCTAATTGAAAGGTGTATTGGTGAAGTTATATGGCATTATAAAAGAAGGCTTCATGAAGTAAATGGATCATCTAATTGATTATTTGATTATTTTTGTCTTTGTGAGGGTTTCTTGAGTTTGGTAATTTCAATTCCCTTGTTGCGGTGGAAGGGTTTTGATTATGAGTTGTGCATTCTAAAGTGAAGTGTCGTGGATTAAGTTTGGAGAATTATCAAGTCTGAACTATTGAAGTCTTCCTACTGTATTTCCTGTTCTGCTTTTAATTGCATTACCACCTTCACATTGAAGGGTTTGATCCGCATATGTGAGGATTGCAGTGGGTGTCTTTCCTTACTGTGATGACTGTTTTGGAAGACGTCTTTAGTGTTGGGAGTTAATGAATTATATTTCTTTATCAAATATAACTGGCCTGCAATTCGATTTTATCTTTGCATTTCAAAGTCTGGAAGTGCTGGCCCCTGGTGTTGACATTTCTATCTGTAATTGGTGTCCAAAGACTACAATAGCTCACGCACATTTTCTTGTTCTGGACGTGGCTACTGCTGTGTGCATTGGGGGTTTAATTGCCCTACCCAGCTGGCTGTTTACATGCCTAATTTGGGTGTTTTCCTGTATGCATTCAAGTGCCTGTATTGGCAGCTAGACCTGCTGTTGATTTGGATGCAACAGCCTGTGATTGGCATCCATCATCCATGTTCATAAGGGAAATACTCGAGCGGCTAGCACTGTGCTTTCAGACAGCTGAGGGAAGAATAAAGGGCCTGCAAATTCAGCTACAGGCCGACTTGGTAGGCTGTTACCAGGTTTTCAATGAATATTGTAGTTCTCCGATTTGTTAAAGTCTCAGTTGCAAAAAGTATTCTGAATTTAATATCTAGCATTAATGTTGAAGTCTAGTTAGGTCTCAATTGCAAGAAGAATACTGAATTTGACATTTAGTATTATTAGTGAATGACATTTCTTGTCTTCAGCATTTGAAATATTTGCAAGAGAAATTCTGAGTCTTACTAGCAGTGGGAGTTATTACATTTAATTTCAGACTTTCACTCATGCTTATATGCTTTCCAAAAATAATCTCAAAAAGTTAAAAACACAAAACAAACCAAAACATCATCGCATTCATCAACATTGTTAGTGTAAGCCAGCAGGGCTATTCCACACATGAAAAGCTTGATTATGATGAGGGTTTCTAGGAGTGAAGATGAAAACCTAGACAGTACCTTATGATTATCATAATATCATTTATCAGTGATAAAGTGTCATACTATCAGATATTCAAATGTCACTGTTATTATAAAATATAATACTATGTGATGTATCAAAAGTTTTGGCTATTCCATATACGGAAAAATTGCTGCAACAATATACCGATACTTGTATGAATGTTTAGTCGTCTACTAGAACTTGCAAGTTAGTATTTCTTCCATGTTCTCAGGGGAATGTAATATGAGATTGAAAATAGGTTTCTTTTCCTAACCTCAGTTAGAAGTCGGTTATTTTGTACAATTAGCTTTAGGTTTCTGGAATAAGGGCCTTTTAAACAACCGTATAACTGACAGGTTCAAATAAACAGAAAAATAAATGCAGGACGGTTTCACTTGATTAAAATCAACTTATTACATCCTATGAAATGATTTAACTAAGTTATCTTTGGCCAAAACCATTTAAAGCTTAAAAAACTCCATTCCGTGAAAAAAGTAGCCCCCAACAGTTCAACTGAATTTTTCAACTAGCTGCTCTACTTACAGCAGGAGCAGCACAAATAGAAAATGTCTTAATCTAAAAGATGTCCATACATCATCCGAATCAGAGTCATGAAGAAAACCATAATACATTTGCTTGAGTTTACTGTTTCGTCCCTCTTGAACATACCTCAGAGCACTTTAGTTTATAGTTTGGGTGTGCTCCTCAGTGCTATTGTAAGAAGCAAGTTAAAAAGTTTTCCAACATAGATTCTATATCAACAAAACATACATAATTATGCTTGCCCATGTGTGTCTAACAAAGATAGGGATAGATTTGTTAGTGTTGATGTTTGGTAGCTTCAGTCTGATAAACCCATGAGACTAAACTATTGGAGATACATATATATACATATACATACATATATATATATTGAGAGAGAGAGAGAGAGAGAGAGAGAGAGAGAGAGAGAGAGAATTGTCATTACATTAAGTTCATAAATAAGCAAATATGTGTTAATGAATTGACATGTCCATGAAGGGACATGTCTCTCCTTGTCTCATCCACAATATAAGTACAAGAAAGATTGCCACCATTGGAAAACACATACAACGCAAATAGTGCCATTACATTGCAGCAATCTTAAATTTAACATGGTATCAGAGCAGGATTCAATCCTGGTATCCTATTGCCCAAAGATTATAGTGATGCTGTATTTTCAGCACTGTATAATCGCAGCCTTCAACTTATGTTCAAGCACTGCCAAAGGTTATTATTTCTGATGAATATCAATTTGATTTGTTCACCATATACTGGGATATCGAAGTCAAGCATGATCATTTCGGTGACTAGGAGATGGTTTTGCCAACAATAAAACTACGAATGCTCATGAGTGTCCCTACTATGATCCTGCATACTTGGGAAAAGTTGACAACTGCCTGGTATTTCATAGAGTGCAAGCGCAGCTGAAAACTCTTCAATCACACAGCAGTAAATGCCAGCAGCACTGCTTTAGATTATCAGATTTGAGAAACACAAGAATGAGACAAATTTTTATTGTATAATACCATGTGATGGTGTGAGTCAAGTGAAATTTGACGAAATACGAATACTGTATGATCAATGTAATCATTACATGGGTTAATAAAAGTAATTTATAGTGATTGTAAATGTTATTAGACTACAATTGCCAACTTTTTCACCAATCAACTGCATATGGATGAGAGTAGATTGCACACATCCAAGCACTTAGAAATATTAGCATGACTAATGAGTAATTGAAAAGACATTAGAATGTCTCTCCGAACTATAGTCCTTTCGATGATACCAAAGCCATAATAAAACAACATTGACAACATCACAGAGAAAATTGAATGGAAAAATTTGCGCGCCTGGGTGATTGCATTCATATTTGTCTCCGGAATATATTATCGTAACTGTAGAAAAGAGAACAAAAACCAGGGTGGGATGCCGTGAAAACTATTCGACAAGATGCAGCTAATGTTTCTCTGATTTGCGACATGCTGCGGAGTGTTACAAAAAACTTACGCTAGGGAAGATATGGCAGTCCTACCTCCTCAAATGTTCTTGTTCACAAGCAAGTGCAGATTGGGGTTCTCCAAAATCTCTTTTCCTTTGGCATCCTCAACTGGAAGATACGTTTGAGGAATCATAAAGTCTTTATGCTCGTATTTCTTAGATTTTGTTCATTAAGGTGAGAAACATGAAAAAAATTATGAATATTACTCTGTTATGCCAAATCCAACTTACAGGCAACTTTTCCAATTTTCTGCTTGGTTCTGCATAGTCCATAATAATGGGGTTAAGCTTTGCTTCACTCCTCTCAAGAGATGACTGCCTGTATATCTTGTTCCTAAGTAGACAATGTCACTAACCTCAAAAGTGCACTCAATACATTGCTAATCTGCATACATTCTAGTTGAGTTTGAGCATTATGGAGGCTGTCATTGAGAGCTTTCAAGATATCCTAACTTTGTTGACTTAAATATACCCTTGGAAACCTGTTGTCAGAAATAGCAAGGTGAATGAAAGTCTAAGCTTCATAACCATACAACACCATAAATGGTATCGTCCTGAAAAAAGTATGATAGATGGTATTATAATAGCATTGTCCAAGGTAGAGCTATTTCATCCATGTGTTTTGATGACCAGATACATAA
This sequence comes from Cupressus sempervirens, assembly GCA_028749045.1. Lineage (NCBI taxonomy): Eukaryota > Viridiplantae > Streptophyta > Pinopsida > Cupressales > Cupressaceae > Cupressus > Cupressus sempervirens. The sequence goes on along the minus strand of CM053786.1, from coordinate 346,451,431 downwards.
TGCCTTTAATAGCCTTCCACCTTTGTTGACAATCTTACTTTACCCATCGGTTTGGGAATGGTAGCTAGTGTTGGGAGTAAGTTCAGGTCCTACTAAATGAAATAGTTGTTACCACAACAGGCTTAGAAGCCATCTCAATCATTCACAAAACATTTAGGCAATAAAGCTGAGCGCCAAAACACTACTTTGAAATTCATTATAGGATGCCTAAATATGGAACCTTCGTGAATTTAAAATTCATAATAAATGCTTTTAACGTTTAGAATATTTTGATGTGTGGCTAACCTAACTTGTTAACCGACCTGACATTTACAGCTGGAGTCATAATTACTTCTGGCACTTCCCATTAATTTTGACTCCATTTATACTGCTGCATTTTCAAAATTATCTTCTCCTTTCTTGAAACTTTCACAAATCCATATTGTTGCTGGGATGTTTTGCTGATGAGAGAGATTTGTGTCCACCAGAAGGTTTCCATTGTAGTTTTTTTTGGGTCTCTGAATGGTAAACATGATTGGTTTACCATCTTCTGTCTCTACAAGGTAGAACACGATTGGTTCTCCCTCTGTTTCTATGAGGTTGAACATGATAGTTTACCCAAAAACTTCAATTTCCTTCACAATGCTTCAATCCTTCTTGCTTAAATTTTTCTTATGATTTTTATCATGCTCTTCTCAGATTTTTGACTTTCTCTTAGCCATTCATCAAACTTATCTATGTGTTCTATAAATCTTTTTCAACAAAATTACTTTTCCTTCAAAATATTTTCAACCAACTTATAGTCCTTTCAGCTACCTTCAACATAATCTTTCTTTTAGTAAAAACCTTTGTCATATTTTTGAGATCTGTTGTTGACTGATGCCTTTGTCAACTGCTGCTGTAGATTTAAAACTCTTTTCTCTTGTATTCAATAATACTTTCCTTTGAATCAACATTTTTCATCCCTTTTGAATATTCAAACCTTTATGATTGCTAACATTTTTCACATATGAAATTTTGTACAATCTTTTGCACTTTTCTATAAGATTTTTCAAACTAGATCCATAGATCCGTACACAATCCATTTTAACACACTTTATCACGGATTCTTTATTCCAACACATCTTTTTTGAATGATTTTGCAAGCCACAAATTTTGCATGGATGCAAATCCCAGTGCATGCCTTTAACGTGTTCTTTGTTGCAATGAGCACATTTGATTTCTTTCTTTCTTTGTGCGGATTTCTTCTCACATATCATGTTGAACATTATTATTGCCATTATTATATCCAAAAGCTAGATTTTTTGGTCTCCTATAGGCTCAATAGGCTCTCTCATTCCTTGTTCATACTTTACCAGTCCTTTTTCTTCATAGCCCATCTTCTTCATTATCTTCAATCCAACATTCTTATTATCATAGCAAACAAGATTTACAAATGTGTTATCATTTTCTTGCTTACACTCTTTCTCACAAACATACTCACATTGTTTTGTTACATAATCACACACACCATTCGTGTCACATGATACATCACATACATATGGTTTTAACTTCAAACATTGATTCTCTTGTTTTAGATTAGACATTTCCTTCTGCAACATACTATTCTCCTCTTCCAATTTCTTCATCTTTTCTTCAAAAATTCTCTTATTTTTCTCAACGTAATCAAACAATTCTTCATTTTTCCTTCTTAACATTGTTTAATTCTTTTTTTAAATCTTGAACTTGACAAAACTACTCGTATTTTTGTTTTTAAGATTCAACAATTCTTATTCTAAAGTATCTTTTTCCTTCTTTACTCTTTTTCCAACTATTCCCATATTATACATTTCAACAATCTTATTCCAAACAGCAATAACTGAATCGCTCTTTTGATTCTTGGAAACAAAAATCAAATTAGGTTTTAAGCCATATCTAAATATGATTTTTTTGTGACTGACCTTTATCTCCTTCCTCAACGTCTTTACTAACAAAACAAGGGGAGTAGATCTGTCTCAGTTCTTTTTACAATCTTTTTCAGTGATCTCCTTCAGTGATGCCTACTCTTTTAATCTCGAACAGCAGAAAGAAATCATATGTTTCGCTTTCCTGACTTTTGCACAGGCTTTTTGCTTCTGTTTGTGTATGTCTCAAACTTCCTTTGGACAGCTACACTTTGTCAACCAGCTCCTGGGATCTCCATTCTTCTCTTCAGCTATTTTCCTCTCTTACAGACATTCTTCACACCGAAGATTGTCAATAGCCACTCATTTTGTCTGCAACAAATTCACATAGCTGCAAAACCTCAACTCTTTCCAGCCATCGGCCCTGATCCACCATCAGCTCTGATACCATGTTAGAAAAAACATAATAACTCTAATACCATGTTATAAGATCTAAAGAGAGGCTCAGCTCTGATTGCATAATAGAAATTTAGAATAGAGGCATAGAGAGAAAAATTTATTCATTCTATTATATTAATCAACTATATGATTTACAAGAGATACGTTAGATATGTTAAAAACAAGGCAATAAAGTTGAGTGCCTAGATATATTAAAAACAAGGCAATAAAGTTGAGTGCCAAAACACTAATTTGAAATTCAAAACATGGTGCCTAAATATGGAAGCTTCATGATTTCAAAATTCCTAATAGATGCTTCTAACCTTTAGAATATTTTGACGTGTGGTTTACTTGACTTGTTAACCGTCCTGAAATTTAAAGCAGGAGTCCTAATTACTCCTGACAAATTTCATATTCTTTTTAGTTGTGCGGACTCTTATTGTGAGCTAGGGTTTATTATATTAAAAAAATTATGTAGGATATTATACTATGTTTTCACCTATAGACTTGGGCCTTTTTATTCTGAAAGCATCAAATAATTAACTTTTGATTTCTGTTACACTTATCAATGAACATAAAAATGCCATAACACATACTTGATGAACTGTGTGAATTTCTCAATTTGAATCTTTTATTTTTAATTTTTATGTGCAAATAAAATTGTGTGTAATTAATTTTAAGGTTTGTCCACGGAAATGACACGGAACATAGAAAAACCCCAAGTATGATAGAATCTAGGTGAGATCCAAGTAGTTTGATTTTTTCAGAATTAAGTTCTTCACATATCTGGCTGAGGGTTGCGTTAACTCCGATTACTATATTCTTCAGGATGTCTGTATGGGTAGTTTCTCCTTTGGGACATTAGTTGTATTCTGATACTGAATATATTTCTTGTATGCTTTACTGAATATGCTTAAATTTTCTTCTGGAAATCATGCTTCCACTAAATCCTGGAACAGGGTACTTGGTCTCTCATCATCAGCTTTTTTGAGCTTTTTGATATGTTTCAAGAGTCCAGTTGATATATTAGTGTTTGTTAGCAGCTCCTTTTTTGTTCCTTGTTAAAGGGCAATTAGGAAGTCGAAGTATCTAACGTATCCTGTTTAGGTGGCAAGCAGGTCCTGAATTTACTTGGAAAAGCTTCCAATGAAGGTTATGGAATTGCTCTAGAAATTGATGCTACTAATCTGGATGCTTTGATTGGGCTTGGCGAAGTATGTTCTTCATCAAGAAAGCATTTTCTCCAGTTGGGTGACAGACAAAAGGCTGAAGAGTATTCAGTGAAATGTTTACATTGGTATTTGAGAGCTTTGAATCTTTTAAAAGGTGGTCAACTAGCCTTTCTATCTTAATGGATTGTGGTTTCATCCATGTGTGATATGTTTGTCTCGTAATTGTTTTTTCACTTCTACAAGTCTGCACCAGTAACATAAAACTGACTGCATGTTGCACATAGTTTGCTGGAAGCATCTCCTTTCTTCCAGTTTATATTCTTCTTCAAATGCTTATATTCTTCTTCAAATGTAAGCATATTAATAATATTAGTCAGAGGTGCACACTGAAGAGATGTCAAAATACTTGTTACAGCATCTTCTGATTTTAGTATTTCAATTTGTAAGATTAAACTGAACTACCTTGTCCTCTACTGACTAGCAGATTCGGTCAACAAGTATGAGCTAAATTTTGAGGAGCAGTACGATTTAATGTACAACATGGCATGTGCTGCTGAGATTTGTGGCAAAGAAGATGCCGCTTCTCAGGCTTTTAAGCATCTATTACAAGTAGAGGCAATCTCTCTTGTTGAGATAGCTGAGAATCCAGAACTACAAAGCTTAAGAGATAGAGATTGGTTTGTATCACTTATGAAATGAAAGTCCTAGCAAATTTTCTTGCTTAGTAATTTTGTTTGTTGTCATTAGTAACAAAATGATTACTTTGATGATGAGCTAGACCATCCAAGCTGGTGTGGCTCTACATTTAAGCCACATTTAAAAAAAAACATTGGAGTATACATGTTCATGTGCGTATATCTTCTTATCACCATTTCATTCATTAGCCCATCCTTTGTGTAAGCATTTGAATAAAATGTGCTTTAGTGATATGACTAACCTGCATTTGAAATTGACTTGTCTTTCTATAATATCAACTTAATTGTAAAAACCTCACTTACATCTTAGGAACATAATGGTCTATTGGATATCTTTTTACTTGAATGCCTTTATATCAGCTTCTGCCACCATCTAGTGATTGGTGCATTCATAAATGGCATTTCTTGTAGCAGAGAAAATAAATGGTTGGGCAAGATGAAAGCAAAACAGAAGATGACATGGTAGCATATCATGTAATGTAAAAGTAGTTCATAATCTCCCTGAAGCCTTCCTCATATTTGCAATTGGCGCAACTCACAAACTTAAAATCGAACAGGAGTACTAATGAATTAGAACAAAATCTCACTCAACTGGAATCTGAAATGATAAAGTGGCTTGTGGGCAATAAATAAAGGAGTATTTACATAATTGCTAAGGGCAAATCTTGCTTGCCCATATCTTCTGATTTTAGTATTTCAATTTGTAAGATTAAACTGAACTACCTTGTCCTCTACTGACGAGCAGAGTATGAGCTAAATTTTGAGGAGCGATACGATTTTATGTACAACATGGCATGTGCTGCTGAGACTTGTGGCAAAGAATATGCCGCTTCTCAGGCTTTTAAGTATCTATTACAAGTAGAGGCAATCTCTCTTGTTGAGATAGCTGAGAGTCCAGAACTACAAAGCTTAAGAGATAGAGATTGGTTTGTATCACTTATGAAATGAAAGTCCTAGCAAATTTTCTTGCTTAGTAGTTTTATTTGTTGTCAGTAGTAACAAAATGATTCCTTTGATGATGAGCTAGACCATCCAAACTGGTGTGGCTCTACATTTGAGCCACATTAAAAAAAAACATTGGACTATACATGTTCACGTGCGTATATCTTCTTATCACCATTTCATTCATTAGCTCATCCTTTGTATAAGCATTTGAATAAAATGTGCTTTAACGATATGACTAACCTGCATTTGAAATTGACTTATTTTTCTATAATATCAACTTGATTGTAAAAGCCTCACTTACATCTTAGGAACATAATGGTCTATCGGATATCTTTTTACTTGAATGCCTTTATATCAGCTTCTGCCACCATCTATTGATTGGTGCATTGATAAATGGGACTTCTCCTAGCAGAGAAAATAAATGGGAGGGCAAGATGAAAGCAAAACATAAGATGACACGGTAGAATATCATGTAATGTGAAAGTAGATCATAATCTCTCTGAAGCCTTACTCGTATTTGCAATTGGCACAACTCACAAACCTAAAATCGAACAGAAGTACTAATGAATCAGAACAAAATTTCACTCAACTGGAATCTGAAATGATGAAGTGGCTTGTGGGCAATAAATAAAGGGGTATTTACCTAATTGCTAAGGGAAAATCTTGCTTGCCCATATCCTCACAAAGGAAAACAAACACAAAATATGTGTTTTAATCTTCTTGCATTCATATTCAAGCGACATGGATGCCTAGGATAGTTGGACACTAATATTTGTGTAGTCATATAAAAAGTCGTGCTTCTAATTCTAGGGATGTATACTGTGAAATGAGACCTCGCAAGTAACTTCTTTCTAATGTCATGTAATTCTGTCATAGGACCCCATTGCCTTAAATGTCATCTTCTTGATAACTCCATTGCTTCTCTTTGATGGAACTTGATCCCATTTAAGTGTGTGATACTATTAACATTTTTAGCAATATTTTGCATTGCTACTTCGGCCCTATTCATGCATCTGTCACCTTTTCTACATGGTAGGTTTTTGTTGTTATTTTTTCCCAATATTATAGAAGCATACATAATAACTGGGTTATTCTAGCATTTTGCGATGTAGTTGTTTAACCAAAATAGCACATTTGGAGACGTTTGTATGGAAACCGAAATTCACACACCACTACAGTATTTTGGTAATATGATCCTTGTAACTCGTGTCCACAAAATTGTAAAGATCTAAAGAAATGGTGAAAACATAGTGTTATGTTGGTTTGTTTTTTTGTAGTCATGCCATTTTGTGTGGAGAATAGCCAGAGCTAGCATTTGAACCTATTATAGCTTTTTTCCTAATTTTACAAAAGAAACACGTTGAATTATGTGAAATGTTTTAGTATCAAAAGGCAAACTCTATTTAATAATACCACTCATTAATTAATGTTGTTTCAGATATAATTTTAAGTTCTCCAAGGCTGGGAAATAAAACTCAAAACTACAAAATTAAGGAATACATTTTATAGGTTATATATGTGTATCATACAAAATAGATTCACCACCTTAAGAAATTAGCTAACCAACAAAAACATAAAATTGAATCCAAACATCAAGAAAAGGATTATATGCAACATAATGTGTTTTTATTAATTTTAGTCTATTAATTGTTGTCTTTTAGTATTTGCAACATTGTAAATTGCATTGCTATGCATTTTCTTCCCTAGTTAGGCCCTTTTAGTGTTCCAAGCCTTTTGTGCCCATTATGCTTGATTTTGTGCATATTCTCAGCATTCGCTCTCCAAATAGGACATATTGTCCAAATTAGGGTCCACTTTGGACAAACAAGAGCAACTTTGGGTCACCCTTGTCCCTACATTTGGCCCCAAATTCGAATCAAATGACAATTATTTGATTTTAATGAGGAATCCAAACATGTGTCGACCTCCTTAGAATTTCCCCAAAATGGTTAGTAGGGGTATATAAACAAGGCCACCTCTCTCATTTTGGTAAGCATTAAAACGGAAGCATCAAATTACATCAAAGACAAAGCAATCATTCAACAAGAAATCAAGCAAGCATCAAGTTTGGTTGAAGAGCTCTCAATTACAAAAGATCAAGCATTCAAGGAATGAAAGACAAAAATTTGCATATCTAAGCATTTATGAAGGCATTCATGATCTTCCAATACCAAAAGTCAAGACAATATCAAGCATCTTTATGAGCATTATAACATCAAGAAAGTTTATAAAGTTATAAACATTTTATTTTTAGATCAAACCTCTATTATACATCATCATACCTTCGTTTCTAGCATATTTCATTTTTATTCAAAGGTTGATTCCTAAGTTGGGGTTTGAGTGCAAATCCCCTTCTGCACAACCTTTACCTTGTTTTGAGAGTAGGAACATGTGACAAACATGTGGGAAGAGCTATGAACGTATTAGGATAAGGGCTTAGTTTGAAATTGATATCGTTGAAAAGGTGCCAAGACGAAAGCAAGTAGGTTCTAGTCCTCAACTAGGGCAAGTGAGTTGTCTATGTCTTCCCATTTTAACCTGAAATTTGGTTGTCAAGTCAATCACCCCCTCTTGTTGTCATATTGGGCCCTAAAATTGGTCTATTAGTTCTCAAGGATCTTGTGCATTTAGAAAACCATCTATTTGCTCTATTAAACCCTAGATCTTGCATTTCTAAATAATAGTTGTGTTACCCATGTTTTAGCCTTAGCCTTTTATGCCTTTACTTGCTTCACATAAAGTCCCTTACCACAGTTTGAACCTTGAACTTGAACCACCAGGTTCAAGGTTCAAAGATTCAAAGTTATTTTGCCCATGTCATGATGTCTTGATCATGTTTAGCCTTGAGTTGAACCTAGCCTTGAACCCAAATTGTGAACTTGAACTCTTGAACCAATTGGTTCGAAGGTTCATAATTCAAGAGTTCAACCCGTGTGTTTATGAAATCATGATGAGGCCTATGATATTTGTTGGATTTCAATGCTCTTTTTTGAAGTTGAACTTTGAATTGTTTGTGGTTCAAGTTCAAAGTTCGGTATGAGAAAATCTTTCTATTATATTGAGTCAGTCTATGAGCATCGTATCTGAATATTTCTAAGATTTTTGTACTTGAACCTTGAATCTATATCCATGGTTCAAGAGTTCAAAGTTTATGAGTCTGAAAGTTGTCCCATCAGTGACACTTGATGACGATACAAAAGTTGATAAATTTTTCTCGAAAAGGTGGAAAAGATACACCTTAATGCTAATTGGTGTAAATGATGGTGGAGTAAGATTTTGTATGTGTGAAATTAGAGGCACTCATTAATGATTAAGGCACTGTGTCAAATTGGTACTTTACCTATCTGTCCACTACCTACTCTCTAGGTTTAAACTGTTAAGCGTTTCCCCTTTTGGTCATTTTGCTATAATTGTATGAGGTAAGTGCTCTAGTTTTCTTTGGAGATACAAGAAGTTTGCAACTTAGTAACTTGTTTGTAGGGGATTTTCATGCATTTCCTTTGGCGAGTCCCATTTTCCTCTCATAAGTTGTTTTATTCACATTTAACAATGAAATAAGCTCTTCTATTTTTTCTTTTCTTTTCATCTTTTTTTTGTGGGTAAATTTGAAAATCTGTAGTTCCTCCATGGCTGGTTTCCACCCCAAACTGCCCAAAGACAAGAAATTTAGAACCTTAACGAATTTCTTACCCGAACTAGGAGATACCTTCCTTGCAAATAAGGAGATTGGGAAAGTGGTGTCGAGGTTCTCAAAGCCTAAACTTGGGTCAATTGCAGACAAAGTATCCATGAGTGAGTTAGTGCAAGCTAGGGTTTTTCTAGAAGCTATCCTTTGTCTACAACTTGTTTTAGAATGTAGGAATAAGTATGATGCTACCGAAAGGTGCATCAAGACACATATCGGGTGAAGCCTTGGCATATGTGAACAAGGTCATGGTAATGAGTGCCTTGAGAATTCCACCTCACCAAGTGTGTGAAAATTGGACCATTAGTCTATCCAACTCATGTCACCACCAATGCCAGTGATTTCAATAATGCCATTGCTAGAAACTGGTTACTCAAACAAAAGAATAGGTGGTTCTTGTCTACCATGTCCCCTAATGCGTGAACACTTGATCCCAGAGGTTAAAGATATAGTCACCCTCTTGAACATGATAAAAGGAAACACACATGCCTTTTTCTGGGAGAATTTAATGTACTTTTTTATCCAAATCATTTTGAGTGAAGGGAAATACATTGATTGGGCCAAAATCATAGCAGATAAATTGCATGAAGAGCTTTCACAGGTGTGGTATTTCTGGTTTTTATATGTCTTCTTACATGTTCTACATTCTAGCATGTTGTAGGGAATGGGAGGGCTTGCCTCATTAGGTTTGGGTTGATAGTATGCTAATCTAGGAATGCTTCCCTTCGTTACAAAAAGAAAATAATCTGAAGGACTTTAAAAGAGTATAAGATGTGTTCCTTGCCAAGCTGGTATTTAAACTTCAAGGTAGGAAAACAGAAGGTCGACTGAGGAGGCAACTCTACTCATTACCATTAATGGTAGCTTCTTTGCCCAGTTCCCCAAATTCATGTATGTAAGGGTTAGCAGATATGAAGGTAAGCCTTTAAAGTTACCCAGATATTGTTTAGATTGCTATGTGCTGATTGAAGTTTGTAAGCAAGTAGCAAAGGTGGACAAAAGTTGTAAGGCTAGGAAGGGTTTTGGTTACAACTTTCCAATTGAACTTGGTCATAATCGATGTAAGAGCATCCAGGATGCTCTTGGTCTAGACGTTGAATTCAAAACAATGAACTTAACATCCTACTCTGCTCAACTTACATTTGATAGTAAAGGATTTGCATAGTCTCAATTTGAGTTGCGCCCCTTCTTCACTCATGTGCCACAAACAAAAGATTTATGGGTTGATTGTGAAGATGATTATGAAGTAAGGAGGAGATGGTGGTCTAGGTTCACATTGAAGAAAATCAAAGAGTTCAGGTTGCAGTCGGATGCTACTAATATTGAAGAATATGAAAACAAAGAAGTGGTGGACCCATTTTATGTAGAACAAGTTGAGGCTTTTCCTATACGTAAGTTAGACTAGGATTTGCCTACGAAAGATGATTTGCAAACTAGAACTCTTCTTGTTGTTGACACAACCAAAAGGTGGCTTGCTAATTGTTAGTAAACAAATTTGTCCTTCAAAAATTAATACATTGAATAACTCAAAATGCTCAAATAGAAGAACAAATGTCACTAACAATTGGACAAGTTATCATTAGGTTGATAACTCTCCTCTGAATTGAGAGGTATGACTCCCTATTAAGATTTACAATGAATTAAACATTCATTATGTCTTTAACCTGAAGACAAAAAGGCATTAACATTCACCCATCAACATGGTATGAATGTGATTATAGATTTAAATAACTTTAAAAGAGAGAAAAAGACAAACAAACAACCTCAAGACAACTTATTTGGTCCTTCACATCACAAAGAAGGTAAAAAGAAACAATGTTTTATTCTACAAATTATGGATGATAGTACAGATCTGCATTCAAAACATGAAAGAAGTGACTACATAATCAACTTCAATCCAAAAAATCCATATTCAGACTTCAAATGGAAATTCTCTTATATTTCAGACACATAACAAAACAACAATAGTATCATTCTATCCCTACCATTACAGTCAAAGTGCAGAAAAATATAAATAAATCCCCCTCCTCCCTGTTACAATCAAGTCATAAAATGTATTCTCTCCCTCCTACCGGAGCCACAAGACTATTGTAGAAAAAGAAGAACCCTCACTCATTTCACTATTACATAGTTATCTTCTTATTTCCTCTGCATTCATATAGCTTTTCAGTTATATAACCGATTCTTGAAAATAATTGTAGTTAATCGTTTTACTTAATCCTTTGTTTCCAATCCGGGAACCTTATTTCCCAGCCTTCTTATCTTTGTAAACATTAGAATAGAGAGTTTTATAAAGGTAATATATATTTATGTGTATAATTAAATTTGGACAGGTGGTGTCATTTGAATAATTGGGTTGCTTAACACTAGTCATGATGACTATGTATCAATAGATGAGAATAACACCATACAACCATGTGCACAACTTCCACATTTGTAATACAAAGACTTTTCTCTAAAATCTAGATTTGTCATTTGCTTGCCTCCCAGATAGACCTCTTCACAGTCATTGATATCTTTTGAACACCAGTGAATTTCGCTAATTGCTCTGGTGAGAATTTGGAAAACTAGTTTCATAACAACATATCCAAAACTGAGCACAATCCAGTAGTGGGGTAAAACGTTACAACCCCCACACCGTGAATTTTTTCCTAACTTCAGAAAATCTGTGATTACCTTTTGATTAGCAAAATTGGTTTCTGGTGCTCCTTTATAAACTAATAGATGGTGAACATCTTATCAGAGCATGATTAATGGAGCCATATTCATGAGATTTGGAATCATTAAAGTCTAAAATCCTGAAGAACCAATTCTATAAAAAATTGAAACAATTGTGCTTTTGAACTTGAACTTGAATTGTATGGTTCAGGTTCAAGTTCGACAGTTCCTCACAAAACTGCCTGCCTTCCCCAATGGAATGAACAATTTAATTATTTGAATGCTTCACTATTGATACGTTCTTGCTTTTGATGAACACAAATGAGTATTTTGAAGCTGGTGCGAATATGAGTTTAGCATAATGCCTACTATATGAAAGAGTTTTGCCAACTTTTGTATGTTTGGAATTAGCTTAACCCATCTTATAATGAAGTTATTTTTACTTCTTGCTTTAACCTAGTTCTATTAAAGAACATGACTCATTATTCACCACCACCTTTAGGCCTTGGATCTTGGACTCCCGAGCACTTGAAATTTTAACTGGCATGGTTTAGGTTCAAGTTCAACTTTCACATATGCAAATGGATAGATTGATGGCTAGAAGTTGTCCACCCACTTTTAACATTTCCCACTAGTGACAGAACTTGAACTTGAGCTAACATGATTGTAATGTTCCAAATTTTAATTAATTTGGGCCCAAGTTATTAATGTTTGTATTTAGGGGTTTTGATTGATTTAGTATACTTGGGACCTATTTTTATTTAATTGTTCCATAGCTGTTGGCCATCGACTATTTTGTAAACCATCAGGATGTTTTTCCAAAGGGTATTTAAGCACGGCTCGTAGGTAGCAGTCGGTATGCCCTGGATTATATTTCTCTGTACTACGAACTCCTGTTTAGGGTTCTCTGTAATTCACCATTTCGGAAGTGAAAGACCTTCCCTATTTGGCTCGTGCGGTTTCGGTGGGATTCAACCCTCACCCTATTCCGTTTGTGTACTTGGCTTGAATTTGGAAAAATTAAAACATCTTTGTATGTGGAATATTATTCGGCACAAGTGTATATCTAGTTACCTGCAAGTTATTTGTGTAAAATATATTGCAACTGCATCACATATTGTGTCATTAAACTACTCTGCATTTCCCTTGCCATACTAAATCACCTTGCATCACATTGACATCCCCATAATATCCCGTACAGCCTTCAACAACCGTACAACCATCTTCCTAGCATCTTGTACGACCTTTTATAGTCGATACGACCTGCACACTACAGTCAGTACGACCTGCACACTATAGTTCGTACGACCACCTACTTACTTCGATACACATTTCCCAATCTCACCTCCATATGGTCATTTTGCTGCACCCACACATACGGCCCCTTTCTCCTGTTAACCGTACAACCTACCCTACCACCTACGGCCATACCACCGTACAACTCCTTCCTCTTGCTCATTGTACATCACTAACTGGACCTTAGATCAAGTCTTGCCTGCACATACCTAGACCGTACGGCCTCAATACAGAGTTGACACATTGATTAGAAGCTGCATCGCAGGTGCGGAACATTACAGTGGTATTAGAGCTAGTGATCTTGCCACCTTATTGGGATGATTGAGAGATTTTTGGATTGGAATAGTGTTATGGCTCCAAGCAGCGACGAAGAGTGGTGGTTGAAGACACTACAAGGGATTGGCAAAGAGCTCAGCGAAGGTGTTGGTCTTCCTTTAGATTTGTTGGAATTATGTTTGTGTAAGGTTAACCAATTACCTTCAAGATTTATACAGAGAATCCTCTCACCGATTAAAGATGCCTTAAGTCAACCCAGGCTTTTAAGACACCATGACAAGGGGAAAAGGTTGGCAGTTGCAGCATGTCTCAGTGAGATCTTGATAATATCGGCTCCTAGAACACCATATGATGATAAGACCATGATAGAGATCTTGCATTTGATTGTTGACAACTTTTAGAGTCTAGATGACATTAGTGCCGACCCCTTTTGCAGAAAATCTACAATCTTGGAGAATTGTGCAAATGTAAAAATGGGTAACCTCCTCTTAGATCTCAATTTGTAAAATCTAGTTGACGACATGTTTCATCACTTCTTAGCCACCGTCAAGGAAGATCATGATACTAAGGTTTCAGTTGCTATGGAGAGCCTTATGATTTCGTGCATTGAGGAGATGGATGAAATATCCAAACCCATCACATCTATGTTATGGGCTGTTTGTAATCTTGAATGTGTCCCCTCTATAGTCGCATGTAAATTGGTTAGTCATATTTTCGAGCATTGTGAAAAAAAACTAATATCTCATTTGCACAAGTGGGAGAAAATAGATGGCAATAATAAGGATGATGCATTACATCAGAAGGAAGACATTATTACAGGGCTGCTCCAAGAGGAATTGCTAGAGGTTTCTTCTACACCAACTGGGGGAGAACACCAAAAAATTGAAGAAGTTGCTCGCATGGATCTTGTGAAGACATGTACAGATCAAGTTATGCTGGTCACCAAGATTGTTGCCGAAACTATGTGTCTTTCACCGAAGCTATGTCCATCACCAAGGTTGTACGTCCGTCATTGTGGTTGTATCCGTCACCATAGTTGTGTTTGTTTTCGTCACCATCATCGTGGCCGTCGCCATGTCTATTATCGTCACCATGTTTGTTGCAAAGTCCATCGCCATGTCCATCGTCATCATGTTTGTCAACGTTGTTGTGTCCGTCATCATCGTTGAGTTTATGTCAGTCATCATTATGTCCACCGCCATCTTGTCTGTCTTTGTTTTTGTGTTTGTCACGATCGTCGAGTTTGTATTCATCGTCGTTGTATCCATCACCATCATTACCATTGTTCTATTCGTCGTCATTGTTGCGTTTGTCACCATCATTGTGTTGGTCACTGTTGTCGTATATGTTACCGATGCCAAGATTGTGTCCATCGTCGAGTTTATGTCCGTCACCGATGTTGAGTTTGTGCTTGTCATTGACACCATTGTGTCTGTCACCAACACAGAGTCTTTGTCCATAGTCGAGCTTGTGCTCGTCGTCGTCGTCATGGTCATCCATGTCATCATTGTGTGTCCGCCAGTGCAGCTACAATGGTTGAGACATTGCTCATTGCTGAGGCTCTATCCATCGTCAAGGTTTCAACTAGGGTTCAGTGTGCTGCCAAGGTTTTATCTACAGCTAGAATTGCTGGGTTTGTACCAACATCGGCATTTGTGTGTATGACCATACCTGAAGAAATTGATGAACATGATGACATCGATATATGTTATGATTGGCATCCTTGGTATCCCAGAGACTTAGGATACGACAACGCTTATATCAGAGTGGTGCATCGAAATCTTGATGGTGGTCTACTAACCTCAGTTGGATTCAATCATGCTCATGTGATCTTAAAGAAACATGGAGTTTACAGCAGATATGGCTATCCGCGTCAGCACACGGTTTGGGATCCTGGAGTTGCGAATTTCTTGAGGACAAGCAATTTTTGGGTGGCGAGGATTTGGAATGTTCCAAATTTTAATTAATTTGGGCCCAAGTTATTAATGTTTGTATTTAGGGATTCTGATTGATTTAGTATATCTCAGACCTTATTTTTATTTAATTGTTCTATAGCTATTGGCTGTCAGCTATTTTGTAAACCCTCGGAATGTTTATCTGAAGGGTATTTAAGCATGGTTCGTGGGTAGTAGTAGGTATGCTTTGGGTTATATTTCTTTGTACTACGAACTCCTGTTTAGGGTTCTCTGTAATTCGCCATTTCGGAAGTGAAAGACCTTCCCTATTTGGCTCGTGTGGTTTTGGTGGGATTCAACCCTCACTCTATTCCATCTATGTACTTGGCTCGGATCTGGAAAAATTAGAACATCTTTATATGTGGAATATTATTCGGCACAAGTGTGCATCTAGTTACCTACAAGTTATTTGTGTTAAATATTTTGCAACTGCATTACATATTGCGTCATTTAACTACTCTGCATTTCCCTTGTCATACTAAATCACCTTGCATTACATCGACATCTCCATAATATCCTGTACGGCCTTCAATAACCGTACAACCATCTTCCTAGCATCTTTTATGACCTTTTATAGTTCGTACAACCTGCACACTATAGTCTATACGACCTTCTACTTACTTTCATACGCATTTCCCAATCTCGCCTCCATATGGCCATTCTGTTGCACCCACACATACGACTTGTATCTGCATCATCCCGTACGGCCCCTTTCTCCCCTCAACCGTACAACCTACCCTGCCACCATACCACCGTATGACTTCTTTCTCTTGCTCACCGTACGTCACTAACTGGACCTCAGATTAACTCTTGCCTGCACATACCCAGACCGTACGGGCTCAATACAGGGTTGACACATTGATTAGAAGTTGCATCACAGGTGCAAAACATTACAATGATTTTGAGGTTCATGCTAAACTTAAACAGAGTTCTAGACCAAGCCTAGACAATTAACCATGAAAGCAAAGAAAAATATGTGTAATACGAATAAAAAGAAGTCAAAGTTGGGACAAGCTAAATCAAATCTTCAAAAGGGTTCTACTAGTTCTAGCTCAACATTGTCCATTTGCCATACTGAATGTTTTCAGATGTTCTTCTATAGGTGATCCAGATCGTGAACATGAAATTGAACCTATTGTTTAGAGTACAGTTCAATTTCCACCACCAGCTAGGTGGGCTCATTCATGTAGCCAAAGGAAGAAGGCTTAGCAAGCTGCTGCAGTTAACACTAAACAGGAGCCAATTGAGGTTGAAATGGTACCTAAGTCAATTGCTGAAAGTTTAATCAAAGTCATGGATTAAAGCAATCAACTTGTTGTAGATGGAGCTAACACTATCAGTTCACTAGTTGTTGGAAATTTCCCTATTTATCAAATCCTTCCACCTAAGAGTGGTTCCTCTGCACCAAACTAGTTTGATATATCAATTAATAAGAAAAGAAGCATAGTTTATATCAATTAATAAGAAAAGAAGCATAGTTTCGATGACTGTTTCCATAGAAGATATGGTGAGCTAATGCTGACGCAAAACACATAAGAGTAAGAAGCCTAAAATAGAGACCCTGCTAGAGGTGGATGTGAAAACATGGCATTAGGTAGTACATGTGTATAAGCTTGCGACATATACGAATCTTGATAATATTGTGCCTCAAGATTATACTGTAGAGAAGACTGTCCTTGGACCTGTATCTAGAGCAACTGACATGAAAATCTTCAATGTCGGCAATGCAAGATTTGCAAATAGAATTTGGAAAGACTAGAAGGATAAGAACTTAAAACAGTTTATGCGACTGATGGTTGAATACATTCACACGATGTAGAATCCTAATGCTTAAACATTTCCCAATGCCATCTCTATGGTTGACGTAACCTCTCCAACTAATCAAAATTTCATCAGCCAGGTAAAAAGGGATAGATCAGTCACCAGTGCATTTGATGCATGGATTGATTATGTGATCTCTCATGAAGTTAATTATAGTTATTGTTTTTATTGAAACAAAGACGAAGGCTAATAAGGTGATGATTGATATGGAGTCAAAACTAAATGTTTGGGAGACAAAGAAGGAGAAATGGGATGAATTTATCATCCATATCAGTCATATTCAAGAGTATGGGGTAGATAAGTTCTTGATTGAAAAACTAAACATCAACATAGACATTGACTTTTTATTTATATCCATAGCAAACTTGGAATAGAGGAATGTAATAATTGAGAAAAGTTTAGATGAATGCCTGGAACAAAATTTTGAATAATGACATCAAGTGCATTGGTGTCAGTATCATGGAGAATGAGGACCGACCACATAAGGATTTTAGGGACATAAGATCAGCTTGCTAGGACAAATTGAAGGTTGTGAAAGAGGCCAAGGAGGTCTCGGTTAAAAATTTCATGACTGCAGCCCGAGCAGAGTCCATGATGATCATCTTTGGTGATCATTTGATAGATCAGGATAGGAAACTAGAACATGCTCGTAGGATAATAACCATGTGGCAATTGAGGTTGTAGTAGCTGGGAGTACCGCAACAAAAAGATCTCATTGAGTCCATGTCGGTGCACAAGGACTGGAAAGAGGTCGGCGGAGGCATCCCCACGAATAAGGAGCATCGAGTTGATCCCACTAGAATGGCTGGTAGTTAGATATGGATTAGGGGTTGTTGGCCAATAGTTTATTTCTTTTTTCTTAGTTGTTTCGAGGATGCTCATTTCAAACTCTAGTAGTTGATAATTCCATATGGAGTTAATTTTAAAACTTGAATTTGGAAGCTCTGCGTGGCTATATGTATTGGTTTTATTGGTGTTTATGGGGTCAACTCTTTGGACATATTTTAGACAAAGTTAGTTTTAAACTCTATCGTGAATATATCTTTTCGCTGTGCCATTTTGAAGAAATAAATAGAAAATGGTGGTGTCTTATCATTTATCTGAAATCTTATGGTTTTCAGTCGTTTGCATTGGTTTAGTGTGGAATGTAATCTTGGCTATCATCATTAATTTTCTGTTGATTTGGTGAATGACACATGAATATATTATGTTTAGCAAGTTGATTAGTTTTCTGTGATTTCCTATTTTATAAGTCCTATGACTTATTTGTAGAATTAATCTTTTCATCCAACAATACTTTTACATGTTTACGGAGAAATGTTTTTTAATACTTTTGATTCTTTCTGGTTAAAAAAGAGCGTATTTCAATTTATTCCAATGCTCATCTGGATAAATAGAACAGAGATTAATTTAATTGTAAGCGAACTATTTCTCTGTTTTATTTAGTATTCTAAGTTACAGTACTCTAATATTTGTATTCCAATAGTTTGCTTACAATTAAATTAATCTCTACATGTATGTGCTCCGTCATTTTATTTGGCTCTTCTCTTACAAAAAATAATTTTCTCAATTGGAGTTTGCAGTTTAAGTATTCAAAAGTGCAGGAATTTGAAAAATCTGGGGAAGGAAACATCTTGAGTTTTCAGATTTTATATAAGTCTGTTACAAACATGTTGAATTTTAGGTTTCAACCTGTTAAATCTGGTTATATTTTAAATTTATTATCAATCAAGGAGTATTTGTAGGTGTTAGTGTAAATTTTGATTTAGATGGTACATGAAATATTTTTAGGGATCAAAAGTACATGAATTTCTTAAATATACAAAATTAAGGATAGAGGTTACAGATGTAGAAGTAAAATTTTGAGGGAGCCCTTGGAGGAACAGATTAAAAAATTTGTTTAGAAGTTTAAAAAAACTTATCTTGAAGATGTTTTTGTAATCATATAGGCGACCATCTTGTTGATCTATCATTTGTGCTTTGATTTTTTAAAAATATTATTATCTATAGATTATAAATAAAAAAATTTGATGATAATAGAAAATGTTAAAATATGATAATTTTAAAAATAACAATAAATATTTAAAAATATCAAACCAAAGAATGAGACTATTGAAGCTAAAAGACTAAATCAAACTCATAGACAGTGTCAATAAGAGCATGCTAAAATGGCTAGGCTCATATTTAACTCATAATAGAAGGGGTATTTCCAATAGAATTTAGTTTTTAATAATAAAAATTAGAATAGTAATAAATAAATTTTAAAAAATTCTATTATATATATATAAGAAAATCAAATATTGAATAAAATAAAAATAAGTGCTACTTGTATTTGTGGTAAGTTACAAAAGTTTAATTAGATAAAGTAGTAAAGATAAGAAAGTTAATAGTTATAAAATAACAAATTGAAGATTAGTTGTAATGATAATATTCAATATAATTTAATTAATATTTTAATATTTGATTTAATATTTTTCAATCAAATCTCTATATTTCAATTTACAAAGATTAAAAAAAGTATCATTCTATTTTTTAATGATACATACATATTTAATATTTGAAAATTAATTTCTTTAATATACTAATTCGTCATATAATATGTAAATTAAAATTTAAAAGACTAATAACATGTGATCTGATATCCTAAGTGCATCTTTGTTATTCATCCATATTTAATTTCAACAATTTGCTTGCTCCTTTAAGAACCTATAAATTAAGCACACTTATCCTTAATTAAGATATGCACTTCAATATTATCATATCATATTAGGCTCTAAAATATGTAGACTATTACCTCATCTACAAACACACATCTTGAGAATACATGCGTCATAAGGTACATCAATCACATAGATACATGTACATGTTATCAAGGTCTTGAAAAATTAAAAGAGTAGCTAAAGCCCTCACATCATAAGAAAATCACTCGATAAAGGATATCTCTTACTTTGACAAAAAGGGCAAGAAATTTATTTAATTTTGTTATCATTTTAAGCCACATTCAAACCATACTTTGATGATCATTCAAGCATTAACACATTGTAATAATGAAATTAAATAATGATTAACAATGTAAGTCTAATTTTAAATCCAATTTATTTTTGTATTAGCATATCATCACCAAATCACATCAAGATCAATATAACTAAATATCCTCATAGATAATATAAGCTAGACAACATCACATAACATCTTATCCAATAAGAAATATAGGTTGACTTGGACTTTGAGTCCAATGATAGTGAGGAAAAAAAGAAATAGTCCCATCATAAACAAAAGGTTAGGAGGATTAACTACATTGAGGAGAATGATTATGATTCGATTAAGTCCCTTGCTAACACTAAAGAAGCCTCTTAGGAACCTTCCCATGTCTCTCCCAATTTTAGGATTTGATTGGTAGGAATGAAACTATAGACTCCCTCTTAACTATTACCTTCTTCTTGAGGAAACAAAAGCTTGAACCCCTGCAAGCCCCAACATCTTGCCTCCCTCCCTCGGACACCCTTGTAATGGACACCCTTATATGCCCAAAAACTAAACAATTGCTAATATGATTTTTGTCAAAATAGTTTGCATCCAACTCCTTATTCCTTTGTTTACTAATTTAACCTCATGACTTTGGAAATGGGATCTTTATATTGTTTGCTTGCATGTAATTGAAAAATCACTCAACATGAACAAAAGAAAGTACAATGATATGCAGATTGGAAATTGTATCACTGTTGATAAGATGCTATTTTCATAATTTAATAAAATCAGATACATGGTAGATTATCAACTCACTAATTGCTCCACTATTATTGACATAATGCTCCAGGAAATGTTATTTAAACCTACTACTTCAATGACGTGAATAGTGCTACACGAATAGTAATTGCGTAAAGAGTGTCAGATGAATAATAACTATGTGAATAGTGCCACATGAATAGTACTCGCATGAATAGTGCTGCTACAGTATTTTGTCTTCCAAAGAGTCCAATATCTTCATAAAATCATTCCCTCAAAGTAGCATGTGTCAGATGAGTAATGAAGAAGAGATGAGCAAAACATCAAATCTTCCTGTAGCTAGAAACGCGCTCAATCTGCTTGATAATGAAGTTGATAACAATGGATTCCAAAGGGCAAACCCCAAGAGAATGACATCTAGAATGTCAGAAGAGAGGATAGACATCCTCTAATGCCAAGAATAGATTTGCAACTCACACATCAATTTTTCTTCTCATATCACCTCCTGAACAATGGCCACCAACTCTCCTTTTATTTCCATTTCATAGGATTGACCCAATTTTCACAAGCAATGTGGGATAAAGTGTTTTGAAATAAAATAGAATAAAATAATGTCTTATGTATCCCTTGAGCATCCCCTCTCAAAGACATAACCCAACATAAATAATATTAAAATAACATCATCATTTTAACATTAATTTAATGGCTACTTTAATAAACTTTAGGCATTAAAATAATATCTCAATCGGGCTTAAAATGAAGCAAGTGATAGCTTGTGGAAAAGCTCTTGATGTGAAGCTTCAAGTCCAATCATTAGAAATATGCCAACTCTGATGCACAGTCAACTTACTATAAATAGTAATTCCATCCAAAGTCCCCACAAACAAACTCCAATTAGCCTCAAACTAGGATTGACTAGGCCAAATCACTTCAAGATCCCATTGAACTCCTTGCTAGCCCTTGAGACCATGCAAAACTAAGCTAGCAACAACATAGTTGAAAATTGCTAAAGAGGGGACATTACAGCCACCCCCTCGCACCCCCACCCATGACTTCCCCGCACCTTCGACCCCCTATCCAAAATCCCCGCCCTCTACTCTAGACATGAATGCTTTCTTGCACATTGAAGCATAATTGGAGAAGTTGTGGATCGAGCTAGAGAAGCAAAAGGACAAAATGATCGAGCTGGAGAAGTTGAAGGACAAAATGATCAAGTTGGAGACCCATTTAACAACCTTGGCTGATATCAGTGTCAAGGTCATACATGTTGCTGCTACTACCTTCCAACTCATGTAAGAGGAGAAGAATGGAACCATAAAGATGATGATGACACGAGGAAGTTGTACCAGTTCTTAGCTGCCAAATGGATAGATGTGTTGTTGTCTAAGCCCAACATAGAGGAGAAAAAAGATTTGAGGATTTATCCTCTTTCTATGTCTTAATTTTTATTTTTGTTATGCTTTACTCTACTTTAAACTATCAGGCCCTATGTGGTTGGCTTTGGAACAATATTATTATAGTTTTAATGACTGTAATTATGGACCTCCTTGATATTATGTTTAGATTAGTTGTTAGTTTAGAGTGGGATGGTTTTTCTATTTTCTATCTACAAGTTGTATTTTGGTAGTAAGTCAATGTTCATTGCTATGTTTTTGATACTATCTATCGATGTATAGTCTGTTGGCTATGGGTCTTTGAGCTATATGTCTTTTGATAGTCTTTGTCACTATGTTTGTATTCTATGGGCCAATCACCCAATTTTAACTTCATTCAATATCAAAAACATTTTATCACATCATCATAGAGTCATCTTGCATATATAATCATCATTGAAATCACAAGTATAAACTACTATCTAAACCAATACCGATATTTCTATGATAAAATTAATATAATTGTAATTGGGTGCATCACACGAGTGCCAAGTAATTCCAATGGTGAGAGAATAATATACAAACAATCAAAAGATAATATAATAGATTTTAGGTTAGATTAAAATAAAGTTATTATAGAATTCAAACATAACTCTAATTACAATGCATAGTTATTGCTTCTTAAGCATTTTGTTATATTTTGAAAAATGGGTCCCACTCATAACAGTAAAATATGGATTAACGATTTAGATACACCACAATTTTGAGACCAGGGGTGATTTAGCTCATGTCATTTTACTCACCATCCTTATGGAAGAATAGCCAACCACACAAAGATGGGTAACAACTCCAAATTTGATAATAGCCATTCTAACATCCTTAGTTTTTTAGAGTTTATGGTTCTCTTTTAAAGTGAAAACATACTCCCCATAATGATTTCCTTCATAGGATCTCCTTGTATCCTAGAGATTGGGCTTTAAGATCTATTTAGTCCTTATTTAACCAATGCTCTTGCCTCCTTCCAAAATAATTTATTCCCATTCTCAATTCCTCCATAGAAAATCGTCCTAACAATATCCCTTACTAATTCTTCCTCAATTGTTTTCTTCCATCATCACCCTAATTTACATTAAAGTGTAGACCTCCTAAGAATGAGAACAATGGTTCTTCTTTATTCTCCAAGCACAATCCAAAATATACAGCTCATGGTGATAGGTCTAGGGCTTCAAATAGATATCTCAAAAAACAACCTTGGGCTAAGAAAATGATCCAAAAATCAATCCCTAAATATGTGAGCACTTCTTCTCAGCTACATTTCAAACTGAATAATCTCCCCAACCTCAAAACACTGGCATGTTATCGAAATATGGGAAACTCATTATGACTCTTCCAATAGGTCTTCTCAAACCACAAGCAATAGAGCTTTCTCGATGAGTTGTCACTTTTATGCTTTGGAACATGACCCCTCCTCTTTTCCATCTCAAGCTTCAGTCGAAATCTTCATGGTTTAGTGCCAATAAAGTGTTTTATACTAGTAATGGTCATAAATATTTTATTATGATATTTTCAAAATAAGAAGGATAGAGAAATTTTGTAAACATAAATAAATCCTAACTCATGTCTAGTTTTAGATTGCATACCTGACTTTGGGTCACCCTTTTAATCTATTAGCCAAATCTATCCACTTTGAATCATTTTCATTATCATTTCCCTCAACCTCATTATAATTTAGAGACATTAATAGTTGAAAATTTACCCCATTAGTTGGGTAATTTTTTTGAAACATGACTTGAGGCCTTATGAGTACCCTGATCTAACTATCAAGTTTTCTGGCTTACTTTACATGGTAAAAATCTCCCCAAGGAGTTAGTAGTTACTACTTTGTATGGTGCAATGAGTCAAAAAATAGTGATGTGAGACCCCATATCAATTTATATTAACATAGATAGATTGGATCATTTTACTTTATAATGTCACGAGTCATATGGTTTAGGGTATATGTAGGATAACAAGAGACTAAAAAGTGGCAATGTGAAAAAAAAAGGGATTTTCATATGCTAAAAAATGCAAAAACCTATATTGACTTTTTGTTAGGTTTGTGTGCTAGTAAACCTAGGTATGAAATGGCTATACTTAATGTATGATATTATTATTTTTGAAATGGCTATAATAAATCCTTCTCTTGCTTATAAGCACTTATAGGTTTTTCAATCTCTTGGTATCATATGGGGCCTCACTCTTATGCTTGCATCGATATGGGATCGTCTCCCAAAAGTTTTTTTGGCATATTTTTGTTTCCCTTGACTTCTTGATGAGTATTTCCATGGGCTCCATTCCTGCATGATAAAAATTTCTCATATGCCAACTATTTTTTCTATGTCTACATCTTTTCTTTGCGCACCAACGATTGGATTATAATTTCTTTTTTTGGGGGTGGGGATGTTATACTAGGCACCCTACATGATTTTTTTACTTTTTCTCCTAGCTCTTGTCATTATGGCTATGAAATTGTTAAGGATGGGATTCTCCCCTCACAATTTACTACTAATAGTCTAGAAGGATCTATGCTTTCATTTCCAAATCTATTCCTAGCATCCCTTCAAGGTTGAAAGCTAGACCTATTACCTTTGCCAATACCTCCCATGTAGTGTTTTGTGACCCAAATGTAATAGACAATGTATATTCATTGCCTTTATGGTTTGGTTTGTAGATTTGTAGGCCTATAGGCCATTAATTTCATATTTTGAGCTCTACCCTTGTGAAAATGGATTTTTTATTACTTTGATTTTTTAAGTTAGTTGTGAGATGAGGGGAATCATTCCCTTTCTACCAAACCCTGGACAACATCCTTCAACCCTCTTACTAAATCTCTTAAAGTGTATTTAGTGTATGTTCTCCTTCCTAATATCACACTCTATTTATATGGAAGCTATCTTTCTTTAAGGTCATTGATAACTCTCTTGGTTAGTTCTTGAAGGTGTATAATGCTACCATTACACTGCACCATTCTACTTTCACCTTCATTTTGGTTCATATGGATATGTTTATTTTGATTTCAAAGAATACAGGGCTCATGGTCAAGGGCAGGGCATGTAATCAACTTTTGGATTATGAGGTCCTTCCCTTCTATTGTTGGGATTTATTTTCTATTGGTCATGGGGCTACTGACTATTAAATCGTGTGAGGAAAAGGTTCTATGACTTGGTGTAGTGATGTTGGTGTTGATTATTTGATAGTATGTTCTTCAAAATTTTCTTTTGAGGAATCACACTTTGTTGGTGATGACCAGTGTAATGCCCCTCCTGGAGATCCTTGGAACAAGGATAAATAAAAGAAAAGTTTTTTTTTTTGAAAACAAGTATGGATGCACATGACAATCAACAGACAAGAATCACAAAGATCGCAACGAAAGACTAAACAAACATCCAACACCAACGAATCTTCAAGCATCACTACCAACTAACGCCCTCAAACTAAAAGATGAGAAAAAAAACAACATAACCTAAAATCTTTGATCTATCAAAGCCTAGAAAAATGAGGAAACCAAAAGGATACTCAAAACACCTATACGTGTTCCATGAAAAACAATAGAGATACCTCCTATTTTTTGCATGAGGAAACACAACTAACAGTCTCATGTAAGGAAGTACATTTCCGTCCAAGGAAGTGTGTCACGTCGTGCAAGGAACTACCTTTCAGTGTGAGGAAACACCAAGATCAGCCAAAAATTATATCTGCTCTACTTCTAAGTTTCACACAAGAGAATGCCTAACTCCACATGAAGAAGTGCAAGGTTTCATGTGAGAGAGTACAATCTCATGTGAGCTTCCACCACAATTCACATGAGAGAATACTTTCTCACACAGGAGAATACATTCTTGTGCAAGGAAACCCTTCTTTGAAACGAAGAAGTAAAACAATAAATAGGGGAAACAAAGGATGAAAAAGTAGGAAAAAATTCCTCCACACCAAGGAGTACTAGATCCACAAATCGAGGCTTAGACACTCAAACATAACAATAACATGACAGAATGCAACTAACCATTTAACTATAGGAGTAAATGAAAGTCATGTGGAAAGAAACATCACAATGTACATAAACAACTAAACTCTTGCGCGGTTCCTCCCAACCGTAATAGCATCATGAGGCCTTGAAGGCCCTAGCCATCCCCCTCATGTAACATCCCAAACTACCAACTAGATAGTCGATGCTGTCTTATGAGGGCATTACTACTACAACATAACATCATAAGAACAAGATAATCTAACATGCTAATCAATAAAGCAATAGATACTCCAACTACGTAAATCACATCTAATAACCCTATGCTAACATCATAATAAAGGAATGCATCAAATAACTAACATCATCAAAACATGATATCAAAGCATTCTAATTAAAGCATAAACCACAAGGAAACATACTCCAAAAATATGAATATACCAAGTCAAACATCAAGCACCGGTTGCATTGGGATAATAAACTGTATTTGTACGCTAATCCCTAGTAGTGGTATAGGTAGCTATGCTTGCCAACCACATGGAACTCGTAGGTCCACTCCTACCATGCTGATGGAGGTAATGATCCAACCAAAAACATACATAAAGAAAATATCCATGGTTAACACTCACACTAGACATTAAAGATGACTAAAACCAAGATCATGAGACAATTCAAGTGGGTGAGGTCCTGGTCAGACACTCTATGGGTCACTATGTAGGGGCTCGCTAGAGGGTAAGTAGCTTGGCATCGGGTAGCCCAAGCTAGTGTTGGCAGAATCAACTCTCCCAAGGAGGAGCACAATCCTGTGTCTTCAGACTTAACCAGGTGCTCACATAACATTTTATTATCTTAAATTTATTACCTAGTTAATTTATTTAGTTATCACTTGTTTAGAACTTCTTCACACCAAACCTCTAGGAAAATAATCACCAAGTTGCAAGAGAGAAGCCCCCTCCATGCTACCCTACATACCCATGCTCATCACATGGTGAGTTCCCATAGGCATGCATATTCCTAACCCTTCCCCAATATCGGGGCTCAGAAGCACCCAAAAAATACACGTGCATGTGCTCATGTGTGGGCGCACCACCATCACGAAGATCATAAAACAAGGGCTGGATGATAACACAAGTGAAATAGCACTCAACCAAATACAAGCTTGGGAGTATGGATGTGACATACATCCCAATGCAACATAAAAGTGCAACAGTTTTCAGACTAACATCCTTTAGATAATCCAAGTCCATGACCAACATTATGCCAAGAAAACTTGTGAAAATAGGGTGAGACACAAATCAAGGTGAAAAGCTCCCCAAAACCAACATTGATGAAAATCAATGAAAAATAAAACTCATTCACCCCAAGGATAAATAAGCCACATAAATCCAAGAAAAAATTAGGGTTGAATACCATATGCAAAAATGACCAACATAACGGTGCAAAACCTCAAACCCTCATCCCAAAAATTAGGGAAATGTTCATACTCGACCAACCTGGAAAAACTAGCAATTAAAAATAGAGGGGAACACTAGTTCTCAACCTCCTAACATACAACTACTAGAAACGAAGGTTGAAACAAAGCTGAAACATAAAAATGGGAGAGCCCTACCTAATAGCCAAAAGGACAAAAACGAGAATCGGTACAATAAAATAAATATCCTGTAGAAGTTACTGAAAGTCACAACATTCCAAGGTCTCCCCAACTTGGATCCTGTTGTCCTGCATTTTGTCACCACAAAATGTAGGTAACAGTATGAAACTTTTTCAAGCTAGTTTCGTGTTTCCCTAAGCTTGAATTTGATATTCAATTGCTTAATGTTGATCGATTGATCCATTTCAATTTGAATATGAAGTTGTTTTACTGAAGGCCTTCGTCAAGTAGTTTTCGTTTTATTTTCTGTCGAGCTTTTGCTTGATTTTTGAAGCCTTCACAGTCCTTTCTTTGCTTTTGAGTTTGTTTTTGCTTGTTTTTAGTGCTTTGGTTTTTCTCATGTCATGCCTTTCATTTTTCCCTTCGACTCGATCTAACCTAGAGGTCAATCAAAGTTGTCAGTCAAGAGATATTGTCATTTTAGTGCCTCAAAAGTGGACATTTTAGGTGCAATAGCATGAATTAAAAAAATGATGTTATATTTTTATTTTGACATTCACTTTTTGAAAATATAACATTTTATTCACTTTTTGTTATGTTTTGAAGTTACTTTTCATTTAAATTTATAACTTAAAGTGACTATAGTGCACTTTATGTTATAATTTTAAGTTGAGTTGCTTTTTAATTTTTCACTTAAAGTGACTATAGAACTATATAGTTACTTTTGAAATTTTTGATTTTTAAATCAAATACTTATATAAATGTCACTTTAATATAATGTTTATGTATTATATTGATTAATATGATGCATAAATGTTATTTTTGACTCATATTGTTGACATTTTTATAAAAATAAGTGAAATGCATAATTTAAAAGCCTAAAAATGGACATTTTATGTGCATATCCATGTAAAAAACTATAAAAAGTGGAAACTTTTCATGCTAATGCATATAAAAATTTATTTCCAGGATCTTTTTCAAGTGATTACATTAAAAGCTTGTAAAAGTGGACCTCTTTGATGCAATGACATGAAAATTTGAGTTTTCATGCTTGTGCATGAAAAATGTGAGATATGTTTATAAAATATGTAAGTGACTCCAAAAAGTGAGATTTTGGAGACTTGCACATTTTAAAATATGTAATGGGCTTCAAAAAGTGAGATTATAACTAAAGACATATTTTAAAACATGCAATCGCATCAAAAAGGTCCCATTTTACCTTATTACATGTTTTAAAATATGCAATGAACACAAAAATGTCATATTATGTGAAGAAAACATGTTCTTGCTCCAAAAACCTCCTATTTTGATCATACCTTTTGATTCTCTTCATGGATTTGAATGAAATCAATTGCATTCATCATGTTTTGGAGAGGTGATCATTTTGCCCTCATCAAAAATCAAGTTATTACACCCAAAAACGTGTTTGAAACTCCCAAGCTAAAGCGCGTTGTTTGTATAAAACTCCATAAATCTTCAAAGTTTGATCACATTTTTGTATGGAATCAAATCGTTTTGGCCCTATTTGTTGATTACATCACATAGTGATCACCATTTTTGTGTTTAAACATCAAATCGTTTTGTTTGGAAGATCACGTTTTGTTTTGCTTGGAGAAACACGTTTTTGCTTAAAATGTCCGGAAAATTGGGGTTTTAATCCACTTTTATGCGTTTTAAAGTCACTTTTTTGCATTTTGATCCATGTATATGCATTTGGGAAAGTCGGTTTTGCATTCACAAGTCAAAAATGACTTTAAAACATGCATTTTTTAGTCACGTTTTTGCAAAAACGACCCAGATTTTTGAATAAAAAAGTCATGTTTTTGTTCAAAAAATTAAAAAAATGCATTTTCAGCCCATACATTTAATCAAAAGGGATTTTTTTGAGTTTTAAATGCATGATATTGTTTTTGGAGACCATTTATTTGGCACTTTCATGTCAAATCTGACCATTGAATGTCCATTACATGCAAGTGCGGAAAAAGTCAAAAGATTGTTTGAAAATCCGGATTTAAGGGAGAATTTATCTTAAGTCTATAAAACTTGCTATTTTGGCTCTTTCTCCTTCATTTTTGGCACTTAATCTTCATGCAAGTGGACTCTTTCTTTCTTGCTATTTAATTTGTGTTTATCTTGCTATTTTCATGCATATTTTAGCTTGAAATTGCCCATTTGTCCATATATATGCCATGAAAAGTGAATTTTGCCTTTAAAAAGGATGAAAACTCTCATTTTCACACTTTTGAAATTTTTCCAAATTCTAAATTCGAATTTGCATGTTGAAATGACTTTCTTTTTGACATGTTTTGAGTCTTTTGCCAAAGGCATGTGTTTGTTTTTGTGCTTTGTGCTTGCTTGTTGGTTTTCTCCATTTTGGAAGAAATTGCAAACTCTTTCCCAAGAACTTGAGCACGCTTCACTTCACTCCACTTTCCATTTCCATGTCACAACACTTCATCTCTCACTCAATGAAATGTGATTACATGTTTTTCACCTCATTCGCCATCCGCACACGCATGTAATTCCATTTTTCATTTTCATTTTCATCCATCTCATTTTTCACTTCCATTCGTAGGACATGATTACACAAAATGCCTTACATGTAATTGCATCCAAAAGGTCCAATTTTGATTAAAAGTCACTTTTTGAAAAATCAAAAAGATGTCCTGTGCATGTTTTTCCATGTACTTTGACCTTACTTTTCCTCAAAGGCGTCTATAAAGTTTATTTTCGCCTCTCCTCATATGCATTCACACCTCCATGAGCAAATACATGTTTCTGTATCTTTCCATGCTTTCCATCTTAGCCTTCATCCGCATATGCATGTAAAGCGTATCTTTCACTCACACTTGCATCTCATTTCACCCTCCACCTTCTGTTACATGTAATCTATTTTTCGTGCAGTGACATCTTGAAAGCCCAAGTCACTTTTTGCAAATTTGCAATTTCCATTTACACACATTCTCATGCGCCAAGCACTTTACTTCAAAAAAAAAAGGGGGAGTTAAAAGTGCTGATGGAAAGTTGTTTCGAGTGTAAATCCGAACATTGTCAAGAAGGTTTTTGAAGTGTCAAAGACTCTAGTTTGTGCTAATCTACAAAGGAGAATTCACGACAACTTGAGCGAGAAAAGATGGATCACATCAAGTTTCCACATGATAATGGACAATTCATCAAAGAGAGCTAGAGGTTGTCAAAAGACGCAACACTATGGTTATCAATGTGAATGCAGCAGGACAAGATACAGGAACTCCCAATCCTGTTATCATCTAGGATTGCATAGTCAAGTACAAGGCCTTTCAGAATTGTTCCTTTCTCTTCCGTCTTCTTTCTTCTTCTTTCATGTTTGTAGTTGGAGAAGATGCATTACATAAAAAAGTGTAATTACATGTAATGTGAGTTACATGTGTATGTAAAAGATGTAATGTGAGTTGCACGTGCAGTTGCATGTAACCCTTTAGTTTCTGTAGTTAGACTTGGTCAAAGTTGGTTGAGTTGCTCCCACTTTTTCCTCCCCTTTTTTCTCAACTTCTTTGCCTATATAAAGGAGTACCCCCTCATTGTAAAAATTAGCTTTTGTTGTATGCAAGAAAGCTTTGCCACATTTGTGCAAGCATAACTTTGATTATGTAATACGAATTTGAGAGAAAAGTGAATAAAAAAAGCAATTGGATTCAAAGCTTTGACTGGAAGCAATTGCAATAGAACAAATTAGAAGCTTTGACTATAATTTGTGTCTACTGTCTTGATTCATGTTATTATTGTGTGTTCAATAAAAGAGCATAGAGAGTTAAGAAACAATTGAAGCCCGAGCTTTGACCAAGAACAATTGTGAAAATTCATAGGTAGAAGCTTTGTCTATGGCTTGTATTTTCATCTTAATTCGCAAAATAGTTAGATTGTTCTTACTTTTAGGAGTCTTTGTGCCCTAATTGTAAAAATTTTATCATATAAAAGTACGACCGGACTTAGAGCCAAACCGGTATGTTTTAGCTAGCCTTTGAGTTAGTGAAGATTTATCGGTATCACTGTTTCCAACTCTTGATAGAAGTGTAGTTAGAGATTTACCTTGCCCATTATTCATTCTACGAGTAAGTGGATCCTTTCTTGAAAGTTAAGAATAAAGGATAATAGTAACACCCTCTTTATAAATCTCTCAATTTCTTGCTTATCTTGAGTTGATCCAAAGAACAGTGAGAAGGGGGAGCCTTCCCTTTAATGTAGGAGAGACTCTGTCTCACACGCTGTGGTTGGTCATCCTATTTTGTGACTAAATTTTTACCCAAAACTGTCAGTTGCAAAATATCCACCCAACAGATCCAACGAGACTAATCTCGTGAAGATCCCACACCCGTAGCTCCTACAACAAATAGGAACATAATCCTACAGAAGAGGATTTGGAAATTTGCTTTCAAATTCTATTTTCCAAAAGTGAGAAGTGAGGAATAAAATTCCCTTTTTGGATACTTATTCACTTTTTAGGTGAAGAATGGATTAGGGTAAATAACTAGGTAACTTAGTTAAACCCTAAATCAACCCAAACAAAAACAAGTTATTCCAGGTAATTGAAATTCATCTACGACAAGGCTATTGGAAATTAAATTGAATAAAATAAAGCTTGAAATTCCCTTAAACCAAAATTATAGAATTTATTAATAACTTTTGCGACAATTGTGAACCTCTAAATACACAGACACGCTTATGGGTTGTTAGTGAACGGATTGTCTTCCATGAAAATACATACAAAATCACTCTAAATGCATAGATGAGAAGACTAAGTCAACACTAATAGTTGGATAGATTATCATTAAATTGATAGCCTTCCTCTAAATTCTATTAGGTACAACTCCCCATGTAGGAATACAATGAATTCACAGGAGTACAAATACAAGTGCTTTTAACTAGAAAGCGCAAAAAGTTTACAAACATCTCCGTAAACATGAAATAGATGTGGAAAAACTAAGAAGCTGACAGGAAATAAATGACATGAAGTCCATTTATTTAAATTTCACACCACAAAAGAAAAGGAGATAAAAATGAATGGCTCTTTCCAAATAATTGAATAACTAAAGCACAAAGTACAAAAGATAATCATGACAATAATTAGATTTATCAAACTAAATTGAGAGATAACCAATACAATTCAAAGATTATCATTGATCAAGAATCTAACATGCAAACTTAAAGTTCTGATATATTAAAATCTTTCCCCTCTGAACATGACAAAACAACAGAAACTTTGTTGTTTGACACACACAAAAATCACTATCTGGAAAAATATTTCCCTTCTCTCCTTGCATTACAATTTGAATCCAATACTATCTTGTAGCACACAGTCTACCGCAAAGCAAACCCACCCCCCCCCCTCCATTTTTTTCTTGCTTCTGTCAGCTTATTTATATATTCCTCTTCTCATAGTTTTTCAGTTATCAGCTTATTCAAGTATCTTTCTTTTAATAATATTTGTTATCATAATGCTAAGTCATTACTAAGCCTATTCTTCTTCTAGAAAGCTTTGTGAAAATAGGATTTTCCTCTTTTATAATTTTCATCATCTTTACCGAGTGAGACTCTTTATTTGGCTTGCACATCCTGTGTCATGTCCCCTTTTCAAATAATTAAAAATAATAATCTTTTCTAAGGCAGGCAAGCCCGAAAAGGTGAAGTTTCGAAAAAAAAGGATAATCTTTGGAAGCTAATGGAGTAATAAATAAAAATTATTATTAAAATATGTTTTATTAACCCCTCTTGGATGTGAGTTAGGGTTATGCCCTCTTTTAAAGGGTTTGGAGGCATTTTGGGCTCATTTCCAAAACTTGATTTTTGCGCATTGCTTTATTGTTCTTCAGAGGCTGCCAAACCTGTGAAGAAGGAGACTCAAGAATGGGAGTTTGCAGGTTTCTAGGAAGGCTAAGGATGGGAGTTTGAAGCCATTCCATGTGCATGTTCATGCAAAGTTTTCCTTTGTGCTGAACAGTGCAGATTTGTGAGTTTTCGGGTGTATTTTTTGTAAGAGTTTGGTGTTTCCGGTTGAGTATTTCATATCAGTTTGGGTTGCTGCTGTATATCAGACTTTTAAATGTTAAAATAGAGCTGAATATATGTATTTGGATATGATTATACTTCTGTGATAGATTATTAAATTTTTGTGGTGATTCCGGGCTATTTTGTGCTATTTTCGGGAGCCCGATGAGCATTGTTTTTGTCCTCCATTTGGGAGCTATTGTGTGCATGTTATACAGATCTGGAAATGTCATTTTATAGGCTGTTATGCTGCTCAAATTTCTATAAAAATCTCCACTTTCAGATTTATTAATAATAGGTGAAGCTGTGAAGCTTTTGGCACTATTTCTGGCATACCCGATTTGGGGTTTATTGAGAAATTGGTGGATCTTTGAAATATTGGTTGTTTGATTTTAAAGATCTGATTTGAGGCTTGAAATATCATATAAAATCAGAGAAAGGGACATTTCAGTGGTATCAGAGCTATGATCTTGCCAGCCTGAGGGTTTGTAGAAGTTTGCATGTTAGTTTTGACAACTACCCAAATCTTGCATGTCAAAATTTATGGTTGCATGCTACTTCTAATCATTTGCATGTTAGTTCTTGGTGAATTTGGTGGTTGCATGTTGCTTCTAATCAGTTGCATGTCAAAATCTATGGTTGCATGCTACTTCTAATCAATTGCATGTTAGTTCTTGGTGTTTGAAGAAGTTATAACCTATTGGGGTTACACTCTACTTTATCCAGAATGGACATGTATAGTATAGAGTCTCAGAGGACACGATCTTGGACAATTGATATCCAGAGTCAGAACAGTAGACAGGATGGTTATTTAGACATTCGAGATAAACTTAGGAAAATAAGCCATGACATGTCTGAACAGTTGGTTGAGCACAACCATATGATGAATGACATGTTGTCCGACCCAGCTAAGGTGGATAAGTTGACTAGATTTCTATTTGGCAATTTTTCTCACAGGGCAGATGACACAATTACCAAGAACTTGCATGAGGAGTTTGAGAAACTAGCTTATAGCCAAGCAGAGGTCTCAGATTCTACTCTGCCACAAGAGGTAGTGAGAAAGGATATTACACAGATTGATAGTAATGGTCAACTTGATACTCAAATTGAGACAATTGTATATAGGTCGTTAAAGGGTGATATCACAGGTATTTAGGATGGTATAGTTACAACAGATAGTGACTACAGCGTAGTGGGTTCAAATGATGATTATCAGGATGTTGTTGTGCATGATGGTGAGATACCTGGTAGAGATGAGCAGACATTGAGCATTCATGACTTTGTTGAGAAAGAGTACCAAGCATAGTTAGATGCTTCGTCACATGAGGTTGAGGCTGGTAGTACTTCACACGATTTGTTCAGCCAGCTGAAAGTGAACAAAGACGGTATTGTGACTTCATTATCTCATCATGAAAGGTATGTGGAGTTAGTTGGTATTGGTCATATTACTCAAGTAAGGATTTTGCTTGAGTTACCAGCTGATTCTAGTTTACAGATATGGACTCGAGATTGTTATATTGGCATTTGGGATTCAGTTGACTGGAGATCTTTAACACTTTTTGGTAGCAGTGTTTGTTTGGGTGCTATCATGGATTTGATTAGCAGATTGCGCGATGTTGTCTTTTCTTGTGCTAGCAGCTTGTCCGATGTTGGTATTAGTTTTTATACACCAGTATTGGGCTTTGTTCATATATCCAGTCGACCATACTTGCTGGAATGTGTTGATGATCTTTCATATTTAGCAGTGTGTACAGATGAGTCCCAGGATCATATTGGCATTGATGACATCCAGGAGGATGCAGTGGACAATTTTAAAGACTTAGTTTCCTTGGGTACAAAGGAGTTGGACAGCAGTGCTACAGTTTTTGATACTCCGTTTGTTGATATGAGCTTTAGAGTTGATTCACAGGATATGGATGGTAATACTCTAGAGACTAGTAACTTTGAGGATACTCCTTTAGACAGTGCATCAGAGGAGGTTTGTAGGAGACAGTCAAGCCAGTGCCATCATGTGTCTAATCAGTTGAGAGTTAGCGAGCAAGACATTGCTATCGCTTGCCAACATTTTGATGCTTCTCGTCAATTGTTAGCAGTTTATGGATGGGGTTCTCCTATTAGTGATGAGCAGGGAGGCAGTTATCTTTCCTTGACAGAGTTCCACTCTTTATGGGAGGCTATCCAGATTCTGAGACAGGATTATATGCAGTTGGTAGTCGACAAAGATTATCTTATGGAGTGGGGCAGTACAGCATATGATGCATTGTTGGCCAAGGAAGATGAGGTGAGTGAGCTTACTGAGCAGCTTGAGGTGACTTCTGAGATTATTGAGAGTACACAGTTGGCTTTCAAGGAGTCACAGTTTCATTTGGCTAAGGTGACCATGGAGTTAGAGCAACTACAGTCTTTACTAGATTCTGTACAGTCACAAGTTGTGGTGTCTGATGATTCGAGGATGTCCATGGTCGAGATTTTCAAAGATAGTGGAGATGGGGATGCATCCATCCTTGATACTAACATTGGCATATCGGGTACATCCCCACTAGAGTCAGGTTCAGTTGAGTTGGGTGCTGCAGCAGATTGTTGTGGTATGCCTGACATGGTGGTGACCTCTAGCACTAATGGCACAAAGACTAGAGATGTTGTATCAAAGATCATGTGTGATGTTGGTGAGCTGATAGATGGAATGGTTCCTGCTAGTAATACTACTCCCTTGGCGATGTCTTTAGAGGTAGTAGTCAATTCCAACTTGGTTAGTGATCGATTGTAGTTAATTACATCTGGATTGCAGTCTGAGCCACTGACTGAGATTGGTGCATTCTATCAGCATTACATTGTGAGGTATGCTCATCAATTTACCTTTGATGACCATGTTGATGAGATGATGATACATAGATGTACTTTGGTTCCTAGTGCCTATCATCAGTTATGGGATAGTTTGATGCCTCGGGATGAGAGTTGTGATGGGCATGACATGGCGATAGGTTCTGCAGTTGATAGCTTGATAATACATGACTTAGAGTAGGAGTTTGGGAGTGATGCTTCAGCAGTTGTTGTTATTGATTCTACTCCTTTGGCTAAGGCATCTCTTGACTTAGTTGGTGGTCAGTCATAGTGGGTTGTATCACTTGTTCATGGCAAATTTTGGTTGGGTTCCATTTCTTGCTATTTATCTTGTAATGTCTTTTCACCATCAGTAGTGCATGGAAGTTATGGTTATGAGATAGTGGCCGGTGATTTGCAGAGTTGTGTTGACTGCAGGAGTTGTAGAGTGTGTGGATTCTCCATACTTGGTATAGTTTCATTCGGGAGCATTCACCATTGTTGCAGAGTTGGATTGTACATTCCATATAGGCCAGTGGGATGTGTTGATGGTATTTACTGTGTTGACAGTTTGATTTGTCCACTTTACTTGGGTTCTGATGTTCTAAGAGTTTGTGTCTCGTGGGTTTTTGACTTTGGTAGTGGTGATTTTGGAGTTTGGTTGAGCTATAATTATCAGTTTGGTTATGGATTCCTCTTGTTATATTGCAGAGGATATTGCAGGAGCCTGTGTTGATTGATAGTAGTATAGTTCATGACTACATTTGGGATCTAGGTGGATTGATTGGTTTATTGTTCAGCCATTGCTTGAGGACAAGCAATATTTGGAAGGGGAGGACTTGTCATGTCCCCTTTTCAAATAATTAAAAATAATAATCTTTTCTAAGGCAGGCAGGCCCAAAAAGGTGAAGTTTCAGAAAAAGCGGATAATCTTTGGAAGCTAATGGACTAATAAATGAAAATTATTATTAAAATATGTTTTATTAACCCCTCTTGGACGTGAGTTAGGGTTATGCCCTCTTTTAAGGGGTTTGGAGGCATTTTGGGCTCATTTCCAGAACTTGATTTTTGCGCATTGCTTTATTGTTCTTCAGAGGCTGCCAAACCTGTGAAGAAGGAGGCCCAAGAACGGGAGTTTGCAAGTTTTCAAGAAGGCTAAGGATGGGAGTTTGAAGCCATTCCATGTGCATGCTCATGCAGAGTTTGCCTTTGTGCCGAACAATGCAAATTTGTGAGTTTTCAAGTGTATTTTTTGTAAGAGTTTGGTGTTTCCGGTTGAGTATTTCATATCAGTTTGGGTTGCTGCTGTATATTAGACTTTTAAATGTTAAAATAGATCTGATAATATGTATTTGGATATGATTATGCTTCTGTGATAGATTATTAAGTTTTTGTGGTGATTCCAGGCTATTTTGTGCTATTTTCGAGAGCTCGATGAGCATCGCTTTTGTCCTCCATTTGGGAGCTATTGTGTGCATGTTATACAGATATGGAAATGTCATTTTATAGGTTGTTATGCTGCTCAAATTTCTGTAAAAATTTCCACTTTCAGATTTATTAATAATAGGTGAAGCTGTGAAGCTTTTGGCACTATTTCTGGCATACCCGATTTGGGGTTTATTGAGAAATTGGTGGATCTTTGAAATATTGGTTGTTTGATTTTAAAGATATGATTTGAGGCTTGAAATATCATATAAAATCAGAGAAAGGGGCATTTCATCCTGGGAGCTGAAGTTATTCTGTCAAATAGTTCTTATAGTCTCCTATATTGATATAATGGATAGGGTTGGTCAACGCATTGTCGATGCTCTATTCAAAGGAGGTTGATGTAAGTCAAACTGTGAGATGTTAAGCTTCTTCAACAGAGAAATAGTGATTGTGAATAGACTCTTATGTGACACACTCATTTCTAATGGTGCTCGAGTTCCCTTTAACTGATTGACATTTTGTCAAACACATTTCATGTGAAAGTGTGCTCTCTCCATCCTCGAAAAGAGTTGGACACTTATCACTATTGCTCATTCATCTTTTAACTGGCAGTGTGTGAAACATGGGATCTTTGAAAGCCACAACTTGAGAAAAGACTTGACATAATGTACATGGGTGTTGCTGCCAAGCAAGGTTCTAACACATCAAAATGTGTGACCCATTTAGGCTTATGACATCGGATTTGGAGAAACTAACTGAGCTCGGGCATAAAAGCTTTGGAATTTGATAATCCTCCTCCATGCCTATTGATGCCTCCACCAATAGGCACTGCTAAACCTCATGAATACCCACGCAAATGAAATTGTATGCAAAGGAAGTTCTTATCTGTTTGGATATTCGGGTGATCTCTATTTGATTGTCAATGTGAACATGAAATTGATCAAACTTTCTAGATACTCTGGTTTCTCAGGCTTTGACTATCGATCCAATCCTTGTAATCCATTCACTGAATGACCTCATTTTGTGATGAACTCCTACACACTCCTTACTCATTGTCGTAGGTGTTTTGCCAAACACTTATATGCACTGCCGATGCTTCAATAATGGGGATTGGGTTCTTTGTTTGGTAATTATTATGCTTCTTTGGATGTTCAATCTCATTATGTGCCTTTAAGTTGATACTTGGTATCTTTTTTTTATGGGATTTTGTGACCTCTACAAATACTAGGATCAAGATTTGAAAAGTAAAGCCATAACTGACTATTTGATGCATTGCCACTCGGTGCTTGACCAAACGGACCATGTATGTCTTCAAACACATGCACATTTTCCTTAATGAGTTCAGCATTGTCGTGGGATATATGTATATCAAAGATATAACCAGTCACCAATAAGTTTCTCAATCTGGCTTATAGACAACTTCTGCATGCCCCATGATGTAGTGGGCTTGACAAATTGTCTTGAACTGAGCTAGCATCATTCTTTCACAGTGATAGATGCAAATAACTCTTGCACATCCCTGAGTCCATATTTAAAGATATGCCTTGGTCTATCTACAAGATTGAGCATAATCACCATTTTTTCTCTTCCTTATTCAATTCTAGTCCATAACTTTATGACATGCCATGAGCTTGCTT
Organism: Cupressus sempervirens; assembly: GCA_028749045.1. Lineage (NCBI taxonomy): Eukaryota > Viridiplantae > Streptophyta > Pinopsida > Cupressales > Cupressaceae > Cupressus > Cupressus sempervirens. The sequence goes on along the minus strand of CM053786.1, from coordinate 346,412,026 downwards.
TGGAGAACTATGCACTGGGGATTCAAGCCTGAGATCTACACTTTTAAACTAGTGAATTTGCACTTTGTACTTTAGCCACGAAATCCTAAGTTTGAACACTTGAAATCAAAATCTTGAACCTTGGGACTAAGATTCTAAACTTAGGGGCTTCTTCAACAATGCTTCCTTTGAACTGAGCTTTAAACTTGGATTGAACTATTTTGAACCACTACGAACTGCTTTGAACCTTAGTTCAAAGTAGTTCAAGACTTTGTTGGCTCCTGATTTAACAGTTTTGAAAATAACCAAGAAACTAGACCAATACATCTAAGGTTAGAAAATTCCTATAATGGATGCACTTGACTATAGTCTTTGGCCAACTACAAGGATAAATCCTTCTTCTTCTTCAAGCTCTGTAAGACCTAGGTGGGTGGACCTCAGAGTCTTTATATGGTACCAGTGTAAAGGCATACAACTAAATCTAAATAACATATAAAATCCCTTAATCTTCTATGTTTATGCAAGCATTCATGGGTGAAATAGCTAATGACAGAGCACATGAATCCAATAAACCAAGTGAGGGAAAACCTTTTAATTCTTAAACATAAAGGGAAAGATATTCAATTGAAGTTTTGATATCTCAACATAATTCGGGTATGCAACAACAGAGAACATGCAATCTCTAAGCTGACCAGTCCCTTATCCATTGAGCATTAACTAAACCTTCACATACAGATGGATACCTAAAGTATACTTGTATATCCAAAAATCTAATCTATCTATTTGAATTGCAAACAGATATCAATCTTCATAACAACTCTCATACTTATGATGAAATCCTTTTGGTATAACCTGCAACCTTGTCAATGTAAACAAGCATTTACATGGATCTTTGTTCCAATAGCAAATTTATCCTGACATACAACCTTAAGGGATTGCAACTAAGTTCAAGCTCTTAGTTCTCAAACACAAAATATTGCAAATAACAGAAGAAGGAGACGAGAATCAAAATGAAACTAAAGAAAATGAAGCTCTTTTATTAATTTCATTGAAAACAATACATCATTTGTATGCCAAAATTCAAAAAATGCAAAATGAATGACTGTATAATATGAAATTCTTCAAAATAAATAGAATATGTTGTTCATAATAGAAGAACACTGAGAAAATGGTATCACAACTATGAGAAAAATCTCAGGAAATTGGAACCAGACCGGTCTCACAATTCTCAAAAAATCTCCAAAGAATTGGAACCCTTACAAAGACCAGAAAAATAAGATATATAAGAGAAGATATTTCAAGAAATGTAATCTGGAATTGACATTTGTCCCCCTAGAAATGTCTTCAATATGAAGTTGCTGAAACTGAACTTCCCTATCTGCCTGCAACCAAAAACCATAAATGATGCCAAAATATTTGATATATCCCCTTTTAATAATCTGCAAATATCTCTTGAAAAAAATATCAAGAATTCATCACAAATTGTATTGAAGCTTCAAAATCTAATCTTAACATGTCACTTCTGCCTTTGCTAGGCAATTCAATTGTATTGTCAATAAAACTTAATTAGTTCCAACTGCCTCAAAAACAATCAAATCATCCTCAAAACTGCTGATGAAATCCAAAATGATGAAATTAGGCTACATCTGATATTAGCTTCATCTAAAAACATCAATTCAACAAATTTCACTGAGAAGCCCTCAAAATCACAAAACTGTCTGTAGCTACTTCTGGTTAATATCTGTGCAAATTCTGATAGCAAAAATGGAAAGTTTGTCTTTTTCCAGTTCCTTCAGTATATTACACTACATATTTCAGATAAAATTTGTGCCCCTGAGACCATTTCAAAAATCTAGCTCTCAGACTGAACAAAGGCTGAACAAAGCATGTAAAATGAAAAATTTAAAAGCTATATAGTTAAACTATATAAAACTTTAAAATTCATTCAATCTTTCAATTTGAAATTCTCATACGTTCAAACTCTCTGAAATTTTAATTTTATATCACTTTTTAATTTCCACCTACCATTATTGCCCAATCCACAAGTGCAAATCACCGCTACAATGCTACGCTACAATACTACGATCAAGTCAAATCATATTATCTCAACACTTAATTACCTTACCCCTCGATCTCACGATAACATGATGAACATATATTATCATATTAATATATTATATTATCATCACACACCTCAAACTGAGCCTCCCTGATCCTACGTCACCTTCTATCATTTTCGAAATTATGATGACCACAGCGCTCAATAAGTCAAAATTTTTGTTGACTCCAACATGCCACGGCCAAGTAGGTCCCATCACGTGAACGGTAGCTTCAATAGTCTCGTGTCCCTTAAGACTGACATACGTTGGGTTATTTAAAAATCTTATATAACCATTTCATAATCAATGTGGATAAAAATCCCAAGCATTGATTTCCAAAAACAAAAAAAAGTCAAAAAGGCTCGACAATGGCCAAGATTGTCTCATTTTAATGGCAGAGGAGGGTTTGTGAAATGATACAGTACACAGCTTCCTCCATTGATGTGAATCTCCCTACCGTTAAAATGCTTTCCTTTGCATTGTATCTTCCCCACCATGGGCATCTCCTACGGATGGCGTATCTCTAATAAACTGCGACCCCCTTTATTCTTACTGTGGAGGCTTTCTTGTATGCTGCCAGCGTTGAGAACCAGGCTCCCCTATCGCCATGGAAAACCTATAGATGAAGTTTCATTTTGCATGGATTCTTGGAAGAATTATTGCCATTGATGCTCTGTCCTCTTTCTTTTGAATGGACTACGGCTTCCTCCGTTCTGGATGCGTGATTTGCATTGGCTTTCGCTTTGGTCCTTCCTTTCGAAATCACTTCATTATTAAAGTTTTTTTTTTTGTATTGGCATTTTGCCAATGCTTGTTGGTTTAGCTTTCTCCATGCATTCCAGCCTGAACTTCCTCCCCTTTTAATATGGAGTTCTTTATTTCTTGCATACGTGGGTGGCTCCTGTCTTTGACGTGGGGTGCACTATTTTGCAATATTTATCTCTTCTTTGTTACATGTGTTGTCCTGTTGCTGCTCCATACCAATGTACACCATTCTGATAAGCATATTACTAATAGACAAGTCATAGACTCCTTCCTCTCACTTGGCGTGGGGTGTGGAAAATCTTCCTACAGATGGCATACTCCTTCCCTTAGCGTAAATCACTCTGTTCCTGCCATTGGAAATCCACCATCTCCCCATTACCGTACTCTGTTCTTCCTTCTACATAATGGAAAAATTGTTCTGCATGGAGCCATAGACAACATGGACTGCATACTTTATGCAGTGTTCATACTTATTTCTTATAGCATAGAGTTCTTGCTGTAGGCTGAATGACTCTCCTTTGACCTGCAGTGGTGCCTCTACTGTGAAGATTCCACTTCACATCCCTCTTTATTCAATGGAAACCCCAATACATTGCTAATCTTGAAATGAGAAAACGAAAACCTTTCTATAGATTTCAAATTTCAAGATATAATCAAAACAAGACAAAGCCAATCCCCATGTCATTACATGAATTTGATGCAATCAGTCGGACCTCAAAAGCGGGTTTAGGTTAAAAAAAAATTCGTTTTCAATCAACTGATATGGAAAAGTGATTCATTGATCATTTCAAACCATCTAAAATCAAATTCAAACACAAATTCACCATTTAAAACTTTTTTTAAATCACCGCTGTACCACTGTGAAATTTGTGCCAAGAGGCTTGTTGCCTGGCTCTACAAATTGATGAAAACACCTGGCCAGGCTTCGAAACTCTGAACTTCTGTTTTCTCTGACACATTCAATAGGCTTGCCAAATTTCATTACATGAAGACATCAAGGTCAAAATATATCAGCCTCCAAAGTTGCATACTTAATATTTTCCTGTAGATAAACATGTCAGAGAACTGGAAAATGCGTTTGGTTTGAGCTTCGAAAATTGGGCAAATGGGCACTTGAAGTTCTGAAAATTTGGACAACAGTTAACTATCATGAGGAGAATATAATTCTATGATTTGGCTCATGACGAATCACAAGATGCATTTGACGAAGGGTGTGAAGTTGGTTACCTGGATTTGCAAGACATGGAACAACATCAAAAAAGTGTTTTTGGCAAATAGAATGGCCTTGGTAAAGTGTGCAAATGGATTTGTCAAGACTTGAAAACTGACACACTTGTAGTATTTTCAGAGTAGAATGAAGGAGTATAAGCCATTTGATCTAGGCAATCATGGATTCAAAGATATGACATCTCAAACAGGACTCCCGATCAATCTGCATTTCTAATTACCAATGAAACTCTATAAATTGCAAACGGAATCACGTTTGAAAACTAATCAAACGGATTCTTCATAAGCTCAAATCAGGAATGTAGTAAGTCTCTGACCCCTAGAATATGATGCAAAAGGAAATTTCTTATTTGGGTCAATTGGTCAAAAGTTATAACTCATCAAACAGGGCTACCCAGAATTATGAAAAATTTGTAGATTTATAATAGAGGTAACTGACCAACTTTGAGACATTCAAAACCTAGTCAAAATATGTTGAAATAACTTGAAACTTGGAACATAGGTTCTTTGATATGTATATTAAACATCCTCAAAGTGGCGAGTCATGAATCTTAACCAGATAAAAGATATTCAAAGGAAAACATTCCCTCCTATCATTGTTTGACACTTAGCTAGAAAATGCAGAATTGACATAACTCAAAATGGGACTTCGCAGGATGGCTTGGAGAGTGAGTTTATCATCATAGAACACTTAGACAAGCTAAATGCAAGGTGTTAGAAACATAAAATAGCTCATAGACCTTAATACGATAGCTAGGTACATAAGTATAAAAATGTGTTCATAGGGGCTTAGAGTGACTCAAAATTTGGAATGGACACTCAAAATAGGAGTGCAATTTTGAGTGCCATCAGACTCTACATTAGAAGTTTTAATACTATGTCCACATTGGGTACCAATAGGGGCTCTAACTATGGGATTGATTTTGATACAAAAATAGAGAACTCCAACAATCTCTGGCAAAAGCCAAGTGCCTTACCCATTCGACGAATAGAATCATCAAGAAGAGAAACTGGGAGCTTCTTGTAGAGAGAGCGGAGGGGACCAAGGCAAAGCCAACTAACCAAAATGTCTAAACTACCAGCAAGCACGAAGCTTGCACATTATTCAAACTAACACTACGCATGCCAAAAACATATTTACAACATATATACAAAGGTAGGAAGAGAACCTACCACAAGAAATAGAAGAAAGAAAAAGAATCACATGAATCCATTTATTGGCTGAAAGAAGTAGGAGCCTTTTCGCAATAGCAGACTGTGTCTTAATAGAGCAGCCTCATACCATTGCTTACTGACGACTTCTTCAATGTCAAACCTCAAGCTAAAAGAATGTATGAATTTATTGATCTAGTACTCCTTCCTGAATTGCCATAGCTCATCATAGCACTCTTTTTCACCCAAGGATTTGTCCTCAACATGCATTCGGCCAAGTTTCACTTCAAGCTAAAAAGATGAAAAGAAGAAACTTCATCAAGAAGCGGTGTACAATGTCTGAAAATGCTATCCTCAAGAGTCACCTTTTACATATGGCTTTTAGTATCATGATCAGTTTGTAGATAAAGAGATGTCTCATCCAACATAGGATCAATCCTCGAGTATGTGATTTCTTCATCTCTTTCAAGAAACAAGTTTTCATCAAGCATGCAATACATTCCATCTTTTTCCTTTCCCAAAGTGCCATCACATTTTCCATCACTACTTCCACATTCCAAATCAACAAAACCATAAATAGAGGAAATAAAAGAAGACTCATTTATCGGTGTTTCATTTTCAACTTGATTTGAATGAATACCTTAGTCATCATCAAAGGGACAATTTGGTTTGAGTGATGATAGAAATATGTCTATAATTTCCTCTTCCTCATCGAGAAGGGCATTCTTCAACACACCAACCAAGTCACCACTAGGCTGGAAATTAGCTTCATATTTATTTTTCTCAAGAAGGAAGCACAAGGAGTTTCATCCAAAGGCATATTTACCTCATCCCTACAAAGAATTAGATAATCATCAAATGGGCTAACTTGAGAGAAGTCTTCTCACTGAAGAGACAACAAGAACTTGCTTATGTTTTCTTCTTCTTGAGCAAGGAGTGTTCCTCTCCATGTTTTAGTTGGGTAATCTATAGGATGAGTGTTAACTTCAACACCTCTTTTTTCAATCAAGATTTTAGCATGAGAAGGAAACTTTTCCACATGCACTTCCACCTTGTCATCATGTCATGTCCCCTTTTCAAATAATAAAAAAACAATAATCTTTGCTAAGACAGGCAGGCCCAAGAAAGTGAAGTTTCGGAAAAAGGGAGTTAATCTTTGGAAACCGTTGGACTAATAAATGATAATTATTATTAAAATATGTTTCATTAACCTCTCTTGGACGTGAGTTACAGTTATTCCCTTTTTAAAGAGGTTTGGAGGAATTTTGGGGGGGATTCCAGACTTGATTTTCACTCATTCTTTGTTATTCTTCAGAGGCTGCCAAACCTGTGGAGAAGGAGACCCAAGAACAGGAGTTTGCAGGTTTCCAGGGAGACCCAAGAACGGGAGTTTGCAGGTTTCCAGGAAGGCTAAGGACGGGAGTTTGAAGCCATTCCATGTGCATGCTCATACAGAGTTTGCCTTTGTGCTGAACAGTGCAGATTTGTGAGTTTCCGGGTGTATTTTTGTAAGAGTTTGGTGTTTCCGGTTGAGTATTTCATATCAGTTTTGGTTGCTGCTGTATTTTATACTTTAAGCTGTTAAAATAGAGCTGAATATATATATTGGGACGTGATTAAACTTCTGAGATAGATTATTAGTGTTCTTGTGGTGTTTCCGAGCATATTTTGTGCTATTTCGGGAGCCCAATGAGCATAGTTTTGGTCCTACATTTTCGAGCTGTTGTGTAAAGGCTATACGGATCTGGAAATATCAATTTGTAGGCTGTTATGCTGCTGAAAGTTCTGTAAAAATTTCCATTTTCAGATTCATTAATAATTTGTGAAGTTGTGAAGCTTTTAGCACTATTTTCAACATACCCGATTTGGGGTTTCTTAAGGAATTTGGTGGATCTTTGTGATAGCAGTTGTTTGATTTTAAAGATCTGATTAGAGGTTGGAAATATCATGAAAAATCAGAAAAGGGACATTTCACATCATTACAAACTTCATCCTCAAACCGACTAGATCTTTCCATGGGTTAATCACAATTTTTTAAGCATGAGGTATCATCTTCATTTTCCATTAAAGTATAAGATTCAGTCTTAAACTGTATGTTATTCTGAATTTTATTACAAACAAGACTCTTCCAAGAAAGATGACTAATATCACTTTTATCCATTTCATTAAAAGTGAAAGATTGATACTCTAGTAGCACATTGTTGTCAAAATTTTCACAAATAGTAACTTCTGAAATGAGATGACCATCATCAATTTCAAATCTAAAACTTTCAAAATATGGAGAGAAAAAGGATTCAAGACTTTATCTATGTTTTCTTGAGTGTCATCATTGTTATTGCTGCCATGGTTTTCACTTTCAGCTTGAGAGTTTTTATCTACCTTTTTCTTATCTTCATGAAGTTGTAACATTTCTTGGAGTAAGAAAGCCTCTTGCTATGATTTTGTTTCTAGATTCAGCCCTTTGGCCAAATATTCAGTCATAACAAAATCTCTTTCAAGAAAAATCTCAACATCATTTTAAAAATCAACATTAACAATAAGATCTTCTGCTGCATTATTTTCAAAGTGAAAGGATTCCAGAATGGGGCCTTTTCAGCATTCGCATACAAAGAGTCGCTATTCTCAGAATTTTTGGTGACCATTAAAGATTCATCTTCTAGCAAGGCCTGATTAGAAAACATTTCAATGGAATCTTTAAGAAAAAGATGATCATCATGATCCTTAATTGTAAAGCTTTCTACATGAGGTGAAGAAGGAACTTGAGGCAAGATTTCATTATTAGTGCTTACCCTTTCTCCATTTTTGGTTGTTTGCAATCCTTTCTCACTCAGGGCTGAATAATTGCATGAGATGAAATGTGAAGATATAATTAGGGCTTCATCATCATCCACCTCCAAATGTTTCCTCAACTGAGACATTTTCTCCTCAAGCTCTTGTAAGTCTTTCAACTTGTGAAATCTCATGCATAGGCTTTTCCACAGTAGCCAAGATGAGGCATCATCTTCGAGACTTATATTATTCTAGACAGCCCGAGAAATGCTTTCTTTGAAGTTACCCACAAATTTGTGCAATACTTTATCATCAATTTGATAAAGTTTTGGGAGAGAAGCATTTGACCTTGATCTTCTCATGGCTTTTATATTTTTCATGATCTTCATTGAGTTAGCAATCTCCTGCACATGGAAATAACCATAAAATTGAGGAAACAACTATTAGGCACTAAATCTTCGTTTCTGGATTTTTTCAGTAGAGTCACCAAAAAATTGTTAGTGAATGGATTGTCTTCCAAAAAAACACATACAAAATCACTTTAAATGCGCAAATGAGAAGACTAAATCAACACTAACAGTTGGATAGGTTATTGTTAAATTGATAAACTTCCTCTAAATTCTATCAGGTACAACTCCTTGTGTAGGATATACAATGAATTCATAGAAGTACAAATATGAATGCTTTTAACCAAAAAGCACAAAAGTTTACAAACATTTATTTATAAACATGAAATAGATGTGGAAAAACTAAGTAGCTAAGAGGAAATAAATGACACAAAGTCCATTTATTCAAATTTTACATTACAAAAGAAAAGGAGAGAAAGATGAATGGCTCTTTCCAAATAATTGATTAACTAAAGCACAAAGTCCAAAAGATAATCATGACAATAATCAGATGTATCAAACTAAATTCAAGATAACCAATACAATTCAAAGATTATCATTGATCAAGAATCTAACATGCAGACTCAAAGTTCTAATATATTAAAATCCTTCCCCTCTAAACATGACAAAACAACACAAACTTTGCTATTTGACACACACAAAAATCACTATCTGGAAAAATATTTCCCTTCTCTCCCTGCATTACAATTTGAATCCAATACTATCCTATAGTATATAGTCTACCACAAAGCAAACCCCCCCTCCCCCCCTCTTTTTTTCCTTGCTTCTGTCAACTTATTTATCTCTTCCTCTTCTTGTAGTTTTTCAGTTATCATAACTCACTCATTTTATTTTTCTCGTGTGTTCAAGTATCATTGTTTTAATAACATTTGTTATCAAAATGTTGAGTCATTATTAAACCTAATCTTTTTTTGGGAAGCTTTGCAAAAATAGGAATTTCCTCTTTAAAAAATTTTCATTATTTTTATCGGGCGAAACTCTCTATTTGATTTGCACATCCTAGGAGCCAAAATTATTCTATCAAACAGTTCTTATAGTCTCCTATATTGATATAATGGATAGGGTTGGTCAGTGCACTACTGATGCTCTATTCAAAGGAGGTTGATGTAAGTCAAACTTGTAGCTTTTAAGCTTCTTCAATAGAGAAATAGTGATTGTGAATAGACTCTTATGTGCCACACTCATTTCTAATGGTGCTCGGGTTCCCTTTAACTGATTGACATTTTGTCAAACACATTTCATGTGAAAGTGTGCTCTCTCCATACTCGAAAAGAGTTGGACACTTATCGCTATTGCTCATTCATCTTTTAACTGGCAGTGTGTGAAACATGGGATCTTTGAAAGCCAAAACTTGAGAAAAGACTTGACACGATGTACATGGGTGCTACTGCCAAGCAAGGTTCTAACACACCGAAATGTGTAACCCATTTGGGCTTATGCTCTCGACTTTGGAGAAACTGACTGAGCTTGGGCATAAAAGCTTTTGAAGTTGATAGTCCTCCTCCATGCCCGTCGATGCCTCCATCAATAGGCAACGCTAAAGCTCATGAATACCCACACAAATGAAATTGCATGCAAAAGAAGCTCTTATTCGTTTGGGTATTCATGTGAACTCTGTTTGATTGTCAATGTCAACATGAGATTGATTAGAATTTTTAGATACGCTGGCCTCTCGAGCTCTGACTACTGATCTAATCCTTGTAATCCATTCTCTAAATGACCTTATTTAGTGATGAACTCCCACACACTCCTTACTCATCATCATAGGTGTTCTGCCAATGTTGGTGCTCCAATAATGGGGGTCAGGTTCTTTGTTTGGTAATAATTATGCTTCTTTGGGTGTTTAATCTCATTATGTGCCTTTAAGCCAATACTTGGTATCTTTTTTATGGGTTTTTGTGACCTTTGCAAATACTAGGATCGAAATTTGAAAAGTAAAGCCATAATTGACTATCTGATGCACCACCACTCGGTGCTTGACCAAACGGACCATGTATGTCTTCAAACACATGCATGTTTTCCTTAATGAGTTCATCATTGTCATGGGATATATGCATATCAAAGATATAACCAATCACCAATAAGTTTCTCAATCCGACCTATAGACAATTTTTGCATGCCCCATGATGTATTGGGCTTGACATAGTATCTTGAACTGCGCTAGCATCATTCTTTCACAGTGACAGATGCAAATGACTCTTGCACATCCTTGAGTCCATATTTAAAGATATGCCTTGGTCTATCTACAAGATTCAACATAATCACCATTTTTCTCTTCCTTATTCAATTATAGTACATAACTATGTGACATGCCATGAGCTTGCATTGGAAAACTATTCATTAGGGATTCAAGCCTGAGATCTACACTTTTAAACTAGTGAATCTACACTTTGTACTTTAGCCACGAACACCTGAGTTTGAACACTTGAAATCAAAATCTTGAACCTTGGGACCGAGAGTCTAAATTTAGGGGTTGCTTCAACAATGCTTCCTTTGAACTGAGCTTTAAACCTAGATTAAACTATTTCGAACCACTATGATTTACTTTAAACCTTAGTTCAAAGTACTTCAAGACTCCACATTGGAAGTTTAAATACTGTGTCCACATTGTGTACCAACATGGGTCTAAACACATAATAATGCAAATGAGTCCATATTTGTTAAATCATCGAAAGCTTTAATTTAACAATTAAATAGGATACATCAACTATACAGGGATGAAAATGGCTAGATATAAACAACTGAATCACTAACTCCATTTGCCACTACCAAGGATATAAATCCTGCACACTAAAACACATGATCAAGTGAAATTGCATATAATAACATAGTTGAAGCAATAAATGCATTAAATAACCTAATTTAACCATTTATTTAATCATACTGAAATAATCCATTTACATCACTCACTTTTGTAGAAAGCATCACAAAGCAAGAATGAAGTAAATAACCATAACATCAAATTCAACATATAAGCACAATAAGAAGATATGTCCAAATACCATATAACCATATATCATCACAAAAAATACTATCATCTCAAAAGGCATTATCATGATGATATTATCAATTAAACAACATAGTAATCTAACATCTATTCAATACTAGAAATGAAAGTATAACATCTGACCATCAGGTCATCTCAAATGTAAGGATAACATGATTAACAAGTATCTCTAAGATCCAACATGAGAGGCACTACAACCAAACCCCTAATAAAAACATGGTTGATTTTCATGTCGTAGATTAAATTCAAGATTTTATTTCTCTTTCTATTAGAGTTCTTGGTGCTATCCTAGATGGTTACCATACTATATCTGATGCACCCCACTAGCTTTGCGGTTCATTAAGATCCTACTAATTCTCCTTTTACTTTTGTATTAAGTTTTTGTAGACACTACTTCATTTCTTAAATACTCCTTCCTCTGTGTTGAAGGTTTCCCTGGTAGATTTTCCCTTCTCAGGGAGCTTCAAGATAGTGTTTCCTAGTTAGTTTTCCATTAGTGTCAGAAGAATTATTCTTCAAACTATTGTTCATCTTCTCAAGTGATGTGAGTTTGGCCTTTCCTTTGAGGGGATTCTAGCCTTTATGTTATGTTTTTCTTTCTTTCCAACTGATGACTATTGTGATTTGTATGTGCTACAAATGACTTAAATTTTCTAAATTTGACTATTTTTGTTTAAGAAACATCCCCATTGTTAGGTACTTTTCAATAATAATGAATGTATCACATTATAGGGATTTAGTGCACCAAGATGGTCAACAACCAAAAAGGGTAGCCTACATGATCATTTTATTCCTATCATTAATTTTTATTTTGTATCACATTCTATTCATTCTCACGAGAGATGGGTTCTTTTGAGTTGCTACTAATGAAACATGGGTCAATGTATTCTACTAAAAAGTTACACAATTGAATTGTAATAGTAATATTAGGAAATTTATTATGTGTTAAGTATTAGATTTTTCATCACACTTTTGTTATCTTGTCATCATTTTTGGAGAAATTACTATTCATGGGTTTCCATGTGGTCATTACTTGTCATCTTCTTTAAATGATATAACTGTTGGAAATATTCAAGACTATGCCAGGTTACTAAGAGGGGAGGGGTGAATCAGTAACCATAAAACTTTATCTTAATTAGATCTTAATTGCAATAATCCAGTAATCATTTAATTCATGAAATCAGATCTAACTTCATGCATGAAAAACTGAAAATATAAACATTCATGGCCCATGAACACAATAATTTGGTGACCCAAAAACCTTTCAAATAGAAAGTAAAATTAGGGTGGGAATGATACCCACAAAACTTCAATACTGCAATATAAAGTTGGCCTATTAAGGTTTACAATGATCACTTTTGATAATCTACCTTGTTAGGAGCAATTAGGACTACTATGTCCAGCTTGTTAGAGGTTTTACAAACATACAACAAAGTATGCACTTCGTGAAGAGATTTGACAAAAGACTGTTAAGTCTACCTTGTTAGAGGATTTTGAACTAGTTCACCTATTATAATGAAATAGTGGAACTCTAACTTACAAATGATTTGCTGATAGAGATTCTTTGAAGTATTGATCACCTTTATGTGATGGATATGACTTTTTTGCTCCTTTGCTAATGTGGCCTTACAATACGCTAGCTGCTAATTCGCATTCGCATGCTTCTTTCTCTTTTCTTTTTGTACATACATCTCTTCTTCTATATCTCTATATATGGATATGATACTATATATATATATCCAATTTACAAAATTACAAAGTCGGCCAATATACAAGTTAACACCAGTATTATAAAGTTGGCTCAAGTGAAGAAACTCGGGTTCTGAAGACTGAATTGGTGAAGTTATGATACACGGAGTCCACTGTCATTACTCGACATCATCATGCATTTGGTAGAAGTGGAAGCTCAGTCCATACTAATCATCTCAGAGTAGTCTTGAGCTCGATCTGCACTGGTGACTTGGTAGATACTGGGTAACTTGGTAGAAATTGAGTTACTCATTTACCATGATTGCACTCGATAAACACTAATCATATCATTGCTCGGTTAACACTAAATTTTCTTCACATGAACTGATAGCTCAGTAGAAACTATGAAGCTTGGTAACCACTGAAATGCTTGTTAAGAACTATAAGACTTCACACTGCCTGAATTTACTTGATAACCACTGGAATGCTCGGTAGGAACTGTAAAGCTTGGTGGCTACTAAATTACATGGAAAACACTGTAGACTATTCAATGAGCTCGGTAACCATATAGAATCTGAATAAGTGTTGTCACTAATAACAAACTTGACTTAATGTCAACAATCTCCCCCTTTGGCATTAGTGACAAAAACACTTATCAGTCAAAACTTATATACATTATAGTGTGATACTGGCTTGGTACTGGTATACTATTTTTGAGATTTTTCAAAATTTATTTTTGTAAGTATATACTTTTCTTTCCTTTGCTTTGCATGATTCTCCTCATACAATATACATACTAAGTATATATACATGTTGTCTCTCATATATATTTTGTTGCTCCATCATGTATATTCTATTTCTCCCCCTTTTTGAAAATAATTCCAAAGATTTATTCAAAAATTATGTACACAGTGACACCAATGTAAGAAAGAAACTCAGAATGTACCTTAAGTATTAGTGCTAAAGTCTTATCCCAACTTTCTTGCAAAACTTTGCACTAGAGCAATTTGGACTTCTCTAGAGAGTTCTATCATCTGATCTGCAATTGAGAAGTTGTTGTCATGGATCAATTTTTTTGAGTAAACAGTGTGTTTCTACATTATGTCCATGATGGGAAGGATCATATTCTGAATATCTATCAGTGAAGACCAGATCCTTGCTTCTTCTCTCAATAATTCTGCCTACATATCTGACAAAAATTTGATTTTCATATGATGTGCAGAGCTTGAACTAGGGTCAAGTTTCAACTGTTGTGCACTAGCCTTCAGATCATCATCAATCTTTTTCAGTTTGCTCTTTATTTCCTTTGCAAGCTTGGTAACATTGCATAATTTTCCAAAAAGTGATGTTACATTTGTGCAAGAGTTTTCAAGATTGGTCAAAATTGAGGAAAGCTCCACTTGCTAAATAGCAATGTGCTCAAGCACCTTGTTATCGAATTTCTTTTCTGCTTTCTCAATCAATTTTTCTTGACCACTAGAGTCCTCTTTAAACTTTTGAACTGCCTCATCTAATTGAAACAATATGTGCTGAGAAGTATCAACTTCAACACCTATCACCTTAGTCAAGATATCCTTAGCACTTTCTATGATTTTATATTTTCCGTCTTTTTCCTCTCTCAATTTCTTTTGTTTTGCTTTCTTATTGAGGAGTTGACTAGCTATTTTCATTTGATCTATAGTGGCATTATAAAAATCCCACTTTGGAATCTCGATCTCCTCATCTAGATTAATATCCTCCTCTATTTCCTTTCCACTCAAAATTCTTATACATGGTTGAGTCTTGGGGTCAACTACCTTTGTACATACTACCTTAGAATCTAGAATGGAAACAATAGTAGAGATAGCAGGACTTGCAGTAAAAATTGATATAGTACCAATAGATGTAATACTGGCTGGAATGCTTACTAAATCCAAAACTAATATACCTTCAGATGTATCCACAACTGTAGAAAAAAAAACTGTAGAATCCAAAATTGTAGAACTTGAAACTACACTTACTGCTGAAGAACAAAAAATTGTAGAACATGCTATACTCATTGTTGATGATGCTAACTCGGGAACTAAAGAAGACATAGGTTGTAGCTTGGTAGATGAAGTGGTAGACACTTCCATTAGTGATGCACTGAGCTATGAGGGAGCAAAGAGTGATTGGACATTTGATATATCTGTTATGGTCACAATCAACCTTGTTGAAGTTGTCTCTGAACTTGATGTAGCTACTGATTTTCTTGGAGAATTAGGAAGTGAGGCAATGAATATTGCTACTATCCTCATAGGACCAGTCTCCTCATCATCTTCTTTGACTTCCTTAGTGGCTTCTTCCTCTTTATCTTCTTCAATTTTTTCATTGTCAAATTGTGTTGTCACAAAGTTTGTTCCTTCTTCCTCATTATCACTGTCATTATCCTTGACTTCTACTGGAAAGTCACTTTTTTTTTTATGCAAGTGATAAATATTCTTCCACATACCTATAGCATTCTTAATTACATGCTTTATATCTTTTAACAAAATTAAACAAGTATTGAATCTAAGAGTCATCTTGTCTTCATTTTTCTTCATAGACTCTTTTACCTCAGCATTGGTAATGCTCAGTAACAGCTACCTCAGGGTTTGTTCATAGATATCTTTTTTTGTCTGCATGGCTGAGTCCCATTTTTCCTTCAATCTTTCTAATATATCATTAGAGATTTGAGAGGCTATCTGATCGGGGGAATACTTCCATTTACCCATCTTGGTTAGCACCAATTCCTCAATCTGTTTCTTCTCAACCTCTATCCTAGTCTCATGCTTTAATGATTTGAAGTTGGTTATGCCTGCACCTTCTTCCATTTGTTTTAGTCTTTTCTCAAACGTGAGAGGAGGCTTAATAAACATAACTTCACTACCTTTCTTTCTAGATCTCCTAGTAAACACTATAGTGGATGGCTTGAGTGGCTTGGTGATGATCACTTTGCCTTTCTTCTTCACTGGCTCTTCTTCCTTTCCTAATTCTTCTTCATCCTCTGCTTCATCATCATCTTCTCCTTTACCTTTGGTCAACAAAAGAGGTGTGTTGGATTTGAGTTTTTCTATTCTCCTCTTGCTTTTGTTGATTTCCTATGGAAGCTTGATTACAAGCTCTATTCTTTCCTTGGCCTCATCATATGTTCCAAAGTGTGTTGCCTTTGGATCAAGAGGTTCATTTATCAAAGCTTCAATTATGTCTTTTGCTTCATCAATGTTTACCTCATAGGGAAGAGGTTTTACCCATACAACTCTTGATATAACTGCCTAAATGTAGACTTTCTCACTATCTACCATGAAACACACATCATCTTTGTAATCTTCAACCAATTTTCTAGGAATCCTGAATTTGTTATTCATTTTTCCCTTGAAGACATCAAAGTAGTTATCCATTATGCTAACAAAATTCTCACCCATTTCTGCAATATACTCGTTAATCTGATACAAAAATTGCACATCCTTTCTCCATATGATTGTACCTTTAGAAGGGAAAAAATTTTGAACATAGAAAAATAGACATGTCAACAATGAACTAAATTTGCGAGGATTGTTCTTGGATGTCCATATGCTTTCCATGTTTTTGTTAAACTGTTTCAATAACAAGTCTACAAGATCACATGACAGATTGTTCTTCATGACTTTGAATGCTAAGTCTGTTGCTTCACATGACACATTGTTTAGATGACTAGAACTATAGATTTTTTGAGCTATCATATGTATGCCGAATTTTACTTCAACATCTATTACACTACTAATCTTCATGCCTCTGCCATCCCACTCAGCTAGGGTTTTCTTCTCTAACTCCAACTAATCTAGGGTTTTAGTAGCTTTAGCTTTGGAGAGCATAAGAAGGTTGGTGATATGATGAATCTTCTTAATGATCAAAATTGGTTGTTCAAGCCATAACTAACCACTGTGAACTCGACTTAGGATGTATCTAATCCATTTGATTTGGAAACTTTGGGGCAAGTGGGGAGTGTGGGTTAAACCCTTATCTTCTAAGTGCTTATGCTTGGGTTTAAGAACACCATTTACACATAGTTCACCTAGGGCATTATCCATTTCTAGGGTTCCAATTTCTTGAATTACACACTTAAAATGAGTTCAGATATCATTAATGAGTAGTACCTTAGGAGGGATCTGCAATTGTGCTCCATTTGGATCAAGGGTTTCCATAATTGCTGGTACAAGTTTGAAATCTGATGGTTTCCATTCAACTCCTCGGACCAACATTTTTGACCCTTTCTTTTCCTTGCTGCTATTGCTTGATGCTGCCATGGCTACTCGGTAGGTTATCAAAAACTTCAAAAAATTTACTGCAAATTCTGCTCAAAATCACTTGAACGCTTCTGCAATTTGCTTGATCACAATATCACTTTAAGATTTTGTTGAAAAATGAATTCAATTTTTTGCCTTTTGATAGCAATTTTCCATTAATGCTCAGTACAAAAGTAGCTATAATGACATCATTATGCATGAGAGACTGTCATCCACTATCTATTCAAATCGCTTGGTGAATACTTCATAACTCCGTAACCAAACATTAGTTACTCCCGACCTTGCTCGGTAGAGTCTATGACCCAACCTTACTTAGTGATAATTGATATTGATCTTTTGTGATCCCCTTGTATCTTGAATAATGATTTGGATCTTTGCTTTCTTTCAATTTTGGAACTATTTAAATGTGATCATGATAACACAGTTCTAGTTCTTACTTAGGAACTTATTTGGAAATGGCGGAGTCACCCACTTCTTGAGTGACATTACCATCATTGCTTGGACTAGCTTCCTTAATGGATTTAGGAATCCATTGCTTCCTCATTTGCTTTCTAATGTTATCTTCTTTTTCTTTCTTCTCATCTTCAATTCTACTTGTATTCATGCAATTCTTGGCTAGATGGCCAAGTTTTGTACAAATGAAACATCTTATGGTGGTATCTCTCTTCCTTTTATGATGTTTAACACAGTTCATGCCAATGTGTCCATAATCTCCACAATAATGACATCTGCACCAGGTGTTATAGTCCTAAACAAACATTGCTTTCACAATTTTCTCTACTGGATTGAATGACTTGGTTCTGCAGTTTGATGCCTTGTGACCTTGTTTCTTGCATTTGTGACATTTGCCTTCAAATTTCATTTTCTCTTTACATTCCTTAGCCTTGTGACCATGTTGATTTCAATTGAAACATTTACCATTGAATTTTTCTTTTCTATTACTCCAACATTTGTTTGATGTATGACCTATCTTACCACAGTGATTGCAAGTGGGTCTTTGATTCCTTTGAGCACCTTGTTTGAGGATTCACCTTCTTCTTTGTATCTGATTCTTGCTTTACCTTTTTTTCTATAGAAATTCTACTCATTTAGTTGATTCAACTAATTCATGTCTACTTGGGATTTCATCATTCTCTCATTGACTTGCTTTTTAGTGTTTAGGTCAATTTTCAACCTTTTATTGATTTTCTTTTTAGATCTCAACTCAATTCTTATTCTTTCATTGATTTGTCTTTCTGATTTTAGATCATTCCTTAATCTTTCATTGATCTATTTTTGACTCATGATTTCTTCATTTGCATTAGAGATTTGATCTATAAGATCTTCATGTTGAAGGGATTGGTTCAGGATCTCATTGTTTCTTTTGTCCATGTCTTCTTTCATCTTTTTCCTTTGCTCCAACATTTCACATATCCTTACTAACTGAATTTCTTGTTCTCTTTTGAGCTTTCTTATTTATTCTTGTAGGGAACCATTCTTCTCTAAGAGTTCTTTGATTACATTGTTTGCTTCATCTAAATTGCTTGAAGGAAAAAGATCTTCAATCTTTTCTCCAATGTACTGGTGATCATTCATTTGATTTGCAAGTTCCTTCCTTCTTTTTAGAGATTGGGAAAGTTGCTCCTTAGCTTTCTTGAGTTGTGCAATGGCCATTCCTAGATCTAGCTTTTCATTGTCAATTGCTTTATCAAGTTTGAATTTCTCCATTGTCCTTGATATTTCCTCAAGCTATCAAGCTTTATCTTGAGAACCACAATGCTCTTATACCAATTATTGGAAATATTCAAGACTATGCCAGGTTACTAAGAGGGGAGGGGTAAATTAGTAACCATAAAACTTTATCCTAATCAGATCTTAATTGTAATAATCTAGTAATCATTTAATTCATGAATTCAGATCTAATTGCATGCATGAGAAACTGAAAATATAAACATTCATGGCACATGAACACAATAATTTGGTGACCTAGAAACTTTCCAAATAGAAAGTAAAACTAGGGTGGGAATGATATCTACAAAACTTCAATAATGTAGCATAAAGTTGGCCTGTTAAGGCTTACAATGATCACTTCTGGTGATCTACATTGTTAGGAGCAATTAGGACTACTAGGTCCACCTTGTTAGAGGTTTTACAAACATACAACAAAGTATGCACTCAGTGAAGAGATTTGACAAAAGATTGTTAAGTCTGCCTTCTTAGAGTATTTTGAACTTGTTCACCTGTTACAATGAAATAGTAGATCTTTGACTTACAACTGATTTGTTGATAGAGATTCTTTGAAGTATTGATCACCTTTATGTGATGGATATGACTCTGTTGCTCCTTTGCTAATATGGCCTTACAATACACTAGCTGCTGATTCACATTCACATGCTTCTCTCTCTTTTCTTTTTGTACATACATCTCTTATTTTATATCTCTATATATGGATATGATACAATACATTACATATATATCTATATCAATCCAATTTACAAAATTACAAAGTTGGCCAATATACAAGATAACACCAATATTACAAAGTCGGTTCAAATAAAGACACTCAGGTTTTGAAGACTGACTTGGTGAAGTTCTGATACACAACGTCTACTATCATTACTCAATGGTAGAAGTGGAAGCTTAGTCCATACTGATCATCTCAGAGTAGTCTCAAACTCGGTCTACACTGGTGACTCGGTAGATACTGTGTAACTTGGTAGAAACTGAGTTACTCATTTACCATGACTGCACTCAATAAACACTATTCATCTCATTGCTCGGTTAACACTAACTTCGCTTCACATGAACTAATAGTTCAATAGAAACTATGAAGCTTGGTAACTACTGAACTACTCAATAAGAACTGTAAGACTTCACACTACCTGAATTTACTTGGTAACCACTCGAATGCTCGGTAAGAACTGTAAAGCTTGGTGGCTGCTAAATTACATGGAAAACACTGTAGACTATTCAATAAGCTCGGTAACCATATAGAATCTGAATAAGTGTTGTCACTAATAACAAACTTGACTTAATGTCAATAATAACACCTTATTTTGTTGTAGCATACTTTTCCATTGGGACACTTTGACAATTTCAAAGAAAAATATCATGGGACTCACTTCCTCTTCTCTTTTCTATCAAATAGAAAGTGATTAATGAACGCATCGTCAATGCTAAAAAATAAAAAGTGATGAGAAATATTCATTTGGAAGCACCAGACTCTCAAACCAATTAGTTTCAAATCCATATAAAATGTTCTATCTAAACCTACATCTAAACATTGGATCCATCTTTCAGAAACCTACTTTTTCTTTCTTAACTTGAAAGCTTTTGTTCGTAATGATGATGAATATGATGTTACACAAACTTTCAATTTTGTTTAGTGTAGGGGTGAACAGAGTGATAATATTATGTTCTACACCTTGTGGATCGAAATTGATAATACCAACATATTTAAGCATTCTATTTAATGCTAGTTGCATGACCTCATTTCACTTTTAAAATACAAATTATTTCAAAGTACATATTAGTTTAATATTTAGTCAAACCCAAAAGGATATATTTTTAAGAAAATTATTCTACTAAATGTCAACACAAGTATTTTTGTGGTTATATAATTAGAAGTTGGGTCCACATAAAAAAATGAAATCATGTTTTCCTTAACTCTTAATCACTTGCTCACAATGGTTGGGAACACAACATTGCAAACTGCTTCAGTTTTATTCAATGTGATGGCATTAAGATGGATATTTTCCTATGTATATAATACAACCAAACCAATAGTGCCAACACAAATAGAAGGCTAATTAATTATATTGGATGCATAATTTCACCACCTAGAAACCATAATCTTTTGAAGTTACATTTGTTTGATCAAATTTATTAAGATTCATAAGGCTGAAAAAAGTTTCAAACTTTGTGTTCTATTATCAAACCACTATGGCTAAGAAAATTTTATTTGAACCTATAACTAAATATTAGGATCTCCTATTCTTTTATATATTTATTTCACATTGTTTTATTTGTGGTGGCAAAGAACACAATGTTCAAAAAAAGATTTTACTTTTATTTAATGTAAAAATATTTAAATTTAAGTGGTATATTTAATACTATTGTACATGTTACCACTATATTAATCCAACAAAATATCTTAAGAGCCCTCAGCATAAAAAATGAGATTTTGATGACATTGTCCTCTTAAATTATGATATCTACCCATACTTAAAAATACTTCAATTTCAATTATTTTAACTAATACAAATATCTAAAATATATTAAATGAAATAAATATCTATGATACCTACAAACAAGTCAGAAATTAGATGGTCATTTTTGCACTTTTAAGTAGTATATGATGTCATGCCCAAAAATTCGAGCAAAAAAAAACTTTTTTATTTTATTTTATAAAGCTAATTAATCTACCATAACATACTAAAACTTGATTTAGTTATGATCTTAACTCACTTAGAACTAATTAAAATATTAAGGTGTTTATCAAAAAACTATATATACATTGTCTAACTCATTATCTTCTATCATAATCCGACCCATCACTATGTTACCTAGTCATCAAGATTTGAGCACTTCTAGATTTGCTAAACACCTTGTAAGTTAAAACTCCAATGGACATCTATCCCAATACCATAATCGTCACAAAAACTTAAATCCTGACAAAAGACTAATAACATAAGATTTCTAACTAAATCTATTCCAATCCACCCTTCACTTAATTACTAAGAGGACATTGATTAGTGAACATCTAATACAACTCCTAACATAAGAATCTTTAACCCTTATTGCAATAAATGATATCCTCACTATAGCTAAATTTAAACCACTTCCCATTAAAATATATTACTCAATGAATTCTAAAACACATAGCTTAACTCTTCATCCTAAATATTAAGTAACAACAAAATAACCTATCACATCATCAAATCACTTAATCATTAAACTTGATCCATAAATCTTCTAAATTCGTTATTCCTCAAGCAAGGGATAATAAACACTATTTGAAATACTATTTATATTTTTAAAATTTAATAACACCATCATTTCTAACATGTAATATTATCTAAAAGTTAAATAACAATGAAAGCTATCATCGAAAATAACACCTAACTTCAATTTCTACTAACAATCCTAACTCAACATCTTAACAAGTAAATTCAACTAATATAACATCTAACACAAATATTCTAACACAAACTTTTAACTAATTTTAACTTCCTAATCGAACTAATTAAAATTTAACACTAAAACATTCTAACTGAAATATTCTAATCATAATAATTAAATACTTCATCCATATTAATTTAATTAATGCCACTTACTAATAATCACACTATAATAAACTAAATTTTACTAACTTAAATGATAAATTTAAAAAAAAAGGTATAATTTTCATTTAGTTATCCATTCAAAATAAATAAGTCAACAAACTAAATCCTAACATTCTTTTAATACTGATGGGGACACAACCCAACAACAGAATAGACACAATAGAAAGAGGAATTATATTAACTGAGAAAATAAGCTAGTACAAATAGTGCAGAGAAAATAAACTTCAAAACATGCCCTACGGGCTTACAATAGCATAAATCTGGAGAATATTTCTCCTTTTAGCACCTCCTCTCAAGCTCCAATCCGAACTGCCTTTTACAATGCCAGAAATCTCCTTAAATAGACCCCAGAGGGTTAAGGACTAGGAGTACATTCTAGAAAGTGCTAGTAGGCATCCACCGACAAAATAGAAGGTTCCGGAAGTTGCGTTAGAAGTCGGTGCAATTCTAGAAGAATCCAGAAACGGTAGCCGAACTTTCGGGAGGCATAACTTTTGAACCGTAACTCCGATTGACGAACCGTTTACATTTTTGGAAAGCTCTCGAAGCGCTCTATAGCCCTATGGACAAGCTTTGCTTGTCCCCCATTTTTTGACCCTTTTCGAGGTCATTTAATGCCCCAAACCTGACTTTGAAGCATTCTTAGGAGGTCTCCAAAACCCAAAAAAATGCAATAACTTTCAAACCGTGGGGCCTTTTGACCTGATTCTTTTTTTGGAATGCTCTAAATCTCAATTACATTCATCTGGCCAAGTCACACCTTCTAGGTCACCAAAAAGATGGCCAAATTGCATGCTCCTATTTTTTCAAGATTTTCAAATGCACTGCTAGTTGAACTATGAGAGTTGGAACCTTTATTTGAGCCAAATGGGTATCCAAAAATGTAAAGAAATGAAACAGAAACTAAGTCTAAGTACATTTTTTTTGGGTGACACAGGATTGCCCTTATACCTCTGGATGCTCCTGCATCAGACACCCAGGGTAGATTGAAAAGTGACCCTGTCACTTTATGGATGGTAGAGGAAATCCCAAATGGGAAACCTCAGATGCTGAAATCCAAGTTGAGTCCTCGATTGGCCGTCCTTTCCATTTGACCAAATACTCTTCATGCTGCCTGTTTCTGGTACTCCTACCCACACGATGATCTAGAATGTCTTCTATCTCCTCCTTCTTAGAAGCAGGAATTGGACATGGCTCTAAAACCAGCTCCTCATCTGCACCATCATCATGATACTCTGTTAAATCTGCAATGTTGAAAATGGGAGAAATGTGAATACCATCTGGCAGCTCCACCTCATATGCATTTCCTGAGTTATGTTTCTTCAAAATTTTGCAGGGGCCAAATTTCTTCATTTTCAGCTTGTTGTAAGTACCAACTGGAAATCTTTCTTTTCGTAAGTGCACCATGACAAGATCCCCTACTTGGAATTCCTTATGTCTTCTCCTTACATCAGCCCTAGCTTTATACTCTTGATTCATCTTGATAATGTGTGCTTGAACCTCCTCATGTAGACGCTTGATGTGTTCAGCAAATTCTTCAGCTTCAGTACTTGTTCTCTCCCCTTGTTCTATCTTCCTCAATTCTGGTGCAGTCCTTGGGCTATTTCCATATACAATTTGAAATGGTGATTTTTCAGTACTCCTATTTACAGAGTTATTATAAGAAAACTCTTCCTGTGGTAGAATCAAATCCCATCCCTTGGGCTTATCTCCAACTAAACATCTCAGCAAATTGCCCAGACTTCTATTTACCACTTCTGTTTGGCCATCAGTCTGTGGGTGATGCGTGGAACTGAATTTCAAGTCTGTTCTCAACTTCTTCGACAATGTCCTCCAGAAATACCTCACAAATTTAGTATCTCGGTCAGAAACTATACTCCTTGGAAGACCATGTAGTCTTACCACCTCTTTGAAAAACAAGTCTGCAATATGGACAGCATCATGAGTTTTGTGGCATGGAATGAAATGTGCCATTTTGGAGAACCTATGAACCACCACGAATACTGAGTCATTACCCCTTTGTGTCCTTGGCAATCCAAGAACAAAATCCATACTTATGTCCTCCCATGGCCTTGATGGAACAGGCAATGGCTGATATAGGCCAGTATTTTGACTAAACCCCTTGGCAACTTGACAAACCTGGCAACTCTGTACAAACTTTTTCACATCCTGTGTAATTTGAGGCCAAAAATAATGTTCTCTAAGAATGGCAATGGTCTTATCCCGACCAAAATATCCTGCCATCCCTCCACTGTGTTTCTCCTTAATCAGATTTTCCCTCATGGAACTCCTTGGAATGCACAATTGACTACCTTTGAACAACATGCCATCCTGAATCAAATAATCTAACCACTTGGTTCTATCTACAGCAACAGGTTCTTTACAAGCTTTCCATGCTTCAGCAAAATCAGGATCCTCGGGGTACAAATTCTTGAGTTCATCAAACCCAACTACTTCAACCTGCATTGTTGTAAGCAACAACTGTCTCCTACTTAGTGCATCTACAACCCTGTTAGATTTTCCACTTCTATGCTTCAACACAAATGTATAACTCTGCAAGAATTCTACCCACTTCATATGCCTCTGATTCAATTTACCTTGGCTATTTAGGTATTGTAATGCCTGATGATCAGTATACAAAACAAATTCCTTTGACAATAAATAATGTCTCCATTTCTTTAAGGCCTGAACTATTGCATAGAACTCTTGATCATAAACAGAATACTTCTTCTTTGCATCATTCAATTTTTCACTAAAATATGCAATAGGCTTACCTTCTTGGCTTAATATAGCCCCAATAGCGCTACCACTAGCATCACAATCCACCTGGAATACTTTTCTAAAATCTGGAAGTGCCAACACAAGCTGTTCAGTCACCTTCTTCTTCAGCAATTCAAAACTTCTCGCAGCTGTTGCAGTCCATTTGAACTCTTTTCTATCCCCTCTTATTGTATCAGTTAGAGGTGCACATATGCCACTGAAATTCTTAATAAACTTCCTGTAAAAACTAACCAGACCATGAAATGATCTTACCTCAGTAGCAGACCTTGGAGTAGGCCATTCCAAGATGGCTTTTACCTTCTCTGGATCCATTTTGAGACCTTCAGGTGATATAACAAATCCCAAATAGACTAACTCCCTTTTTGCAAAGACACACTTCTTAAGATTAATTAACAGCTTCTCTTCCCTTAACCTTTCAAGGACACTACGAATATGTAGTAAATGTTCTTCCAAGGTTTTGCTGAAAATTAAAATATCATCCAAATAGACAATAACAAATTTTCCCAAGAACTTCTTAAGTACCTCATTCATGAGCCGCATGAAGGTGCTTGGGGTGTTCCTCAATCCAAAGGGCATGACTAACCACTCATAAAGACCCTCCTTGGTCTTGAAGGCTATTTTCCACTCATCTCCTTCTCGAATCCATATCTGATGATAGCCACTCTTCAGATCTATCTTTGTGAAGTACTGAGCTCCACTTAAGCAGTCCATAAGATCATCCATCCTTGGTAAAGGAAACTGGTACTTGATGGTTATCCTATTTATAGCTCAAGAATCTGTACACATCCTCCACTCTCCATCCTTCTTGGGTGCAAGTACTGCAGGTACTGCACATGGACTTAGGCTCTCTCGAATCAAGCCCTTCCTCAACAGCTCCTGAACCTATCTATTTAGCTCCTCTGTTTCAATAGGAGTCATCCTGTGAGAAGCCTTATTAGGCAAACTAGCTCCTGGTATCAGATCTATCTGATGACTGATTTGCCTTACTGGTGGCAATCCATCTGGAACATTATCAGAGATAATATCTCCAAATTCCCCTAGTAAATCTGAAACTTCAAATGGTATTTCACTACTACCTTCTTTATCTTTCCTAGGAATCAAAGCATAGCACATACGCTGATGTTTCATGCCATCTAAAAACTTCCTTTCATCAACAAGACAAATCCTAGCACTGCTACATACCTTTTCACCTTCCTTTTTCATGGGCTTCAATTTGTGGCGAACTCCATCGTTTGTCAGAGAGTATGTGTTTGCATGTCCATCATGTATTGCATGTCTATCAAACTGCCATGGTCTACCCAAAAATAGATGGCAAACATCCATCGAAATAACATCACAGAGAACTTCATCATGGTAACTCCCAATTTTGAATTTTACTAAACATTGTTCACTTACCAGGACCTTATGATCATCTTTTACCCAAGAAATCTGATAGGGCTGGGGATGTTTCTCCCTCTTGAGCTTCAGCTTAGAGACCATCTCTTCTGATACCAAGTTATCAGTGCTACCACCATCAATGATCACATCACAGCATTTATCCTCACACTTGCATCTGGTACGGAATAAACTCCTCCATTGTCCTGGTTCATTTTCACCACTTAGTAGGACTCTTTCATTTACCAAGGTCTCTCCTCTTTCTGCATCCTCATCCACATGAGCAACCCTAGCTTGGCCCTCAGCTCTCCTATCTGTCCTTCCTTGTCGTTGAGGGAATTCAAAGGCACAATGACCTTCTTCATTGCAATGGAAACAGGTACCACGGAAGCCTCCTCTTCCTTGTCCACTTCCTCTACCTCTTCCTCTTTGATTTCCAAATTCTTGATCACGGGAGCGGTTGAAACCCTCATTCCTCTGGTTCCTGCTAGTACCCTCATCTTCATTTTTCTTTTGAGTTTCATTGCGGCCTCCAGATGATCTACCGCTTCCCCTTTCTCCTTGACCACGCCCTCTTTTTCTTCCTTCAAACCTTTTACTCAGCTTCTCTTCAACTCGTAGGGCAAACTGGTATGCTTCTTCAACGCTGGTCATTCTTACCAGAATTAATTCCTCCTGAATGCTAGGTCGTAACCCACTGATATATCGAGCAACCTTCTCCTTATTTGCTTTTGCGTGCCCCGCTCTAATCAGGAGTCGGTAAAACTCCTCTGTATATTCTTGGACTGATCTTCCTGCTTGCTTTAACCCATGCATCTTCTGAAACAGATCAAGCTCGTAGTCCACAAGAATGAACTGCTTCTTCAATTTGTCCACCATGCGATCCCATCTTGTGATCTTCTCCTTTCCTCTTCTAAGTCTTTCTAGTTGAACCTCTTGCCACTAGATTTTGGCATGGCCTTTTAGTTTGGCCTTTACAAATTTAACCCTATTTGGGTCCCTTATATCCTCATACTCAAAGTATTCTTCCAATTCATTGATCCAATCGATCAACTCATCTGGTTTCAAATTTCCCGAAAATATACCCACTTCAATTGTAGGTCTTTTCCCAAACCTAGTAATGGCCCTAAAAAGCCTTTCCTCTATAGGATTCAGAACTTCCCCGTCAACTTCCATTACTTCCTCTTCATTGTCATCCTCACTATTGTCATCTACGGCAATATTTGCTCCTCTACGAAGCTCCTCTTGCAATGCTTGTACCTATCTCTGGAGGGCTCTAACCTCCTCAGGATCAATAGCTCTGGCCCTTCCGTCACGCTCTCTTTATGGAGGCATCTTCTAACTCGAACCCACAACCACACAGTCTTGGTGCAAACTGCCTCACAGTCGGCGCTCTGTCTACACACTCAGGAAAACCGGCTCTGATACCACTTGATGGGGACACAACCCAACAACAGAATAGACACAATAGAAAGAGGAATTATATTAACTGAGAAAATAAGCTAGTACAAATAGTGCAGATAAAATAAACTTCAAAACATGCCCTACGGGCTTACAATAGCATAAATCTGGAGAATATTTCTCCTTTTAGCACCTCCTCTCAAGCTCCAATCCGAACTGCCTTTTACAATGCCAGAAATCTCCTTAAATAGACCCTGACGGGTTAAGGACTAGGAGTACATTCTAGAAAGTGCTAGTAGGCATCCACCGACAAAATATAAGGTTTCGAAAGCTGCGTTAGAAGTCGGTGCAATTCTAGAAGAATCCAGAAATGGTAGCCGAACTTTCGGGAGGCATAACTTTTGAACTGTAACTCCGATTGACAAACCGTTTACATTTTTGGAAAGCTCTCGAAGCGCTCTATAGCCCTATGGACAAGCTTTAATCGTCCCCCATTTTTTGACCCTTTTCGAGGTCATTTAATGCCCCAAACCTGACTTTGAAGCATTCTTAGGAGGTCTCCAAAACCCGAAAAACTGCAATAACTTTCAAACCGTGGGGCCTTTTGATCTGATTCTTTTTCTTGAATGCTCTAAATCTCAATTACATTCATCTGGCCAAGTCACACCTTCTAGGTCACCAAAAAGATGGCCAAATTGCATGCTCCTATTTTTTCGGGATTTTCAAATGCACTGATAGTTGAACTATGAGAGTTGGAACCTTTATTTGAGCCAAATGGGTATCCAAAAATGTAAAGACATGAAACAGAAACTAAGTCTAAGTACATTTTTTTTGGGTGACACAGGATTGCCCTTATACCTCTGGATGCTCCTGCATCAAATACCACTAATATTACTTAATATTAAAACAAATTTAGATTTGAAACTAAATATTAATCACATTGTAACAATACTAAACTAATAACAATAAATACTAACTTAATAATTACGTTGTAGGCATTTTCTATATGAAGAAGCCAGGCTAACTTTTACAATCCACGACCTACTGTTGCTAAGAGGCATTGGACGACCATACATTTGATCATAACCATTCACTATTTGAAAGGTTAAAGTCGGTTGAAAGAGATGTTGAAAAGGGTCCAGGAGAATCGCAATGGAGACCAAAAAAAATGCAAGAAAAGACTTCGATTTTAATTAGACAGTCAATGAATGTGAGCATATTCTTATACTGACCCTCGTTACAATTGGCATTAGTACGTTTTGTACAAGACCAAAAAAGGACTTTTCTTATACCGGCCTCAAATGACCAGTACGCCCTCAATGGCTACTCTGCTTCAGTAAAAAAAACTTTATGATCAAGAGTCTCCCCTTCACTGGTGGGCTGGACCAAAGATGCAGTTTGGTAGTGGGCTTCTATTCCTCCGCCAATCACTGCATGCTTAACGTCACTAACTCCTCTCCACTTAAGTCATTAGATGGTTTTCAGTTCTCCATACGAAGGTGGTCACATAGGGGATGCATTGCCCAGCAGAAGATGCGATTCACATTACTATAAATCAACACCCTCGATGCTATGTAGAACTCCATCACTCTAGATATTGAAATCAACAATGTTGGAATAAGCCACCACTCCCGTCACCCAATCTCCGTCAAGTGACACATCGCAGGTGCTGACCAATGTACAAGATCTTGCTTAACTGATGAAAGTGGAGCTTTTGCAGAGAATACACAACCAAAGAAAGCGCATATGGAAATATGGAATGAAAAATAACTCTCTAATAAATTGATGAAAGATTAAATGAAACTACATATTATAACAAATAAAAGAGCAAGTTGTCGGCAGAGAAAAGTCCTATAAAGATAGATGCTCAAGAGATTAAAAGTGAGTTTTTCTTAGACATGTACAATTGCATAACAACCATTAATCATTCTTCATTTTAGCAGGAATTGAAGGATAACAAGTGCCACATAGTGGCATGTAATTGCCGTAATAGTTTAGAAATTATTTATTATATAATTTTCTATTTTTAATTCAATATTAGAAATAATTAGAATATTAAAATTTTAATTTTAGTGTTACACTAATTAAGATTAAAAACATTTAACATCAATAATACATTTAACAATAGTTATCAAATATGTACATTAAATATAAACCATAATATATTTAATTATATAGTTTTAAAATTCAAAACTATTTAATTCTTCATTCTTATACTTGTTATCTTCAACCAATTAAAAAAAAAATTTAAAAACTACATTACTCAAGACTTATATATAATATAATTTTCTAAACTTTTCTATTCTTTTTTAGACAATTTTTAAAATATAATTAATACTTTTGTATAATAATATTTAATTTTATTTTTTAATATCACAAATTTTAATTAAAAATTAATATTAAAACTACAAAATTAAATAGTAATAAAAGATATGTAAGAAAAGTAAATATTACTAAATAAAATTTCAAAATTAAATCAACAAAATTTAAAAATAATAATTTAATATTAAATTAAGTTTTGAAATGAAATAATTAGAACTAAGATTTAAAAATTAATAATAGTCTTAACTCATTATGTTTAGGTTTGTTTATAATGTACATTCCGAAAATTGTAGCTAAAAAATGTGGTATGGAAATAGCTTCCACAAAAAGGGGTCTTATAAGACCCAACCAATTTAACCAATCATATTTCAAATAAATATTTTTTATAATATACAAATTGTATCAATAAATATTAAAACTTTAGAAACATGTCACTTAGAGAAAAATAATAATCTATCATTGGTGGAAACTAATTCAGTTTTAGGAGAATTGAATACAATAGTATATTGCCTACGACAATTACAATAATGATATTAAAAACAGAGTATAAACCTCAATCACAAATCAGATGGAGGTAGAATGGATGGAATTAACAAGGACTAGATCACCATTGCATTTTTGCAGTATGCTTCCACATTTTGCATATATGCCTATCTCATAAGATCAACTTTCAGATGAAATATAACATAACATTTAGAATTTAATTTATTGATTCAATTTAATTTTAAGGTTTTTTTATTAAAAGAGTTTTGTAGAAAGAAAATTAAAAAATAACGATCTAGTACCATAATTATATTTAATTGTTTCAAAATTTTCAATTTGTTATATTCATCCAACTATATTATATTTTATTCATATCAATAATCAACAAATTTATGATTGTTTGATATCTACCATTAATTTTTGATTGGAGAGGGACAAATGTACAATGCCATAATCTTTCCCCCATTTTCTTGTCTATACTAGTACATAGGATATTAATATTAGATCATTGTAAATTATGATCTTCGATGAGATGGATTAAGTTAATTTTAGTTACAAGGCAACTAGTTAAGATCAACTTTTGTAAAAATTACACAACTTTTTATGACAATATCTTATAACATAAGTAGTTCATAGTAGGAATGATTTTGATTCTAATATTACTTAGTATAAATTTGAGTGGTTATTTTTATACTAACTCCATTGCAAGATAAGATAACATAGCATCATAACTTGTATCTTCATGCAATTTCTTTCTTTTAATGGCCTTATTTCAAAATTTATAGTTTGTCTAATTTTCTTGATCCACCTCAATCGTATTCGATTTCAACGTCTCTCCTTTTAGGACCTAGTGTCCTAATTTGGAACCATGTTGAGGGGAACAAGATGACTTGGGCAACCCACTAACAAAACAAAACCAATCAAGGTGCCCCACTCCCTAATATTTGGGCCTAAATTCAAATTTCTTGATGATCAACATGTTTGAGCAAGAATTTTAAACCCACCTCCATGTGTTTCAAAGTTTACACCACAAAATTGTAGCATAAATATATAAGCAATCTATCACTTGGCATTCTTATAAAACAATAAGTTAATCAAGATCCCAAGTATAATTTTCCATTTCTTTCTATACAACAAATATCAAGACATTGAAGAGTAGGAGTATTTTCATATTTATACATTTGTAAAGGTCTCCATGATCTTCTCTTTCTGAAGTAAAATACAGGTCAACACCAAGAATCTTCAAGAACATTTTGAAATCAAGGCGGTCATATAAGAACTCTATTTTTAAATCTAACAATGAACTTTCAACTCAAGTTCAATTTATTTTTATTTCAAGGATGATTGTACATCAAGGTGTGACCTAGTAAAACCTCTTTCTACACAAAATTTCACTTTTTTTGTTATAGAGATAGGTGATGGATGTTCTTAAATAGTTACATATACAAAAGAAATAGATCTATAATTCATAAAGTTTCTAAGCTTTGTCAAAATGTTCTTTTTCATCATGATAATCTCTATGATGTGCAAATGTCTTAGGATGAGAATTTAAAATACACACTTATATATGAAATTAGTTATTTTATAGTTTTCTAACTAATGAGTACACAAATATCAACTTTTTCCATTAGAAAACTAATTGCATATATTATTATGTCTTAATTTTTTTGTCACTTGATAATCACAATGTTGATATACTACATAAGAGATGGACGAGCTAAATTGAATGATCAAATATTGGTAGATCATCTATAAAGAGTGGATGGCCATACAAAATATCCTTACTATCCATTTTTTCCATTTGTGATCTTCCTTCAATTTTAATCTTCACCTTGTTCACCAATGTCTTATTTAATGACAAGAGAAACTATTTTTAGACATGTTTTGAATAGTGATCATGGGTTCAAAGGGCAAGACAAAAGGGTTTTAGAATGAAAAATTATAGAGCTCAAAGTGATGTGTGGGGATTCAATTGTGGTGCCAAAAAGCACCTGATGGTGTTGGATCTTGACACACTTTTAACGTCTTTAGTGTTGGGTGATGCGACGCGCTCCCCTGCCCACAGGTGGTTAATTATGTGGTGTTCCATGTTCACTAACAGTCATGGCTTTTGGTGCAACGACAAATGGGCCCTACAATTGGTATCAGAGCCTGGTTTTGGCCTGGTCATGGGTTCAAATCTCTCCGGTGCCTTCCTGACCCGCGTAAGCACCTGGTATGTGCATCGAGGGGGAGATTGTTGGGTGATGCGACGCGCTCCCCTGCCCACAGGTGGTTAATTATGTGGTGTTCCATGTTCACTAACAGTCATGGCTTTTGGTGCAACGGCAAATGGGCCCTACATTTAGGACTCAAACTGGTTGACGAACACTTAGATTTATGGTGCTGGAACTATTTGACATGCTATTAAGGTTTTTAGGGTTCAAACTAACTCATGAACACTTAGATTTGGTGCTTCTGAGTGTTAGTGCCAATGAAAATGCACGGATGGACAACATAAATGAAGAGTTGTAATAACAAAAAAATAAGTACTACTATTACATAATCATTTGTGAAAGACCTTGCATTATCAAATAAATCTTTTATATACATTTCTATTAGAATGCTATAAATGAGCTATAATGGTTTAAAATTTGTTTAAAATGACATTAACTTAATAAACATAATCTTTAAAACACTTCAAATATTCCTTGAAATTACTATTAATAATTATTTTTAAAAAAATCACCTAATGAAATATTAGAAATATATTGAATAGGTAATGACAAATTCGGCGTACCCATTGCACTAAGATGCGATTGCTAGTAAATACTAACTTAACTATATATATATATATATATATATATATATATATATATATATATATATATATATAAACTCTAACAAATACTAAATTACAAAATTCTTAAACTAATTCCGAATACCGAACTTACCCATTTCCAACATCTTTGGTTGCCTCCCAAGACAGTTCGCGTGGACCAAGGTCTGTCCAACGTGACGGCATTGGCTACGCAGGGACGAAAATGCACCCGGCCGTTTGGTTGCCGTCAGTGCATTTTCGTCAGCCTTGTCAATCATGGCAATGGTAGTCAATCAACGTCAAATCACTGCAACGTCAGCGCCGAAGTTTATTTGCCGTGCGTTATGTGCTGCGAAAGTCAAATCTTTGGACAAAGTTATCAAATTTTCCGTGCCTGACTTATGTGCTCTCCAAATTAATGTTCCATTAAACACTTCACCTATCTTTATTTACAGCGGGAGAAACACTCTTTTTTTATGGCAGGAGAAACAATCTATTTATTCTTGGCGGGTGAAACTGATGTTGCTGTCTATAATGAATTTGGTGGCAATCTGGAGTGTGGAAAAGCACATCTGCAACTGCAATCTTCAAGCTTCGTCAAAGAGAAACTATCAATTTTTTGTGAGCAAAATATAAGTAGCACACACACAGGTTAGTACAAAATATTTTCTTCAGAGGATTAATAGGATTGCACATATGCACATCTAGTTGTTTGCTAGTGCATTTAAATTATGGAATTGTTACATAAAATAATTGTAGGTTTTACAAATGTAAAATGCATATTGTTTTATGGAAAACCACACAATCTTGGTTATCTGTCGTTGTAAACCAAATTTTTTTTAGCAACCTAATGCAGATAAACCATAGACTAATGCAGATTAAAAAACCCACAAATTTTCTACGGCTAAATATTGTTTCTGCAATATAAATAATGCCTCTCAGTAGCCTCCAAATTTTTTAGCCGTAAAAACAATATTTATACTGTAAAAACAATATTTAGCCATAGAAAATTTGTAGAGACTATAATTAAAAATCCTAATGCAGAGATTCAAACCCGTGCATAAAGAAACCCATTATATATATATATATATATATATATATATATATATATATATATATATATATATATATATATATATATATTTAAATAAAGAATATCAACATAAAAATTGACAACCTATTTATTCTATTTTTTTATAAATTAAATAAATTGATTACCAACTAATTTAATTTTAAGATTATCCTCTATAAAATTCTTGACATATAATTTAAATTAAATGTATACATATATTAATATTATTTCTGAATTACAACTTTTATTTAAATACTTTTATTTATATTATACTATATATCAAATTTATAATTGCTTATAAATTAATGTATTAATATAAATTTCAATATTGTATTTAAAATAATTTGAAATAAATAATTTAATGAATATTTATTATTTCAATTTAATGTAAACATATATTACAATATTTCTTAATTACCTTTATATTAAATTTAATTTTAAAAAAATTAGATCTAAGGAAACAATAAATTTTGAAGCTTAATGATATACCATAACTTGCAATCTTACCATATACATCATGTGTCCTAGGCTTACATTACATGTCACTCATTATTAGATCACAAGATCAGAAAAATAGAACAAAACTTATTAGATCTACTTGTAATTCTATTTCTATTGTATTGAGGATATAATTCTATTTATATTATGTTGATAAAAATATTAATATCACATACACTTTACTATCTTTATAAAATTATCTTTTAGAAATCAATTTCTATATCAATGTAAAAATATGCAATCTTACAAATAACCTTTTGAAACAAATTAAAATTTCCTCCATTATGCTACCCACATATGACTAAATCTAAATTGTGTTATTATGTTACCCATAATATCTAAAACCAAATCATTCTAAATAATAATAATAAATTGATCATTTTAATTTATATTCTTCTATTATTATGGTTATGTCACAATCAATTTGAATTTAAATAATACCTAACTTGTAATTTCAAGTATAACTATCCCACCATTTTTCTTAAGTTTGAGTTAACAAAATTTTAGAACAACAAAATGTAAAATATGTCATTATGTCACTAACATACATCTAAAAGCAAACTATTCTAAATTATAAACAAAAACTATCAAATACCTTTATTTGTTTTAATCTTTAATTTTTCTTATTATGAAAGTCTTATTTTTCGTATATAACTTAACTAAATTAATTTTTAGGGTAATTAGAGTACGATATGAATTGGCAAATAAAAAATATATTCTAAAATTTATAGGATCACTAATCTTGAGTTGACTAAATTTTGAAAACTACCTAATTAAATTGTGTCATGTTATCCACATATCTTAATCAAATTGTTCCAAATAATAAACAAAAAATCCATTGGATACTTTTATTTAATGTAATTTTTAATTATCTATTATAAAACTCATCTTTGTTTATATACCTTCCAAAAGTTTGATTTAATTATCCATTTTGTCACATGATGTCTTACATTCCTATAGGATTTTTAAGATATTTAAGATGTATATAATTCATACATCTATTTTACTTTCATAGAATTTTCTATCATGAGTATGATTTTAAGATGACTACTTCACAATCAATTCTTGAAATTTAGATAATACTTAACTTCAAATTTCAAGTACAATTATCTCCCCATTTTCCTTTCATTTTTATTGTAGGTATATATTGACTGATTCTAAATTGTGTTGTTATGTTACCCACAATATCTAAAATCAAACCATTCTAAATAATAATAATAAAATGATCATATTAATTTATGTTCTTCTATTATTATGGAACTTCATTAGACTTGTGTTCTATTTATCTAGAACAATTAAAGTGGGTCCTATCATCCATACATACATCTAGTTCCAAAATAATTTAGGTGTTGCACTAGAAAATTTTACTATAGAAGGTCAACCTTTAAAAATTAGATAATCTAGCACATAACAAAGCACTTAAATAGTTAATTAATGTGTTGAAGTATTTGCATAGGTATTTGATGTTGATTGGCCTTTTTTTATTAAGTATTTTACTTGAATATTTTATTAAGTATTTTAGTATACTTGAAAAGGGTATTAGCTTCACCTAGTGGGCCCATATTAGGAGTCATCCCACTTGAATAATTATAGGGTTGTTTTTGTTTCATATATGCATTGGTCATGTTAGATTGCAACCACCCCACTCGAAGCCAAATAGGGACTTGATCCTAGGTCTACACCACCACAATAGTATCCATAGTCACATAACACATTCAAATGCATCCTTGTCCTACATTATTGAATCACTTATATCACCATAAAATCCTCATATAGATCCTCTTGCAATAACATCAAACAAACATTTCAACCATGGAATATGTCATTCTATTTTATTCTTGATATGATGGTGTTTATATGATTTTGATACTAGCCAAATATTTTGTTGAGGATATTAAGATATAGATATAATGGTATCACTATAAAAAAAATTGTACATATTTAAATAATATTTGACTAACAATATTAATATTATTCAGGATGGGTAGAAAGAATAAATGAGAATCACTTTTCAAGTTAGAAGTGCAAGATCTCCCGAACGAAGGAAGTCATTTCTCAAATTTTGAACTTGAATGGACACCTATTGGAGACGATAGTAGCCAACAGATAGACCGGTGTGCTGCTATCCCTCTTGAGAGATTGCCTTACTTTATGAAAGGAGAAGGTTTATTGGATAGTACAGAAACAATATTTATTTAGCCATAGAAAATTTATGGAGAATAATTTGACAGAACCTAATGACCATGACACAAAGATGTATTCAAGGTTTGCCTAGATTTAATAATTTTTTTAAGAATGTCAATTTATTCATTTATTTTATTGATTAATATATATATTTTTGTACATGTATAAACAATTATCAATGTGCTTTTGGACTAGTGGATAGAAGAAATGCACCAAAAACTAAAGAAAGAATACATAGGTTTACTCAAAAAAGGGGTTGTCAAACCCACTTTAATGTTAGGGTAATGTATGGTAGACCTAATGTTGCAATAATTACATATAATGAATTTAGCCATCAGGATGTTCATGGTGAATTTTTTCATGGAAAGGATGACCTTTCTGGTAATCCAAGAACTAGTGTTGCACCAAGGTTATCAAATGAGTGCAAATCATACAATATACATTTAAATAATTTTTATTTTTATTTTATAAATAATATTAAATTTTAATTATACATGATTTATAGTTTAGATCTATTGTATACTATTTAATGTAATAGTTAGATTAATTCAAATTAAATATTTAGTGCTATAATAAGGTTTAAATTTTCTCTAATTTGGAAATGCCTCTTGGCTTTGGTATATATATTACATATCTTGTGTTTGTTTGTTTTTCTTGTTGCTTTGTTTGTTGCGAGTGAGCGTTCAAGCATAAACGAAAGGTACAACAAAGAAAAATGCGTTGCAAGGATTACTAGGTATTTTGCTGGATCTCTATAACATTTGGATTTGGAACTAAAATGAACATCTCATGTGTTTGGCTTGAGTGTTTTTACATGCTTTCATAGATTCACACTTCATTTGGTGCTTTAAAATTGGATCGAGATTTTCTTTCACGCATATATGTTTCACATAGTAATTAGGCCCTATGAACACTATTTGGGAGATCTTGAGAGATTGAGCTTCATTCACTTGCTTTACATGCAAAGCTCCTCTTGATGACGGATCCCCTTGTAGGTAGGGAAGGATATTTGTCATTGTCTCATTATTCTGCTTGGGTTTGTCCTCAACATCCATTAGTACTTTCTCTTTTGAGACTAGTGGTGTTTTTTGTTGGATTTTTCAAAAAGCTAGTTGGGTGATTTCAAATTAGCGTGTCAAAAAATTGTGTTTGCTATGTTTGGGTAAGGTGAAGAGGCTAGAGGAGTATGCTCTGTTCCCTTTTGGGCACATCAGAAACTTGGAACCCTTGAATCCAAACCAAGTCCCCATGTGGTAAGATTTTGTGAGTCTTTCTTGATTAGAGAGGGTTAAACCGTAGTGGACATTCCCTTTATTGGGTCAACCGCGTGGATGTTACCTCAAGCGGTAATAGCCATTTTTGACGTGGTAGTAGCAACCGCTATATAAATATCCTTGTGGGGGAAATCCTCACGGGTGTAGTCTTTTGTTGGGTTGTCGGATCTCCTCAGTATCTCTGATTGATTAAATTCTCAGAATATGTCAAAACCATGGTACACCAGGATTGGATTTCACCCACTCTAGATTCCAAAAGCTGCAAAGTTGACCATTACTAAGAACCTTAGTGCTGCCAAATTTTCTTTTTTAAGACTATGTGCATGATTGAAAAATATTTTGAGAACATACATAGTAGTGGTTCTAGGGATTAGATTCATACTATGACACTATTTTTGTTCATGCGCAAGGTTGCTTTGTCCCTTGCCCATTGCTTGTAGACGTTTGCTTGAAATCCCTGATTGTTGTTCTATGTGCCTGATTATTATTTATAAATTTGAAATTGATCTTAGTTTTTTTTATTATCGATAAACGGCCAAGGCCATGATATTTTTATTAATAACATAAGTAAATATAGCTTTCTCCATTCAAACGGGCATTGGTAGGAAAGAACAGAGAAGAAAACCTCCACTCTTGCCCGGGACAAAAGTCCTATATTATTACATCTTATAAAAGAGGCATACCCCAGTGACCTACGTACTAGCTATTTAATATCATTAATATCAATACAGGTAGAACTCTTTACAATTTATACCAACCATTTTACAGGAAATAGTTATTTTATGAAAGAGGTCCACCTCTTTACTTCCAGTTCCATATCAATGCTTCTGTCTTCAGAATGATCAGTAACCTGTAACCTACAACACAATATCCCTACCACAGAAACTATCCAACAACTAACCACCATATGATGCTAGAACACGTATCTACACCTTTTCCTCATAATTTTCTGATAAGACTTCGGCATTTAGTCATAAAGTTCCAACATTCCGATCCTTTAGGGAGACTATCCATTTTGAACAGGGATTCCGGGTCTGAAGGGTTGAGATATTTGTTAAATAAGATTTTAGCCCATTTTTTATCAGATTCTTTGTATAATCTCTGAATTAATTTTTCCCCCGAGGCGTCATTTTTCCATTGAGGTTTTTTAATACCTAAGCCCCCATATTCTTTGGATTTACATATGTTATCCCATTTTATAAGTGCTAGCTTCTTATCTTCTTCTTTATATTTCCATAAGAAGTTCCTCAATTTGGATTCAAATGACGAAGACATCCAATTAGAAAGGGGCAAACAAGCCATAGGAAATATTGGAATGGCCGAGAGAACTGATCTTATCTTAGTGATTTTACCTGCCTTAGATAGCCATTTATTTTTCCAATTCCCAATCCGTTTATCTATTTTTTCAATTATGTCCTTCCAAATTTTGCAGTGTTTTGTGCCTTTCTCTAAAGAGATTCCTAGATATTTGCAAGGAAACAAGCCCTTTTTAAAACCCATGATCCTACATATCGAATTTTCCATTTCTGTACTGGTATTCAAAAAGAAAATCTCTGATTTTTCTTTGTTCACTTTTTGTCCAGATGCATCCATATAGGTTTGCAAGATATTTTTATATCCCACAGCCTCTTAGATTGAACTTTTACTTGGTAGGATGGTATCATCTGCATACTGTTGATGAGTTATATTAGGGACATTTCTAGTTACAGAAATACCTGAAATCTTTGAACTAATTAGCCAAATATTGTATAGAATGAGTAGGGGATTGAAATGGGAATCACTCATTCGATTAGATGTCCAAGACATTCCAAAAAAAGGAAATCTTTTTTCAATGAATGATCTTGAATGGACACCTATCGGAAATGAAAATATCTAGGAGCTTGACTTATGTGCTGCTATCCCTCTTGGGAGACTTGCTCACTTTATCAAAGGAGAAGGTATATTGCAGGATGGCATAGAGACAACATTTCTACATAAAGCTCATAGAGAGCCCAAATTTGAAAACCCTACTGACCATAGTACCATAATGATTTCAAAGTATGCTTAACATTTTCCATATAATTAAGCATGTCACACACACACACACACACACACACACACACACACACACACACACACACAATTTATCATGTTGATTAATATATTGTTTTCTACATGTCCTTAAATAGATATCATTGTGCTTTTGGGCCCAAGGATAATAGGAAAAAACCTAAAGACATTAAAAAGGTGAAAATGATACAAAAGTTTATACAAAAAAGGGGTTGCCAAATGAAAATAATTAGAGCATAATAAAACATGACAAATGAAAATATATACAAAGTTTATTCCAAAAGCTTTTTAACTATTTCATTTTGACACATGTTGGTATATTTACATCCATGTAGAATTACTAAGATACTTAAGATATATATAAATTTTACATCCATTCTACTTTCATAAATTTGTACTTCCTTGAAGTAAGAAATGGAATTGAATACCTATGTTTTCATAAAGTTTTTGTTTTATTTAGAATCATCTTGGTATTTTTTTTAAATCTTCAAATTACATTTACTTTTGCGTACTTCAAAAAAGTCATGTATTAATTTTAAAAAGTTCAAAATTTTGTGAAAAATATAATAACTAGTTATTTATTTTAACTTATACTTGAAAAAGGTATTAGCTTTGCCTAGTGGGGCCAATGTCGTCTCTCTTTTTAGTCCACACTTATACTAAGAAAATTATTCTTTTGTCTACGATCTATATTAACATGCTTTTATGAACATTTATATCTCTTGGGCACCATCACATATAGTATCCATACTCATATGGCATCTACAAAAATATTTATGTCATACATTAGGGAATCACTTATGCCATCATAACATCTTCATATATCTCTTGCAATAACAATAAAAAAACATTTCAATCATGGGATATGTCATTCTATTTTTTTGTTGATAGGTTGTCACTAACAATATTAAAAAAATTCAGGATGGGTAGAAAGAATAAGTGGGAATCACTTATCAAGTTAGATGTGCAAGACATCCCAAATGAAGGAAGTCATTTCTCAAGTTGTGAACTTGAATGGAAACTTATTGGAGATGATCGGTGTGCTGCTATCCCTCTTGAGAGGCTCCCTCACTTTGTCAAAGGGGAAGGTTTATTGGATAGTACTGAAACAACATTTATACGTAAAAGGATTTTGGAGAATAATTTGATAGAACCTACTAATCAAGCCACAAAGATGTATTCAAGGTTTGTCTAGCTTTATAAATTGATTAAGCATGTCACTTTTTTTTTATATCCATTAACTTATATTTTTTCACATGTTTAAACAGTTATCATTGTGCTTTTGGGCCAGAAGATAAAAGAAATGCACCAAAAAGCAAGGAAAGAAGTCACAATTTTACTCAAAAAAGGGGTTGTCAAACTCATTTTATTGTTAAGGTTATGTATGGTAGACCAAATGTTGCAATAATTATATATAATGAATTTAGTCATCAAGATGCCAATGGTGAATTTTGTCATGGAAAAAATGACCCTTCTAGTGATCCAAGGAATAGTTTTGCACCAAGGTTATCAACTGAATGTAAATCATATATTGAATCCTTACTATTGATGGGCGTGGGGATTGACACAATATGTGAATGACATTACTTAGATTCTGGTTTGACAAAGTTGATGAATAAGAGGGATACTTGTTTGCTAAGAAAGGATGTGTTAAATGCATGGAAAAGAGTAAGTTCCCTACATTCACAAAAAAATGAGGATGATGCAAAAAGTGTATGTTTGTGGCATATAGAGGAGAAAGAGAACTTCTTTTATTATAAAACACCAAAAAATAAAGAAAATATTCCATTTATCATAGGCATCCAAACACCATGGATGCAAGAGATGATGGTGAAACATTCACATGATTCAATTATTGCGATGGACTCCACATTCTCAACAAACAAATACTATGTGAGTAGAATGATTTTAATTTTATTTATGGATTTTAATTTAGCCATTAGTTTTATTTGTCTAAAAAATTAATATATCGTTTTTTTTTCATGCGTAGTATCAA
The DNA here is from genome assembly GCA_028749045.1 of Cupressus sempervirens. NCBI lineage: Eukaryota > Viridiplantae > Streptophyta > Pinopsida > Cupressales > Cupressaceae > Cupressus > Cupressus sempervirens. The sequence goes on along the minus strand of CM053786.1, from coordinate 346,369,091 downwards.
CTTTATACTTTGCTTGTATTTGATGAACAAGAAGCTGGTGTACTGGTTGCATGGACCATATCCTCAAGAAATAAAGTTGAGGATATAAATGAATGGATAATAGAGATTTATAAAAGAGGGAAACAATATAGAGAAGATTGGCATGTCAATGCATTCATGACAGATGATGCTAGCACCGAGATTGAAGCAATAAGGTTTTCTCCAACCTTAGTTTATAGTTAGAAGAATGCAAATTTTTAATGTTTAGTTTATACAGATATATGTTTTCCAATTTTTAGCATAAACAAGTTTCAATTTAAGAATTTTTTTTTAGAATACTACTTATGAACTTTGATAATAAATTATCTTGTAGATTATCCTTTAAGTATCAAGTCTTGTTATGCATTTGGCATGTGCATAGGGCGTGGCTGAAGAATGTGTACAAGTAAGTACATATTTTACTAAAATATATGAAAAATCACATACATAACATCATAACTCTATATTGTTGTATATAATCCAGATTTGTTAAAAATCAAGATGTTGGAACAAGAATATTTGGTAGACTAGGTGAGATAATGTATGCAATGCATGAAAATGAAGATGCCATTACTGATTTGACAATGAAGTTCATAGAGGAATTCAAAGAAGAGAAGGAATTCATTAATTACTTTCAGAATTATTGGTGCCATGATGAGAGTCGCATTGGTACGACCATCAAGATTATCTTTTATATTTTATTATGAATTTATATAATTTAAATTAATTATTCTATATGCTAAGATGTCATGTTTGTTTTTCTAGCGATGTGGGCAAAAAACTTTCGAAGCTTCCCTCATGTAAATCAAGAAACTAATGCTTCGATAGAGTCATATCACTCCCACATCAAGAGTCAACATCTAAGTGATCGTTCTAGGAAAGGCACAAGAAGAATGGATTGGCTCATCTATACACTTCTTCATAGGGTAGAGCCATTCTATAAAAATAAAAGATATTTGCAACAATTTGGATTTTTAACCAACTTCAAAAAGGAAAGATATTACATAAGTGCATTAGAAAGATCAAAATTAATACCAGATGCTGATTGCTATCAAGATGACCAACTACCAAACACATATAAAGTTAGAAGTCAAACTATTCCAGCAAAATGGTATTTCGTAAGGAATTTTGGACAAAATTTGCATGTATGTGATTGTGAATGGGCAAAAAGAGGAAACACATGCAAGCACGTGTTGAAGATCTTATATATTCTAAAGAGAAACACACACGATAAAGTTGTTGGTAAGTATCATTTAAAATCTAGCATTAATTTATTTACATTTTATTAAAAAAAATCTATGTTAACTATATTAGTCTCATTTAAAATTACAGAAGCTTCTACTCCATTGGTCGTTGATGATGAGGAAGTCATAAGAAGATTGAGTCATGACATTAATGTCATTGGTAATGATCAATATGATCTCTATAGTTAAATATTAAATGATTTTATGATTCTCAACATTAATTACGTAATATTTCAATTGTAGATGGTTGTATACTTTCTGGAAACCAAGATGTGCTTGAGGTTAACGTTGGTGAAGGTGACAAAACTAGTAAATTTCAAAACTATCATTTTTAATGAAATTTCAATATTTATCAATAATTTTGACTTTGTCATTACATTTGTATTGCAGATAGTTGGAATTTATCTACTACTATCAATGATAAGTTTCAAAAATCTGTTGATTATTTAAATTCATTGCTAAAAAATTTACCAACTAGTGATTATGACAAAGACATCTTTAGTCAATCTGTTGACAAATTTAGAGAAATTCATTCATCTCTTGCTTCATCTTCCAAATTTAAACCAATCCATGGCTCAAATAACATATCTATGAGACGAATAAGACCATGGTTTAGTCCAAGTAAAATGAAAAAAAGTCGTTCCATTCACAAAAAGCGTAAATCCCTCTCTAGAAACTTAAATAGTAGAGTTGAGGAGAATGAAAATTTCCAGTTCCCCTCTATAGGATGCAAAAAGAAAAAGAAAAAGAAAAAGGTCACAAATCGCTCAAATATAGCTATTCAAGAAGAAAGAGATATTATCAGGCAACAAGGTGAGTGTATTTTTAAGAAAAAGTATTTTTGTAATTACATAGCAATAATTCTTATTTTCATTTCATGTATTAATCATATGTCATTGTAGGTTTGGGTGATCGAGAAAGTATTCCACGACGTCAATTACCTTTCTCCATTGATCTAAAACATACAACAATTGGTGAAGTGAAGTCTCCAAATGGTAAGATTTTAGCTATTAAGTGTCTTTGTTACTTTTATAATAAAATACTTGGTTCGTAGTTCTAATCACTTCTTTATGTACAAGATACAATTATTAGAGATCAACCGTCAATGACCAATACTATCCCTGTCCATACCTTTGAACAAGTTATTGTAGGTAGTTATTAATTTTAATATTGTTTAGATTATTTACATAAATTAATTTTATACTTGAACATTTTATATAAGTTAAAATGTTAAATATAAGTTTTTTATGTAGATTTGGACGATCAACAAGATGCTCAACAACTTACGTTGCCCTTCTCTATTGATCTTAACCAAACATTAACAACAATGGATGTGATAAATACTAGACAAGGTAATGACATTATATAAATCAATGAATTATGAGTCTTTAGTTTGTAAATTTATTTTGCCAAAGTTTACATACGAAATGTTCATATTATTGCAGGATTAGATGATGAACAAAAAAATCAAGAATACATGCAACTAGATTCCATTGAATCTAATCAGGCATCAACAAAAAATGATGCAACAGAAGCCAGATATGGTAATGAAGTTATGAAATAAACATAATTATGAGTATTAAATTGACAACTATATTTTAAATTTTTTGATGATATATATTAAATGTTAATGCTTTTTTTGAATTAGATGATCAACAAAAAATTCAAAAAAGCATGCAACCATACTTTATTGATCTTAATCAAACAATAGCAAGAACGAACACAATGCAAAGTAGAGATGGTAAGGAAAATAAGAAATGAACTTCAATCAATTGTGTCTTTAGTTTGAAAATGAATTTTATTATTAACACAATATATTTGCAGGTGTTGATGATGTTTATATGGAGGATGGTGATCAACACTTTTTTGTAAATTTATCAAAGTGATAAAATTGGTTCTAATTATAAGAGAGGTCAATATAAGTCAAGACTAAGAGCTTCATTATGAAGGATTTTCAAAACATATTGTATTATTTTATCATCCAAATATTACATCCTTGATTTTGTGCTTTTACAAGGGATTTGATTTTGTCTTGTAGTGAAAGCATTATGATGCTTTGAGTTATATTTTGGTAAAATAGTTGTTCATCATCTTCATATATTTATGTTGTCTTGAACTTTGCATGTGTTATTTGATTAAAGTTAACATGTAACGTTTGATCCAACTTTAGTATTGCAATAACACAAATGTTGAAATAACATATATGTGTATGGTTATGAATAACATGGTCAAATTAAGCAATTTTTTTGTAACATTTTATATGGTTAAGAATCACGTAATTTTTCTCATTCTTACTTAGAAGAAAATAAGATGAAAAGATATAGAATATATAAAATGAAATGATTAAGTAGGTTAACTGTCTAAGAAATTATATTCAACATGGTTGTCTTATGAATTATTTTGTACAAAAAATTGATACTTGATAAGTAGGAGATCATTTCGATCGAGGAAACTCTGTAATTAAGCGCACTCAAGCTGGAGTAGTACTAGGATGGGTGATCTCTCAGAAAGTCTTGGTGCTTCACCCCTATGAGCATCACCTAGATCCAATGAGTGCTAAGTGTTACATTTATACTCATGAGAGATGGATTCATGTTGAATCACTACTCATGAAACATGGGTCAATGAGTTTGACTCAAAATCACACACTTAAATCTTGAGAGGAATATCAGAAATTGATACTTGCTTAGTTTGTTGTCATTAAATAAGTTTAATAAATACTTTACAATTATATTAAATCATATTACTTTACAATTATATTTTTAAAATTAAAACTAATAAAATTAATTATTATTCCTTTTATATTAAAGTAATATTATATATAATTTAAATTTTTGATAAATATATTAATTAATATTTTTATCTAAATAATTTAAAATTTTTATAAATTTGTCAAAATATTTTTTATCTTATTTATTTAAGAATAATAATTTTTTTTGCTATCTATAATATTTAATAATCTTATTTTTTAAACTAAAACTAATGAAATCAATTATTATTTCTTATAAGACTAAAATGATGTTATATATGAAATTAAATTTATGAATATTAAATAAGATTATTTTATTTCTGTTTAATTAAAAGCTCTTAAAATAACCCATCATGAGTATGAGAATCACCAACACTAAATATTGCACTACATAGGAAATGACCTACCATACTTCTTCGTCGTCTAACTTGAAGAGTTGGTGACACTTTTATCAATATACTCTTATTAGAAATCACATGTAATACCAAATAAGCTTGCCATCCTAAAAATGAATATGCACCAAATAAGCACCATTGTATTAAAATTGAATGGGCACCACTATGTCAAAATCACACCAATGCACAAAGTTCTACTTGAATAAAACCTCGTTGATCCTAGAAAAGGAGGAGACGAAGATATACATAATGATCAACCCTAGATGTAGAACAAGTGGCCATAGTAAGGAGGACAACAAATATGAACAAGATCAAGGAGATTAATAAGAATCTTTGAAGGTATATATGTACCCGCAAATGTAGTATGAAAAACAAAAATTGGAATAAAAGGTTGGGAGTCCCCAACTAAGTTGCAACTAATTTGAAAATTACTAGAGCATTGACATTGGAATGCGTGGATATCAATCCAATTACAAGAATCACTACACATCTCCATCCAAAGATCTAATCAAAATACTACACCCTTAGGAAATGGTGAGAATTGACACAATTTTGAGTTAGATTTACATCATTTATAATTATTTTTTATATGTCCTGATAATAACCTAAGACAAGACTATCAAGACTTGAAACCAAAATACATCTATAGAATCGTGTTCATTGGTAAATGGCAAAGACATAACAATTGATATAATGCATAAAACTAAAAAAATAAAAGCATACATATAAAATTTTGTACATATAATAATAATTAATGGATAAATATCTATAAGACATTATACATCACATTATAATAATAGTAATAAAATGTCCGCTCAAATCTCTATATGTTAAAGAAAAATTTACATTAATGAATCCTACAAATAAACAACTCAAATGACTTACAAAGTCAATATTCATTTAAAGAAAATAAAAAAAATGTATATGTTCAACTATTATCATTAAATTGGTCACATTTAAAAGAAATTCCATTATTGAATCGAATCGAAAACACTCTAATTGACTTAAAAATTGTGGATATCTTTGGTAGAGAAACTAGTTCTCTAACCAATGGGCAACATGGGAGAAGATTCAAAAATGGTCGGCTCTTAGTCACATCACACATTAAATACAAAGAGCAATTGATTGCAATGTGATGGTCATTTCAAGACACTGACACCTTTCCTCCGCTGTTCAACTGCTTTGAAATTTGTGATTTCTTTTCGTGATGATTGACGAGGCTGACGGAAATGCACTGACAGCAACCAAATGGATGGGTGCATTTTCATCCCTGCGTAGCCAGTGCCCAATGTGACAGCCTAAGCAGCCTTGGTGAAGGTACGTGAGGGCAGCTTATGCCATGGTACAAATCAAGCCCAAAAATAAAAATGATAGCTAGGTGAGAAAGTCTTTTTTTTTTTTAGACCAAAAAAACTTTAATTCTCCCCACAAAACATGCAACGACCCAATGTGAAATATGGAGAGGTGACGTTAGCCATGTCTCTTCGAAAAAGGTAAAATGTATAAAGCAAGTAAGGTAGCTTTGGTTTAATTATTTATTTTATTTTCTTTTCTTTTTTTCCTTGCAGGGCTCTCCTCCAATCAAAATAGGTGGAGGTACTTCTATATCAGCCCCACTCAATGCTATTTAAAACCAAGACCATCATTTAATGGAGTCTTGAAATGATGCACCTACTTGTCTAAGGGGAAAGAGGATAAGGTAAGGAGTTATGAAATAAAGAAAAGTGGATAGGATATTTGCTTAAGCTGTATGTCTATTTATATGTATTTATTATTATTTTATTTTATTCTTTTATTCTTTTTTATTTAAACATTTAATAATAATAAGTTCAAAGGGAATATTAACAAAATCTTTTTTTATGCTCTGTGGCAATAACATTAAATCTTGCTCCTCATACAAAAGGCCGTGAGCATTTTTGGTCTAAGAATAAATTTTCTCAAGTATTTTTTTTTTTGGCAAGTGTTAGATTTTTATTTTCTCAATTTATTTAATTTACCAAGGGGGAGTTTTTTTAAAAAAAATTAGAAGTAATAACGTTATATGTTTATATTGCTACAATAACATAGGAGTATTTCAATTCCTAATAATCACGAAATAAAAAAGATAGTCTATTATTTCAAATAATCTAATTTTCTTAACATAAATTGGGAATTGAATTCATAACATTTTGTATATGATCATTTCGTCTGATTAACATAAACTAAAAGAATACAATTTTTGAACTATAAGATTATCACATGAAAGATAAAACACTATTGCATCTATTTCCGATAAACACATGCATAAAACAAAATACTATAAAACTCAATGCAAGAACATTACTCAATCTTTTCTCCTCTATTAATCAACCTAGTTCAAGGCTTTTTCGGGAAAGAACCAGTAAGAAAACCCGACATCTTTGTCAATACATCAAAAATTTAAATACATTTTTACATAATATTACAATAAATTTTGAATTCTCTTCTCGATCCTTAACAACGAATCCTTTTCAATAAATTCAATGCATCAAGGGAATCATAGAGAAGACGAGAACTGACCCGAAGGAAAAATCAAACATAACATGAAGAATAATGCAAGCATGCATCCCCATCCCAGTTTTGCACAATTGGTTCAACATTGAACCAGACTAGGGGGAAGGTGGATTTTCCCAATAGGACACGTTGACCACAATACCATAACACAACCCTTTCGATGCTAAAATCTCAGGAACTTCCATTGTTCCACAAATGCTCATTCAAGGCCAACAATACAAAGATTTTCATTCTTTCACTTCTTCAAATTTCAAAATTTCAAAACTTGGTATGTGATGACAAGTAGGGGCCCATAACACCCTACCCTCTTTCCCTCTTCTAACCATGAGAAGAGACTCTGCACTATTAGGGTCCAACTAAAGCCCTTTCCCCATACATAGCCACTTCTTCCCTATCCAAGGGTGAGTAATGCCAAAACAACCCATGCAAAATCTCTTCGAAAATCAAACAAAAACATGAAGGAAAACCATTCAAGAAAACATGATTCAAACCCTTCCAAGCATACCCAACATACATACAAGCATTCCAATGAGAACCAAAATAACATGAGCATGGACCAAGCATGAAACAACATGAAACAATATGAACAACATAAACAAAGGAGATTAAGAACTCCTACCTCCACAATATGGTTACGGTAAAATGAACAAGTTGAGAAGAGCTTTTTCCTTCCTTTCCTTCAATCCTCAAACTTCTCTCTAAAACTAGAGATTGGGTAACAAAACAAAACTTCTCCAAGGTGCCTCTAAATAAGATCAAAACTCAACCACCTCTCAATTGCAATAACTTCTCCCACTTGCATAACATTCTAGAGGCTTCTAATCCACTAACCTAAGGTTAGCCTCTAAGTGGAGTTAACGTCATACAACCCATGGTAACAACATTCAATTTTTGCACTAAAAAAAATAGACTTTTTGAGTGACCATAAAAGTCAACAAAAGGGGCTAGGGAGGTGGAAAATGCCCCCAACCCAAACCCATACCCCTTGGTACTTAAATTTCATGATTTTAGGCCCTTAGGATTAATTAGAGACCTATCAAAAGCTAGGAATAATTTAGGACTTACTAACAACCCTCAAAATGCATATTAGTCACTAATCATGATTAAGATAATTAACCTCGATTACTTACTGATTAGCAAAAAAGTCACTAGCCTAGTCCGACTTAGATCTTTAGGTTACACGATTACCACCAACTATCATGCTGGAATGCATATACAATTCACAAGTGTCAAGTGACACTATAAAAACACTGTTATGAAACATTAACATTTACTGAATACAAAATGATACATTCATTCAAATCCATGTCACAAATAAAATATGAACAACGAAGTTTGCATCTTTCATCAGATTTAACCTTGGTTTCCACAGTTGGTACATAGGGTTCAGTTTTGTCTCTCCGTTAGATCTCCCAACTAATAAATATCTTGCACACTCATGGCACACATCAGTAGCTCAAGAAAATCACATACATATATCTTCAAAACTTATCTAGATGGTTACATTAATCAAAACATGAATCTTTCATATAATTTACTATTTAATTCATTTCTACTCACATTTAATCATCAACCAACACATAATCAATATAACATAACTTATTCCTTAATTCAGATTAAGCATTAGTACAATCATCGTTAGGCATGCATATACCTAAACATCATAACATCACCAATAGGGCATACGATACCATCTAAATTTCATATAACTTAATCATCGTGGTATCAAAATCAACATCCTCATTATTAGGTGAAAACACTTCGTACCATCATTAGTAAAAATTAATGTTTTAAATAGTCAAGGTGATGTATTAGTTCTTGAATCACTAAGCATCTATAAAAATCCACGAATCAGCTAATCTTAATTTGTTTTAGGAAATTCACAACATAACACATTATTTCATTTTTGATATAATCTCCTATAACAATTTTAACAGAGGATTCATATTTGATAAGTACATACGAGGAGGGTCCTTACATATGACAAGCTCAAAATTTGATAGACCGTATATGATGCAGGAGCATCCAGTGGTGTAAAGGATTTCCTATATCACCCAAAAATATTCTTAGTGTTAGTTTCTATTGAAAGTGTTTTTATTTTTGGATACCCATTTGGGTCAAATAAAGGTTTCAACTCTCATAGTTCCACTATTGATTTTCTAGGTTAGAGTTTTTGAGCACCTTGGGATACATGCCAATGTAGAAAATGGGTTATTTTGTAATTGAGCCATAATTGTGATGATTTAGAGGGTTTAAGTTGGAGGGATGATTATAATTGTAATTTAAAATACTCCAAAAAGAGAATTAGGTCAAAAAGCTTTATGGTTTTGTTATTGCAGTTTTAAGTTGCCTAGAGACCTCCTAAGAGCGCTTCAAAGTTAGATTTGAGGCACTAAATGGTCTCATATAGGCCCAAAAAATGGAGGACAAGAAAATCTGATCCATATGCCTATAGAGCACTTGGAGAGCTTTCCAAAAATGTAAATGATTCGTCAATCAGAGTCCTCGATCAAAAGTTATGTCTCCCAAAAGTTGGACTACCATTTCTAGATTCTACTAATTTTACACTAAATTCTACTGTGATTTCTAGAACCTTCTATTTTGGCGATGGACTCCAAATGGAATATTCTAGAATTTATTCCTAACCTTAAACCTAATTGGGGTTTATTTAAGGACATTTTTTGGCATTGTAAAGGTAGTTCTTGGTGGAGTTTGGGAGAAGGTACTGGAGGAGGATTTTCTCCAGATTTAGGCAACATTTTAACCTCATAGGGCATGTCTTAGAGTTTTTTTTTAGTGTAATGAATGTAATGGCATATCACTTTTGATAATAATATTTCCCTTTTCCTATTGTGTTCATTTTGGTCTTGGACTATCCCCTCATCAAGTGGTATCAGAGCAGGTTTTCCTGAGTATGTAGACAGAGTGCTGATTGTGAGGCAATTTGCACGGAGACTGTGTGGTTGTGGGTTTTGATACAAGAATATTCCTCTATGAAGGGAGCATGGTGGAAGGGTTGGAGTTTTTACTCTTGAGGTTAGAGCCCTCCATAGACAAGTCTAGGCATTATAGGAGGAGATCTACAGAGGGATGAATGTTGCCGTAGGTGATGAAAGTGAGGAAGAAAATGAAGAAGAAGGAAATATTGGGAAGGAAGGGGAAGGAGATGGAAAAGTCCTAAACCTAGTTGGGGGGAATATTTTTAGGGCCATTGCCAAGCTTGGAAAAAGGCATAAAATTGGCATCAACATATTTTTGAGAAATCTAAACCCAAATGAGTTGATTGACTAGATCAATGAGCTAGAGGAATATTTTGAGTATGAGGATATTGGGGACCCTAATAGGGTTAAGTTTGCAAAGGAAAAAATTAAAGGCCATGCCAAAATTTGGTGGCAAGAGATTCAGCTAGAAATAAATAGAAGAGGAAAGGAGAAAATCAAAAGATGGGATCGCATGTTGGACAAACTAAAGAAGCAGTTCATTCTTATTGATTACAAGCTTGATTTGTTCAAAAAGATGTAAGGGTTAAAGCATATAGAAATTTTTTTCCAGGATTACACAAAGGGGTTTTACCAAGTCCTTATTATGGTGGGGCATGAAGAATAAAACAAGGAGAAGGTTGCCCATTAACTTCGTGGGCTAAGACCTAGCATTTAGGAGGAGTTAAGTCTAGTTAGAATGACTAGCATTGAAGAAGCATACCAATTTTCCTTGCAAGTTGAGGAGAAGCTAAAAAAAAAGTTTGATGAAAGGAAAAGAGGGTACAATCAAGGAGGAAGGGGTGGTGATAGGTCATTTGGAGGCCGAAATGAGAACTAGAATAAAAATGAAGATGTGGGTACTAGTCGAAACCAAAGGAATGAGGGTTTCAACAGGTTTTGTGATCAAAACTTTGGAGATTAGAGAGGAAGAATTAGAGGACGTGGACAAAGTTCAAGAAGAGGATACTTCCATGGTACCTATTTTCATTGCAATAAAAAAGGTCATCATGCCTTTGAATGCCCTCAATGCCAAGGAAGGACAGATAGGAGAGCTAATGGTCAAGCAAGAGTTGCTTATGTGGATGATAATGCAAAGTCATCACATTCAGAGGATGCAAAAAGAGGAGAGATTCTAGTTAATGAAAAGGTCTTACTAAGTAGTGAGACTAAACCTAGACAAAGGAGAAGTTTGTTTCATGCCAAGTGCAAGTACGATGGTAAATGTTGTGATGTGATTATTGATGGTGGAAGCGCTGACAACTTGGTATCAAAGGAGATAGTCTCAAGGCTAAAGCTCAAGAGGGAGAAAAACCCCCAACCCTATTAGATTGTTTGGGTGCAGGATGATCATAAGGTCCTAGTTAGTGAGCAATGTTTGGTAAAGTTCAAGATTGGGAGTTACCATGAAAAGGCTCTCTATGACATCATCCCAATGGATTTCTGCCATTTATTATTGGGAAGGTCACGACAGTTTGATAAACATACTATACATGATGGTCATGCAAATACATACTCTTTGACAAAGGATGGAGTTCACCACAAATGGAAGCCCATGATAAAGGAGGTTAAAAAGTTATGCAGTAGTGCTAGGGTATTGTTAGATTGTGGTGACTGATCAGGAAAGTTCTATACATACTTCATAAATAGTGGGGTTCGGGGCATCGCCCCGAATTATTTTTTTTTTGGAAGTAGCCGACATATTATGGCCGACATATGGCTGACATGTTATAACCCTAAAGTGGTTTAATACTTGTATAAAAAGGGCTTAGGGTTGGGTATTTTTTATGTGTGTGGTGATACGAAATTGGTTCTTGCGGCGGTATTGAGTTGTAAGGGATTACGGATTGTAATCAGGTTGTAATCACTGGATTGTAATAAGATCGAACTTGCTGTTTGGTGGATGTAGCCCAGGGATTGAGTGAACCACGTTAAATCTTGGTGCCTTGTGTTCATTTCTGTGTGTTCTATTATTTTTGTTATTGGTTATATTTGCATGTAGTTTTTATTTCTGTCCGTGGTTTATCCTAACAAGTGGTATCAGAGCCTAGTTGTTTTTCAGTTATCCTCTGCAGGAAAGTCTCACGGTTAAGTGGGAGTCTCATGGTTGAGTGGGAGCAATGGCAGATGATGGTAAGTTGAGGGTTGATAGGTTTAATGGGCAGAACTTCCAGTTATGGAAGATGCAAATGGAAGACTATTTATATCAGAAGGATTTATGGAAGCCGTTGGAAGGAAAAGCCAAGAATCAGGGAACTATGTCAGAGGGTAAATGGGATCTTTTGGACAGAAAGGCACTCAGAAGCATTCGGTTATGCTTGGCACCATCGGTGGCATTTAATATTACAAAAGCAAAGACGACAGAAGATTTGATGAAAACCCTAGCGACACTGTATGAAAAGCCCTCCGCTTCAAATAAGGTATTTCTCATGAAGCGTTTATTTAATATGAAAATGGCAGAAGGTGGATCTGTTGCAGATCATTTAAATGAGTTTAATACTATTACTAGTCAATTATCTTGTGTGGGTATCAATTTTGATGAAGAAATTAGGGCTCTCTTGATTTTGTGTTCTTTGCCTGAAAGCTGGAATGGCTTGGTAATGGCGGTGAGTAATTCTGTTCCTGGATCAAGTACCCTAAAATATGATGATGTGATCGGTGTTATTTTAAGTGAGGAAACTCGTAGAAAATCCTCAGGTGGATCTACATCAGGAAGTGCTTTAAATGCACAAAGCAGGGGCAGAATGACTGAAAGAGGAAGTAACTCTGGAAATCGTGGGAAATCAAGAGGAAAGTCAAAGGGGAGGAGGTCTCAATCGAGAGGACCAAATGATTGCTGGTACTGTGGGAAACCAGGGCACAAAAAGAAAGATTGTTGGACTAGAAAGAAAAATGAAGGAGATAAATCAGATGGAGACAAAGAGGCAAATGTGGTAAGTAATAAATCTGAAGAGGATGCTTTGCTTCTGTCTTTAGAGAGTGTTGATGATTCATGGGTTTTAGATTCTGGTGCTTCTTTTCATGCTACACCTCATAGAGGTTATTTCATTGATTATGTCCAAGGGCATTTTGGGCTTGTTTATTTGGGGGATAATGAACCCTGTCAGATTGTTGGAAAGGGAAAAATTAAGATTAAGTTGCAGAATGGGAATCATTGGCTACTACATGAGGTAAGACATGTTCCAAAGCTGAGTAGAAATTTAATTTCAGCAGGGCAACTCGGTGATGAGGGTTGTGTAATTACTTTTAATGATAAAAATTGGAAGGTTTCAAAAGGTTCCCTTGTAGTAGCAAAAGGTGTGAAAGTAGGCACCTTATATCTTTGTACAGGTCATATTGTTCCTTCTACTTTGATTGTTTCAGAGAAAACTGAATATTCAGGAACAATTACTGCAGTTGAGCAGGGAGAACAAATAGTTGCTGTAGATTCTGATACAGCGCTGTGGCACAATAGACTTGGGCACATGAGTGAGAAAGGTATGAAAGTACTTTATTCAAGGAAAGTTTTACCAGGTCTAAAATGTGTGAATATGGATTTCTATGAAAGTTGTGTGTATGGAAAACAAAAGAGAGTGAGCTTTGTAAAGACAGGGAAGGAAAACAAAAAGGATAAATTAGAGCTTGTGCATACAGATGTATGGGGACCGGCTCAGGTATCTTCCCTTGGTGGCTCTCATTATTATGTTACATTTATTGATGATGCAACTAGAAAAGTATGGGTTTATTTTCTTAGACAGAAATTTGATGTATTTCAAACTTTTAAGAAATGGAAATGCTTGGTTGAAAATGAGACTGGTAAGAAATTAAAATGTCTCAGATCTGATAATGGTGGTGAGTATTGCAGTCATGAATTTGAAGATTATTGCTCGACTAATGGTATTCGTAGACAAAAAACTGTTCCAAGGACTCCACAGGAAAATGGAGTGGCTAAACGCATGAACAGGACTATAATGGAGCGCGCAAGGAGCATGAGGTTGCATGCTGGGTTGCCCTTACACATGTGGGCGGAGGCTGTCAATACTGTAGTATATTTGATTAATAGAGGTCCCTCTACTCCTTTGGGCTGTGGTATTCCAGAGGAAGCATGGACTGGTAAGAAGGTGAGTTATTCTTTTCTCAAGACCTTCGGTTGTGAAGCTTTTGCTCATATAGACTCTGAAAATAGAACCAAGCTAGAAGCGAAATCAAAGAAATGTGTCTTTGTTGGATATGGCATTAATGAATTTGGCTATAGGCTTTGGGATTTTGAAAATCATAAAATTATAAGAAGCCGGGATGTCATATTCAATGAAAAAGTGTTGTACAAAGATCTATTGTAGCAACATGAGAAGAAAGAAGATGATTATGTAGTGCTGGATGATACTCCAAAAGCTGGTGTTCCAGCCATTCCTCATGATGTGCAACAACTGCAACAAAAAATACCACACACACCAGTGAATGTTAGACGGTCAATAAGGCCAATTAGACCTCCACAAAGGTTTTCTCCCTCTTTGTATTCTATTTTACTTACAGATGCTGGTGAACCTGAAAGTTATGATGAAGCTGTGCAGGTGGATACTAAGATTCAGTGGGAGTCTGCAATGAAAGATGAAATGGACTCTTTGCTAAAAAATAAGACATGGGATTTGTGCAAGTTGCCTGCAGGTAAAAAGGCTTTACAGAATAAATGGGTTTACAGGTTGAACGAAGAGGAAGGAGGTAAGAAAAGATTTAAGGCCAGGTTAGTTGTAAAAGGATTTGCACAGAAAAAGGGAATTTATTTTGATGAGATATTTTCTCCTGTTGTTAAAATGACTTCTATTCGTACTGTTTTAAGTCTTGTGGCTACTGAAGATTTGCATTTAGAGCAGATGGATGTTAAAACAGCCTTTCTTCATGGTGATTTGGATGAAGAAATATATATGGCTCAGCCATAGGGTTTTGAGGTCAAAGGTAAGGAGAACTTAGTGTGCAAATTGAAGAAAATTTTATATGGCCTGAAGTAAGCACCTCGGCAATGGTATCTGAAATTTGACAGTTTTATGCATGAGCATGGATATAACAGGTGTCATTCAGATTACTGTGTTTATTTTAAGAGGTTGGATGATGATAGCTACATTATTTTATGTCTATATGTTGATGATATGCTTATAGCTGGGTCTAACATGCATCATATTAAGGGGCTAAAATGCCAGTTAGCACATGCATTTGCTATGAAGGATTTGGGGGCAGCAAAAAAAATCCTTGGTATGAAGATTTGCAGAGATAGGAAGAATAGAACATTGACGCTATCTCAAGCTGATTATGTTGAGAAGGTGTTGCAACGTTTCTCTATGGAGAATGCTAAAGCTGTCAGCACACCTTTACCTGGTCATTTGAAATTGACTAAGAAGATGTGTCCCAAGACACAGGAAGAGGAGGATAAGATGTCCAAGGTACCCTATGCTTCAGCTGTAGGAAGTTTGATGTATGCTATGGTATGCACTAGGCCAGATATTGCACATGCAGTGGGAGTCGTTAGCAGGTATATGAGTCATCCAGGTTTTGAGCATTGGAATGCTGTCAAGTGGATTCTCAGATATTTGAGAGGAACATCCAATAAGTGTTTACACTTTGGGGGCTCTACTACTGATTTACAGGGCTATGTTGACTCAGATTTGGCTGGGGATATTGATCCCAGGCAGAGTACTACAGGTTATGTCTTTACTGTTGGTGGGGCAGTCGTGAGCTGGGTTTTTAGGCTACAGAAGATTAATGCTCTCTCCACTACAAAGGAAGAGTATGTTGCTGCTACAGAGGCAGCCAAAGAGATGATATGGCTTCAGTTCTTCTTGGAAGAATTGGGACATCCTCAGAAGGATAATTATTTTTTCACAGATAGTCAGAGTGCCATTCATCTTGCTAAGAATTCAGCTCTGCATTCTAAGACCAAACACATACAGTTGCGGTACCATTTCATTCGGTTAGTTTTGGAGGATGGACAGTTAAAGCTGGAGAAGATACATACCAATGAAAATCCAACAGATATGTTGACAAAGGTTGTCACAAGGGATAAGCTGAACTCCTCTTCAGCTTCAGTTGGTCTTTTAGACTAAAATGTGAATAAAAGAACAACAACGTCCAGGGTGGTTTGATCCAGTGGGAGCCCCATGAGGTAGTTGTATTGCTACAGGATCAGTCTCCAAGTGGGAGATTGTTAGATTGTGGTGACTGATCAGGAAAGTTCTGTACATACTTCATAAATAGTGGGGTTCGGGGCATCGCCCCGAAATTTTTTTTTTTTGGAAGTAGCTGATATGGTAGCCGACATATTATGGTCGACATATGGCCGACATGTTATAACCCTAAAGTGGTTTAATACTTGTATAAAAAGGGCTTAGGGTTGGGTATTTTTTATGTGTGTGGTGATACAAAATTGGTTCTTGCGGCGGTATTGAGCTGTAAGGGATTACGGATTGTAATCAGGTTGTAATCACTGGATTGTAATAAGATCAAACTTGCTGTTTGGTGGACGTAGCCTAGGGATTGGGTGAACCACGTTAAATCTTGGTGCCTTGTGTTCATTTCTATGTGTTCTATTATTTTTGTTATTGGTTATATTTGCATGTAGTTTTTATTTCTATCCGTGGTTTATCCTAACAGGTATGTCTTGTTGATGGAAGAAAATTTATGGATGTCATGAAACATCAGTTGGTGTGTTATGCTTCAATTCCTAGAAAAGATAAGGAAGGTAGTAGTGAGATTCCACTTGAAGTTTCAGGTCTATTAAGTGAGTATAGAGATGTCATCTCTGATAATGTTCCAAAAGGGTTGCTGCTAGTAAGGCACATGAGTCATCAAATAGATTTAGTCCCTAGAGCAAGTTTTCCTAACAAGGCTACTCATAGGATGACTCCTATTGAGATTGAGGAGCTAAATAGACACGTTTAGGAGTCATTGAGGAAAGATTTGATTTGAGAGAGCTTGAGTCCATGTGCAGTACCTATAGTGCTAGCACCAAAGAAGGATGGAGAGTGGAGAATGTGTACATACTCTTAGGCTATAAATAGAATAACCATCAAGTATTGGTTTCCTTTGCCAAGAATGGATGATCTTATGGATTGTTTGAGTGGAGCTCAGTACTTCACAAAGATAGATCTCAAGAGTGACTATCACCAGATATGGATATGAGAGGGAGATGAGTAGAAGACTACATTCAAGAACAAGGAGGGTCTATATAAGTGGTTAGTCACACCCTTTGGACTAACCAATGCACCAAACACCTTCATGTGACTCTTGAATGAGGTACTAAAGAAATTTTTGGAAATTTTTGTTATTGTCTATTTGGATGATATTTTGACTTTTAGTAAGTCTTTAGATGTGCATTTATTGCACATTCATAGTGTCCTTGAAAGGTTAAGGGAAGAGAAACTATTGATTAATTTGAAGAAGTGTAGCTTTGTCAAAAAGGAGTTAGTCTATTTGGGGTTTTTTGTGTTAGCTAAGGGTCTCAAAATGGACCCAAAGAAGGTGAAGGTAATCTTGGAATGACCTACTCCAAGGTCTACCACTGAGATGAGGTTATCCATGGTCTGGCTAGTTTTTATAGGAAGTTCATTAGGAATTTTAGTAGCACATGTGCACCCCTAATTGAAAAAAAGAGGGGGGATAGAAAAGAGTTCAAGTGGACTACAAGAGCTGCAAGAAGTTTTGAATTGCTAAAGAAGAAGGTGACATAGCAACTTGTGTGTTGGCACTTCTTGATTTCAATAAGGTATTCTAGGTGGATTATGATGTTAGTGGCAGTGCTATTGGGGTTGTATTGAGCCAAGAAGGCAAACCTATTGCCTATTTTAGTGAACAATTGAATGATGCAAAGAAGAAGTACTTTGTTTATGATTATGAGTTCTATGCAATAGTTCAAGCCTTATAGAAATGGAGGCATTATTTGTTGCCAAAAGAATTTGTCTTGTATACTGATCACCAAACATTGTAATACCTAAATAGCCAAGGTAAATTGAATCAGAGACATTTGAAATGGGTAGGTTTCATGAAAAGCTATACATTTGTATTGAAACATAGAAGTAGAGGGTCTAATAGGGTTGCAAATGCATTAAGTAGGAGACAATTATTGCTGGTAGTAATGCAAGTTGAAGTGGTTGGGTTTGATGAACTCAAAAATTTGTACCCTAGGAATCTTGACTTTGCAGAGGCTTGGAAGGCTTGTAAAGAACTTGTTAGTCTAGACAGGACTAGGTGGCTAGATTATATGATTTAGGATGGTACGTTGTTCAATGGAAGTCAATTGTGTATTCCAAGGAGTTCTATGAGGGAAAACTTGATCAAGGAGAAGCACAGTAGAGGAATGGTAGGACATTTTGGTCGAGACAAGACCATTTAGATTATTAGAGAACATTATTTTTGGCCTCAACCATCATAGGATGTGAAGAAGTTTGTGCAAAATTATCAAGTATGTCAAATAACCAAAGGATTTAGTCACAATACTAGACTCTATCAGCCATTGCCTATTCCATCGAAGCCTTGGGAGGACACAAGTATGGATTTTTTTCTTAGATTACCAAGGACACAAAGTGGTGATGACTCAAAATTTGTGGTGGTTGATAGGTTCTCCAAGATGACACATTTCATTCCATGCCACAAGACTCATGATGTAGTGCATATTGCAGATTTTTTTTCCAGAGAGGTGGTGAGACTACATGGTCTCCCAAAAGGCATTGTTTTTGATAGAGATACTAAATTTATTGGGTATTTCTAGAGGACTTTGTGGAAGAAGTTGAAGATAGAATTGAAGTTCAATTCTTCACATCATCCACAGACTAATGGACAAATAGAAGTAGGGAATAGGAGTCTGGGTAATTTGCTGAGGTGTTTAGTAGGAGATAAGCCCAAGGGATGGGATTTGATTCCACCACAAGTAGAATTTTCTTACAATAAATATGTAAATAGAAGTACCAGTAGATCACCATTCCAAATTGTGTATGGGAGTAGTCCAAGGATTGCACCAAAGCTAAGGAATATGGAGCAAGGGGAGAGGACAAGTGCTGAGGTGGAAGAAATTACTGAACATGTCAAGAACCTACATGAGGAGGTACATGCACATATTACCAAGATCAACAAATAGTATAAGACTAGGATAGATCAAAAGAGGAGACATAAGGAGTTCCAAGTTGGGGATTTGGTTATGTTGTACTTGAGGAAGGAAAAATTTTCAGTGGGTATCTACAACAAGTTGAAGATGAAGAAATTTTGCCCCTACAAAATTTTGAAGAAACATGATTTAGGAAAAGCATGAGGTGGATTTGCTAGATGGGATTCACATTTATCCTATTTTCAATATTGTAGACTTAAAAAAATACCATGATGATGATGTAGATGAGAATTTGATGTTGGAGCCATGTCCAATTCCTACTTTTGTGAAGGAAGAGATTGCGAAAATTTTGGATAGTTGTGTGGGCCAAAGTACCAGAAATAGGTAGTATGAAGAATACCTAGTGAAGTGGAAAGGATGACTAGTAGAAGATTCAACTTGGATATGCGCAATGGAGGTTGCCCATTTTGGTTTTCCTCTACCAACTATAAAGTGATAGGGTCACTTTTCAATCTACCCTGGGTGTCTGATACAGGAGCATCCAGTGGTGTAAGGGCAATCCTGTATCACCAAAAAAATGCTAGTTTTAGTTTCTATTTAAAATGTTTTTAATTTTTGGATACCCATTTGGGTTGAATAAAAGTTTTGACTTTCATAGTTCCACTATTGGTTTTTTGGGTTAGAGTTTTTGAGCACCTTGGGATATGTGCCAATGTAGAAAATGAGTTATTTTGTAATTGAGCTATTATTATGATGATTTAGAGTGTGTAAGTTGGAGGGATGATTATAATTGTAATTTGAAGAACTCCAGATAAAGAATCAGGTCAAAAGGCTTTACGGTTTGAAAGTTATTGCATTTTAAAGTTGCTTGGAGACCTCCTAAGAGCTCTTCAAAGTCAGAATTGAGACACTAAATGGTCTTGTAAGGGCCCAAAAAATGGGGGAAGAGGAAATTTGCTCCATAAGAATATAGAGTACTTGGAGAGATTTCTAGAAATGTAAACGATTTGTCAATCAGAGTCCTGGATCAAAAGTTATGCCTCCTAGAAGTTGGACTACCATTTTTGGATTCTCCTAATTTTACACCGACTTCTAACATGATTTCTAGAACCTTCTATTTTGGTGGCAGATTCCAAATAGAATATTTTAGAATTTATTCCTAACCCTAAACCTAATTGGGGTTTATTTAATAACATTTTTGGCATTGTAAAGGTAGTTCTTGCTAGAGTTTGGGAGAATGTTGGCAAGAAAATCAAAGCTTTCCACTTTCTTTAGTTTATCAACCAGTCCCATCCAAGATTTGTTGAATCTTTTCCATCTTTCATTCAACTCCCACTGCTCTCACCTCTCTGTCACCTTTCTCTACCCATTCATTTTCCCTTATCGGGTTCCCATGCCACCACCTTTACTTTGATAGAAATCATCCCTCTCTATCACCTATTTATCTACCTTCCTATTATCATGATTTCATACCCACTCCCCACTCTACATTCTTGAGCTCCCTTTTATCAATATTTTCTACAGCTATGCCCCCAACTTCTATTGTTATCGAGCCCACTCTTCATATAAATCACCCTCTGTTCCTTGCTGGTATACCAGGATCTTCCTTCCTCCATTGTTTTGATGCATGTCACTCCTCTTCACTCCATGAATCTCATGCTATATCTCTTTAACCGTGCTTGATCATTCCACTATGCCTCTAACTTAGAAATTTGAATGCTCTCTCTCTCATTACCAAGCTCTTTGCATACCAGACCTAAGCCTCCCTCTATTCTCAAAAGTAGTCTCCTCTTTCATTATTGATCTCATGCAACTTCCTCATTAACATCATCCAATGTAGTTATTGAAACTGATACAGACCTAGATCACACAAAACCTCCTTCACCTCCAATCGAAGCAATCATAAGGAGAGAAGGAAATAATCCACTCAACAAGACTATCATAGTACTAAATACACACAAGAATAGAAAGGATAATTACAAATTCAAAATACTGACTTCATTAATCACAAAAACTCAAAATGTTTGATTGCATGCATGGCTTTCTAGCTAAAGGCTAGTGAGCTGATCTTTTTACTCTACTTTCTCACCAAGAAGAATAAATCTCTTGTAACTTCCCTCTATCCCTCCTATCTATATCGATTACATAGAGATGTCTATTAAAAATGATTTTTGATAGTTACAACCATCCACTCACTTGCCTATTCGGTTACATTCTTCTTGCTTTAATGAGATAAATCCCATTATCAATATTCTTGGGTGGTTAGAAATTTAATTTCTTTGCATAACCACTTTAACAAATGCACTGTGTTGTCTAATAATAGAGAATCACAAATGATTATCCCAAATGCCTAAGGACCCATTTTAATACAATTTTTGGCTACTTGCCACACTTTTTTTTTTGACATGCTCATATAAAATCTTAACTATTGGTCTCAGATTGGTTTTGACAATTGAGTGTCAACACACTTAACCAATTTTCATATAGAAGTTGAGTACACTATATATGCCAAACCATAGTATGTGTCGAGCTAGAATTCTAATAGGTGCCGAGTGACTATAGGTGACGAGCATGATACAGGCGTTGAGTGACTTCATGTGCCAAGTGAACCATATGAGCCGAATGATCTATAAGTGTCAAGTCATAGTTGATGTTGAGTGATCTACATATGTTGAGCAAGCCAAAATGCTATAGGTGTTGAGCAAACCAAAGTCATATATGTGTTGAGCACTAGTAATCCAGTATGTGTCAAGTAACACAAAATCTGCATATGATTTTGTGCTTCACAAACTCAAATGTAAACCATTTTTGGATGAATCATGAAGGGATTAAAAGATAAGATTGAATATTTTATTTTACTTATGTAATCAACATACAGCCAATAAGAAAAATGGAGATTGCATGTAATCAATAGGATAAATCTAAGGATTTGAGCAGGAAAATTAAGTTTGTGAATTCATTTCACACCCTAAGTCTTTGAAGCCTTTATAAGAAGGCATAGACCCCATGATAAGTAGTTGCTAAGAAGATAGAGAGCGAATTGTAGAACTAGTCAAGTACTAGGGGTGTCAAATACTTTGAGATTTGATCAGCAATTGCACATTAAGTTAGTTAGAATAGAGCAAAGGAATCAAATAGATATCAGATCTCAGAGGATCAAGATCAGAGAGAGAAGATCAAGTACCTGAATTCAGCAATCTTTTATTGTAAGCTATCAGGTTATTTATCTAATACTCTTTAGTAATTGTATTAGAAGAAAAATCCTATGTTACTAGGTTAGCTTAATAGCTAGGTTGTAGATCCTTTGAAAAGGTGATAAAATCCTTTAACATGGTGACACTTAATGTAAAGTGTTTGTAAATTCTTTAAACATGTCACTATTGACATAGTGTAAAGCCTTTAATAGGGCAGACCATCAAAAGTGGTCAAACATTATTGCTGCATTAATTTTTTCGGTATCATCCCCACCTCAATTTTACCTTCTCATTTTGGAGGGTTTCTGTGTTACCAAATTTGGTGTTATGTGTTGTGATGCATGTGTTTACTTTATGTTCATTTGATATCTTGACATGCATGCAATTTATTTTCAGTTAAGAGTTTTAAAGGGTAAAATGTATTACTTCTGATTCACCCCCCCTCTTAGAATTATTCTTCCCATTTGATTATTCCAAAAATTGGTATCGGAGCAAGGTTCTCACAAGGAGAAGCCTCACAACTTAGAGAAAAGATCCAAAGATGGAAGTCTTCAAACTTGGGAAGATCATAAAGAATCAGGTGATTGATGTGCACCTTACTCTACACAACTTGGAGGAAGCTAAAGAAGAATTGAGAAAATCCTTGAAAAGAAGGAAGGATATAGCCATAGCTGAAAATGGCACACACTAAAAGGAGATTGATACCACAAAAGTGTTTGCCAATGGAGATTCTAAACAATTTGATGCAGCAATAGCAAAACTGATGGAAAAGAATAGAGCTCAAGCAGAAGAGATAAGATCTCTCAAAATTGAGCAAGAGTCACAAGCCATGATGTTGTGTGAGATAACTGAACAGAAGAAAAGATCCATTGAAGATAGGGCTATGCTTGAGGATAATGAAAGGGCTATGCTTGAGGATGATGAAAGAAACCTTGCCAATAGATTGGAGGAGAAGTCAATAGAGCTTGCAAAAGTCTCCAACATGCATATAGATACCCTTAGCCAAATGATGAATGCTCATCATGATCTAAATGTTAAGGACATTGAGATCTCCACTCTGAAAATGCAAAATGAACAATTGTAGAATGAATTGAGAAGAGAAAAGGAGATAGCAAAGAGCTTCAACAAATCAAGTGAAGCCATTAAACACTTTGAACAACTACTGAAATCACCAAGATCCAACAATGACACTTTAGGATTAGGTTTCACTAGTACTGAAGAATGAGAGTCATCAAAAAGTGTAGAGGAAAGAAGTGACAAAGGTAAGAACACTAAACCCACTTGTCATTTATGTGGTAAAAAGGGACATACTTCTAATGTATGCAAGAGTAGGAAGACCAATCAGTAGGACAAACCCAAGAACAAGGGTTATTGTCACAAATGCAATAAGCAAGGACACCAAACACAAGAGTGCAAGACCAAGACCATGAGGACACCAAGATTTAATGGTCATTGCTATGCCTGGAAGAAGTATGGTCATAGAGCTTTTGAGTGTAGATAAAAGCCTATGTGGACACCTAATCATCCTACAAAGAGAAATAGCCCTAGAAATCACTACAATTGGGATTACAATACCAGGCAAACTTGTCACTATTGTTAGGAGTATGGGCATGTTCCTGAAAATTGAATAAGAACACATTTCAGAGGGAACTACAATAGATGGTTAAGTCAAATCACATGTTTTAGTTTCTTGAATACTAGTCATATCAGAAAGAATTCCCCAACAAGGTCCAAGGCACCAAGTTCTGAGTTCAACAAGGGAAAAGCAAAGGTTGATGTTGAACACATTAGAGAAAAAATGAATAAAACATGGAAAAGAAGAGATGGAGCTAGCACATCCAATGGAGGGATCACTTCACCCAAGAGGTCAAGTGGTCACACCTCATCCAACTAAGCATGGATAGGTGTATGAGAATGATATACAAAGATATAACATTCATCAGTCCCAAGACAAACAAGCACTACAAAGAAGAAAACAACATGAGTAAAGATGCAAAGTTAAAACTTGAAGTTTCTGCAAGTATTGCTGAGCTATCCTTAGAAGCTGAGTGAATGTCAATATATGCCAAGTTTCTAGTAAGAGCCAAGTGATTGGTCACAACTGAGTTGCCAATGGAATCCGAGTTATGTTGAAATCTTCAAGAGCCGAGTGTACAGCTCTATATGCACTAAGCATTTAACGCTATGTTTTGAAGCATATAAGTTCAAATTTTTTATCATATCTCATCATTTGAACGAAGAGAAAGAATGAGAAGAGCACATAAGTGATTAACGAATAGCATTGAAGCTTTTGCATGGATTACAACACAGATCAAGCACCATTTTCATCGATCTAAGGTATTCTTCAAGTGCCAAGTTGCACAATTATAAAGTTTTATACCTTTTGAAACCCTAAATCTCCAATATGGCTTTTAGTTCCAAAAACCCTAAGGAATAGGAAGGTCACAAGGTTCAACTGGTTAGCAATGAGGTTAAACAACCCAACTTTAGGCTGATTCTAGAAGTAGCTTATAAGAATGACCCTGCTAGCACATTGTCCATTATTCCACCCAAAGTTGTGATGGTGCAGGATGTAAGGAAGTGCTATAATTGTAAGGTAGGAGCAATAGGAGACCTAGAGATTTTTCAAGCATATGATAAACTATGTGATAACAGAGTTTTGAAGGATGAATTTCAAATAGTTGAAAAAAGGGCTTAACCCATGCCCTAGTTTTCCCCACAATTTTCAAAACTAAATGGATAAGAATAATTCTAAGCCAAATACATGATGGTTGTTTATGGTTGGAAGGAGGACCTGTAAAGATAACAAAGAGAATCATGCATATGGTTATAGGTTTTCCAACCTCAGATCGGCACAAGACCCTACATAGTGATTCTAAAGAAGCCCTTGAAAGGAACACAGAGGTTAAATGGAACAAGAGGGGCATGACCATTGATACAATTATAGATCCCCCTCTAGATTTTGCAGTGAAAGTGATATCTCACAAGTTTTATCAATCAAGCAGATTGAATAGTGTTCCTTGTATTGCTATGGATATGGCTTACAAAATTTTCAAGAAGGATCATACATATGATTTGGTAGAATTGTTGTTACAGCAGATCATGGAGAATCTAGGAGCAATTAGAAGATCAAAAGGTTCTCAGTGTAAGTTTGGATCAGTCCTGGTCTGTATATTTTTCTATGTTCTGGAAGAGTTTCCTTCTATAGGAAAAGTTAACTGGAAATCAAACAAGTTAGCCATTACTCAAATCAATGAGTACATTAAGAAAATGGGAGACAACTTTGAAGCCCAAATGACAAGTTACTTTGAGGATTTCAAGAAATCCATGAAGCAAAGACTTAGGATACCAGTTTCCCTAGTGGAACAACATATCAATGACATCTGCTTCTTAGTTGACATTGATCATACTTACATCCAAGCAGTAGATCCAAGGGTTAGATGGCTAAGGCTATTAGGTTATGAACTAGACATTGATGAAGCATTTGTAGTAATCACAACATTGCTAGTAGAGAAAATAAGAGAATCCACTTTGGCGCAAGTGATGCCAGAATTGACTAGAGGTCAAATTGTAAAGGCAAATAAGAAACATGGGGGCAAGTTTGAACCAAAGTATAGAGCATTTAGCATCTTGAAAAACAAGATTGAAGAAGTTGTCAATAAGTCCACAAAATTGTGGAAGTCAATATATAACTTGACTACTGACAAAGATGGAAAAGAAGAGGAACAAAACACAAAGGGGTAGGATCAAGATGCAAATAAGGCTGAGACCAATGAGAAGGAGAAGGAAGAGAAACAAAAGGAGGAAAAGGAAACAGAGAAAGGAGAAGAAGAGAAGAAAGATGAAGAGGAAAAGGAAAAAGGATAAGAGGAGGAGGTGGAAAAAGGAGAGAAAGTGGCAACAATTGATCAGCAGTAGCAGCAAGAAGAAAAGAGTGTGCAAGACACACAATTGCCACCTCCTAGCCCTCCTCATCTCATCATCACATCTGTAGACACAATAACTATGAAAGATGTTCCTGATGAATCTTGTCAGAACATCAATCCATTAACTACAAAGGATCTCACAAAGATCCTTGACCAATCCACACAACAAGCAAAATTATGTACAAATCCTGTATTGGTCAATGTGGATGAGTTGAAAAAGGCAGTAGCTAACTCACTTAGAGATAAGGTGAATCCACAAGAATCACCTATTGTCATCTCTACAACTAGCAGTGATCAAATTTTCATGCTTCCAACAACATTTCAAATAGTTGACACATTAAGAACAGTTGACACAATACAATAGGGGAAATAGGACAGATTACTACATCTGATCCTACAATACAAAAATAAGGTACACCCCAACTAATTGTAATTGATTCAAGAAGATCAGAAGAAGACAAGAACACACTAAAGGAGGAGGAGCATGCTGCAATACAAACATTAGTAGAACTACCAACTACTGGCACTCCTACAAAAGTCCTTTAGAAGCCAAGCACTGATGTAATGCCATTGCAAATTTTTGCACCAGGCTCAAGCTCAACAAAGGTAACAATTGTACTTCACTATGGAGACCCTGAGTTAGATGAAGAAATAGTCATACCTAGATATGACTCAAGAACAATAAGTATAGAGAAAATCATAGAAATGTAGGAAGCATTGAATAAGAGAAAGAGGCAAGAAATACACAGGAAGGAGTATAAACAAAAGCAAGCATTACATGAGATCAAGGACATCTTTTTGGATGCCTTCAACTTGCAGCCACCTAATGAAACCAAGTCAATAATGGAACATCTGTCAGAAATTGTAGAATAGGTGACAAATGAAGACTAGGAAACCAATGTGAAACTCATGGAATGGTCTAAGCAGAAATTCCAAGGAAAATTCAACAAAAAAATATCAAGTGAAATAGCACTTTCACAGGTAGAATTGGCTAAAAAGATTGAAAAGACAAAGACTATACTTGAGAATTTATTCTTATTGTACAAAAAGTTGTGTAAATTTTTATATTTCACATAGGAGACAGCCAAAGGATCCTGAGCTTGGAGTGAAATCTAAAGATTTCTAGCATGCAACTACCAAAAGACCCAACTCAGAGTGAGAAGCATTTTTCCCAAATGCTTCACACACAGAAAGAATTAGCTACACTAACAACTGAAGAGGCCAACATCAAGGCCAAACTAATGCAGATACAATCTTCCATTACCCCACATTTGGAAGTACTCCATAAAGAATAAGCTTATGCTGAGACTGTTCTAAATAAAGACCCCAATCTTTCTACTTCAAAGGACTTGTTCATCTTGTAGCAGAGACTACCATCCAACACAAATCATTGGAAATTTATTTGGTGAATTGGGATGCAACTCTCAAGATGATTATGGAGGTAAATAGTACATTTTTGGCAAAATATGGTCTTAAACCTTAGCATCCTTTGACATAAGTGTCAAAATGTAATGTCCCCATTTTAGCAGTTGACCAAGTGTGTGTGTGTTAGCCTTGTTCTACATGGTCTCGAGGGCTAACAAAGGGTTTAATGGGATCCTGGAGTGTTTTGGCCTAGTCATTTCCAGTTTGGGCCAAAACGAAGTTGATTTACTCAGTTTCAAGCATACTTACTATTTTTAGTAAGTCAGCAGGACATAGTGCAGGTCAATTTTGGTGATTGTATTTGATACTCCTCGGTGAGAGCTTTTCGATGAGCTATCACTCACATTATTCAGAGTCTGATTGCTAATACATTTTAATGCCTGAAGTTTTATTAAAGTAACGTCTAATTTAATTGTAAAATATTAAAGTGTTACTTTAATATTTATTTTATGGGGATGTGTACCCAAGGGAGACATAAGCGGTATTTTAATATATGTTTTATATATTACACATCTTTTATCCACATTGCCCATATGAGTTGAGCGGACCCTTGGAAATAGAATAAAAGGAAGCATTTGTGGCTTCATTAGACAAGTTGAATATGAGAAGAAATTGGTGTGTGAGTTGCAGCTCTGTTCTTGACATTTGAGGATATTTATCCTCTCTTGTAACATTCTAGATGTCATTCCCTTAGGGTTTGGTCTTTGGAATTCTTTGTTATCGGCTTCATTATCAAGCAGTTTAGTTGCATTTCCAGCTATAGGCAGATTTGGTATTTTGCTCATATCTTCTTCACTACTTGTCCGACGCTTATGCCACTTTGAGGGAATGATATTACAAAGGTAGTGGACTGATTGAAGGACAAAGTACTATAGCAACACTGTTCATGTGGCACTATTCACGCAACACTATTCACGCGACACTATTCACATGACACTATTCACACAACACTGTAGCAACAAGTTTGAAAGCATGGGTTGGAGTATTATGTCAATAATGCTGAAGTAATTAGTGAGTTGATAAATCTGCCATGTATTTGGTTTTATGAATTCTGAAAATAACATTTTATTGGCAGCAGTTCATTTCCACTTTGCATATTATTGTAGTTTATTTCTTGTTTATGTTGTATGATACCAATTCCATGCACAAAACACAAAAAATAAATAAATGTTTGATTTTCGAAGTTATAAGGGGTTTAAAACATTAAACGAAGAAATAAGAGGTTGAATGCAAATTGTTTGACATAATTCCTTTGAGCAATTTAGTTTATTTTTTTGGGACATTCAGGGGTGCACATTACAGTGGTATCAGAGCTATAAGTCCTGCCATCCTATGGAGGTCTTATAGGGAATTTGGAACAGTCGGATAGAGGGAAAAGTGTTTGACATAACGTCAAAACACTAAAATCAGAAAAATAAAATAAAAAATAGGCTAAGCATTTATGTTTGAGCATGCGATAGGGGCCTTATAATTTCCGCGATACCAGAGCAAGACAAAATAGGATTTCAGACTTGCAAAGAAAACAGTCTAGTACATTCGTGCAGGTGGACATTGAATCCAACCATACAGATAGAGGAGATATTATTTGATCAGGACAACAATATGGGTGATTGAGATGACAGGAATACAGGATTAGGCAGAGGCAGGAGTGTCGGTCAAGATCAGCGGGACGTAATGTTCAGACAGTTACTGGATACATTAGAGTGGGGGCAGCGTATGCAGCAGGAGCAGAATAGGCGAATGGACATGATGTTGCAACTCATGGCTAGACAGATGGGTGTCAATATTAATCTAGGTGATGCCAACAACAGAAACAATAACAATGAGGGAAACAATAAAAATGGGGGAAACAATAACCATGGAGGCCAAGGCAACAACAATGGTCCTGAGAATAACATTAATGGTAATAATGGACATGGCAACAATGGGAATGAGGCTGATAACTTTAGACACGTTGAACGCCCAACGTGGACTGTGAGCTTGAGACCTCTTCTACCCACTTTCCCACCCAGAGATCTAGTTCAACTAGTAAATGAACTGCAGATTACTAAGTTACAGGACCAGTTCAAGAGGGACTGGGAGGCTAGTGGATCAGAGTTTTAGGCGACTATTTCCCTCAGAGATTATATGGACTTGAGGATGAGACACATGCCTAGAGTAGGAGGGAGGAATCAAAACCTTGAGCTGAGAAAGAAAGTTGGAAAACTTTCTTTACCTTATTATGATGCTTCAGGGAAGATGACTGCACGAGCTTGGGTGCAGAAGGTAGATACATACTTGCAACTAAATCCTATGCCTGAGGAGGAGGCTATCAAGTATGCGACTATGCACTTGGATGGCATTCCACATGAATGGTGGCATCATGGCATGGTGACTTTGGGGCATAATCAGATTACATCCTATGAGGAATTCATCGAAACATTGATTGAGAGATTTGACACTAGGGATCCCGAGTTACATTTCAAGGAGCTAGCACAGTTAAAATAGTTAGGTTTTGTGGATGCTTACATTGCCGAGTTTCAGTGCTTGTCTGTACTTGTTACTGATATCTCTCCTAGGAGATTGGTGGTGTTATTTTGTGATGGTCTTGCTGATCCATTACGAGGTTGGGTGAAGGGACATGATCCACTCACCTTAGCTGAAGCAACTAAAAAGGCACGAGATTTAGCCCCTTCAATATACAAAGGAAAAAACCATTCAACAAATTCTTCCTACCGCAAGGACAAAGACAAAAAACTATTTCAGAAAGAGTATAGCAAACCCAAAGAAGGATCAAAAGGACTAGACAATGAAACTTTGAATGAACTTCAAAAGAAGAAGTTGTGCATCCATTGTAGAGAGCCTTGAGACTTATCTCATAAATGTTCTCTCAAGGCTAAGGCAAATCAAATGGAGTATTTTTCAGCAGAAGAGTCAGAGTGAGAGGGGGAGGATCAGCACTCCGTTTCAGATGAGGGTAACACTATAGAGGAGAGCAGCATTACTAAGGATGATAGATCATAGATGTTACCAATAACAGTGCCGGACTTCAGAAACTTAATCTAAACTGAATGCCCGCATCGAAGCAATTGTTCAAAATGGATCTATTGTCAACGTTTTTCTGATCTTTACATTTTTGTTCAAATCTACAAATGCATCAATTTTTTTCAGAAATTTAACCAAGATTTGGGGAGAATTTACCAAAATCTATGTGAAATCATCCAAATTTGGCAGAGTTTACCAATAATCGGGTAAAACTTTTTTGATCTTTGCAAATATATGTGTTTATGTCTTCATATGTACAAAGGTATCAAATACTTTCAGATGTTTATAGGGGATTTGAAAAGTTTTACTAAGATATTGGGAGATTTTCGCAAGCTTGTGACTATATTGGAAGAAATCTACTTATTTCATTACATTCAGGCTTTGTCAAGCAAGATCAATAGCTCACATGCAAACATTTGAAAGATCGGAGGGAAAAAAACTACGAAGATTGATGTCCCTAATCCTCTGCACACTATATTCGTAAATGTTTTCTTATAATTACTCTCATTATTATTGTTGTTTGGTGTTTAATTTTGAAAATATTTACATAAGATTTATGGAGAAATCACCGAAATCAATTTGAAATTGTACAAAGTCGGCAGAAATAACCAATAATCAGGTAAAGTCTTTCGTATTCAAATGAATGGAAACATAAAATAGTTTTAGATATTTACAGAAGATTTGGAGAAATTTTACAAGATTTTGGGGAGATTTTGAAAATTTGAGAAAATATTAGAAAGATCTCAAAAAAATGTCAAAAATGATGTCTTTGCACTCAATATATTTATCATTTCAATATTGTTGTCAGCTTTAACCTGCTAGCTTCTAGAATTTGGAGCAACATAGACTTTATTATTTGCAATATTTTGCTTGCTCTTCAATCTGCATTGGGAATTTGGCTTTTTAAAGAGGTCTCATCTGAATCTGATGGGCATCTCACAATTTAGATATAGCTAAATCATGTGCTTTAGCTATGAGCATTCCTAAAAATTGCTAAATGCTCATCATAATTCATCTTTTAAAAAAGTTCCTTCTTAATAACGTTAGAAATTTAGAAAATACAAGGTTCCTTCTTAATAACATCAAAAAACATGGCTGCATAGACAACTTCCAATTCATCTCTTTAAAAGGTTCTTTCTTGATAACATTAGTAAATATGATGGCTGCATAGACATCTGTTTTCGTAATGAGCAGTCCTACAAATTGCCAAATGCTTAACATAATTTAGCTTTCAGCATGTTGGCTTAAAAGCCTTACTTATTTTTTCAGATTTGGGCGGTTGTCTTAGTTTGATAAGCAAACTAAGTTGTTGATGATTTATGCTAGGGATAAAAATAGAGGGTCTCAATTTGGGTGTTTGTCTTAGTTTGATAAGTAGACTAAATTGATGATTTACACTAGGGATAAAAGAGGAGGGTCTCAATTTTTATGAAGCACACTTTTCTGTGGTTAAATTCATGAAAGGGTGTCCAAAACTTGAATTTAAAATCAGGCAAGCATATTTGATCTCTAGCTATATCAAACTCACATTTCTGTGAAAAAATGTTCAAATAAGTTTAAAAGAGTCTCAAAGACCCTCTCAACAAATTAATTGATTTTGATGCATCATAAGGGTGAACTTCTATTTTCTTCTCTTGCATATATTCAATATGACAATTTAATATAAGTACTAAATTCTATGAACTACTCAATTCTATGAAGTCATAAATGAGGCACATATTTATGATCTAGTCAAACCATCCTAAACATTGTCTTCAAAAAACACAAATCTTCCATGGTTTCATCTTTAATAGGATGTGGTAAAAGTCACAAATTAGCAAATCATGAAATTAGATTAGGTTAAACCACAAGGGAGCTCCAAAAACAACTCTATTGAAGAAAAAAAGAAAGTGGCCTACATGTCTTAATTAATTTTCCCATCAATTAGCTTCTCTTCTAAAAACAAGATGAAAAACTCAAAGGTTATAGTTTAGCCATATTGGTTTGTCCATCAATGAACTTTATTGAATATGTTAGAAATGTGTTAGAGCCCAAAGATTTATGCCATACCAAGTTAGAACTAACTCACCCCACAAAATCTTTAGTAATTTGAGGAAGAATATAGAGCTTGAATATTGCTTCTCTTTGATAGGGATTTTCCAATGACCATAAGCTTGTACTTTGTAGAGGATGTTTGTGGATCCCATTTGAGATGTCTCTTTCCACATAAAAGTTTACAATTTTCTAATTATTTTACTGGTCTCCACTAGATTTCACAGGCAAGTAATAAAAAAAATTAGTTTCTCCATAGATGGGTATTGTTTGGAGGATTGACGTGATAAAATGTGAACGCAAGTTCTAGAGTGAGGATTGATAGGACAAAATGTAAATGCAAGTTCAAGAGGGAGGATTGATATGATAAAATGTAAATATAAGTTCGAGAATGTTTGAGAGAGAATATCTTGTTATCTGTAAATTTCAAGTGATTTTAAGGAGGCGAGGGTTGCATACTAATACTAGTCTAAGACAAGCTTCACAACTTTTCTAAATGTCTGAACAAGAAATATGATTGATGAGGGATGCACATTTGTATCTTTGGGGAGTCACAATGAAGGTTCCCAACTAATAGTGGATCAAGGAGCATTAAGGTATATTGCACTTCTCTTGGAATATGCATTTGAAGAACTAGTAAATAAGGTTTTTATCATGCATCCCCTCTCTCTTTCTATAATTCATGTTTTCCCATACCCTAGGATGTTTTCCTCAACTCAATGGGTTAATCATTTAAAGGACCACATGGCATAACTAGTAGTTTCACTTTAATGTACGTGTAATGATTAGGCAATAGGAGTAAAAGAAAAGGTGTTTGATTTAATTACCCGTTTCATCTATCATGCATGTCTGGAACTACTTTTTAAAAACACCTTGATAATACATAATAAAATATCTTTTTCTCGTACATCCGAAATAATATAATCCTATTTCTTCAAAAATAGGTTCATATTATTCAACCCTTTTTAACTAATAAAATTTGAATAAAATAAATTTTAAAATATATTTAATTAAAAAATTGCAACTTTACTTACCATAAAAGTAATATTCTAAAGAAAGATTAGAAACTTGTAGTTTAATTTTTAGATATTTCACATTGCATGCATGCATGGGAAGAGGGATGTTTTAAATTAAAGAAAAATAATGTACACATCAATAATCATAAATGGAAGTCTTGGATTTATTCAAAGAAGAAAGTAATTATCAAATCATTGCGAGATATAGATTTTGGTTATGAATAGTAATTTATGTTTTTCATTAATTCATACAATGAAATAATTTTAATTTTAATTATTAATTTAAAATTAAATAAAGAAAACTAGTTTTAAATTTGATTACTAATTTAAAATTAAATAAAGAAAAGTTTGTTTCAAATTGTTCTTTAATTGAATTGTTTAATTAATAAAATATTTGATTTAAAAATTATTTGAAAACAATATACCTATCAATAAAACAAATTGTAACAATGGAAAATGGCATCCAAGCAAGCATGGCATCCTCCAAGACAAAAACTAGGGTTTGGCAGAGATGCTTTAATAGCACCCTAGTTACGCAGAGATGGCTAGTTCGGAGGGAGTAGGTTTTACTAGTCAAGGGCATACGTGCATACTGGTTTGGATGGCGAGGCATTTGGAGGCTCAAGGTAGTTTTCTAACATCCCCTGGGATATATATGTAAATGATAGGAGGCCTTCACGGTGGACTGGTAACTAACCAGGCTAGGTTTTTCATAACAGTCAGAGGCCTGGGAGGAAGGGGAATGGGGTTCCTCAACATTTTATGGGAGATTTGGCTATACCTCGTCATTTTGACTTCGAGTAGATTGAATGAAAGTCTTGGCAACTGAAATAGGTCCAACAAGACAAAATGGCGATAGTGGGTATGTCTTCTGACACCTTAAATAAAAAAATATTTGTAGGGTTTCTACTCTCCCTGTGCAAAACCCTTCCTAGAGTGAATTTGTTAAATATCATTATCATGGTGTGTGTTCTCAAGACCATTATAGCACTCAAGAAAAGTAAGAAATGTGGTTTAAGCTTGTATTTAAATAATGTGTGTTCTTTTTTACCCAATTAAAAATAGAAGCTTAAATCACACTATTATGAACTATGGGAATCATATATCTTTAAAAGTAACAACTTCTATTAATGCCACCAAGTTCCTATAATCCTATATGGAAGGGAGCCCATTCTAAGAGGTCTTGGATATGAACTAGGTAATGGTCCACCTATAATAGCTTGAATGCTTTGATAACACCTTGAAGAGTACAAGATGACGTATTATTTCTTCTCAATATCATCATCCATAAAGAATGCCAACTCAGTAAGGCATGGGAAATAACCAATTGTAACTACTATGTAGTATAATCAACCAATAGAACAATGATATTTTGACATTCTTTGTTAAGCCAAATTTTAATTCACAGAATCAAATAATATGTTCAATAAATTATTAGTGTCTCTTTTTCAATAAGAAGAGCAGTAACAAACTCCATTTTCTTTTGGACATACTCTTCAAATTCATTAGAATTTAATTTTGTAATTCTTATAAAGAATTCATGAATCAATATCTCACTTCCCAAATGAGCTTCTACAATATGCTACAATGGTTCTCTGCGATGAATTGCTGAAAAATATTTCAAACATTTTATATTCCCCTCTTTTCATTTGTGGCATCAGATGCATTGGAAGTTCTCCCATCATCCTCATATGAACTTCCTATTTCAAACAATCCCTCTCTTCACAATACTCTCCATTTCTTCTAAACTTGGAACAAACCAAGGCATATAGAATGAGTCCCATTTCTCTTTTTCAATAATACCATGCCTAGAAAAATCTCCATATTATTCTACATTTTTTAAATTGACACTCTAACAAGATACCCTCTTGAATTTAGGATTTCACCTCCTACAAAATAAATAGCCATACAAGAAATTTCCTAAACTAGAACTCATCCTAGGGTATGGGAAAACATGAATTGTAGAAAGAGAGAGGGGATGCATGATAAAAAAACCTTATTTACTAGTTCTTCAAATGCATATTCCAAGAGAAGTGAAATATACCTTAATGCTCCTTGATCCACTATTAGTTGGGAACCTTCATTGTGACTCCCCAAAGATACAAATGTGCATCCCTCATCAACCATATTTCTTGTTCAGACATTTAGAAAAGTTGTGAAGCTTGTCTTAGACTAGTATTAGTATGCAACCCTCGCCTCCTTAAAATCACTTGAAATTTACAGATAACAAGATATTCTCTCTCAAAAATTCTCAAACTTATATTTACATTTTATCATATCAATCCTCCCTCTTGAACTTGTATTTACATTTTATCCTATCAATCCTCACTCTAGAACCTGCATTTACATTTTATCACATCAATCCTCCAAACAATACCCATCTATGGAGAAACTATTTTTTTTTATTACTTGCTATGAAATCTAGTGGAGAGCAATAAAATAATTAGAAAATTGTAAACTTTTATGTGGAAAGAGACATCTCAAATGTGATCCACAAACATCCTCTACAAAGTACAAGCTTATGGTCATTGGAAAATCCCTATCAGAGCGGAGCAACATTCAAGCTTTATATGCTTCCTACTAATTACTAAATATTTTTGGGGGTGAGTTAGTTCTAACCTAGTATGGCATAAATCTTTGGGCTCTACCACATTTCTAGCATATTCAATAAAGTTCATTGATGGACAAACCAATATGGCTAAACTATAACCTTTGAGTTTTTCATCTTGTTTTTAGAAGAGAAGCTAATTGATGGGAAAATTAATTAAGAGATGTGGGCCACTTTCTTTTTTTCTTCAATAGAGTTGTTTCTAGAGCTCCCTCGTGGTTTAACCTAATCTAATGTCATGATTTGCTAATTTGTGGCTTTTGCAACATTTTATTAAAGGTGAAGCCATGAAAGATTTTTGTTTTTTGAAGACGATTTTTAGGATGGTTTGACTAGATCATAAATATGTGCCTCATTTATGACTTCATAGAATTGAGTACTTCATAGAATTTAGTATTTATATTAAATTGTCATATTGAATATATGTAAGAGAAGAAAATAGATGATTTGTTCACCCTTACGATGCATCAAAATTAATTAATTTGTTGAGAGGGTCTTTGAGACTCTTTTAAACTTATTTGAACATTTTTTCACAGAAATGTGAGTTTAATATAGCTATAGATCAAATATGCTTGCCTAATTTTAAATTCAAGTTTTGGACACCCTTTCATGAATTTAACCACAGAAAAGTGTGCTTCATAAAAATTGAGACCCTCCTCTTTTATCCCTAGTGTAAATCATCATCAACTTAGTCTGCTTATCAGACTGAGATAAACAGCCAAATTGAGACTCTCTATTTTTATCCCTAGCATAAATCATCAACAACTTAGTCTACTTATCAAACTGAGACAACCGCCCAAATCTGAAAAAATAAGTAAGGCTTTTAAGCCAGCATGCTGAAAGCTAAATTATGTTAAGCATTTGGCAATTTGTAGGACTACTCACTGCGAAAATAGATGTCTATGCAGCCATCATATTTACTAATATTATCAAGAAAGAACCTTTTTAAGAGATGAATTGGAAGTTGTCTATGCAGCCATCTTTTCTGATGTTATTAAGAAGGAACCTTGTATTTTCTATATTTCTAACATTATTAAGAAGGAACTTTTTTAAAAGATGAATTATGATGAGCATTTAGCAATTTTTAGGAATGCTCATAGCTAAAGCACATGATTTAGCTATATCTAA
The DNA here is from genome assembly GCA_028749045.1 of Cupressus sempervirens. Lineage (NCBI taxonomy): Eukaryota > Viridiplantae > Streptophyta > Pinopsida > Cupressales > Cupressaceae > Cupressus > Cupressus sempervirens. The sequence continues at coordinate 346,331,756 of CM053786.1, read as the reverse complement.
ATTGTGAGATGCCCATCAGATTCAGATGAAACCTCTTTAAAAGGCCAAATTCCCAATGTAGATTGAAGAGCAAGCAAAATATTACAAATAATACAGTCTATGTTGCTCCAAATTCTAGAAGCTAGCAAGTTAAAGCAGACAACAATATTGAAATGATAATATATTGAGTGCAAAGATATCATTTTTGACATTTTTTTGAGATCTTTCAAATATTTTCTCAACTTTTCAAAATCTCCCCAAAATCTTGTAAAATTTCTCCAAATCTTCTTTAAATATCTAAAACTATTTTATGCCCCATTCATTTGAACACGAAAGACTTTACCTGATTATTGCTTATTTGTGTCAACTTCGTACAATTTCAAATTGATTTTGGTGATTTCTCCATAAATCTTATGTAAATATCTACAAAAATTAAACACTAGACAACAACAATAATGAGAGTAATTATAAAAAAACATTGACGAATATAGTGTGTAGCTAATTAGGGACATCAAACTTTGCAATTTTTTTTCCCTCAAATCCTTCAATTGTTTGCATGTGAGCTGCCGATCTTGCTTGGCAAAGCCTAAATGTAATGAAATAAGTAGATTTCTTCCAATATAGCCACAAGCTTGCGAAAATCCCCCAATATCTTAGTAAAACTTTGCAAATCTCCTATAAACATCTGAAAGTATTTGATACGTTTGTACATATGAAGACATAAACACATATATTTGCAAAGATCAAAAAAGTTTTATTGCTACTTTTGTACATATAAAGACATAAACTCTGCCAAATTTGGATGATTTCACACTGATTTTGATAAATTCTCCCCAAATCTTGGCTAAATTTCTGAAAAAAATTGATGTGTTTGTAGATTTGAACAAAAATTCAAAGATCAGAAAAAACAATGACAATAGATCCATTTTGAACAATTGCTTCGGTGCGGGCATTCAGTTTAGATGAAGTTTCTGAAGTTCGGCATTAGTATTGGTAACAGCTGCGATGTATACAGTCCAGTACTCTACTCTTGTCCTTTGCTTCTTTCTATACCATCAAACAAGCAGGAATAACTTTTGAATTCAAAATGGTAATGACAAATACTTTCTTAACAAAAGCAGACATGAACGAAAATTTTGAGGGAAGGATGGGCCCACAGCCACATCAGTATCAATTTTTCTTAAACTATAAATATGACACTCAAATTTACTAATAAACTATCAAACTTTATTATAAAAAAGTATAGAAAATAATTTAATAATGTAAGTACATATGTATGATAAATATTTTGTTTGATAATATACATGTTTTTTTAATATATTTTTAATATTATTTATAACTATTTAGAATGTTTTTAAAGTAAAACAAAGCATATTAAGTTATGAACTTAGAAACTTTATGGTACTTTGTATGATAAAACATATGATTTAGAAATTTATTCTAAATTTATGACTTTACAAATATTACAAAAAAACTATTATTTTAAATTTATAGTAGTTTAATCTCTATAAAATATTTATTATATAGTGTTAGATATTTAATTTTTTAAATGTATTTAAATTAAGTGTAAATTAAAAATATGAAATTGACAATCAATATATTTTACAAAATGTATAATGAAAGATATTAAAATGATTAAACCATCAAGTTCCAAGTTGCTTGGAAAGGCATTTTATACAACTTATTAGCACTAGTGCATATCAACAAATCAAAAGCAAGTGTGTTAATGCTAAAAATAATTATTTAATTATACTGCATTGATCTTACCAAGCATTTTAGGAGGAAACAATTACCAAATGCATTGTTTAAACACATTCCAAAATCTTCCAATATTCCTCATCACTTGTCAAGTATTTAATAGATCATGAATGCACATTAAAGTAAACAAGTGTCACATAGTAGCTTGTACTTGTCTTGTGAATAGTTTTATAATAAAATTTATTGTGAGTAATGAGATCTATTAGAAAATATAAATATATTACAAAATGTATTTAGTTATAGTTTAAATTATTATATATAATATAGTACTATTATATTATAATTAAATTGTAATACTTGTTTATAACATACATACATACATACATACATACATACATACATACATACATACATACATACATATATATATATATATATATATATATATATATATATATATATATATATATATAATTTTGATACAATAAATATTTTAGCAATGAGTACTTTTATACTATATAATAAAAAAAATTATTGTAAATGATAAAATTATATTAGAAAATGTAATATATATTTAATTATATTTTATAATATTAAAATATATTACATAAATATAATATTATTACATTATAGTTATTATATAATAGTATATATAAAATTATAATAAATGTATATATTATAATTTAGATATAATAAACATTTTAGCATATAGAATTGTGAGATCTTATAATATCGTTCAAAACATAATAATAGTATATAATTAAAATCTATATTTACATATGAAAAAATCATATTTGAATCATCCATAGATTTACTTATATGATTATATATAGTTTATAATAAGTATTTTAACATATGTGATTGTGAGATGTTATAATATTGTTCAAAATATTATAATAATAGTATATGATTCAAATCTATATATATGAATTGTCAATATATTTATTTATATAATTAATATTTTTTATTGAATATAACTATATTATATCACTATAATTATTATATTATACTAGATTTATGAATATAATTATATTTTATTAAGGATTCATATAAATGGTTCCTATAATTTGGTCGAAAATATGCAATGTGGAGTGTCTCTGAGAAAAGGGCTCCTATAACACAAAATCAATTCAATAAATCATATGTCAGAAAAATAAAATGTATGATTAAAAAAAAAAAAGTATCAAAACTTTAGAAATATACAATTTATTTTAAAATAGTTACTTTTGATTGCTTCTAAAAGAATATAGTAATTGACTAATTGCATAGAAGTGAATGCAATAGTACATTGCCTACAACAAGTACAATAAGAATTGTGGAAGAAATATAAATGGTTTTATTTAGAATTTAGACTAGATTAAAATATTTGGAAAAAAACACATGCCAATTGATCCCTAAAAATATTTCCTGTAACACCTACAAATACTCCTTGACTAATTTTGTTAATACTCCTTGATTCATTTTGTTGGGAAAATGTATTTCCAAACAATTGATCGATAAATAAATTTAAAATATAACCAGATTTAACAAGTTAAAACCTAAAATTTGACATGTTTGTAAGAGACTTATTAAAAATCGGAAAACTTAAGATGTTTCCTTCTCCAAAATTTTTAAATTCCTACACTTTTGATTACTTAAACTACAAACTCTAATTGAGAAAATTAATTTTTCTAAGAGAAGAGCCAAATAAAATGATTGAGCACATACGTGTAGAGATTAATTTAATTGTAAGCGAACTATTGGAATACATAGATCGGAGTATTGTAACTTAAAATAAAATAAGTAAATAAGAACCCTTTGCATAGGTACATGATGAGGTAAAGGGAAGATTCATTCTATATAGATTAGACCATCCTCGAGCTAGTTCCCAGCAAATATGACATGCTTGCTCATTTAGAAAAATGCTCTCATTGTCTTGGATCTTTTCCTCGATCTGGACAAATTTCTTGCACATTCATTAATCGAACCATTTTCATACATTGAAATTTTTTTTTATAAAATGCAAAGACTTATTAAATTTTCTTTCAAACAAAATGAAAATGAGTGGGCAGAAGTACTGACCACTTGTTGCAAGTGAGAGATTGAATGAAATTTAAATTTAGTTGTGGTAGTTATGGTCATTCTATGGAAAGTGTTAGATGAATGCAACGAAGAATGGAGGGAAATAGGGGATTGGACAAACCCACACTAGCCACTCTAGTGGTCAACGCTTTGAGTGTGCTAGTTAAGCTTGAATGAAATTTAAATTTAGTCGTGGTAGTTACAGTCACTCTATGGAAAGTGTTAGATGAATGTAACGAAGGAGGGAGGGAAACAAAGGATTGGACAGACCCACACTAGCCACTCTAGTGGTCAACACTTTGAGTGTGCTAGTTAAGCCCAATCATTCTGTGGTAATCCTTGGTTATTTGGTGATTGCAAGATCTACATGAAAGAAATTATATTTTCTATCATTCCTCCATAATTTCTCTAGCTCTGGTTACTCCCAAAATTACTCTCAAATATTCAAAACATTCTTTTGGTAATGCCTTGGTGAAAAATGCCAGCTAGTTGGTCTTCAGATCTACAATAGTCAAGATGAATTTCTCCATTGCTAACCAATTCTCTTATGAATTGAAATCTCACATCAATGTGCTTGCTTCTTTTTTGAAATAATATGACTCTTTGAGAGTACAATGTAAGATTTATTGTCACAAAAAAATTGTGTTGACTCCTCTCCTCATCCAAATTGCTTGGCATGATGCCGATGTGACTAATACATGTTTTTCTTTAGCTAATAAAATTGTTACTGTTGGTTGCTTCTTTGATGCCCAAGAGGTTGCACCTATACCACAATGAAAGATATATCCTGAAGTGCTCCTTTTGTCATCAAGATTACCTACAAAATTAGTAATAGAATAACCAATCAAAGAAAAATCATTAGTTTTGGAATATAAAATTTCATATTCTTTTGTCCCTTCAACATATATGAGTACCCTTTTTCCAACTTTCCAATGTGAGTCTTTTGGTAACTCCATGAATCTTGAGATCAAGTTAACACTATACACAATGTCAGGCCTTGTAGTTGTGAGATACACCAAACTCCCAACAAGTTTCTTGAATAAAATTGAATTAATGTATGAAACAAAATCATTTTTACTAGATGTTATGTTCCTATTAAAACTAGTGTTGGTACTAGATTGCAATTCATCATATTGAATTTCCTTAACACATCCTTAGCATACTTTGTTTGACAAGTAAAGATCCCTTTATTAGATTGAACAACTTCAATACCCAGGAAAAATCTCATCAAACCCAAATAAGTCATTTTAAATTCTTCCATCATTGATTTCTTAAACATGTCTATAGATAAATTTCTAGTGAAAATCAAATCATCAACATACAAGCACACAATTAAAATCTAACCTTTTTTTAATATCTTTGTATATAGAGTGGTCTCATTATGAATTAATTCTCATATAACAAGCCCTAGGGGCTTGCTTCAAACCACAAAGAGTCTTTTATATTTTCATACTTTAGTTTCATGCCCATATAGCTCATAACTAGGTGGTTGTTGGATATAAACTTCTTTCTTAAGAAAACCATTCAAAAAAGTTGACTTCACATCCATTTGAAAAACTTTCCAACCATTTTGTGCAACTATAGCTAAAACCATTCTAATTTTATCAATCTAATAACTAGAGAAAACATTTCATTATAATCTACACCATATTGTTGTAAAAAACCCTTTGCTACCAATCTAGCTTTATACCTTTTAACTTCACTTTGTGCATAAAATTTAGTTTTAAAACTCCATTTAACTCCAATGCAATCCTTACCTTTAGGTAGATCTACAAGCTCCCATGTATCACTTCTTTCAATGGACTCAATTTATTCATCCATGGATTTTATCCAATGTTCTTCCTCAACTACTTCAAAACACAATGGATCACAAGAGAAAAAAGAAAAATTTGAAAAACTATCTGAAACCTCTTCTCCTTTATCATAAATATCTTTCAAACTTCTCATATTTTTACCTTTTCTCATGGAGGGTGCATTACTTACACTTGGAGTGTGTTGATTTTCATGATTTGATGGTTGACTTTATACATGAGTTCTTTGTGCAGTGATTGGTCCTACTTGATTTGGCTGACCCACTTTCTTGTCATGTTGTTCTTCATTAGGTAGTGGTACTCCAATTGTGATTACCTTATCCATGTTTCCATCCCATGCTTCTTCCTCCTTGAATATTACAACCCTTCTTGTAATTGTCTTCTTCAAAACTAGGTTATAGAATTTGTAAGCTTTTGAATCCTCACTATAACCAATGTAAATACATTTTTCACTTTTATCATCCAATTTTCTTCTTAATTCACTTGGAACCAAAATATATGCAACATAACCAAAAAATCTAAACTAGTATACAAAATGTTCATACCATGCCAATGCTTCTTGCGGGGTTCTATCTTTCACACTCTTCATATGACTTCTATTCACGATACATATTGCACATGCAACAACTTCATCCCACAGTTTATTAGATAAATTCTTTGCCTTCAACATACTCCTTTCCATATCCATTATGGTTATGTTTTTCCTCTTTGCTACATGATTATGTTGTAGTGTGTATCAGGTTGTAAACTATTTTTTGATACCATGATATCTACAAAATCCAAGAATTCAATAGAATTGTATTATCCACCTCTATCAGATCTGAGTACCTTGATGAATAATCTGCCTTTCTTTTTAACCAGTGATTTGAACTCCTTAAACTTATTGAAAGCCTTAGATTTATCCTTCAAAAAATAGATCCAAAATTTCCTACTAAAATCATCAATGAATGTCAAAAAATATAAACTTCCTCCCAAAGATGAGGTTTGCATAGGACCAAATATATCAATATGAATTGACTCCAAAATATCTCTTTCTTTAATTGAACTTCCTACAAGAAAACTTTCTTTGTGTTGTTTTTCCATTATACAGCTTTCACAAGAATTATTAGGCACTATAATAGGTGACAAACCTTTTACCATATTTTTCATTTGCATAATCTAAAGCCATCAAAATGAAGGTGCCTCATACCTCAAATGACATAGTCATGTCTAATCTAGGGCTTCTGCCTTGAAATTGACTTCCATCAGTCCTTCAACACAATGGATTTGAAGAAATAACATCTTGTTCCTACTCATCTCAACTTTAGCAATCAACCTATCTAAAGAATTTCCATCCAAGATTGTGCATGCATTATATCCTTAAAAATAATTTATAACCCTTTTTCAAATAATTGACTAACATTCATTAAAATATGTGTTAATGCATGCATCAATACTAACACCTTTTCCCATTACAAGTACTATACTATCATTTCCCAATTTAATTTTCAGATTTCATAGAATCATCCAAGTTACAAAATAATTCTCTATTTGCAGTCACGTGGTTATTACATCCACTATCTAAAAACCATACATCCTTAGAAAATTCTTGTGCCAAAGTGCATTTTATAAATAAATTGCCTAAATTACTATTGTATACATCTGAATAATTTGCACTAATGTTTTTTAGATCTGCTTGTTTCTTCCTACATTCATTATAAAAATGACCATACCTCTTATAATAATAGCATTGGATATTAGATTTATCAAACCTTGATTACTATTGGTTTCTACCATGTCTAATGTTATTGAAACTTTTATAAGGCTGATTTTTCCTTCCTCATTGATTTGTATTCACCTATCTAGCTCTACCTCTTCCTCTTCCTCTAAAATTTGACCTTCATCTTCCTTTGAGCTCTGAAAGAATTCGCATGAGATAAATTGTGATTTTTGTTAACTCTAGACTCATGAGATAACAAGGAACCCATTAGTTCATCCACAAACAATAATGATAAATTTTTTGATTCTTCAATGATAGCTACAATAGAATCAAACTTATTAGGCCAAATTTTAAGCACCTTCTCAACCACTTTTTGATAAAAAATATAATGCCTATGTGTCCTCAATGGATTAAAAATATTCATTTCTTTAGTAAAGAAATTATCTATATTATCTAATGCACTCATATTAAGATTTTCAAACTTTTTGATTAATATTTGCAATGTTGCTACCTTAACCTTTGTTGTACCTTGATAAGAAATTTGTAAGGCATCACATGCTTGCATGGATCTCATTTCTTTAGAAACTCTTGAAAATAGTGACTGCTCTATTGTTTGTTGAATGAAAGTAAATCTTTAGAATCCTTCTTCTCCTTGTCCTTTAATGAATCTTTTTATGTTTCTGATAACACCTAGTAGGTTGACCAATCCTGTAGTTCTACAAAACCCTTCTCAACCAAATCCCATATATCTTGAGAGTGAAATAAATTCTTCATTTTTTATGGACCAAATGTCATAATTCTTACCATTAGAAATCAAAATTTGAGGTTGCAACGTATTGTTGATCATTTCCATGTCTTCAAACATAATTCTACAATTTCAGCTTCAACTTCCTCCTTCAATGTAACCTATTCAACTCCACAAAAAAGATGTCTCTAATACTAATTTTTTAAAGAAGATAATATTAAATAAACAAAAATAGAAACAAAGAAAAATCCACTATTACACTACTACAATAGAGATCATGAGTAGGAAATAACTCAAATCTTATCATCACACATTCTCAATGTGTTTACATTTTTTTATAAAATCTTCCTCATGGAATGAGACGTCCAAAAATACTTCTACTCTACTATTTTGATCTATGAATGAACTATAGTATAACTGGTAGTCACTCTCTTCTTATTACTGATTCTATTTACTTGATTCTTCAACGTGGACTTCGATAAAGACCAACTATATGCATGCAACTTATTAACAAAAGTTTGTTTCAACTATATCTATGTGGAGACATGCAAATTGATTCTCCTTATTCATAAATCAATATAATTTATTAACTAAAATTCAAACTACTCCATGTTATGTGAAGCCTTAGTTTATTCGGTGGTGTTCCTTGGTTATTCAGTGATTGCAAGAGTTGCATGAATGAAATTATATTTTCTATCAAAATTTTCATAACACCAATTTATTTATTCTTTTGCAACTTTTTATCTCTCCTTTTCTTCAATATGATTGTATTATAATTCATTGAAGACTTTTATTTTTTATTATTACCTAATAGTCATATTTGAAGATTGCTGCTAGTTTGCAATGATGAAAGGACCCTCAACAGTGATTAGTTTGGAGGGAAGGCAATTATCAACATTGAGAGAAATTTCTTAATGACATATTTCAATTTTATAATTAAGGAGTACTTAACGTTATTTATCATTGGAAATTAGAGAAGAAACCATTAAATTTTACATAGAATACACGAGGATATGTGAGATATATATGATAAAAGATATAGTAATGCATTCTTTGGATTTGGAAATTACAAATATGGAACATAAGGAATTGGATTAGATCACCTTATTGTTGTTGTTGAGGATATCCATGAAGCAATTTATCTTATTAATGGGAAATAAGGAAAATTTTCCAAGGAAACAATGCCAGAAAAAAGATGTAAATCAGTAATTACTTTTTTAGTGAATCCTATTGCCACAAATTTGAGTTGATAGATATGGGTTCAACTCTAGAACAACAATTGTCTGAAGTAATGCTTAGAGATAGATATCTTGATTCTATGATTGATATTTATGAAATGTTCTATCATATGTGGTTATTAAATAAATGACATACTAAACATAAGTATACAATTCCTATGATGGAATATGGATCAGGAGATTAAAGAATATTTCTCCTTTAATTTTTATCATGGTTGTATATATTACTTAATGAATGAAAAACTTACTTTATTTTGTTGAATAATTGGATACATATAATTTAAGGTGAAGAGGAGGTTGAAGGAAAAAATGAAAAGAGAGTATGTATACCAAGATGGTGTACAAAAAATGGGATACCATAAATTTTTTTTAACTTCAATAACCTTATTAGGTTATTTAAAATTTAAAAATGAAAGGTCGGCTTGGTTATCAATCTTGGCCATATATATATATATATATATATATATATATATATATATATATATATATATATATATATATATATATATATATATATATATATATATATATATATATATATATATATAACAAAACTTTATCAGGTTCCAAGTGCAAAAATGTCTTCAAAACTTGACTGAGTTCCAAGGATGAAAATTTCTTCAAAACCTAATCGGGTTACGAGGAAGAGAAATTATATTCTAACTTCTTCAAAACCCAATTGGGTTTTGAAGAAACAAGAATAGGCTCTACTCTGGAACCCATAAATTTCACATCCAGAGTTTGAATAACTCCATTTAAAATGCATTGGAAAGCTATTGACAAACTCTACAACACAATGGAATTAAAAAAATCTTAGTACATCAAGATTTTCTTTGTTATCCATTTGAATCAAACATAGTCTAAAATAGGCAGTCATTATTTTCCAAACATGCAAGAAATAAGTAGATAAGAGTGTTACTATATTTTTCTTCTCTCTCTCTCTCTCTCTCTCTCTCTCTCTCTCTCTCTCTCTCTCTCTCTCTCTCTCTCTCTCTCTCTCTCTCTCTCTAATTCCTAACCTCCCTCATCCTCTCACTAACTCCTAACCTCTATCTCTCTAACTCGTAACCCTTAACCTCTCTCTTTGACTAACCCATAACCTTTTCCTATATTTGACGAACCATAACCCTACTCTTTTGGGAGGGGGTTAGGTGTTGGTCATAGAGACAGAGGGATTAGGGATTAGTTAGAGAGAGAGAGAGGAAGAGAGAGAAATATCAAGGGTTAAAAGTTAAAGAGAGGTTAGGAATTAGCTAGAGAATGTGAGAGAGTGTAGGAATTTGTGTGTGTGTGTGTGTGAGAGAGAGAGAGAGGTTATTAATTTGTGAGAGAATGAGATAGGTTAGGAGTTAGTAAGATATAGATATTAGGAGCTAGTTAGAGTTTTTGTGAGAGAGAGTGAGCGAGAGAGGGGTGGGTAGGATGGTGAGGGGGTAATTAAGGGTTAGTGAGATAGAGGGGGGAGTTAAGGGTTATTTAGAGAGAGAGGTTAAGGATTACATGTTATAGAGAGAGAGAGAGAGAGAGAGAGAGAGAGAGAGAGAGAGAGAGAGATCTTAGGAGTTTGTGTGTGTGTGAGGGAGAGAGATGTTAGAATTTATTTTTACCTATTCATTGCATGTTTGGGAAATAATGACTACCCATTTTAGACCATGCTAGATTCAAATGGATGATAAAGAAGATTATTTTTTCTTGGAATTTTTTCTAGCTATATCATATTGCATAGCTTTTCAATATTTTTTTGATTCATTTTGAACAAAGTCAATTGGACTCTGTATGTGAAAGTTATGGCTTTTGGAGTAGATCCGATTTATTCAAAACCCAATCGGGTTTTGAACAAGTGAATGTGATTTCCTCATAACTTGATTGAGTTATGAAGGTAATTTTTTTCTTTTCATAATCTAATCGGGTTATTTGAATCCTAGAAACTTGATCAAGTCATGTCTTGGTAATCACTTAGAGAAAAAACCCAAAGGTTTCAGAGCTCATTTTTCCTCCAATATTTTTCAACTAAATTTTTTCTTATCTTGTAAGATGATTTTTCATTTTCTCCTTCATCACTTTTACAAATGGTGAAATAGGTATCTCTGAAATCGCCACTATCGTGTCCCTCTTTTGAGATAGAATTTTAATAAGGATTAGATAATAAAATGTTAGTAAATAAATAATGATAATAAAGATATATTGAAACTAATACTAAAATATAAAATAACAAATTATTATTATTTAATTTATATTATCAATAAAATAATACTTAGTATGATATTTAAAATAATTTAAAAATAATAAAATCAAAATGAATAAATAAAGAAATTAAATTTAATACAAGAGACAATATTGTAGAAAGTATGTTAACTTTCTAAATAGAATTTAATAATAAATAATAACAAACAAAAATAAGTAAGTAAATAAATAATATAACATAGAATAATATAAATTATCTAAATCTAATGAAAAGTCAAGAGATATTTAACAAATAGACATGACTTCTTAAAATTAAGATATAAAAGGGAGGAGAGTTTATTTTAGAAAGGGGAAAAAGATGATGAGAAGATAGGAGTTCAAAAAGGAAAAATGGAAGAGGAAACTGATATGAAGAAAGTAAGGAAGTGACTTTCTGAAAAGGTATCAATGATATTGAAAGGATGTGAACCTTTGAAAGGGTCATAATTATGAATAGTTGTGACTCTTCAAAAATGTTGTAATTATAAAGTATTGGGACTTTTTCAAAGGATTTTCGTTATGAAGTCTTGTAACTTTTAGAAAGGATTATAACCATGAACTGTTGCGACTTTTTAAAAGATTTGTATTATGAAAGTTTGTGACTCTTGGAAAAGAAGAAACAAAAGGGTTGACTAATGATAGAGCCACATGGACCAAGCAAAGAGGAATGTAAGAAAGTCATGTGTATGGATTATATTTATTTAATTATGTTTATAAATTTATTTATATTAACAAATCATACTTGTGTATAATTATATTATGTTTAATAATATTTATCTAATTATGTTAATTATGTAATTTGAAATGGATAACACACATGATGTTAATCTCATATTGGTTTTGGCAAAGTAGTGACAAAACACTTAGTCATTATTCAACAAAGTAAAGTGCATGCCGAGCATAATTGGTCAGATACTACATGTCGAGCAATACGATAGTTAGTCTTGAGCACTAGTACGTGTTAATTAGTTAGTGTGTGCCAAGCCATTTAGGTGTCGAGCCAACAAAGGGAGTCGAGTAATTAGTATGTGCCGAGTGATTTTGGTATTGAGAAAATAGAGTGTGTCAAGCTAATTAGAAGCCAAGTTACATGATTAAGAGCATAGTGAAGGTCGAGCATCAAAGCCTTTAGTTGCCAAGTTAATAGTTTATGACATAGATGTTTGTAATGACACAAACTTTTATGTAAACCATTTTTGGGCCGACTTAATCATATTTTATGATTATGAGATATAAGTATGGAGCCATATTATGAATCCCTATGCAATACATGCAACCAGTCAAAATGAGGGAAGCATTAGATGCCAATAAGGATCAACCTGAGCTATTGATTCTTACCTAATCCATCACCACCAATGTTTACTTAAGAAGGATAAACCCTAATAATTTTATTGTTTGTGTGTGAGATGAGATGAATTCTAAGAGTTTAGAGGGCACTCATGGTGATTGAGATGGCTATAATAGAGTTATGCATTATAGAATAAGTTTGAGAAGAATAGAGTAAAGAAGTAAAAGGACTGAAGAGACATATATGTCAAGAGGATCAAGGTTTTAATAGTAAGGAGATGATCTGACATAAAGAAGAAAGGTGCTAACCGAAGGATCACACTGTTGAATCATTCTAATAGGTGATATAGAGAAGATCTCTTAACCCAGTAGTCCTAACAGGCTATTGTAAATCTCTTAACTGATTGTTTTCTTTATTGTAAGTTTAAATCCTCTAAAAATGTGAGACCTAACAATCTTTGTAAGCCTTAAACATGGTAGACCTTTCACAAGGTAGATCATAGATTATGAACAAACACATTGTAGCCATAGTTGTTCACACTTTACAATTGTAGTAGTGAAGATTTGTGGTTGTAGTCCCTGCCCCATTTTTACCTTCTCATTGGAGGGTTTTGGGGTAACAAAATTCATTTTGTTATGTGTTATTTACTTTATTCTATAGATGTGATGCATGTTAAGTTATTTCATTTTACATGTTAAGTTATGAGATGGATGTTGGTGATATGTTTTAAGAGACAAAAGTATTAAGTGTTGATTCATCCCCCCCCCCCCCCCCCCCCATTAGAAATTTCTTTCCCATTGTTATTTCCAAAAATTGGTATCATAGTTTTGTTCTCTAGAAAGGAAAGTTTTACAAATTTGGAGGTAAGATTGAAGATGGAAGTCTACAAGTTGGGAAAGACTATTGAGAACTAGAATATTGAAATACAAATTTCCCTACATCAACTCAAGGAGGCAAGAGATTAATTGCAACATTCATTGAAGAGAAGAAAGGAACTGGCTATTCAACAAAATGATATTCAATATCAATAAGAAGACACTACTAGATTGTTTGAGGATGGAAACTTATATGAATTTTATGGAGCAATTGCAGATCTGCTGGAAAAGAATAATGTCCTAACTAAAGAAGTCAAAAATCTCAAAAGAGAACAAGAAGTACAATCAATATTGCTATGTGAGGTAACTGAAAAGAAAAAGAAAGTTGAGGAAGAAAAATTCACGACTGAAGAGGACAAAAGAATACTGACTAACAGACCTAAAGAGAAGATGTTAGATGTGCAAAATATTGCTAACATGCGATTGGATACAATGAATCAATTGATGCTTGCAAATCATAAATTGAATGGAAAGACATTGAGATCACGACCCTCAAGTCACAAAATGATCTATTGAAAAATGAACTAAGAGAAGAAAATGAATTCATTGAAAGATTCAGCAAAACAAGTGAAGCCATAAAATACTTTGAGAAATTATGGAATCACCAAGACCTAATAATGATATTGTTGGATTGGGATACACTAATACTAAAGAAGGAGAATCATCTAAAAGTGGTGAGATAAAGAATTACAAACCTACTTGTCATAATTGAGGAAAATTAGGTCATACAACAAATTTTTGTAGGAGAAAAACTATCAACCAAAAGCCCAAGTAGAAATACAAAGAATGTATTGCTTCAGCTACAACAAACAAGAACATGAGGCAAATGGATGTAGGACCAAGACCATGAGCACTCAGATATTTGAAGTATAATGTTACAATTGTCATAAGTATGGACAAGAAGTATATGAGTGCAGATCTAAGACCAATTGGACATCAAAAAAATAAAGGTACCCAAAAACAAAAACTCCTATGATTGGGATTACAACACAAGCTACAATTGTCACTATTGTCAAGAATATAGACATGTTTTTGAGAATTTCATAAGAACACATTTCAAAGGAAACTAAAATAGATGGTTGAGTGATATTACATGCTTTATTTGTCTCAAGATTGATCATGTCAGCAAAAATTATCCAACTAGGTCACTAGTGCTGAGAAATGAAACTAGTAAAGGTAAAGAAAAGGTCAATTTTGAGAAAGTCAAGATGCAGATGAAAAAGACATGGATAAATAAGGAAGATTTTAGTACATCAAGTTCAGATGAGATCACTTCATCCAATGGATCAGGTGATCACATGACCCCTCAACTAGGTAATAAAAAGTATGTGTGGAACTGACATTTGAAAAGTTATATTTTACATCAGTTCCAAATATCTAAGATTTGGAAAGCATAAATATGCATGAATCAAGATACAATGAAGAAGTTAAGAGTATGAGTTATTGTATAGATATGGTTTTTTCTATGTTGCTATCGAGCATGGAAGAAATTATAGTTATTATGAAGTGATGGAATCAAGGCTAGTATGAGCCGAGCTCACTATGTATGTCAAGCATACTAAGGATTCTATGTTAGCAAAGTGTGTTGAAAATCCTCTATTGGCTAAGCTTACAATTGTGTAAGCATTGAGCATTTATTGCCAAATTTGAAGGGTTATATAGTCAATTTTCAACTCATTTGTACTTACCAGACTTTGAAGAGCACAAAGAGAATGAAGGGGAATCAAAGAAGGAGATTATATTGTTTTTTTATAAGATTCAACTACTACTCAACATTAATCATTAGACTCAAGAGGTATTTAATTAGTCTTGAGTTACATTGTTTGGTTTTGCAAACCCTAGGAGTAAAAAAAACAAGCTAATTCTTTGTCAAATGTTAGAAAAAAGGGGAAATATGTTTTCTACATTCAGTTGATAAGAAATGATGTTAGGCAACCCCCATTCCAAGAAATTCCTAAGATTGCATACAAGGGAGATCCATCTAGTGCACTATCTAT
The DNA here is from genome assembly GCA_028749045.1 of Cupressus sempervirens. Taxonomy (NCBI): domain Eukaryota; kingdom Viridiplantae; phylum Streptophyta; class Pinopsida; order Cupressales; family Cupressaceae; genus Cupressus; species Cupressus sempervirens. The sequence goes on along the minus strand of CM053786.1, from coordinate 346,316,142 downwards.
GATACCACCAAAAGTTCTCATGATCCAGAATGTTGGATGTTACTATACTAGAAAGATTGGAGAGATAGGAGACATGGAGATAAGAGACATTTATAGTAAGCTATGTGATAATGGATTTTTGAGGGAAGAGAATAAGATTGTTGAGCAAAAAGGGTTAATGCATACCCTAGATTTTCCTCAAATGTTTAAAACTAAATGGATTCAAATTGTTCTAAGACACATACATGAAAACCAGATGTGGTTAGAGGGTGGACCAATCACAATTTCTAAAAGGATTCTGCATAGGATAACAAGGTATTCTACCCTTGACTGACCAAAGAACATGCAGAGTGATGTAAAGGAGGTTATAGAAAAGAATATAGGTGGCATTTGGAATAAGAGAGGGATGCCAATAGACACTATTTGAAATCCCATTGTTGCATTTGCAGTCAGAGTCATTGCCCATAAGTTCTTTCAGTCAAGCCAATTGAATAATGTTTCATGTATGGTAGTGGAATTAGGTTACAAAATTGTAAAGAGAGATAATTCCTATGACCTTTCCAAATTAAAACTACAACAATTATCAAAAAACTTGGAAGCTATTAGGAAGACCAAAAGCACATCTTGTAAGTTTCATTCTTTGATTGTTTGCATATGTTTCTATGTGCAAAACACATTCCTTGCCTTTGGGAAAGTTTCTTGGAAGACCAATAGGTCAATTACTCAATAGATAATTCATTAAGAAACTTGGAGATAATTTTGAGTCAGTTATGATTAGTTATTTTGAGGATTCATGTGTCATTAGTGGAATACCATTACAATGTTGTGTGTTTCCTAGTTTATGTAAATCATACATATGTGAAAGCAGCAATACCCAAGTTTAGATGGTTAAAAACCTTGCCATATGAGATCAATGTGGATTAAGCCTTTGCAAAAATCACATCCATACCAGTAAAGGAAATTGATAAAGATGCTACATCTTTTGGAAACTAAGATGAAGCCAAATCTAGAATAACAATTAATTGCCCCAAAAAATGTTTCAGGTTGTTGTGGTTAGGTTTTATGCTGAACTTGCTAACCACTAAATACTACTTGAATTTGGACAAATCATGCATTATGGCCAGCATTTCCTTGTCATAAATGTTGAAGCTCCTCTCAAGCCCCCTGAGCTTCCTACTCTCATAAGCAATTGGGTGTGTGTCCTACATAAGTACCACTCTAACACCTTCATCGGATGCATCGCAATGCAACTCAAAAGGTTTTCTAAATCTAGTAATGCTAGAACTAGACAAGAAGTTATCAACTCTTTGAATTTATCAAAGCACTCCTGTGCCTCAAGAGTCCATAATAAATCCTCCTTTTTCATCAAGTTAGTTAAGGGTGTTGCATGCCTAGAATATCCATTAACAAACCTCATGTAGAACCCACACAACCCTAAAAAACCTCTCAACTATGTTAGGTTCACTAGAGTAGGTGACTCAATAATAGCACAAATCTTTTTAGGATCCATATGTACTACCTGAGCACTAAATGTGACCCAAATATAAGAACTTTGATAATCCCAAATCACATTTGGACTCCTTTGGATACAAGGGCTCCTACTCAAAATGCTCAACATAGTGTTTATCGAACATGCTCATTCCCATGTCCTATTATAAACCAAGATGTCATCAAAGAAGACTAACACAAATTTCCTCAACTCATGTTGAAACACCTTGTTCATTGTGGACTAAAAAGTAGCTAGAGCATTAGTTAGCCCAAATGGCATAACTACAAATTTAAAATGGACACAGTAGTACCTAAATGTCATCTTGTCTCTATCCTACTCTCTTACTTGGATCTAATGATAGCCTAATCTCAAATCAATTTTGGAGAAGAAACATGCTCCATATAGCTCATTTAATAACTCATTAATCTATGGGATGGGGTACCTATTTTTGATAGTCTTCTTGTTCAGGACCCTATAATCTATGCACATACTAAGAGTTCCATCCTTCTTCTTCACCAAAACTACAGAAGAAGCAAAAGATGATTTACTTGGTCTAATGTGCCCCATAGCAAGTAGTTTCTTGGTGATTTTGATCTCATCTTTTAATCTCTTTGGATTATTATAGGGTGTGATCATGATGGATTTATCACCCTCCTCTAACTCAATAATATGCTCAATACCTCTGCCTGGTGGTATTTCACTAAAACCCTTGTGGTGCTTGATTCTTAGCTCCTATAAGTTTGGGTGATTTTTTTTTGTTGTTGCCCCTATTAAGGCATTAAAATGCAATGGGTTGTCCACTTAACCTAGTCGTGTCTCAGCAATCTCTCCATGCATTTTCAAGACATCATCCTAAACCCACTATCAGAAATGGCCTTAAGTATATGGGTCTTCCCATCTAATTGAAACTTCATCTCCATATCTCTCAAATTGAGAGTGAACTCTCCAATATCATTTAGCCAAGTCATGCCAAGAACTAAATCTGTATCACCCATGTTAAAACATAAAAATATGCTTTGAAATAAAATTTGTTGATCTTTAGGGGCAGACATGTAATCTTCTTGTGACATTTGAGGATGTAGTCATCAACTACCCTCACTCTTAGACCCTCAAACTAATATGTATGTATCCCATGCCTCCTAATCAACCTAGAATCAATAAATTTGTGAGTAGCACATGTATCAAGCAAAGTGATAACTCACTAACGAGTCAATAGCCCTCTCATCCTGAATGATCCCTCTTGTTGTACACTAGTGAGACAGGCCTCCTCAAGTCTACCTTCAGTCTTCTCATCACTTGTAGCCATTTTGTTCAACTTTTCATCATCTGTGCTTTCCTTTTCTTCAATTGATTCCTCATTTTTAGATTGTCGATCTGAATTTTCAGAATTAGAATCCTCATTTTAAGCCCACATAACCCTATTTTCTTTCCCATTTGGCCTCAAAGGATAGTCATGGTTCATTTCATATGGTCATTTGTAATAAATAGATTTTTATTCCTTTAATCAATTAATGTCTCTATATAGATGGGACGATGACTTCTGAAGGTAATTCTAGGTCTGTTAGGGCCTACATGCCCTATCTCGACCCATGTTCTCTCCTCTTCCTTGTGGTGGCTATCCTTTTGGTTTGTGGCTCGCATTTTATGCTTGTTATTGTCTATTGTGCAGTGGGGTTTGTGGCTTACATTTTATGCTTGTGTTTGACTATTGTGTGGAGGGGTTTTGTGTGCATGAATCCTTTTTCGTCATACTTGTTCTGATTCAGCATTTTTTGGGGGATCCTTGCTTAGTTTTGGGGGGAACCCATGGTAGTGTGGCATTGAGGGGCTCTTGCCCAATTTTCTTCCTTGCTTGTGTGCTTTATCCAAGCTCAGGGTGTATGGGAGACCTTAGTGTTGCCTCTCCCCATCCTTCAAGTGAATATTTGGTGATGGGTGAGCCAACTTTAGGAGTGCATGCTAGTAATAGGGCTCTAAATGGTAAATCCCAATCGGGGGAAGGTGAATCCTCTTCTAATGGGAAGCTTCGACTACAAAAAAATTAATGGATGTTTGCAGAAAGCCAAGGTCTGGCCAATTCTGGTCATTCAACTTGAATAGGTTTTGAAGGATGTTGAGTATTGGAGTAATCATTCTCTTATCTGCAAATTTATAGGCCTTTGGCTTTCATTGCCTGTGTTGGATTTGTGGGCTCATTGGGTGTGGAACCCAGAAGGAGATATGGAAATTCTGTTAGCAGTTAATAATTACTTTATGGTCATCTTCTCATGCATGTCAGATAGGAATAAGTCCTTTGAAGGTGGCCCTTATTTCTTTAATTAGGTGGGGCTATTCATCAAGCCTTGGCACACGGGCTTTAACTCTGCTGAGGAAATCCCCTCTTGGGTTCCAGTATGGTATGCTTGCAAGACTTCCTTTGGAGTTCTGGAGGGAAGATATTGTTCACTCAATCTTGATGCTTATGGGAAAACCTATGGGATTGGCTAAAAAAACTCAAGATCAAAAGGTAATTTCTTTTGCTTGTATTTGTGTAGAAGTTGATTTAAATAACCCGTTGCTAGATTCTATAGAGATTTGTATGGGATCTGTTTCCTAGATTTAGTAGTTGGACCATGAGACCCTACCTTTTAGATGTAGAATATGCCATGAATATGGACATCTTCTTCACAGATGTCCCAAGTATAAGAACCCTTCCTTGGATGCTTCAAGTCCCCCTAGGGAGGACAAGGGAAAGGCCACAATATCTAATGGATCTGTTGACAGTGAGGGATTTACTCAAGTTAAATGTTGTAATAAGGGCAAAGGTAAGAAGAGAACTTGGATGGATAGGAGGACTAATGGCACCTTTAATAGGCTTGAGGCTCTTGGAGACATGGTCCAGGAGGAAGGCATCCCAATCAAGCTCTCTTCTAAGGCCAAAAGTTAGCATGAGATTCAAGAAGGAGATATGCAGAGGAAGAATCATATTCTAGTTATAGGAGATCTACAAGCTGAGCAGTTGGATATTGATTTGTCCCATCTAGTTCAAGATATTGGGGATCTTCATGGATCACAGGGTTTGCAGGGCCTAGTCTTGGTGGTCACTGACTCCCTTAGGTCTAAGGGGACATGTGATTCTGCAAAAAGTAATAAGGCTACCCTTGTTCTAGGCATTCATTAGAAACCCTTCAAAAAGGGACCTTTAGATAAACTGTCAAAAATTGGCACGAAGACTGATCAGGAGAAAGTGAAGATAATGGGTGAAAATTTGATTGAGTCTGGGTCTGTGAGACCCATTGATTCTACTTTCTCTCACCCCCATAAATGATAGTGCTATCATGGAATGTAAGGGGGTTGAATAGCATCCCCAAACAAAAGGTTGTTCGCAGATTAATTGAGTCCCAATCTCCTGATATGGTCTTCATTCAGGAAACTAAATTTTTTTTGGATGGATTGGCCAATTGTGCTATGTATATCTGGCCCCAGGGCTCTTGGCAGGGGGTGGGTGCCTTGAATAGTTTAGGAGGTGTGGCTTGCTTTTGGGACCCAAGGAAAGTCTCCCCACTATGTTGGATTTCTAGCTGGTCATCCATTTCTTTGATTGCCACTAGCTTTGAGAATGGAGAAAGGTGCCTCTTATCCAATATTTATGCTCCTACGAACTTCCCAGGTAAATCTTAGTTATGGGACCATATTAGATTCATCCAATCCTTGGAACCTTATCTTCCATGGATTATGGCAAGTGATTTCAATGCAGTTATTAGCCTAGAGGAAAAAAGAGGAGGGTTAGCTAGGCTGGACCAGTCCTCAAATCTACTTAGAGATATGATTGGCTCATTGCTTCTTATTGATGTGAAGTGAACTAATGATGTCTTTACTTGGAATAATCAAAGATGTGGTGGTGAGGCTATCTTAGATAGGCTTGACAGATTTTTGGTTTCCTGTTATTGGATGGACAATAGGTGGATCACTATTTCTAAAATTCTTGATTGGAGGGGATCGGATCATTGGCCCATTAAGCTTTCTATCGCTCCATACAAAGTTAACAAGAATCCCTCTTTTAAATTCTAGTTGATGTGGCTCAGAGACTTGTCTCTACCTAATCTTATGGTGGATTGGTGGTATGAGGGAATGCCTGATCATGATATGGCCATGTATACTTTTAGTAAGAGGCTTCAACATGTGAAATATAGGCTTAAGAGATGGAATAAATAGTGCTTCAGTCATATACATGTTTAGAAGACTATTGCTCAAACCAAGCTAGATAATATTACCCATCAAATTTGGGACCAGGGGTTGAACTTTGAGATGAGTGAAGTTGAGTCCCTAGCTCTTAAGGAGTTGGAAGAATGGGAGCTTCAGGAGGAGATTTTCTGGAAGCAAAAATCCCATATTGAGTGGCTTCAGGAGGGGGATAGGAACACGACCTTTTTCCACAACTCTGTTAAGGCACAAAGGCATGGGAACTCTCTCTCCTCCCTTATCTTAATGGATGGAATTCAAATCTTTTCTCATGAAGACATCTCTAGGGAAGTAGTCAATAATTTCTCTAATCTCTTTTCTAGGGAGGATCCTTGTGTTGGGCCTGAAGAGCATGATATTTTGGACTATATTTGTCACCTTGTCTCTATAGAGGTGAATGCCCCCCTCTTAAGCCCTATTTTTCTTCCAAAATTGGAGAAAATTGTGTTTAATATGAAGAAAGGTAAGGCCCTTGGTCTAGATGGGTTTTTGATTGGGTTTTTCCAAGAATTATGGGAGATAATAAAGTATGAGCTCCTAGATGTGGTCCAGGAACCATATAGAAATAAACAGATGCTAAAGTCTTTAAATTCTACTTTGTTGTCTCTCATACCTAAGAAGGAAGGGGCTAATCAGTTGGATCAATTCAGGCCTATAGCATTATGTAATGTTGTCTACAAGATCATCACCAAATTGATTGCTGAGAGGCTCAAGCCATTCCTTGGTCTTTTGATCTCTGCTGAATAGGGTGGCTTCGTTGATAGAAGACAAATTTTGGATGGAATTGTGATAGCAACAGAGGCAGTCCACTCTATGGCTACTTCAAAGGAGAAAGCTATGTTCATTAAACTAGACATGGCCAAGGCTTATGATTGGGTGAGTTGGGAGTTCTTACAAAAAATTCTTTTGACTTTTGGGTTTGTTGTGGAGTGGGTCCAATGGGTTCTTAGCTGTGTGACCTGACCCTCCTTCTCAGTTCTTATTAATCGAGAACCTTCTGAGTTGTTTAGCACTTCTAGGGGGCTTTGACAAGGTGACCCTCTTTCTCCCTACTTGTTCATTATCATGGTAAAGGCTCTTGGCAAGTTTTTAAAAGCTCAAGTGCAGAAGGGTATTATCCAAAGTTGGAGCTAGAATAACAACCTTCTTTCATTTTCTCATCTTTAGTTTGTGGATGATATTGGATTGATGGGCATGGCTAGAATAAGTGAGGCAGTGAATATCAGGAAAGCTTTGGATATTTATTTGAAATCCTCTAGACAAAGAATTAATGATGACAAATCTTCTATATATTTATGTAACACTCCTTGGCTTATTCAGAATAGGATTTCTAGAATTCTTAGATTACAAATTGGCTCCCTTCATCTAATGTATCTTGGGGTCCCTTTGTTCTTGGTTGTTCAACAAAAGGATTACTGGTAGGGTATCTTGGATAAATTTAGGAGTAAGGTTAGTCACTAGACCTATAGATGGTTATCTTCTGCTGGGAGAGTGGTGCTGGTAAAGATTGTGGTGCAGTCTCTTCCCATTTATAGGTGTTGTGTTTAGGTTCCCCCTTCTAATTTTGTGAAGGATTTTGATGCTCTAGCTTGGCAATTCCTTTGGTCTAGGACTCTTCTATCCTCAAAGTGGAGCCTGGTCAAGTGGGAGTATGTGTGTAGGCTGAAACATGTGGGTGGCCTTGGGCTTCACTCAATGGCTCTTGTTGTCATGGTCTTAGCTACCACATTGTACTAGCGATGGTGTAACAATCAAGATCAATAGTGGGCTAAGATTCTTACCCATAAGCACTTTCCTAGTGTGGATTGCTCTGAGGTGCCACATCTTCCTTTGGTGGGTAAAGGCTCCTTTATTTGGAACACTCTTAAGAAGGGAGCCCAACTTGTTAAGGAGGGGCTCTTTTGGATTTGTAACAAAGGCTCAAATACTTTGTTTTAGTAGGACTCGTGGGATGGCCATCCTCCCATTCTTTCCAATTATCCCTAGCTTCTTCCCCTTTCCTTAATTTTCACTAATGTTGGCTAGTTTAAGGTGGAGCATTTTAAGACTATCAAGTGCCTGGAGTAGGTTGAGATAACTTGTTGGAAGGATTCTCAAGAGTGGCCAATGGGTGGCTCTGATGAGGATTGGGCCCTTCTCTCTAGAGTTTTGGAGGATAGGTTTTGCAACTCTCTTAATGAGAGGGATAGTTTGGCTTGGAGCCCTAGTCCAAAAGGTAAATTTATAGTGGCTCAAGGCTATGCTATTCTTGATAGGAACTTACATGGTCTAGCTGAAGTGAATTGGTCGAAGAAGGTTTGGAGTAGATTTTCATGGCCCAAGTGTAACTTTTTCTTATGGTTGTTGGCTTAGCAGAAATGCCTCACTTGGGAGAATCTTCGCAAATGAGGTTTTTAGGGACCTTCAGTTTGTGTTCTTTGTTTGCACAATGAGGATTGTGTCTCCCACCTATTTTTTCTCTTCCCTTTTTCAAGAGAGATATGGAATAGATGGTGGGAGGCTTTGTGTCATGGTTGTATTCATGCTACTTCTATTGTTGATTTCTAGGAAAGCTTGGGCAAAAGTCTAGTGAAGACTTATTTCTTATAGATTGCCTAGATGGTTGGTCCGATCTTCATTCTTTAAAATATTTGGCTAGAAAGGAATCATAGAATCTTTTGTGATTCCAAATTAAGTAGCTCCCAATTGTGGAAGTTGATTCTCAATAGGCTCCAAGAGATGATCTATGCAAAGTGTGATATGCCTGTTAATATTGATCCTGGGATTCAAGTTATTATGAGGGATCTAAAACTGGGGGATAACTATCAGGGATGCATCCCCAGTAAAAGATTGAGCCATGGTAAGCAGTGGGTGTGTTAGGATGGGAGGTGGTATCCTCCCCCAATTGGATTCTTGAAGATCAATATAGATGGATCTTCTTGGGGGAACCCTGATCATGCTAGTATTGGGGCTATTGGTAGAGGCAATGATGGTGGTGTGGTTTTCCTACTCTCTATTTACAAGGGTCAACATTCTAATAATCTGATGGAGGCCCTAGATATTAAAGCTACCATTGAGCATGGTTGTTTTTTAGGGTGATGGAGGATCATATGTGAGTCTGACTCTCAGATTGTCATGGATATGTTGAATAACCAGAGGTTGGAAGATGTTAGCTGGAAACTTACCTCTTTGGCCAAAAAAATTCTTAGTCTTTGTAGTTCCTTGGACTCTATTTCCTTTCATCATATCCCTCATGAATGGAATAGAGTGGCGGATTGTTTGGCTAAGTGGGCTTCAGAGAATGTGGGTAGTTGGGCTATTAAGGGTAGGGATGAGCTACCTTCTGAGTATTGTGGGATCATTGATCAGATGTTACTAGAGGACAGGAGTATGTAATGTTGTTTTGGGCCTCGACATTTGCTCTGTAACTTGGTTTTGAGTGAATAAATTTTTACCCCTCCTTTTTTGAAAAAAAATAAAAAAAAAATAAAAATTTATCTTTATTTTTAGCCTTTGTTTCATTCCTCTCAGGTTTCTGAAGGAATGGTTTGTTGTCTTTGCTAGATGATGTACCCTTGGAATAAAATATATTTGTTGGAGTTGCATGCTCCATGCTCTTGGCTTTTCTCATAGCCTCATGAAAAGTGAAAATATCAGAAACCTTTACCCAACCTCTCAGTAGTTCAGATAAGCCTACAATAAATAAAAATATCAAACTCCTCTCTGATGTATCTATCACCATAACTAAAAATTATTGAAACTCATTGATGAAATGCTCCAAACTCCCCATCTTCTTGAGTTATGCTAGGTCTCTAAAGTAAACCTCTAGGTATTTCTTGCCAAACCTCTCAACTAATTTGTCCACAAAGTCTTGGAAAGAAGTCACCTGATTGTGTTGAAGAGTGATCAACCCATGATACCACCAATCGTGTGCTACTCCCTCCAAATGTAAAGTCACATATTTTATTGCCTCAATCTCCATCATAGGATTCAATGCTAGAAAAGTATCAAGCATGTAGATCTAAGCTTGTGCAATCAATCTATCATTAGCATCAAAAGTGGATAAAGTAAGCTTTCTTGTAGCATGCTTGAGCTCATTATTCTATCTCATGGGTCTCTTGTCCTGTTTGACTTCACAATAGTGTTCTCTTCTTTGGTTCAAAAACCTCTCAAAATTCATTCTCTCCTGCACCTACGGTGCCAATAATTCCCATTTATCATTACCAACCATAAGGATACCTACAAATGTCCCATCCTCTACTTTCTCTGATGGCTCCTATATTGGTTCTTCTCTAACAAAGGTAGGACATGTGGGTCTACATTTTATTTTGGAAAGAGTTCTATGAGATCTAGGTGATCACATTGCACTTATGTTATCTCCTTGTTCTTGATTTTGTTTGTCGTATGGGTTCATGTGCTCAACAATGGTGGTGATCATTTGCTAAGCCTGAACCATCCACTCTTGTCCTATAATTGTTGCTTTGAAAAAATCTCTTATTTCCTAATCATCATTCCTATTGTCTCTTGGTGGGCTACCCTCTTACCTGTCACCCATGGTGTTTGGTTGTCTATCAAATTTTTGGTCCCTATCAAACAAATCTCTCATGTGAGTGTAAAATCTATGAGAGTCAACCGCTAGTGATTGTATGTGATTGCTAAACCCTTTGGATAGTGGGATTTAGCTTTGATACCAATCTAAGAACTCTAATTGGTCTCTACTACTAAAACTATTTATCTCTTTTTATTTTTTTAAAGTTTATAGGTTTTTTTGGAATTCTGAAGGGGTTTCAGAAACAAATACCATATATTTCTAAAAGTCTAAAATAAATAAAATAATTGTTGCAACTTGTATTTATTTCACTATAAAATGACAAGTACAATAAATACTTATTTGTTTTGATAAAAATTGTAGTGAAAAGAAAGTGTTACAACCAAACAAAAACCTAATTATGCTTCGTAGACTCTTTCTATAAACTGATATGCACTTGAAAAAAATACATTTTTTTGTAGCTGAAATCTATTGAAGAAGCTACAAATTTATTGTTCACACATATTGTTCACGTGCACTGTCCATGCACATTGTTCATGTGCATTGTTCATATGCATTGTTCACATGTACTATAGTAGCAAGAATAAAGCTTAAAAAGTGATTATTAATGGCTTCCAATGATGAATCTTTGATTTTGCACTTGATAGTCCTTCAATATTATTCAAACCTTTCTTTTATTCCTTCACTTTAAGCACAAATAGAACTACAAAATGAACCTCTCCTGAATGCCAAATTTAATGGATATCTCACCACCTCAAATGATTGCAAAATTGAATAAATGATGCTCTCTAATGGCTAATTGGAATAAAAAACCCTTGGCCTCTTCTCCTAAATTCATATCAAACAATATTAGTTCTCTCCCCATCTTGAGAATGAGCTCTTAAGTTCCTTTTTATTCTTTTATTTTGAGAGCTTAGTCACTTTACTGGCCAATGTAGGATAAAAAATATATTTGCACTTTATAATATTAAAGTGACTTTATTATTATAAAGTTACTTTATAATATAGAGCATAAAGGAAAATTTCCCCCAAATATAGAGCTTTCCATATTTTGAAGAAGAACACAGAAGATGTAGTAATCAAGAGTACATCAATTTAGAAATCTATTTATGGGTTATCTGCTCAAGCAATTATAGAAAAAGATGAGCAAGAAGAGCAAGAACTTGAGAAGAATGAAGAAGAGATAGACAAAGAGGTGAATCTAGTTAAAGAAGGTAATGTAGAGAGAACTGAAGAAATAGAAAATTAGGCAACAATTGAAGAAGAGCAACAAGATGTGCAAGATACATAGATGTTGAGTGTCATTCCCCCACATGATGACCAAGAGAGTCAATAGAACTCAGAGAGAATCAAGGATTTTCTTGATACAACAACACAAAATGTCAATCCTTTGATAGAAGATGACTTAAAGAAAACTCTACAAGACTCTACCAATGCAACATTTCTATGCAATAATTCTATATTGGTGAGAATGGATGAAATTCAACATGACGAAGTTACATCTGGAGGGGAGATACCAAAGATACACCAAATGTACCCCCACTATTTATAGAGATAAAGGATAAGGAATCATAGGATTTTCAAAGAGATTAAACTTTAAACCTAGAATAGAAAGATGATAAAAGTGAGACACCATCTATTATGAAAACAATTGTCATTCAAATGAAAGAGGCAGAAGCATAAAAAAAAGATACATCAGTACCAAGCCTAAATAGTTCAAGTTTACAAGCTGTAGTGACTATTGAGAAAGATGGAACTAAAGTGCATAAGGGTCAAGAAGTCAGTCTTGTACCTAATCCACCATCATAGGTTGAAGTCCAGAAGGAAGAAGACAAGACTAGAGCACTAAAGCTAGCTACTAAGCCTGAGGAAAATTTTTCAATAGAGACTCTAGTTACAATGCCAATTTCATCTCCTCTCAGCAATCACACTCTTTAGAGGCCGAGTACAAATGTCACACCATTACAAATATCAAGGCCAAGTTCCAATAGACCCAAGAGTGTTGAAGTTACATCATTGGAGGATGTAAATTTAGATAAAGTGATTGAGTTACCAAATTTTGATCTAAATACAATCACTATTGAGGATATGAGCATTCTTCAAAAAGATCTATAGAGAAAAAGAGGTAAGAAAACTTAAGGAAAGAACATCAGAAAAAGAAATTTTTGCATGAAATTAAAGATGCATTCTTTGATGTTTTTAGTCTCCCATAAATGAACGAAGATAAGCTTATAATAGAGCAACTTGTTAGTATTGTGGACAAGATAAAGGATCAAAACGTAGATTCTAATGTCAAATTATTAGAATGGTCAGAAAGAAAGTTTCCTATAAAGGTTTTAGAGAAGATATCTAGTGCTATTGCACTAAGATAAGTTGATCTTGCAACCAAAATGGAAAAAGTGAAGAAGGTGTTAGAGAAAATTTTCACTCTCTACACAAAGGTATGCAATGTTGATATATTCACTAAGGAAAATCAATAAGTTGTTGACCAGCTACAAGGAGATCTACAAATCATAGGTAGTAATTTAAAACTATCTCCTGGTAATAGTCAGATACACTTTCAAAGGTTACTGACAACTCAAAGTAGGCTTACCAAGTTGCAATAAAAAGATGCTAATATTGGATATACTTTGATCAGTATCTAGTCATTATTAACACCTTACATGGAAGTGTTACACAAGGAACTAGCCTTTTTTGATACTTTGATGAAGAAAGATTCACAACTTTCTACTCATGAAGGCTTATTTGACCTAGTTGCTAATCTTGAAATACATATTCATTCATTAGATACAATATGTGATAACTAGGATGCAATGTTGAAGATTATCATGGAGCTATAAAAACCATTCTTGGATAAACCATTCTTGGATAAATAGACTATAAGTGTACAACCCAAATGACATAAATGTCAAAAAAGGGGGATAATGAAGTTTTTGGGATATTATCAAGGAGAATATCTACTTAGCAAGAGTAATGAATGAATCATTTACTTAAGGGGGGTAATGGAGTAATAAGGTATGAAGGATATACAACAATTTTGCAAATTTTGAAATTTTGAAGTTTTGTATTAAAGCCAAGCAAAGAAGAAACATGATCTGACTTATGCATTAGATAAGAATGTATATAGCATGACAAAGTATTTTTACCACTTATGTCAAAGAAGGTGATTGTTAATCTCATATTGGTTTTGACAAAGTAGTGACAAAACACTTTCTCATTATTCCGCAAAGTAAAGTGCATTTCGAGCATAATTATTTAGATAGTACTATAATACCTCAAAATTGGCTCATTGCCATGATACCAATTTCGATCTATTTTGATCATTGCTAAAGTCCTATTTCATTAGACACATTCTTGATCTAACTCACTACTTGACTTAATTGTTAGATGCAGAAGACCCTAATCTGCATTCATCACATTTCTTATTTAATTCCTATAGTACTTACTCATAGTAGTCACATTAAACCTACTTGATTTATTTATAATTTAATTTAAAAGTATTTATACTTTATTAAATTAAATTATCTCCTAAGGCTAATGTACTATGGGATTAAATTTATTTAATTTAATAAATACGCCTATCTTGATTAATTAAATGTAATTATTTAATTAAATGGGAAAGGTATTTCTAATTAATTAAAGAAAATTATTTAATTAAATGGAAGGCTATTCTTTAATTAACTAAACAAAGTTATTTTATTAAATAGGAGTAATTCCTAATTAATTAAATATAGTTATTTAATTAAATAAGAAAGTGTCTCTAATTAATTAAATGAAATTATTTAATTAAATAGGAAATATATTTATGAGAGCATATCTCATTTCATTAAATTAAATATCTCTCCAAAATCCTTCTTCAGTTCAAAAAGGGAAATTCCCAATTCGTTGTTGATCAAAAAGGAATTCAATCAGTTAACTCCTTATTCTACTCAAATTAAATCAGTTAACTCCTTATTCTACTCAAATTAAATTAGTTAGCTCCCTTTAATTTGGGAATCTTCCTTTATGACTAAACTGCACCTTTAATCTTGACTGTTGATTGAAATCATTCTCAACCGTTGATGGATTCCAGGAAAGTCTATTTAAGAGACCCTCATCTCTTCATTTTGGGAGAGGTTGAAGAGAATTTGCATCGAATTGCTGTCAAATTGCATTCTCATTTAATCTCATCGAATTCTCATATAGATTTTCATTATTTGTTTAATTCTCATATAGATTTAATATGCATATTCATCTAGCATAATCTCAATTACATGTTTCTAGATTAAAATGCATTTCTTATTCTAGATTAAATTGCACAATCATATAGATTATTTGCATCTCATTCTCAAATCCTTCGTTCGTAGAGGGTCTGGTTTCTTAAACACCTCAAATCTAAGGATATCTAATAAGAAAATCCCTCTAGATAGAACGCAACAAGTCGCCTTGCAGGCTGATTCTCGGATGAACAATCCAATGTTCATTTCGGGATGAATCTGCAAACAATGACCATGTTGAAGTGTGTGTGAAGCCTAAGGCCGCAATTCATGCATACAAGTACATGTCAAGCAATATGACAATTAGTGTTGAGCACTAGTAGGTGCCAAGTAGTCAGTACATGTTGAGCCATTTAGGTGCCAACCCAACAGAGGGAGCTGAGAAAATAGTATGTACCGAGTGATTTTGGTGTCAAAAAATAGAGCGTGTCGAGCTATTCAGAAACTGAGTTACAACATTAAGAGCATAGTAAAGGCTGAGCATCAAAGCCTTTGGATGCCAAGTGAATAGTTTATGACATAGATGTTTTTAATGGCACAAACTTCTATGTAAACTAGTTTTGGGCAAACATAATCATATTTTACAATTACGAGAGATAAGTATAGATCCATATTACAAATCCCTATGCAATACATGAAACCAATCAAAATGAGGGAAGCATTAGATGACAATAAGGATCAACCTCAATCATTGATTCTTACCTAAACCATCACCACCAATGTTTACTTAAGAAGGATAAACCCTAAGAAGTTGTGTGTGTGTGTGAGGAGACAAATGCTTAGAGTTTAGAGGGAATTCATGGTGGTTGAGATGGCTATAACAGAGTTATGCATTGCATAATTATTTAGAGAAGAACATAGTAAAGAAATGAAAGGACAAAGGAGACATATTTGATTAGGAGGATCAAGGTTTTAATAGTAAGGAGAAGATCTGACATCAAGCAAAAAGGTGCTAACCAAAGGATCACGGTGTTGAATCATTCTAATAGGTGATACCGAGAAAATGTCTTCACCAAGTAATCCTAACAAGTTATTGTAAATCTCTTACCCAATTTCTTGTTCTATTGTAAGTGTAAATCCTCTAACAATGTGAGACCTAATAGTCTTTGCAAGCCTTTAACAGGGAAGACCTTTCACAAGGTAGATCATGGATTATGATCAAATACATTGTACCCATAATTAGCCGCACTATACAAATGCAATAGTGAAGATTTGTGGATGTCATTCCCACTCCAGTTTTACCTTTTCATTGCAGGGTTTTTGGGTAACAAAATTCATTGTGTTATGTGTTATTTACTTTATGATGTGGATGTGATGCATGTTAATTTATTTCATTTAACATGTTAAGTTATGAGATGGATGTTGGTGATATGTTTTAAGAGGAAAAAGAGTTAATTGTTGATTCACACCCATCCCCTGCTCTCCCCACTCCCTCTCTCAAAACTTACTTTCCCATTGTTATTTCCAACACATGACTTAATGGTTAATGGTTTAAGTTCAAGAGAGACCCTTTTTAGGGATAAGAGTGATCTTAATGTGGTCAAAAACTTAAGATCAAAAGAGTCTCTTTGGGAAGAGATTGATCTTAATATGGTTATAAGGCCAAAATATTCTATGGATGTTAACATATGCATATGTGCCAAGGGCCTTGGATAGAGAATATCTCTTCTAGGAAGGACCTTAAAGGGAGAACTTCATAGAAGATAGAGAAGTAACTAAGGATTTAAGGATCCTCAAGAAGGTTATTGATCTCAATGTGGAGATGTCTTTAATGTTGGATTAGGATAGAGGGTAGAATCGTGAAATATATTTTATTATTATTTAAATTATAACATTGGGTTCGCAGGTATTATTGTTGTTGTTAGTGGGGACATTACAACCACCATAATATTACACATTTTCTTATCTTTCTAACCATATAATTTTTTCTAATTTTGGACAACATTAGCATTGTAAACTTCAAATATTTTTACAAGTGTCTTGATAATCCTCGCAAACATATGTCTAGTTTTTTTTAAAAAAATTGAAATATTTAACCAAATTAAGTATAAATTACATATTATTGTTCTTCGCTCTATTGTATACATTTTTTTATTAAAATTTATTTTATTTTTTGTTATTTTGATGCAAGGTAATGCCCAACACACAAAAAGATACTAGAATTTTAGGATGCAGTCACTTTAAAGATTCATTAAAAAATACATTTTAGAAAATTACCAAAAATACATAACTTCTATATCTCACTCTTAGATGTCATCCTACCAAAGGGATTTTCATATTACTAAATATAACTACCTTTTTTTCTACACACAAAAACAAGTATGTTATGTTTTTCTTAAAATTTGGGACTTTTTTCATGTACACAAAGTTTGACTTGCCTAATCCTATCTGGTTTTGAAAAACTCTAGTAGATTAGAAAGTAGATTCAAAGTATGGTTACAATTTTTATTATTTACAAATCTTCTCATTGTGAGTGGATGACCCCCAAACATCATGTATAAGTTCAAGTTTACCTGATTTCAAAAAAAAGGTGTACACTTAGACCTCCCTTTTTGTACACCATCTTGGTGTACTTATTATTATTATTGTTATTGTACCTCAATGTATCCAGTTTGTTCCCATGTGATTTACTTCTTATTATTGATATGGTTACTGTTTTATAGATCTCTTTAGACAACCCTTGTTGCATTGTTAGTGCAAGGTGATAATGGGGTCATGAAATCATTATATTCATGTCCTATTTTTGTTGCATTTCATTTATTTGTTACATTTTACATGTACTATTATAGAAAATGTATATTTTTGTTGTCTACTTGTGGACAATTGAAACTTGTGAGACCAAATTCTCTCTTTTTGGTATTCATATATTTACCCAAAAAGACTTGCGTTCATCTTATATACTCTTCTTCCATCATCCTCATAGTTATACCACCTTTGGGGAATAACATCAATTAATTATGATTATATTTGATATTATGACCTATCAAATATGCATACTAACCCCAAAATTAGTAAATCCCTTTGTTTTCTTTTTGTTAGAAGATTTATTTTCATTGATTTGTTCTTTCTTGGGAACATATCACATTGGAAATGTGCATGTCTTTTGGAAGCATATGTACTACATTAAATTTATTTCTCCTTTTAAGGCATATGCAATTACTTTAACATGGGGACACGCACTTCACTCTTTTCTATGCACTATACACATGTGAAATTAAATATTACTATCATTTTTTAGATTTAATTAGAAAAGTGTGGATTTTACTGTATAAGGTCATTTTGGTGGATATCATTGGATACAATATTTTCCTTTATTATCATTACCGTTTCTATCTTGGTGGATTTCCTTGGTTATCCTTTTGCACTCTTTGTTTTTAGCAGGATTTCCTAGCATGCATTTTTTGTCTTGGCTATCCTTGGAATAAATTGAATCACATAACTTGCTAAGACATCTCTCTCTCTCTCTCTCTCTCTCTCTCTCTCTCTCTCTCTCTCTCTGTATTATTTATTTTTTCTTGGTCTTAGATTGATAAGAAGTTGGGTCACTTGGGGATTTGGTGTTTTATTGTCAATTTTTTGAGTGCCAACAAAAGTTGAGTCCAGTTTTTGGTGTGAGTCTACTTTTTGGCCAAAAGTGGAACTATTTTACCTTTTTTTTTAAATTTATTTTCTTAACATAAATGTTTGAAGCACTTAGATATTGAATCTTTAAAATTTTCTATATTAAAAGATATACTAATAAAAGTCTACTTTCAAAATATATAATTTATTTGAACACAAAGATGATAAAATTTTACTTTCAATAGGCATTACCTGAAACCACATTTGAAAGTCCTTGGTTTAGGACCATATTCTACCCCTGTACAACAACCAAAAATTGACCTAAATAAAAATTTTCTATGAATGCTTTTGAGGAATGATATGTAACACAATTAAGATTGATGAATATATTTTTTAATTAATAGTGTTTCTGAAATTAATTTTTTGTTGGGCATAATTGTTGTATTTAAAACCTCTCATGTACAATAAGCATTATTTGACCAAAGTATATTAGATTATAATTTTTTCAAGTGTGTGCAATCATCTTTATTTTAATGTCATATAATTTGTTTTCAAGGAACATTCAAATCAAAAAAGTTATTAAAATAACAAGAAATTTTGATCTCTTTGTTATTTGTCAACATATTTTTGTAGTAATTTAATGAAAAAAAAAACATTTTAAAAATAATTTTACATACTTGGAATCTCTAGAGCTTGAATTATAATGGGATATTTTTATGAACAAATCTATTGAGATTGAGATGGCCTCCGCTATTTAGGTTAATTCATATCCAAAGCTAGGGGTTAATTAACCAAGCCTTTCCTAAAGCTAACCTCAAAGAAACTTTTGGAGGACTTATAAAATTTTAACATGTTTTGAGAACATATGTTAGCATGAATGTTGATGCTTTGAGAAAACATCATAGAATAGTGTTATCACTATGTTTTTCATGATGACAACTTAGTAAAATTGACAGAGTAGTAGACTGAGATTTATGTATTAAGGACACCACATTGTGTATCTGCCCATACGCAGTTAACAAAATATACTATAGAATGTATTTGACATGTGGTCAAGTGCGTAGAACCTGAATCGATAGCGTATGGAAGATATTAATGATTTACAAAGAACCACAGGGAAGCAAAGCATTGGGAAAATAGTCTCTATTATATGATCAATATAACATATTATGCTTAGAATGAAGGGTTGCGCAATTAACTAGAGGAAGTATAGTGACCACTGATGATGTCAGCAAGTGTGTAGGTATAGAAGTCACAAATGTGAAAGTTTGTGTATGACTGGAGCTGACAACTTTAATTAGATATGTATTTTATTCATGGAGCCCACTCAAATTAATTTAAGTGTGTGGATCTAACTCAAAGGGTTAATAATTAAGTATGGTACAAAGGAAAGATGTTTTCCAAGTTCTATACACCATTATTGTGATCAAGAAGTAGAGAAGACTTGCAAATTGTGAAGTTGAAGAGCAAAGTAATCTGCTAATGCATATGAGTGACCTTAAGAGTTATTAATGAGTTCCAAATCTATTTACATGATCTGAAGGTGAAGAAGTCTAACATACTGGACAGAGGAAGAGATAAGATATTGTTCACATCTATGAATGGTATCAAGATCAATTGGATAGTGGGTTCATTGGTTTGATCCTAAATCTATTTGGACAGTGGGTTTAGCTACCTTCTTCAACTCCTAACAGGGTTGGAATCTCCTAACAAGGATTCAAAGTCTCCTAATAGGGACTCTTGTACTAATTGTTGTAACAGACTCTTAACTGGGTCCATCCTCTAACAAAGATTATTTAGATTAGTACATTATTTTATGAGCATCATTCCCACTGAGGTTTTCCCTCTGATCAAGGGTTTCCCTAGTCAACATATCTAGTGTATTTGTGTATGCACATTTCTTATGATTTCTATTTACTTTGGTTGATAAAGTAAGAATTGTTTAAGATTGATACATAACTGATTCATCCCCCCCTCTTAGTTATATTGGTGAAATATTACTTCTAACAATTAGTATCAAAGCCTCAAGTCCTTGAAGAAAATTTTAAAAACTTTGGAGATCCATGGCGAATATGTTTAGAAAGGAAAGCCCTAGATTTGATGCCACAAACTATGATAGCTAGAAGGATAAAATGAAGACTCGTCTCTTGTGCATGGGTCCAGGATATTGGCTTGTCACCAATAATTTAAGAGCATTGCAGATGAAGACAATCTTGAAACCTATACCGAGGAAAAAAGAGAAGTGTTTATGTGCAACATAAGGGCAAGAGAAGCAATACTGTCAACATTACCTGAAAGTGATTATAGTCAGGTAAAACTATTCAAAACATCTCATGAAATTTGGAAAATTTTAGAGGCTAATTATGAAGGTGATACACATGCAAAAAGAGTTAGATTGAAAAATTTGTATTGTGCATTTCGAGATGCTAGAATGATGGAAGATAAATCTATAAGAAGCTATGTTGGGAGAATATCTGAGGTTGTTGCAAGAATCACATCTCATGATGGAAAGAAATCTGATGATGAAGTGATATGGAAGATCTTGAAAAGTCTGACACCACCTTTCAAGTCAATAGCACAAATGATTCAACTGATGATACCTTGCACTACTAATTTCACCAAAGAGACATTGCTTGGTAGATTGGAAGCTACAAAATTTGATTTGAAATAGTCTAGAGAATTGGCAAAAGTTGAGACAGCATTCAGTTTACTAAACATCAAACCCTGTTTAGCAAGGAGCACAAAAACACAAGGAGACATTGCTAGCAATATCAAATACATTGAAGAAAAGATCCAAGAAGGAGTGGCTCTTCTTGTGGAAAGAGAAAAAGATGGTAAGTATATCTTTAAATGCTGGACTTGTAATGACTATGGTAATTATGCATCTAAATTTCCTAAGAGAGAAAGAAAGTTTAAGGAAAGATTCAAATCTAGAAGACCTAGAAATTGTTTATATGCTAATGAAGAAGAAGATGAAGAAAAATCTAATCAAATAAAAATTGAAGATGAATTAGGATTTGTGGCCATAAAAGAGGATGATCTTGATAGAGAAATTAGAGAAGAAAGTGTGTTGATTTCACAAGTTGAAAAGAAAGACTTGATCATTGATAGTAGTTGTTCACATCATATGAGTGGTGATATGAGCAAGTTTGTCAAATTTAGAAGCCATGATGGAGGAATTGTAAGAGTAGGAAACAATGTAGCCTATCATATTACATGAATTATACCTATAACACTTGATGGTAAAACATACATTGATGATGTTTATTTTTTTGATGGACTAAAACGTAACTTGTTGAGGGTTGGACAGCTTATTGACAAAGGATATCAACTGCAATTTAGTAATGATACATGCATTATCAAGAATAAGGAAGGAAAACTACTTGGTATTGGCAAAAACTAGAGGTAATGTATTTTAGTTAAACTCCACTAAAATAACATGTTTAGTAGCAAAGATTGACAACAGTTGGTTATGGTACAAAAGATTTTGTCACATTAACTTTGATAACATTGTGAAGGCTAGTAATACACTTGCTATGAGCAATTTTCCCAATATCTCTAAGCCCAATGACACTATTTGTAAGGAATGTATTTTGGCTAGGCAGAAAATAGTCTCATTTTCTAGCAAGTAGTTTTGTACAACACAAAAGCTCAAATTGGTACATACAAATTTGAGTGGTCCTGCAAGAACAAGAGGATTCCATGGAGAAAGGTACTTGATGATTTTTGTTGATGATTTCACTAGAATGATGTGGGTATCTTTTCTTAAAGAAAAATCTGAAGCATTTGAGAAATTCAAGATATTTAAGAACAAGGTTGAGAATGAATCTAGAGTTAAGATCAAACAGAGGAGGAGAGTTCACCTCTAGAGAATTAAATATCTATTGTGAAGAACTTTGCATTAGGAGACAACTATCCTTACCCCATACACCCAAGAAGAATGGGATTGCTAAAAGAAGAAACAAATCAATTGTTGAAGCAGCAAGAGCTATGTTATTTGAGAATTGTGTACCAAATACCTTTTGGAGAGAACAATCAATATAGTAGTATACACACTAAATAGAGTGTAGATTAGAAAATGTATGGACAAAATACCCTATGAATTATGGTTTGGTCACTCACCATCAATCAAGTACTTTAGGATATTTAGAAGAAAATGTTACATCATAAGAGATGATGATATTGGTAAATTTGATCCAAGGAGCGATGAAGGTATGTTTCTTGGTTATTCATTAAAAAGTAAAGCTTACAGATGTTTCAACTATAGAACAAAAATCATAGTTGAGTGCGCAAATGTTAAAGTTGATGTAAAGTTTGGTACCAAGGAAAAGATAATGGACTATAACTCTAATGGAGATGATTATTTTGGAATGACTAACAGAGGTAATGAGTTATTTTTCAAGACTAACAATGACATGTAGAATAATGTGCAAATTAAAGATGTGAGAGAAAATCAAAATGCAACACCAAAAATAAGAATTGAAGTAGCAACTCCTACTCCAAACAAGAACTTGAGAAGAAATCATCCTACAGATCAGATAATAGGGAGTAAGGAAAAAGGGGTAATGACTTAGGAGCAGAGTTAATGAAGAACTATATCTGATATCTCAAGTAGAACCAAGAAGCATGGATGAAGCAATCAAAGATAATTATTAGAAAGAAGCTATGAAGGAAGAACTCTAGTAGATAATTAAAAATAACACATGGGAATTAGTCCCTAGACCCAAGGACAAAAATGTGATTGGCACTAAATGGGTATTTGGAAATAAAATGAATGAACAGGGAGAAGTAATAAGAAATAAGCCAAGACTTGTGTGCAAAGGTTACTCTCAACAAGAAGGAATTGATTATAAAGAGACATATGCACCTGTAGCAAGAATGGAAGCGGATAGAATGTTCCTAGCATATGTAGCAAACAAGAATTTTAAGGTATATCAAATGGATGTTAAGTCATCATTCTTAAATGGAGAACTTGAAGAAGAAGTTTATATTGAGAAACTAGAGGGTTTTCCTTTAACAAAAGAAAAGGACATGGTTTACAGATTAAAGAAAGCATTGTATGGATTAAAGCAAGCACCAAGAACCTGGTATGCAAGGTTGGAAAAATACTTAGTAAAGCTTGGATTTGCTAAAGGAACAATAGATAGTAACTTATAGTTGAAGGAAATAGAATATGGTTTGCTAATAATCATTGTATTTATTGATGACATCATTTTTGGTGGAAATGATGAAGCCATAACAAATTCATAGAAGACATGAAGAACGAGTTTGAAATGAGCATGATAGGTGAAATGAAATTTTTCTTGGGATTGTAGATTTTTTAGAACAAAGAAGGTATCTTTATTTCTCAAACCAAATATTTAAAAGATTTACTAAAAAGATTTGGTTTATAAAATTGAAAACCTATTGGAACTCCTATGGTAACTGGTCATAAGTTACCAAGCAAAGATGAGATGCCTACTGTTGAACAAAAGAAGTACAGATCTATGATTGGTGGATTGCAATATTTGACTCATAGTATACTAGATATAGCTAATGCAATTGGAATTTTGGCAAGATTCCAAGCTGATCCTAAAGAATTTCACTATGTAGTAGTAAAAAGAATACTTGGATGTCTGAAAGGAACATCATATTATGGTATTTGGTATGACAAAAATAGTGAATTTACTCTTTGCAATTATATAGATTTTGATTGGGTATGAGATGGGGATGACAGTAAAAGCACTAGTGGAGAAGCATTTTTCCTTGGAGGAAGACTAGTTTCTTGGCTCAGTAAGAAGAAAGATTGTACCTCCCAAAGTACTACATAGGTAGAATATGTCGCAGTAGCAAACAACTATAATCAAGTCATTTAGATGAAGCAGATGATGAAGGATATTGGAATAACATTCATAGAACCTGTTATCATTTATTGCGATAACACAAATACAGTCAACTGGTCTAAGAATCTTGTTTTGCACTCTAAGACTAAGCACATAGCAATAAAGCATCATGTGCTAAAAGAGAAAGTTGCAAAGAAATAAATCATATTGAAATAAATCAGCACTAAGGAAAAAATTGCAGACATTTTCATGAAGGCCTTACCAAAGGATACATTTGAGTACCTTAGAGGAATGCTTGGGGTTATGCCCCTACCTAGCTCAGAGTAGAAGATGTAGAAGTGCATCAGTCCAGGGTACACAACACCATTGTTAGACTAGACTGAATGCTAATGCTTCCTCAATGGGGGAGTATCTGCGATGAACAAAGTCAGTCAAGGATTCTTGGTAATAGGTAATTGGTATACAACAATATCTTTAGATACTTGTGGTGTTTATAAAAGAATTGTAAAGCAATAGACCGGCTTGTGGTCATGCTAATAGGTTGTTATATGTTCAAATTTTGTACTACCTTTGACATTGATGTCAATGGGAAGAGAGAGTAATATGAAAAATATTAAAATGGGAGAGAGTGATATGAGAAAACATTTCATTAGAAAGGGAGAAAGAGTGATATGAAAAATACTAAAGAGAACTTACACTATGGGGGAGTTGTGTTGAAGGATTTGATTGATTGGTATTCTTGGAACTAGATTTTTTCATGTATGTTGTCATCAATGCCAAAGGGGGAGATTATTAGCATGATTGTTGATGCTATGAGAAAACATCGCAAAATAGTGTTATGACTATGTTTTTCATTGATGACAACATAGTAAAATTGATAGAGCAATAGAC
This sequence comes from Cupressus sempervirens, assembly GCA_028749045.1. Classification (NCBI taxonomy): domain Eukaryota; kingdom Viridiplantae; phylum Streptophyta; class Pinopsida; order Cupressales; family Cupressaceae; genus Cupressus; species Cupressus sempervirens. The sequence continues at coordinate 346,291,395 of CM053786.1, read as the reverse complement.
TGAGATTTATGTATTGAGGACACCACATTGCATATCTACCCATGCATAGTTAATAGAATATACTACAACATGTATTTGACATGTGATCAAGTTTGCAAAACCTGAATTGACAACGTATAGAAGATATTAATGATTTACAAAGAACTGTAGGGAAACAAAGCATTGGAAAAATAGTTTTTGTTATATGATCAATATAACATATTGTGCTTGGAATGAAGGGTTGCATAGTTAACTAGAGGAAGAACACTAACCATTGATGATGTCAGCAAGTGCGTAGGTACAAAAGTCACACGTGTGAAAGATTGTGTATAATTGGAGTTGACAACTTTAATTAGATATGTATTTTATTCATGGAGCCAACTCAAATTAATGTTAAGTGTGTGGAGCCAACTCAAAGGGTTAATAATTGAGTGTAGTATAAAGGAAAGATGTTTTCCAAGTTTTATACACCATTATTGTGATCAAGAAGTAGAGAATACTTGTGAATTGTGAAGTTGAAGAGCAGAGTAATCTCCTAATGCATATAGGTGACCTTAAGGGTTACTAATGAGTTCCAGATCTATTTGCATGATCTAAAGGTGAAGAAGTCTAACATACTAGATAGACGAAGAGATAAGATATTTTTCACATCTATGAATCATATCAAGATTAATTGGATAGTGAGTTCATTGGTCTGATCCTAAAGTTGTTTGGATAGTGGGTTCAACTACCTTCTTCAACTCCTAATAGGGTTGGAATCTCCTAACAAGGATTCAAAGTCTCCTAATAGGGACTCTTGTACTAAGTGTTGTAATAGACTCTTAACCAAGTCCATCCTCTAACAAGGATTATTCAGATTAGTACATTATTTTGTGGGCATCATTCCCAATGATGTTTTCCCTCTGATCAAGGGTTTCCCTAGTCAACATATCTAGTGTATTTGTGTATGTGCATTTCTTATGATTGTTGTTTACTTTGGTTGATAAAGGAAGAATTGTTTAAGATTGATACATAACTAATTCACCCCCGCCCCCCCCCCCCCCCCCCCCCCCCCCCCTCCAGTTATATTGGTGAACTATTACTTCTAACAACATAACCTCGATCCTTTTTTATATGTTGGAAATCTTGCCCACATGAAATGGGGTCCTGCTTTGAAATGAGCTAGCATTTTGAAAATGGAACACAACCCCATTTTGAAATGAGGTAGTATTTCATGAAATGAAACATTCCCCCATTTCTAAATTGGGTAGAGTTTATTCTTTACCCATGAGAAAATAGCCTAACTAGACATAAAGCTAATATAGTATTGCTTCTTTACATTAGATGTACAACATGAATGTGGAAGAAAGTCAACTTATGTACAATCAACATTATTAAAACATGATTAAACATTAAATAAAAGTAATTAAATCCATCTAAATTTATCAAAGGTTTCCAAAATATGGTTACTTTAAACAACACTAATTACACTACTAACTCTTCAATGTCATATTCACATGATATAAGTTACACTTATTTAAAAATCAAAAACTGATATTGTACTACTAAATTAATCACCATATTAAAATTATATTTGATTTATATCATAGAAGATATGAGATAAAGAGATTATAATAATGGTCTTCAATTAAGAATGATTACATTCCTAAATATCACTACCTTTCTTTTTCATTATGATTTCTATGTTCAACACTTGTGACTACATAAATTTTTAAAATAACTTGGTATAACATAGTAGTTACAAGATCATAAAGAATGCTTGATTAATACCTTGTTTTTTTTTTTTTGTGTGTGTGTTGAAAACAATTGATTAATTGTATATTATCTTTGATATTGCACAAAATTTCCGATTAGTGTATGCCAAGCTCACTTGGGCAATGAAGATAGTTTTCTATGTTTACCAAGCACTCCAGTGTTTGCCAAGTTTAGAAGATGGTGTCTACTAATTTTAGTCAGGTGTCGAAGATAAGTTCATAGAAGATGAGTGTTGACCAAGCTCATTCGAGTAATAAAGGAAAGGTGGATAGAACTAGTGTTAAGCGATCTCACTAGGTTACCAAAGAAAGTTTGCAAAGATATAGTGTTAACCTAGTTTACTTGGTTAACACAGGAAAATCATTTCTAAGTTAGTGTCTACTAAACAGGGTTGCCTAACAAAGAATTTTCTTTTTTTGGCATATTGAGTTCAATTGATTTGTTTGTTGGTTCTAGATGACTGAGGAGATGAATATTAATTATTCTAAGTTGTATTCAAGCCAACTTGAAAATGTTTGTGATATAAGTATAAGGTCAAGTTGAGGATTGAATGTGTGTAAGTACATGGAAGAATAGAAGATGCTAAGAGAAATTTTTTTTAGAAGGATAAGTAGAATATCCTTGAGGAGCTACAAAAATACATTTGATCAAGAAGAATTAAGTATTTGAGCCAAAATTAAGATCTAATACCAGTAGTATGATTGCATCAAAAATTAGGTCATCTCATTGTTACTCTCTAATCATTGTTGCAGTGATCTACATCTCTTAACAAATTTGGCTTAACAGCTATTTGTAAATCCTCAAAAAGGTGGCATTTCTGATTTGAAGTGTCTAAAGACCTCTAACAAGCCCACTCCTAGCAAGGTGATTAAGTCCTCTACTAGGGTCACACCTAAAGGGCTCCTAACTTAGTTCACTTCAAAAGAGTGAAAATCAATAACTAGTTGCAATTGGTGTTTTATCCCAAATTGCATTTCCACATTAAATTTTGGTGTCACTTATGTTCATGCTATATCTTTCGTGTGTATACAACCAAGTTAATTAAGGTTAATCATAGAAAATATTACAAGATTTTCATGTTAAGCATTTTGTGAGTTACAGTTGTTATTTCAATGGTTACCAAGTTACAACATATTATTAGTATCAACCAAGTGCATGTTTGTTTACCAAGCTATAGTATTTTAGAGTTTATGTTATGTGCTGACATCTAAGGGATCTAGGATTGATTTTAGTAGTAATTGATTCACCCCTCCCCTCTGATTTACTCCTCTTATATCTACAACAATTGGTATCAGAGATTTTGGTACTTGCAAAAAAGGTTTCAATGACCTAAGCTAAAAGATTGGGATGTCTTATAGATGAGATGTTTCCAAGTTGAATAGAGATAACTTTGAGGCATGATAGGAAATAATGAATTTATATCAGCAACCATCAAGTATTCAAGTTTGAAATATTTGAAAAATACTTACAAGGCTCCTACTGGAACATTGATTGTAGAGGAGACTACTAGAAAAAAAATCATAACATTATGATGATTGACATTGCATCAACTCTTAACTATGTTGAATTTGATGAGGTCAAAGGATGTGCTACTGCTTATAACATGTGGGCCAAACTGAAGGATATCTATGGAGGTGGGCATAATTTGAAAAGAGACAAAGTAGAAAATTTGAGAGGTCAGTTTGATCAGATGAAGATAAGAGAGGATGAAAACATTACAAAATATGTTGAGAGAATAAAAGCCAGTGTCAATGCAATCAAAGCCTCTGGAGAGACAATTGAAGATGTAATAGTGGTAAGCAAGGTGCTTAGAACCCTTCTTCCTATCCATGTAATTAGAGTGTCTTCTATTGGAGATATGAGATGTGATCCAAATAATAAGATAACTTTGGATGCTCTAGATGGAAGATTGACTGCTTTTGAGCTTGATAACTATGATAATTATACTCTTAGTTCTAACAATCTTGAGTCTGCATTTGAAGCAATGTTATCACTCGAGAATAAAGCTTGAAAATCTCAAATAAAACTATCTTAAAGTGAAGAGGAAGATAGTTCTAATAGTGATCTTGAAGCCATTGAAGCATTTCTTGTAAGGAGGTATCACAAAGGCGAAGTAAAGTACAAAGGTAAAATTCCTTTAATATGTTTTTCTTGTGAAGAATTTTGTCATGTTACTACAAGGTGTCCAAATAGAGAAGACAAAGATGAAAAGAAGCACAACAAGTACAAAGACAAGAAGGATTTCAAGAACTTCAAGGACTACAAAGAAAAAGGTAAGAATTCTTATTTTATGGCTAAAGATTCAAATAGTAGTGATGATCATGAAATGGTCTATATTGTTGTAAAAGATGAATCTGATGATGAAGAAGATAAAATGGCACTTATCTCTCATGTTAGAAAAAATGATACATGTATTATTGATAGTGGTTGCTCACACGATATGACTATAGAGTTTGAACATTTGGAACATTATGATGGTGGAAGTGTAAGATTTAGAAACAATGAACCATGTGGCATAAAGGGAAAAAGGTTGTATCTCACTAACCAAAGTTGTATCTCACAAACCAATGAACTTAGATGTGATAATTCTTATGGGGTTGAAGGACTAAATAATAATCTATTAAGTGTGGCACAGTTGAATAATATTGGATTCAAGGTAAAATTCATAAATGGAAAGGCCAAGCTGCTAGATGGAAAAGGAAATCTAGTTGGGTCCAGTAATCAAACAAAAGGTAACCTATTCTACCTAGATCTTAGTAAAAGTTCATGTTTCATTTTTCAAGTAAAAGAAAGTTGGTTATGGCATAAAAGGTTATTTTTCATCTCAAATTGGTTTTGAAAAGTGAGTGTCAACACTTAAGAAATTTTCTAAGTTGATGCCGAGTATAATACAGATGTCGAGTCATAGTATGTGCTGAGCCAAAAATTCAATAGGTGTTAAGTCATTCAGATGTTGAGTAGATAAGCAGTGTTGAGAAAGTTTCAACTATTGAGTGATAGTTGATGTTGAGCCAATATATGTGTTGAGTGAACTATATGTGTCAAGTAAGGAATAGGTTCCAAGAAAGATAGAGTAAAGTATAGGTGCTGAGCAAGACAGAATTTCTATGTGTGTCGATCATCAGTAATCAACAAGTGTCGAGCATCAGCAAACAATAAGTGTCGAGTGAAATAGTATCAACATATAAGTTTGTGCCTTCACAAACTCAGATGCAAATCATGTTGCATTATAGCTAATAGATAGTTTTTGAATTCTAAAGATAAGATCGAATCTTTTAGAATTCCTATGTACTTTGCATGCAACCAAGAAAAAAAGTGAAATTCTAAAGAGGCAAAAAGGATGAATCTCAATTGTAAATTCATACCTACCCCTAAGTCATGAAACCTTTTTAAAAAGGATAAAGCCTCATAATTCAAAGTGTTAAGAAAATCCATAAGAGAGAATTGTAGAGTGGAATTGAGCCAAGAGCATAAGGGTAAAAGATGACTTAGTGAAATAGGGGAATTGACAGATCAGTTAAGTAGAATAGAGCATTAGCACTTTGAACAGAGACATATCAAATTAGAGAGGATCAGAGTAGAAGGGACTGAACATCGATCTAAAATCAGCAATAGAAGGTTGTTAATAATCAGATCAAAACATTCTACTATACTTTCTAGCCATTGTATTAGGAGAATGAAAATCCTATGAAGATAGGTTGGCTTAAAAGCCATATTGTAAATCCTTTAACAGGGTGACATTCCAAGTGAATGTTTGTAAATCCTTTAGATACGTGCACTTTTAATAGGGTGTTGAGCCTTTAATAGGGCAGGCCTCTCACAGGGCAGACAATTGATGATGGTCAAATATTTGCAACCTTAACTAGTTACATATTGTTGTAGTGATAAGTTGTGGGTTTCATCCCCACCCTAGTTTTACCTTCTCATTTTGGAGGGTTTTTGGGTGATCAAATATTGTATTATCTATTTTCATGCATGTCTTTACATTCATGTTAATTAGATATGTTACATGCATGTGTTAATTTCAGCTAAACAATTTAGAGGTTAAAATTTCTTACTTCTGATTCACAACCCCCCCCCCCCCCCTAGAAGTAAATATTCCCACTTGTGAATTGCAATAGTTATATCATGTGAACTTTGATAATCTGATCAAGATATAAACAAAAAAAAAAAGAGTGAGAGGTATTCCTAGCTTGAGGAAACCTGATATTGGCCTATGCAAAATTTGTCAAATTGGTAAGATGGGCAAGACAAGTTTCAAAAGAAAGAACTATCATTCTAAAGAAGTCTTAGAGCTGGTTCATACTAACTTATGTGGACCTATTGGAATTGAGAGCTATAGTGGAGATAAGTACTTTATTCTTTTTCTTGATGATTATTCTAGAATGATGACTATGATGTATCTAAAAGATAACTCTGAAGCTTTTTCAAAAGTTTAATTAGTATCTGGCTAGAGTAGAGAAGGAAACTGGAAAGAAGTTAGAGTCTTTGAGATTAGATAGAGTTGATAAATTCATTTATAATGAGTTCAATGAATTGTATATTGAAAGAGGAATCAAAAAACAAGTATTAGCCCCAAGTACACCACAATAGAATGGTATAGCTAAAAGAAGGAACAGATCCATCATGGATTGTGCAAGAACTTTAATGATAGAAAAGAATGTTGCAATCAAATACTGGAAGGAAGAAATTAGTATTATAGTGCATACCTTGAGTAGAGTACAGTTGAAGAAAGACTCAAATCAAACTCCTTATGAACTATGGTATGGCTACAAACCTAATGTAAGTTACTTGAAAGTATTTGGTAGCAAATGTTATATTCTAAAAGAGACTAGGATACTCCAACAGAAGTAAAGAATATAAATGTTTGAATTTGCCTACTCATAAGATCATAGAAAGTGCACATGTAAGAATTGATGAGTTTGCAGAAAAGAGTGAAGAAGGGAGGAGCAAAAAACATGAATATTGTAGAAATTTTATTTACTTTGAACCTAAACATTTTCAAATCCAATTGGAAGTCAACAAACTTCATCCCCCAAATCCCAAAATCTCTAGAAGCACCCGAATTGCATCTAGTGCAACCCTATTCATAGTTTCAAGGACCCAAGTCACAATCAAAAGCTACTAAGTTGTTGCCTAGGAAAATTGAGTCTAAAGGACCCAAATCATAGACAGTGGGACCCAAGCTTGATACAAAATATCATGGTGAGGCTAGTGGAACAATTTTGAGATCCAAAGTACCTATGTTAGCAAGATATGTCAAAATGAACCATGCACCTAATCAAATTATTGGAAATAAGTCAAATGGTACAATGACAAGAAAGAAATTGAAAGGTACATATATACTTACTGAATTTAAACCTAGATCAGTTAAAGACGCTTCAAATAATGAAAGTTGGATTGAATAAATGAGTGAAGAGATAGAACAAGCAAAAAGGAATAAGACTTGGACTCTTGTTCCTAGACTAAAGGATAAAAATGTAATTGACATAAAGTGAGTTTTCATAAATAAGCTAAATGAAGATGGAGAAGTTTCCAGAAACAAAGAAAGGTTAGTGTGCAAAGGTTATTATCAAGAAGAAGATATTGATTATGGTGGAACTTTTTCTCTTGTTGCAAGATTAGAAGGTGTTGGGACTGTACTTTCTTATGTAGCATATAAATGATTTAAAGTTTATCAGATGGATGTGAAATCTACATTCTTGAATGGAATTATTTAAGAGGAAGTTTACATAGAACAACCTAAAGGTTTCATAGATCCTAGAAAAAATAATATGGTTTGTAAGCTCCACAAAGCATTGTATGGTCTCAAGTAGGCTACCAGAGCTTGGTATGAAATACTTTATAACTATTTGATGAAGATTAGTTTTCAAAGGACAAATGATAATAGAAACTCATATATCAAAGAAGGACCAAATAAGAAGATTATGTTGGCAAAAATATTTATGGATGACACATTGTTTATTGGAAATGATAACTTGTTCAAAGCTTTTTAGAAGAAATGAGTAAGGAATTTGAGATGTCCATGTTTGGAGAGATAAAATTCTTTATTGGATTGTAGATTCAATAGAAGAAAGATGGTATCTACATTGCTCAATCCAAATATATCAAGGAGATATTAAAGAAGTTTGGAATGGAAGATTCAAGACTAGTTGAAACACCTATGTCTACTAGACATAAGCTTTCCAAGAATGATGATTCCAAGGAAGTAGATCAAGCCACATACAAGTCAATGATTGGAAAACTATAATATGTAGTGCATACAAGGCCTGATATTGCATTAGCAATTGGTATGGTGGCAAGATTCTTAGCAAATCCTAAGGAAAATCATATGATAGCAATCAACAGAATCATGAGGTATCTAAAGGGCATTGAAGATTATGGATTATGGTACAAGAAAGGAGGCACTTTGGATTTGAAAGCCTTTATAGATGTTGATTGAGAAGGAAGTGTCGATGATAGGAAGAGCACCAGTGGTGGAGTGTTCTTTCTTGGTAAAATACTAGTGTCTTGGACAAGTAAGAAGCAAAATTGCATTTATCAATCTATAGCAGAAGTAAAGTATGTTGTAGCAATAGTTAATTGTTCCAATGTTGTTTGGTTCAAGCAACTATTGGTAGGTATGAAGGTAGAGATCAAAGATCTAGTGATTGTCTTCTATGATAACACCATTACAATTAATATATCAAAGAATCTTGTGATGCATACCAAGACCAAGCACATTGCAATAAAATATCATTTTCTGAGAAAATTAGTGCAAGATAAATAGGTAAGATTGGAATATGTGAATACTAAAGAAAAAATTACAGACATATTCATTAAGCCATTACATAAGGATCCATTTTTGTATCTAAGAGGTAAGTTAGGGGTCATTCCCCTATCTAAATCTCACTAAATGAATTTTAGTGATGCATCAACCAAAGCATGTTGAAGATCAGTCAAGTTGATGGAGTATTGAAAGGGAAAATTACATATGAATATGTACATGAGGTACATAATTGATATTCATTGAATATTTCCTCAAAGAGGGAGAGTTTGTTGTCATATTCATAGAAATTTTATAAAGAGGAGAGTTTTGTGATGAGGGAGAGTTTGCAGAGAGTTTAGTTATATCTCAATTAGAAATTTCAAAGAGGAAGAACATGTTTGAAATATTTAGAGATGATATCAAAGAGCTCCTTGCTATTAGAAAGAGATGTTGAAGATAGAGTTTACTAACAAAGGGAGAAACTAAAGGTAGAGGGAGTTCTCATTGATAGAGGGAGTTCTCATGGACGAGAATCAAGATGAAACTAAGGATATTATCTTTACTATTATTTTACTCTAAAATTTCATTGTATTATGACGTGTTGTGTTGCCATCAATGCCAAAGAGGGAGATTGCTGAAAATAATTGATCAATTGTATATTATTTTTGATGTCACACAAAATGTCATATCTTTACCAACCAATTTATGCCAAGTTCACTCAGGAAATGAATATAGTTTCTTGTGTCTATCGAGCATTCCATGTTTTCCAAGTTTAGAAGACAGTGTCTACCGAGTTCACTTGGGTGTCAAAGATACATTTCTAGAAGATGAGTGTTAACCGAGCTCACTCAAGTAACAAAGGAAAGTTGGATCAAACAATTGTTAACCAAGATCACTCGATTACCAAAGGAAGTTTGCAAAGATGCCATGTTAACTGAGTTCACTTGGTTAACATAGGAAAATCATTTTTGAGTTAGTGTCTACTGACTAGGGTCAGCTAATGAAGGATTTTCTTATTTTGGCATATTGAGTTAAATTGATTTGTTTGTTGGTTCTAGCTGACTGACGAGATGAATATTAATTATTCTAAGTTGTATTCAAGCTGACTTGACAATTTTTACAATATAATTATAAGGTCAAGTTGAGGATTGAATGTGTGTGAGTAGATGGAAGAATAGAAGATGGTAAGAGGAAGCAAATTATAAGGATAAGTAGAATATCCGGATCAATTATTCAAGCCAAAATTGAGATCTGAAACCAACAATATAGTTGCATTAGAAATTAGGTCATCTCATTGTTACTCTCTAACCATTTTAGCAGTGATCTGAATCTCTTAATAGAGTTGGCTTAACAGCTAGTTGTAAATCCTCTAACAAGGTGGAATTTCTAGATTAAAGTGTCTAAAGACCTCTAAAAAGCAAATTCCTAATAGGGTAATTAAATCCTCTAACAAGGTCACACCTAATAGACTTTTTTGTAACCTTTAATAGAGTTTTCTCCTAATAGGGTTCACTTCAAAAGAGTGAAAATTAGTAACTCGTTGTAATTGGTGGTTTTCCCAAATTGGGTTTTCATGTTAAATCTTCATGTCACTTGTGGTCATGTTCTTTATTTCATGTGTATGAAGCTAGTTAATTAAGTTTAATCATAGATAATATTCTAATATTTTCATGTTAAGCATTTTCTAATTTTTTATTTTAGTGGTTACTAAGTTACAACATATTATTAGTATTAATTGAGTGCCTACGTATTTACTGAGCTACAATATTGTAAGAATTTGCCTTAGGGAAAAATTCACCCAAGATCAAGGAACTCAAGCACAAGCACAATATTAGACCAAGAAGAAAATGATCAATATGAGAATGCTCTCTATTATGTCAGATGCATGTACATACACAATAGGAGTGCCTGTATATAAAGGCCTTCAAGATGCATATAGAATGTGTCTAGAAAGAACTAGGAGATAAGCATGACAACTAAGCACATGTCCTCCATAATGAGAGGATAAGCATGATGAGGTGTTTCACATGTGTAGATTTTGTAGAAACCATGTGCTCAAATAAATTGCTTACTCCTATGGTGTAGACATCATGTGCATAATTAGAGTGGTAACTCTTGTGTTGTCAACATAACAACTCACAAGAGTGTGCATACTCCTAGGTGACTAACTAAATAAATAATAAATAATGCATTAACCTAAGTAAACTTAAGTAAAGTGTAAATAGTAAATACTTATTTACACCAACACTCCCCCTTAAGTGAAACTTAGAGGAATGCACTTAAGCTTACGAAAGCTAGGATGAAATGCATGATGGGTCCTAGCTACTAGACCATGTTAGGTACCCATGTACAAAATGAAATGCAATCTCTCATAAAGCAGAGAAAGAGGGAAAACCTCATGGGAAAAACCCTCCCCCAAAAAGAGAGATGAAAAGATGTATGGATGGATGGAGTAATCAAGACCCCCATTATGACATATGTCAACTATATACAAAAAAGAAGAACAAGAAGGACAAAACCCCTTAAGAGGAAAAAATCCCCCCATAAAAGATAAGAAGAAGAAGAGAAGGTAGTCCCCCCTCTCCTAAATGTAGTGTGCTGATTAGTGAGAAATGATCCAATGTAGAAGCTGATCCATGACTGTTGAATAATGTTCCTCCCCTTTGGAAGAAACAATGGCAGAGGTATAGGTGAGATGCTTTCCCTATGTGTAGAAAGAATCTTGAAGATGAATGGTGTCTCTGAAACCTACTCAACTCTCCCTATGTTGATACTGATGGTCACCCCTTCCAACACTACTGAGAAGAATGAGTACAGATTAGGCAAGGATGAATGTAGAACATTTCTCAAAGAACCATCTGTCTCCTTAAATGATAAAGAGATCTTCTATAACTGTTGTACATAAGGATCCACAATCACATCAATCTATGAAGATCGATAATGTAGAGAATGAATAGGAGGGTTAGAGGGAGCCCTCATGACAATTGAGGAAGGATCTACTTCATCAAAGGGAAGTTGTATATCATCAAGAATGTCTCCCAAATCTTCTATGTGTGACTCCACAAACAAACCTTCAATGTTTGTCAAGAAGTCAATGACTGATGTTGGAACTGGAAGACAAAGTGTACCCTATTATACTGGACCTATCACTATGGCAATGCATAAAGTATTCACCTCAACAAAGAGAAGACAAATATCATTGATAATGTCTCCCAAATCTTCAATGTGAGACTCCACAAATAGACCTATAATATCTAGAAGGAAGTCATCCCATGAAGCTAAAGTAGGAAGACATAGTGTTTCTTACTGCAATGAATCAGAAGCATATGTGGCTACAACTAGATCAGTAGAAGCAATAGGAGTATCAGGAGGTGTGATCTCATCTAGAGTTAAAGAAACCATTACTGAAGGTGCTAAAGATATAATATCTCCTAGAAAGGGAGGAATATTTGGATCTCCATATACTTCCCAAAGAGTCATCCAAACATCATGAGGAAAACTTGCCATAAGAAGAGGAGCAAAAGATTGCTTACTCATACTTCTATACATAAAGTGAATAGGATGATGAGGATGATCTACCCAATTTAGATGAGGTGGCAGTATCTTCGAGCAGAGATAAGAAATCACTTCTTGATGTTCTCTTAGATGATCAAGAATCAAAGCACTCCATTTCTAATAGTTCCTCGGTGCCAACTTTGGTCTTAAACCAAAATGCCAGATGTGACAAGACTTCATGAGATCAATGTATGTATGCACCCCCCAAAATGCAAAATTAAACAATCAACCCCCCTAATGTATGATTTGGGCACTTTATAGCCACTTGCCAATTTAGGGTCTATTTTTGAAAGTAGTATTTTTGTTCACAAAAGCCTATATCTAATTGCAGATTTGGAAAATAGATAAAAATATATATGTACTTTCAAAAAAAATAGAACCTGATTATGTGTCCAGATGAGCTCGTAATAATCATTTTGAGTGGCAAAAATTGGGATTTGTGAGTTGCAAAAAAATTTAGGAATAGAGATCTCAAACCACCTACACTAATAAGTAGATCACAAAATTCTACCCCAAAAAAAAAAAAAAAAAAATTCTCAAAAAAAGGATTCTGTATGAGGAAGATATCGTTGTTTGAAAATTGCTATTGTAATTATTTTTCCTAAATCATCATCGTTGTGCCTCCAAAAATAAAATGACTCTAGATTTTACGTCACATGTCCAATTTTGGTGAAACAAAAGTCAATTTGGGGGTTTTCTGACCTTCTGAATGTGATGAAAATATATAATTTACACCAGCAAGCTTCAATATTCATCTACAAAATATTTGTCCTACTAGCCTGGTTGCTAATTTTTTTGAAAAAATAATGCAAATCTAAAAGAAATTGTATATCTAAAAGGAGATGCAAATAAAAAATGCAAATCTGAAAATTAAATGTACATATCTGAAATGATCATACCAATTTCAAAAATTTGGCCTTTGGGTTGCTGGTTTGCAAAAAAAAATTTACCTCAATTTTGACTATTGTCCAACAAAAGAAAATTTATTGTCAATTCACTGAATCAATGTTTTAGATGCAATGGTGAGGTCCACTTTGGCTCTAGATGCTCCCAATATCTATGGATTCTCTAGATCTAGGTTGAGGTGTTGAAGTAAGAATGTTCTCGAATGGCTATGTGAAGAGAATCTCCCCAAGCTCTGACACCATGTAAGAATTTGGTATAGCTCTAATAACATGTAAAAATTTTCCTTAGGGCAGAATTCACCCAAGATCAAGGAACTCAAGCGCAAGCGCAATAGTAGACCGAGAAGAGTATGATCAATATGAGAATGCTCTCTATTATGTCAAAAGCATGTATATACACACTAGGAGTGCCTATATATAAAGGCCTCTAAGATGCATCTAGAATGTGTCTAGAAAGAACTAGAAGATAAACATGATAACTAAGCACACATCCTCCATAATGAGAGAATAAGCATGATGAGGTGTCCCACATGTGCAGATGTTGTAGACACCATGTGCTCAAATAAAGTTCTTACTCCTATGTTGTAGACACCATGTGCATAATTAGAGTGGTAACTCCTATGTTGTCAACATGACAACTGACAAGAGTACGCATATTTCTAGGTGACTAACTAAATAAATAATAAATAATGCATTAACCTAAGTAAACTTAAGTAAAGTTTAAATAGTAAATACTTATTTCCACCAAAAAATATCTTAGAGTTTGTGTTATGTGTTGAGATCTAAGGGATCTAGGATTTATTTTAGTAGTAAATTATTTACCCCTCCCCTCTCAGTTACTTCTCTTATATTTCTAACTATATATATATATATATATATATATATATATATATATATATATATATATATATATATATATATATATATATAATTATAAAAAAAATTAAATAATTTCATAGAAAACTTAAAGATGAACCCTAAGGGATTGGACCTAAGCCTCAAGGGCTCATCATTAATGGCCTTGCCAAAATTCATGCCCAAAGGCTTCATAGTTAGACTTTTTAATCTTGAACCATATTATATTGGTTCACAAAGGGGAAAAAATCACAAATTATAATGTATATAAATGTGGGTACACAACCTTTTCTAGGGCTCTATCCCCTTCACATTTTTCTTGTCAAAAATAGAACATCAAATTGAAAATTAGAGAAACTACACTTACAAATTATAATTCTACCATTTCTAGTACTATTTACAATAATATAGAGTCATATGACTTTATCAAGATCCTATATATATGCTGGTACAAATGACAAAAAACTAGATATGGCTTACAACTAACTGGAGTGTATTGACAACTAGCTCAAACACATCTACAATCTTATTTGATTCCTTCTCTAACTCTCTAAGTGACTAAGCATTAAATTCCAACACCCCCCTTTAATGCTACAACATTAAACTAGCATATAATGGGAATGGGCACAATAAAACATATCAAAGATGTAAGGTTTTAGCTAAGTCATTTGTTAAGCCCAACTAAGTTCATTAGAGAGAGGAAGTCGAGCAAGCTAGTAGGTGTCGAACAGATTCCTAGTTGAAGTTGAGAAAGTTCAACTTCAAGTGCCGAGAAAATACAAGTGCTGAGCAGATACAAGTGTTGAGTAACACAGAGATGTCGAGCATCAGTAAACCAATAGTGTCGAGTAACATAGAGGTGTCGAGCATCAGTAAACCAATAGTGTCAAGTTGCTGCATTATTTTGAAAATTGAAGATTCGCCAAATCTAAGCCGACAAGGTTGTTATCTAGAAGTTTGTGAATTAAATGGGAGATAAGAATGATGAGCTAGTGGCACAGAACACCATGTAGAACATTTTTGGAGATACAACTGGACTCTAGATGAAGTTTCTAGATAAGAGCAAGATATGGGGTAGATACATTGTATCTTACCTAATCCATTTGAAACCCTAAAATTGGAGAGGAAGAATTGAGTGGAAAAGGAAAAATTTAAGGAGTCATAAGGTCATGAAGCAAAAAGAGAAGGAGAAGGTGGTCGAGCATAAAAGCATGAAGTGCTGAAGAAGGTGCTAAGGAGAAGAAAGAACAAAAACTTTGTTTGGATAGACAACCACAAGGATGATTGCATTGGCATGATGAGTAAGAAGACTCAAGGAGATGAAGCTTGAGAGGAAGACAAGCTATCAGAGCTGAAGTGATTAAAGCCAAGCAAAAGGATAGAACTGAAGTGAGATCTAAAATCTACAAAGTATGTTGTAAGTTGTATCAGATCAAAAAGCCATTATCGTTACTCTCTAGCAATTGTAACCGTTAGTTTAAATCCTATGGACTTAGGTTGGTTTAATAGCCATGAGGTAAATCCTTTAATAGGGTGACATTCCAAGTGAATGTTTTAAAGTCCTTTGACCAAGCCCATTCCTAACAATTTGGTGAAATCCTCTAACAAGGTCACATTTAACAGTGTATTGTAAGCCTTTAACAGGGCAGGCTTTTTACAGGGCATCACTTTAGAAGAGTGAGAATCAAGTAGCATGTTACTGGTGGTTTTTCCCAAAATGGGTTTCCATGTAAATCATTGTGTCGTGTGTTGATCTTGCATGTTTTATTGTTGCATATTGATTTATTGTAATTTGCTAGAATGATTATTTTAAGCTTGGATGGATGAAAATTTTATGGGTTCACTATAATTTGAGAAAAAGTATTATTAGGGAATTTGGACCTTGGATAAACTGATTCACCCACCCACCCCCCCCAGTTATTCTAAAGAATTCTAACAATTGGTATCAAAGCCAAACTGTTGATTCAGTTTAAAGGGACTATAAGCAAAAAAGATCAAAATGCCTAAGAGAGAAGTTCCCAAGCTCAACAAAGACAACTTTGTTGCATGGCAAAGTTTGATGAAGCTATATCTTGGATCCATAGGAGATTATGCCCAAAATTCAATTGCTACTGAACATGTTGATTCAACTAGTACTCTTACTGCAGAAGATATGAAAAACAAACAGGAACACAATCAGACAATGTTGGAAATTGCCTCTGCACTCAACTATGCTGAATTTGATGATATCAAAGGATGTGACACTGCATTCAAAATGTGGAAAGCCCTATCAGACATCTATGGAGGAGATCAGAATGTACAAAGAGCAAAAAGAGAAAGCCTCAGAGGAAAGTTTGATGATATGAAAATGGAGGAAAATGAGAATGTTGCTCTGTATGGTGCAAGAATAAAAGAAGTGGTAAGTGCAATAAGATGTTTGAGTGGTCAATTAGATGAATATATTGTTAATAGTAAGTTCTTAAGAACCTTGCTCCCTATCTATGCTATTAGAGTATCAGCAATACAAGAGCTAAGATGTGTACCAGGAAATAATCTAAGTTTTGAAGGTATAGTAGGTAGACTCACTGCATTTGAGTTATCTAACTTTGACAACTACAGACCTGAGAATGTTGAATCTGCTTTCAAGGCCAAGCTATCACTGAAAGATGTTGAACAGGTGAAATCAAAGAAAGGAAGAAAAATGAAATATGTATATAGTGACAGTAGCACTGATGAGGAGGATGTGGAACAATTGGAAGCATTGCTCGCTAGAAGATTTTACAAAGGTAAAGGAAAATTCAAAGGTGAGATGCCTATCATTTGTTTCGATTTCAATAAAGTAGGTCATATTGCTGCCAGGTGTACATAGAAAAAGGATTACAAGGAAGGCAACAAATACAAACTCAGAAAAGAAGATGATAAGAGAGATTACAAAGACAAAGGCAAGAAATGTTATATTGTTGAAGAGAATTCAGATGATAATAATGATGAAGTTGTTTATGTAGCCATAAAGGACCAATCTAATGAAGAAGAACCTACAACACTGGTAACATGTATGAACAAGAATGATAGATGGATCATAGATAGTGGATGCTCACATCACATGACAGGAGACAAAAGTAAGTTTGTTAACTTTACTCAGTATGATGGAAATAGTGTTAGAGGTAATGATGCTCCATGTCAAATCAAAGGAAAAGGTTCCATTAAGCTCACAGAGAAAATTTCATGTGATAATGCATACTATGTTGAAGGATTAAACTACAATTTGTTGAATGTCTCACAATTAGGCAATATAGGATGCAAAGTAGAATTTGGAAACAAAATTGCAAAAATCTATGATACTCATGGTAAATTGATAGGAAAAGGAGATCAAACAAGAAGTAATATGTTTTACCTTGATATGGATGATGTTTCTTGTTTTATTGCAAAATTTGATGATGAATGGTTATGGCATAGAAGGCTATGTCATGTCAACTTTGAAAATTAGGTCAATATCAATAAAATGAAGAAAGTCAGAGGTTTACCAAAATTGAAGAAGCTTGATAATATCATGTGCAAACAATATCAGCTAGGAAAGATGACAAAGTCAAGTTTCAAAAGAAAAAACTATACATCTAAAGAAGTACTTGGGTTAGTTCATACTGACTTATGTGGTCCAATAGAAGTACAAAGCTACAAAGGAGATAAATACATAATGTTGTTTGTTGATGACTATTCCAGGATGATGACTATTATATTCTTAAAATAAAAATCTGATGCTTTTCAAATGTTTAAGTGGTATGTGGCTAGAGTTGAAAAGGAAATAGGAAAGAGCTTGAAATTTCTAAGATCAAACAGAGGTGGTGAATTCACATCAAATGAATTTGAGATATTTTGTAATGATAAAGGAATCAAAAGACAAATGTCAGCTCCTAGAACTCCCCCACAGAATGGAATTGCTAAAAGAAGAAATAGATCTATGATTGACTATGCTAGAACATTAATGATGGAAAAGACTGTTGCTCTAAAATACTAGAGAGAAGCTTTAAGTGTAGCTATTCATACACTGAACCGAGTACAAGTCAAGAAAGGTACAAATACAACACCTTTTGAATTATGGTATAGTCACTCACCCAATGTAAAACATTTCAAAGTATTTGGTTGCAAATGCTTTATCCTTAAAGATGCTAGAAATGGAAAATTTGATGCAAAAAGTGATGAAGGCATATTTCTTGGTTACTCCACTAGAAGTAAGGCATACAAGTGTTTGAATACTAACACTAACAAATTGTGGAAAGTGCAAATGTAAACTTTGATGAGCGTACAGAAGTCCAAGCTAAAGAACCAAAGAAAATAGATGAATATAGAACCTTTTTTTATTCTTATGAAGGAATGCCTGTTGATGAGGATGTTGTTAATCAAATTGAAACTCAACAAAAAATTTCAGTTTCAGCCGAGTCACAACCAGTGAATGCCAAGTTACATTTAGAAGATGAGCTGCAAAATGAAGAAAATGCACAATCTGATCCTGAAGTCGGTACACATGAAAGAGATGAAGAACAACCTGACAATGAAGTGCATAGTGATCCTGAATTTGAAAGATCAAACATGGAAACAAGGACAAAACCAAGATTATCCAAATATGTAAAAAGACATCACCCTGCTGAATAGATAATTGGTGACAAAGATGCAAGACCAATGAGAAGGAATAGACTAAGACGTGAATCATGTCTGATCAAAAAACTTGAACCTAAGACAGTATATGGTGCATTACAAGATGATGACTGGTATAAAGCTATGGAAGAAGAGATTGATCAAATAAAGAAAAACAAAACCTTGAGTTTGGTTCCCAGACCAACTAACAAGAATGTGATTGGTACCAAGTGGGTATTTAGAAACAAGCTAGATGAAAATGGTGAGATTACTAGAAACAAAGCTAGACTAGTATGCAAGGGTTATGCTCAAGAAGAAGGACTAGACTATGGGGAAACATTTACCCCTGTTGCTAGAATGGAAGGAGTAAGAACTTTCCTTGCATATGCTACATATAAAGGTTTTAAAGTCTATCAGATGGATGCAAAATCTACTTTTTTGAATGGTATATTGGAAGAAGAAGTCTATATTGAACAACTAGAGGGATTTGTTGATGAGAACAATAGGGATATGGTTTGTAATCTACATAAAGCACTCTATGGTTTGAAACAAGCACCTAGAGCATGGTATGAGAGACTTCACAAGTATCTAGTGCAAATAGGATTTGAAAGAACTGATGATAACAACAACATGTACATCAAAGTAGAAGAAGGTAAGGATATTATTGTATCTAAATTTTTTGTGGATGACATAGTGTTTGGAGGAAAGGAAGTGCTTTGCAAAGGCTTTGCAGATAAAATGAAACATGAATTTGAGATGTCTATATTTGGAGAGATCAAATTTTTTGTTGGATTGCAAGTAAGCACACTAATGGCAACAGGAAATAAGCTATCCAAAAATGATGAATCAGCTGAAGTCAATCAAACAATGTACAGATCCATGATTGGAAAACTACAATATGTTGTACATAGTAGACCAGACATAGAATTAGTAGTTGGAATAGTGGCTAGATTCTCTGCTAATCCTAAAGAAAATCATCTCATAGCAGTAAAAAGAATAATGAGATATCTCAAAGGAACTAATAACTTTGGTCTATACTACAAAAAGAATGAGAAGTTTGAGCTCAATGCATCTACAGATGCAGATTGGGGAGGCAACATTGATGACAGAAAAAGCACAAGTGGAGGTGCATTATTTTTAGA
Organism: Cupressus sempervirens; assembly: GCA_028749045.1. Lineage (NCBI taxonomy): Eukaryota > Viridiplantae > Streptophyta > Pinopsida > Cupressales > Cupressaceae > Cupressus > Cupressus sempervirens. The sequence goes on along the minus strand of CM053786.1, from coordinate 346,271,845 downwards.
TAAAAGGCTAGTTACTTGGACCAACAAGAAACAAACCTGCACATCCCAATCAACTGCAAAATCAAAATATGTAGCAGCTACAGTAAATTGCACAAACATTGTGTGGCTCACACATCTATTGAAAGGAATGAAAGAAGAGGTAACTAAACCTGTGATACTATATTGTGATAATACAAGTGCTATAAACATATCCAAGAATCTAGTAATGCATGCAAAAATCAAGCACATTGCAATCAAGTATCACTATGTCAAAGAATTGGTAGAAGACAAACAAGTGAAATTGGAGTACATTCACAAAAAGGAACAAACTGTAGATATCTTCACCAAACCATTACCCAAGGATGCTTATGAATATCTTAGAGGCAAGTTTGGGGTAATACCCCTAACTCAAGCAGTATAAAATAACAAGGATGTTGCCCTGCATCAATAGGAACAAATCATTGAAATATTAGAAGAATGATGCAGAGGATGACAATAGGAGCAGAAACTCCAAATCAGTCACAAGCATGGTGACAGAGGGAGAAAACCATGAGATGGAAAGCTTATACTTCACATGTTAAAGATGATACATCTTTGGCATTTATGTCAAAGAGGGAGAAATATGCAAAAAACTGATCAATACTCAGAAAAAGGGAGATATATATGAAAGAAGGAGATTAATGGAGAAACTGAAAGATATATATGAGATCAGTAGTAAGGATGCAACAGCCAAGAAAAGTAGTAGACAACGTATACAATCTTGGTGGTAACTAAGTTGATCAATTGATCAGTTTGGTTTGCCATCAATGCCAAAGAGGGAGATTGTTGGAAATGATTGAAAAGATCATGAGGGAAATTGTATATGGAACTGGTAAAAGAATGTTCTCAATCATTATTTTGTCATTGATGTCAAACTTGCTACTTGAAGGAATGACAATTGCTTTAGTGATTCAAATACTACCAATTAGTTGATTGACAAGGAGGAGGCAATCAATAAGATGTAACTAGAACACCTAGAGAAAGGTTGAAGTTATGATGTTGTAATGAAGTACAAGGATCAACTAAGCCATTGATGAAAAAGTGTATTGATGACATACTATAAGACACAGAGAATGGGCACACTGAAACATATCAAAGATGTAAGGTTTTAGCTAAGTCATTTGTTAAGCCCAACTAAGTTCATTAGAGAGAGGAAGCCAAGCAAGCTAGTAGGTGCTGAATAGATTCCTAGTTGAAGCCGAGCAAGTTCAACTTCAGGTGTTGAGAAAATACAAGTGCCAAGTAGATACAAGTGACGAGTAACACAAAGACACTGAGCATCAGTAAACCAATAGTGCCGAGTAACATAGAGGTGCCAAGCATCAGTAAACCAATAGTGTCGAGTTCCTGCATTATTTCAAAAATTGAAGATTTGCCAGATCTAAGCCGACAAGGTTGTTATCTAGAAGTCTATGAATTAAATGGAAGATAAGAATGATGAGCTGGTGGTACAAAATACGATGTAGAACATTTTTGGAGATACAACTAGACTCTAGATGAAGTTTTTAGATAAGAGCAAGATATGGGGTAGATACATTATATCTTACCTAATCCATTTGAAAGACTAAAATTGGAGAGGGAGAATTGAGCAAAAAAGGCAAACCAGATTTCTATTTAAGGAGTCATAAGGTCATGAAGCAAAAAGAGAAGGAGAAGGTGGTCGAGCATAAAAGCATGAAGTGCTGAAGAAGGTGCTAAGGAGAAGAAAGAATAGAAACTTTGTTTGGATAGACGACCAAAAGGATGATTGCATTGGAATGATAAGTAAAAAGACTCAAGGAGATGAAGCTTGAGAGGAAGACAAGCTGTCAGAGCTGAAGTGATTAAAGCCAAGCAAAAGGATAGAACTGAAGTGAGATCTGAAATCTGCAAAGTATGTTGTAAGTTGTATCAAATCAAAAAGCCATTATTGTTACTCTCTAGCAATTGTAACAGTTAGTTTAAATCCTATGGAATTAGGTTGGTTTAATAGCCATGAGGTAAATCCTTTAACAGGGTGACATTCCAAGTGAATGTTTTAAAGTCCTTTGACCAGGCCCATTCCTAACAGTTTGGTGAAATCCTCTAACAAGGTCACATTTAACAGTGTGTTGTAAGCCTTTAACAGGGCAGTCTTTTTATAGGGCATCACTTTAGAAGAGTGAGAATCAAGTAGCATGTTACTGGTGGTTTTTTCCAAATTGGATTTCCACGTAAATCATTGTGTCATGTGTTGATCTTGCATGTTTTATTGCTGCATATTGATTTATTGTAATTTGCTAGGATGATTATTTTAAGCTTGGATGGATGAAAAGTTTATGGGCTCACTATAATTTAAGAAAAAGTATTATTAGGGCATTTGGACCTTGGATAAACTGATTCACCCTGCCCCCCCCCCCCCGCCCCCTCTTAGTTATTCTAAAGAATTCTAACACACCAATCTCCACATTTGCATCTCATAACCCCAATGAGGTATAATTTTTATGATCTGCTAGCACCTTAGATTATTGATCATCTATATATCCTCTACTACATCCTTTCCTATTTTCAAAGTATTAGATCCTTCAAAATATTACAAGACCTTCATCCTCAATGAAAGCATCATCACCATTGATGGGATTATGAAATGGCATAGGCTTATAGGTTTTTATGGTTATTGAAGGGGATTTCTACTTCAAATTTTGAAGACTTTTTATCATGATATTTTTTATAAACCTATATTTACTTTACTTTTCTATGGTTTCCTAACTTTATATAGTTTCATGAACATACTTCTACGGTTAAGACTTATATGATATAAATGGGATTATATATGTGTTTATAGATAAGAATATTTTTTCTTTCTTATTTGTAAGGGATAGGTTCCTGCAACCAAAGTATTATGAGCAAGGATTGGTCTATGTGTGCATTAAAAGCTTGTTGTGAATTATTGAAATGAATATGTTCTTTGTATATTTTATACGTACTAATATTTTGAAAGAACAAGTCAAAGGAGGGAGTGTGTGTGTAAAGGAATCAATGACAAGGTTATGTAACCACTGTGTTTTTGTGATGCAGTTGAAGATCAAGTCAACATAACTACTAATTATCACATAAATCTAGAACTTGTTATATGTTATATTTATAGGAAGATTTGTTCAGATGAGATGTGTGTCATGATGATGTAATTTATTGTATTATTACATCCTTGTTTGTTAAGGATAGATATTAAGAAGTTAGCTTTTGAAGTTTCTTTAAATAAATTTGTTGAATCGAGCCCTGAAAATATAGTTGAAGGGGAGATTATAATTGCAACAACAATTTTCATATATAGATTGTTATTTTCCAATTTGTATTTTTTTATGGTTTGATATCAATAAAATTGCTATTGTTTTGTTGTAAGTAATTTAGCTTGAATTTGTAATTGTTCACTAATCCAAAGGGGCCCACTTAGTGTGTGAACTTAGTTGGTAGAAATGACATTCATTCTTTTAGGATTAAGTAGGAACTTTGTTGCTCCTATGGTCATTGGTAAAAAAATCATGAGTTGGTCCTACATCAAAGACAAATAGTATAGAATCCTTACTGTATTTTCATTCCCTTCACTTAGATAAGGTTGTTTACAATTGCATATAGATTTAGTAGCTTTATTCTTGATTATGTAGGTTAGAAATTACAATTAAAGAGGTTCAAAGCATATACTTTGCAAACATCATTTCAATTTTATGTCCCTAGTCAATAAATTAAATGGGTTTAATGAAGAGTTTTGGATACTATTTTGGATGTCCAATCCATGAGCACAAGCCCTACTTTCCAATTCAATCAATTAACCAAGCATTTTTATCGTGAAGATTTTCCTCTGTGTAGTGACCAAAATTGTTCATTACAGACAATTCTTCTTCCTAGCATTACACCTCATTTTCATGTAGCCACTAGTTACCTTTATATCTTATTACCTTGTGAGATTAAGCCATCCAACTTTTTTGAGTTAGCAATGTTAGATAAGGTTATTTGAGTTGAAGTGATTCCAAGTAAAGAGATAAATGTCAATAAAAGCCTTACTTTTTCCAACCCACAAAGTATACTTCAGTTGCTACAAGAAAATCAGCAAGCATTTTCTTAGGACTACACAGGTATGAAAAGACTTGACCCAAACCTCTATACTCACAAAATTTACATTACAGAAAATTAAAAACTTTTCAAGAAACCCCAAAGAAGAGTCAATCCAACATTGTGAGATATAGTGAAAACTAGACTAATAAAACTTTTGAATGTTGGGTTCATCTACCATATTTCTAATAGTTAGTGGGTCTCACCTTTGGTAATATTGCCTAGTAAAGGAGGTAAATGGAGAGTATGTGTATATTATAGGGAACTTAATACAAACACCAAAAAACATCACTTTCCCTTACCTTTCATTTATCAAGTTCTTGACAATTTTGTTGGGAAGAAGTATTTATATTTTCTAGTTGGATTTAGTGGGTATAACCATATTCAAATAGCACTAGAAGATTAGGACAAGATAATTTTTACCTACCCTTGGGGCACATTTTCTTATTCAACACTACCCTTTGGATTGTGTAATACTCTTGCTACCTTTCAATGAGTTGTGATAAGTATTTTATTTGACATGTCTGCTAACTGTATGGAAATTTATATGGATGATTCCATTGTGCATGGATCTAACTTTGAAGAAGCTTAGTCCAACTTAGATTTTTTTTTTTTTAAAGATGTCAGGACACAACCTTTCATTAAATAGTGAGAAATTTTATATGATAATTCAAGAAAGAGTTGTGATATGTCACTACATTTCATGCGACATCCAAGTTGATCCTCAAAAGATAGAGGTGATTAGCACTATTCCTACACTTGCAAAATAAAAAGATGTTAGAATTTTTCTTTCCATGATGGTTACTACAGGATACTCATAAAATATTTTAGCCAGATAGAAGCTCCATTTTATAATTTTCTGAAGAATGACTCTAAAATTTCATGGGATTCATAATGTGACAAGTCATGTCAACAACTCAAAGAGGTCTTGACCAAAGCACCTATGCTAAGAGGTCCCAATTGGAACATTTTGTTTCATATTCATAGTGATGCTTTAGATAATTCCATAGGTGTTGTGTAATGAAAAAAGGAAGGTACTATTGATCATGTTATCTATTATATCAGCAAAAAATTGCAAGGAGCTGAATTGAATTATTCTATCACAAAAAAAGAATCATTGGTTTTCATTTATGCACTTAACAAATTTAGACATTACATCACTCATTATCATATTTTTGTACACACTAACCATGATTTCATAAAGTACCTCATGAATAAGCCTATCATTTCAAGAAGACTAACTCATTGGTTATTGATCATGCAAGAATTTGACATCAAAGTGATAGATGGACCAGGAAAGGCTAATGTAGTGGTGGATTTCCTTTCACAATTGCAAGTGTACAATGATCTTACAACCATTGACGATAGCTTCCCAAATGAAAAATTGTTCTCTTTGATAGAACACAGTCCATGATACATTGGTATTTCCAATTACCTCACTACAGAAAGAACCCTAGCTCATTTCTCTCCTAAGGATAGAAGATTGCTAGTTGAAAAGATTTTAATTTTTCTTGGATGGTTCATTGCATGTTTTACAATAGACCTAATCAATTTATGTGTATATGTATAAAAGAGGATGAAACCTATGATATCTTGTGTTCCTTTCATGATAAACCTTGTCAAGGACATTTTGTAGCTAAATGGACAACATTCAAAATCTTAACAACTGGATATTATTGGCCAACTCTTCATAAAGATGCAACAAAATATACCAAGAAATTTGACAAATGTGAAAACTGACTAAATATGATGAAATACCCTTGTAGTGGATCATGGATTGTGTTACACAATTTGATAAATAGGGAATAGTTTTTTTTTGGTCCAATAGACACTTCATCCAAAGGTAAATCTTACATTTCAATATGTATTGATTATGTAACTAAATGGGTTGAAGAAAAACCTATTAAACATGCTAGGAACAATAATATTGAAAAATTATTGTATGAAGTCATTTTTACAATATTTGGCGTCCCTAGAGAATTAATGATTGATCAGAAATCCCAATTTACCTCTAATCTCATTAATGAACTCATGAATGAATATACTATTCAGTATGGTAAATCATCTCCTTACCATCCTTAAGCTAATGGTCAAGTTGAGATAACAAATAGAGAGCTAGAAGCAATTTTGACAAAGGCTATTCAAATACATAAGAAGGATTGGGCATCCAAGATTCTAGACACATTATGGGCATATCAGACAACATGGAAAATAACAAAGGATTTACTCCTTTTGATTTGTTCTATGAGAAAACAATTATGATGCCTACTAAGTTTGAACATAAAACACTCTGCTTGCACTGGAACTCAATATTGATCTCCATGATGTCCAACACAAATGCATCCTGCAACTGAATGGACTTGATGAGTTTTGAAAATATGCCCTACATAATGTAGAGTTATTTTTAAAATAATGCAAGAAATAACATGATAGATTTATAAAGGATAAGTAATTCAACGTGGGTGATTGGGCGCTACTCTATGATTCTAGATACCAACATAATCTAGGTAAGTTCCAAACTAGATGGTTACAACCATATGAAATAGAAGTAGTGTCTGGTAATGGAGTTGTACAGTTTTTCACAATTGAACTTATCATATTCAAACTACTAGTAAATGGTCACACACTCAAAACCTACAATAAACCATAAAGTAGAGTTCTTGCAATAGTTCAATTTTGTCAAATATCCTATAGTAGAGGCACCTGAGTCTTCCACTTAGCCTTCCCTACTTCTTTGACTTTGATCAAAGTTCATAATAGCTCCTTATTTTCTCCATAATAAATCCATCTCACCTTCTATCTCTACCACCTCACCCTCACTTTAACATTTAGCTATGTGGAAATGCAATATTTTCTCCAACTTTACCATAAGGTTAGTACCATGCAATTATATGTATTTATTCATTTCCTTTACTTTCATGATTAAGTATTTTTCTACCATACAATCCTTTGCTCTTAATGCATGGCAGGACCCATTCATTCTTATAAGTTTGGTGGTGGGGGGGAGAGGAATTGTATGAAAATCTTATTTTATGCACATCATATCTCATAATCATGTAATAAGTTAATATGTTGTTTGCGGATGATCATTTGAAGATATGACATATCATATGTTTTAAACTCATTAGGATGATGGGACACTTACCTTTCTTTTTAAAAAGGTATGAAAATAAAAGCCACTTATGGAATGAAAGGTCGAGAGATAATTATAATAATTACATGATACTATGTTATGGAATACTATTAGAAGGAAAAAAATATTTTAAAGATTTTATTTGTTTTATTCTTGCTATCATTCTAGAAGTGCTCTAAAAATATTTGAAATATTCCTTTCTAGTTTTGCTAATCTTTTGTTGTTCTCTAAGTGATATTTTGTTAGTATAACAATGGGGAGAGATTTAAAACAACATGAACCCACAATTCATAATATTATCCTTGACGATAATGATTGTCGACCATTGTTTGAAAATTGTGGATGGAATTAGTATTTTTAGAGGCTTATATGTTGGGATGAGCAGATTGCCTTTCAATTCATGAATTCCTTAAACAATGGGGTATCCATGGTAAAAGGGTGCAAGGTTGAATGTAACCAATAAATAATCACAAGGGTCTCTAGGTTATCATAGCAAGGTGAAATTTTTGAAGAAGACATGGACCCACATTCAGCAAGGGAAAATTCATCTTGCATACAGATAGGTCATTAGAAATAGATAGGAAACAAGGAACAAGGTGGATATCTATACATGAACCCTATAATTAGTGTTCTCTATTTGTTATGCAGTACATTACATGTGAATGAAGGTATCAATGGTTACATAGTATTCATTTAAAGCTTCTTAGTTGTCTAAGGCATGAAAACAGACCAATCAATCTTTCGCATTTCCTATTTGGTCTATTAAAGAAAGTATATACATCTATTGAATAAGGTAAGCTACATTTAGTCTCAAACCACTGCTTGATTAAATTACTAGTTAAGATGGTTTTAAGTTAGAATCTGCTTTTTCATGGATGATTTTTCTATTAATGAGTGAATTTTTTTTAACAAGTGTAGGACCTAAGAGCTTAGGAATAGAAAGAAGGGTTACTACAATAACTAATACTATCAAAATTGTAGAATAGACTATATATGTTGAGTCCTTAAAGAGCTCTAGGTCATCTGGCTAGAAAAAGAAGTTTGTGAAAAACTCACTATCTTTCCTACTCAAAGGAAAGGAAAAGAAAAGCTTGTAACTAATGAGAACCCTACCTCACCTCAATCACAGATTGGTGTAAAAACTAGGTCTTTTGTAGGTAAGGGAGAAAAAGAGCTAGTTTAGGAATTAGAATAAAGTATCCCCAATCAAACAAAGGGTCAAGGAATGTCAAGGGTAAAATTGTCACAACTTCATGTAGAAGTTGATGAAAGCCAACTTTACAGTGTGCCAAGATCACCTGCTAAAGACAAATCAAAGAAGGAAGAGAAGAAGGGCTTGGAGCAATTCCACAAAGTGAGAAAATATATTTCACAATAAGAAAATGAAATTTCTATGTGAATATGTTGTAAATTACAATGAGAGAGCCCGAATATAAAGGCCTCAAGAAAGCTTCTAGAGCAAGCTAGAAAGTGCTAGGAGATAAGGGTGACAACTAAGCATATACCAAAAAAGGTGGAAAGATAAGTATGGTTAGGTAGAACAAACTCCTGTGTTGTCAACAACTCATCCACAACTCCTAGAAGACAACTAAATATCTAAGTACATTTATTTAAGTAAACTTAAGTAAAAGAATAAATAAATAATAAATAATTAGTTACTCTAACACCCCCAATTAAGTGTAACTTAGGGGAATGTCTTAAGCTCACAAAAGCTAAGATAAAATACAAAATGGGTCCTGGCAACACAACCAAGAAAGGTACCCATGTACAAATGCATAAGAAATGTAACCTCAAAAAATGGGGAAAGAGAGAAAACCACATGGGAAAAACCCTCCCCCAAAAGAGGTAAGTACAAGCATACTAGAAAACATGAAGGAAGGAAGGCCTCAACAAGACCCCCCAAGGACAACTTCTGTAACCCCAAGCATGGACCACAACAAAAGATAGCATGGTGATGCAAAAGGTTTGGTGAAGATGTCCACAACTTGTGTGTTAGTAAGAATGTACTCCAAAGAGATAACAGCATCCTGTATCAGTTGAAAGATGAAGTGCATATGTGGCTCAATGTGTTTGGTGCATTGAAGCTCCATTGGGTTGCAAGAAATTTGAATGGAACTCTAATTATCGCACCACAAAATAGTGGGACGATCAGGAGAAAAATGAAACTCAGTCATCAACTGTCAAAGCCATAAAATCTCCTGACTAGCAAGAACTGCTACCCTGTACTCAGCCTCTATAGATGAAAGTGCATGAGCATGAGATGCTTCTTGCACGATCATGTGATAAGACCAAAGCCAAGACAAAACATAAAGCCAAAAGTAGACCTCTGATGATCAACATCACCAACCCATTCAGAATCAGTGTAGCCAACAATGTGAGGATTTATTGAGGTGTAATGAATGCCATAAAAAAGTGTGCCCTAAATGTATCTCAAAATAAACCTGGTAGCCTACCAATGACTCTCATGAGGGTCCTGAGAGAATCGATAGACAAGACCTACTACAAAGGAGAGATCAGGATGAGTGTGAGTCAGGTATAACAAGCTGCCAACCAACTACCAGTACAAAGTAGCATCCACTGAAGGTGAAGAGTAGGAGGTAGATAGAGTGACACCCGACTAAAAAGGTGTCAGAGTAGGCTTATAATCAAGCATGTCAAAGTGACAAAGCATGTCAAGAGCATACTTCTGCTAAGAAATAAAAATCCTAGCAGACGACTAAAATCCTAGCAAACGACTAAATAATTTGTAGCCCAATAAAATAGTGCAAGAAGCCATGATTAGTCATCTCAAACTGGTCCATCAATACATGTTGAACATCCTAAAGCATAGATGATGAACTACCCATGAGGATAAGATCATCAACATAGAGGACAAGAATCAAAATCTCATCTTCAAGAGCTGAATGTACATTGTAGGATCAGAATAGCAGTGGGTGAAACTTATAGAAAGTAGAAAAGAGTCCATCTTCTCATACCAAACTCGAGGGGCCTATTTGAGACCATACAATGAGCGTCAAAGTTTTCAAACCAAGGAGGAATCTTTCACAAAGCCCTGAGGCTACTCCATGTAAATCTCCTTAGTGAGAACACCATGCAGAAAGGCACTCTTCACATCCATCTAAAAAATAGGCCATCCATGTAAAGCTATGAGGGATAAGACAAGGTGAATAGAATTCATCTTGGTGATAGGGGAAAATGTCTTAGTGTAGTCAATACCCTCAACCTACAAAAAACCCTAAACAACAAGATGAGCCTTGTGCTTATTAATGGAACTATTAGCAACAAACTTAGTATGATATATCCATTTGCATTACCTTAGCTTTCCTCCCTTAGGAAGAGTACAAAGATCCCAATTATGATTCTTCATCAATGAAGAATAGTCCTCCTCTATGGCATTGTCCCACTCTAAATGTCCTGTCACTGTAGAAAATTTCTAAGGATCATCACAAATAGTATGACTGATAATACTGGAACCCACTATATGAGAATGTGTGCAATGGGAAGTGGAAGGATCACCGGCTAAGGATCCTGCAGACTCAACTATAACCCGAGCCCATTTAGGCATCTATGGAGGATCCTATGGTGGAGGTAAATGGGGATCACCAAGATCATCATTCTCATCATCCTAAAAATAGTCTAGAAGAGAGGGAGGAGTAGTGGGAAGTGAAGTAGGCACTAGAGGCAAAGTATGAACTACAGGAAGGCTCTCAGCAAATTGGACATCCCATTGAAATAGGACCTCTCTAGAATTAGGATCAAATAACTTGTAAGCCTTAACATCCTTGTAGTAGAAAACAAAAATGAGTGGTCGGCTCCTTCCTCCTTTGGTTTCTCTTTGACAATTTATTTGCATGTAGGTGATCTTGGCACATTGTGAAGTTGGCTTTCATCAACTCTCTTTTGTTCCATTGCTTTCCTCTAAGCATCAAGTACAAATGCCCAAGCTGCACTCCCAAAAAATCAGAATGACAATACATCAGGGTTGACATGAGGCCAAGCCTCCTTAGGAGTCATATGGTGAAGCACCTTATGAAGCATCTAATTCTGAATATAATTGGCACATTGACTGCCTCTTCCCAAAAACACAAATCCATGGACCTGGACTGAATCATACAATTAGCCATCTCTCCAAGTGTTCTATTCTTTCTCTTAGCCATACCATTCTACTAAGGGGTGTAGGGCATTGAAAAATGATGCTGAAGACCATGTTTAGAGAAAAAATCCCTGAAATCTTGGTTCAAGTACTCCTCCCCATTATCTATGTGTATCTGCCGAATAGAAAGACCAGACTACTTCTCTACAAATGTCTTGAAGACTCAAAATGAATCAAAGACATCAGACTTTTACTTAAGAAAGTACACCCATGTGCATCTAGAGAAGTCAATAATAAATATAAGCACATATCTGGCACTAGAAAAAGAAGGAGCAGGAAATGACATGAGGTCACTATGAATCAACTCCAAAGGTGCCAAAGCATGAGTGGCTCATCCATGCGGATAAGAATCCCTATGTTGCTTGCCAAGTGCACAACCCTAACAAACACCATCTGTATAGGAAATCTAGGGAAGCCCAAGAAGAAGTGCCTATGTACTCATCTGCTAAAGATATATGTAATTGACATGGCCCAAATGCTCATGCCAAAGTTTGCTTACTGAATCTGCATGAAGAAAAAGACATGAACCTATGTCATCAGAAGACTCAAATCCATCAAATCTATAGAGGTGAGATGTAGAGTCAACACTTCTAGTAGACGCAACCATCTCAAAATCATCCAAGTCCTAGATAACCACATCATGTGGTGAGAACTCAACTATCTTACCAAAGCCAGAGTGGAAAATATTATAGATGGACAATAGGTTCATCAAAATGTTAGGGACATAAAGAACATCCTAAAGAGAACCCCTAGCTAGTGCAATAGAACTAGAACCCATAACTAAAAGTTGTGATGAGTTCCCAATAGCAATCTCTAAGGTAGCACAAAGAGCAAATGAGGTGACCAACTAGAAATTTTTTGTCAGATGGTGAGAGGCACTATAATCAAGAATCTGGGTGGGCCCTAAAGGCATAGCTCAAGCAAAAAGAGCATGACCTTTCCCTATAGGGGGGATGAAGACTTAGGAGCTAAAATATGATGCTCCTGCATGGCTTCCTCTAAAGCCTCCAAATGCTTCCAACACCTAGAAATGGGATGTCTATCCTTGCCACAAAAATTGCATGTCTCAGTGGATTTCTTCTTGGTCTTGGAGGTAGACTCAGTAGACTTTGAAGAATCTTTACCCTTAAGAGGGTTAGCTAGAGGTTTGGTATCTATTTTTGGTGTATCTTTTTTTGATTTAGCTTTCTGCTTTGATTTCCCCTTAGAATTTTGAGTAGCCAATGCTTGGCTAGAAGAGCCAAAGGCATTTGCCTATTGGATCTTTGCTTGTTCTCATGTCAACTGATCACAAAATATCTCAAATGAAGGCATCCTATCTCTGTCACCCAAGGCCTCCATAGTGGACTAGAAAGTGGAAGAGAAGATCTAATACTGTACTATCAACTTTGAGAGTATCAAAAATATACACTCATCATCTATCTTGATTTTCCCACATCCTTAAAAAATGGTACACAGTGATTTAAACTTCATTAAGAAGTCTTCAATAGTGGGAAAGTTGGCTAGTGTCAAAGAGGTCAACTCTACATCAAGGCTAAAGAAAGTCTAGAATTTGGTCCAAATAGCCTTCGAAGTGGTCAAACCATCCAAATGAAAAAGAAGACTATCTGAGATCTTTAGTGCAATTAATCCCATGGCCTCATCCATTTTATTCCTATACTAAAGAACCTCAAAAGGGTGTGTGAGAACAAGTTGTTTCACATCTAGACATGACCATAAGCCTCTTAACATGAGAAGCCTAGTCACCTGTGCCTTCCAAGTATGATAGTTGTGTGGCATGAGCTCGATCACAGATGGATCCGACATTAAGAGAAGAAGACAGAAGCAAAAAGGGTCTTATTCTGAAGAAAATTATAGAAAATAAAATGCCCCCCCACAATGCACAATGATATCCCTCAAGTACCAAAAAAAGGCACAAAAAATGAAAAAAGAACCTAGATTGCAGATGCAGAGAAGGAGGAAAAAGAATCCTCTACTTCAATGCTAAAAATAGGAGCTCAAATGAACTCAAAATGTGATGAAACTAGCATCATTTCTTTATCTCTGAGTCATCTTTTTGGCACTTCTTTTAGATTGGAAAAAGACCTCTGTATGCTCAAGTTATGGCCAAAAAACCAACTGCTGCTCCAAAAGACTAGCTCACTGGAAAAATACAGTCACTGCAAAAAATTTGACAGTCGTACAGCCATCAACTGGATTTTTCTAAAAAAAATCTAGCCACCATTTTTTTGATGTTAGCAACCAAAAAATGATGCTAGCATGCAAGAAAGTAACTTTTGAAGGTTGGGCAGGGGTGATGATGATAGTCTACCCTGAAGTGATGTCATGCCAGATAATGCTGATGTGTCACCAAAAATTGTTGACATGTCACTGATAATTGTTAATGTGTAACACTGGGGAGTGATTTCATGCTAGGGTGGTGATAGGTGGTGGCATTGTTGGCAGTGGTGGCACCCAAGAGGAAAACCTAGCAATGCATTGTCTACTTCGCTGGTGGTAGAGGCATGGCAGTGGCCATAGAGTAACACACCAATAGTGGTCAAAAAATAGTAGCACCATGGCTATGCAGCTGACTATGGTGGCTACTAGGTAGTGTCATGGTGGTGTGGCCTATAAATTTCTTTTCATGTTTTTCCATAATCGTGTTTGTATGGTTTGTATGGCTTCCTTTACTAAAAAAATTTTGCCTCCCAGAGCTCCAGTCACCAAAATCAAATTTTTTTATATGAATCCTTACTATAACATGCCTTTTGAACTCAATGACAGCATCCTTTTAGGCCCAAAGTGCCCCAAAAAATTGCTCTTCCCCCTGATTGAAGAAAAAATTCACAAACAAACTAGGGTTTATGTCTCTGAATCATGGCATCAAAAATCCTTCAACCGAGAAGTAGCAAGGAGGCTCTGATATCATGTAGAAGTTGATGAAAGCCAACTTCATAGTGCACCAAAATCACCTGTATGCAAATAACCTACTAAAGAGAAACCAAAGAAGGAAGAGAACAAGGGCTTAGAGAAATTCAACAAAGTGAGAAAATATATTTCACAATAAGAAAATGAAATTGCTATGTGAATGTTTTGTAAATTACAATGAGAGAGCCTGAATATAAAGGCCTCAAGAAAGTTTCTAGAACAAGCTAGAAAGTGCTAGGAGATAAGTGTGACAACTAAGCATACGTCCACAAAAGGTGGAAAGATAAGTATGGTTAGGTAGGAACAAACTCCTGTGTTGTCAACAACTCCTAGAAGACAACTAAATATCTAAATGCATTTATATAAGTAAACTTAAGTAAAAGAATAAATAATTATTTACTCTAACACTTCATCCTTTGTTAAAAGAAAGAAATTTCAAAAGGGACTCCTATAGCTTATGTTGAAGGAGAATCTTTGAGGAAGAAGAAAAAGTATCTAAAACTAAAACACCTTTGAGGAAAAGTAAGTGAATCTCTAAAGGTTTTGTAGACAATCTTGTTGATAAAGTTATGCAAGCATATCCCTCTAAACTTAATACAAAAATCCATGAACATGATAGCATGGAAGAACTAGAAAAAGGTTCACAAAATATGTCACACAATCCTAGTCAATCTCAGGAAGATGTTGTTCATATTAGGGATGACAGTAGTGATAATGATTACAATCATGGTAACTTCATTTTTTGAAGTAAATGAGCAGATCCTCAAACTATGTATGAGTCTAATAATGATACCATATTTGTTTCCAGTAATTAACAAGAACAACCTTCAAATGATGATTCACAAAATATTGATGAACATTTTCTTACAGTTAATGTAAGAATTGTTGAACAATTTGTGGAGAAAATGGTTAATGAAGGTTTGGAAACCTTAATGTAGGCTGCCCAGCAAATGGAAGAAGAACCTCCACTATAACAACCAATAGATGGTAACCCCAAGAAAGCCACAATCTCATGGAAAGAAGGTTATATTGCTAATCCTCAATCAAAGAAGCCCAAAAATGATGAAATATAAAATGTTGATGGTTCTAAGTGGGTGGATATTAATAATCATGAATCAAAGCCTCCACTAGACCTTTCCACATTGTTAGCAATAGGCCTAAGCCATTACCCACAATTTTTAATAGAGAAGGCTCTATGGATGGAGGAAAAGAAGAAAATGTAGAAAATTATTAATAATCAACAGTGAGAATTGTTCGATCAAGAGTAAAAGATTATAGTTTTAGAAGATAAGGTCAGCCATTTGACTACATTAGTGCCTAGACTTCTTCAGTGTAGACCTCCAACACAAGTTTATGCTTTATTTCTTAAAGAAAAAATATTGAATTATAAGATGATTGGGATTTTTCAAGACCCTAGCTCCTCCTTAAACACTAACCATGAAATATATTACGCATTTCAACAATCTCCTACATTTATTAAAATTTTGTTGCTTGAGTTATACATGCATAATCTAGTTATTTTGGATGACAGGGAATGAAATCCCTTAATGTATATAGGGGATATTGAACTTAGAGCATTTATGTCTTGGGTTCAGAATGAGATCAGTTTAGAGAATCAAGCCATACCATATTGAGAAGTGGAAGAATAAGAACCATTACATCTAAGGCCTGAGGAAATGGATCCACAGACATATTATTGTGATTTCTTGAAAATAACAATCAGTGATAGAGTGGAGGATAACATTAAGCCTCTTAGGAAGCATGCTTATACAAAATTAATTTAAGGAATTTCAAAAAATCAAGCTAAAGAAGGCAGAAGAATCAACAATTCAATGATGGATAAGGCTTCCCTATGATTTGTAACTCTGTGAACCACATTATCTCTAGAAACTCATTATGGCCAAGCAACAAGCCCCATGGTATGTAATGTTGGGACAAACTAGAGGAAGCTTTTGGATTCCACTCTGATTTCAGCCACCTTTACTCATGCATACAAGATTGGGAATTAAAAAATATGTGAATGAGCATGACATTGTCATCGAGGTACATATTTGGGAGATGTTGCAAGAATGTAAATGATATTATTGGATTTGGTAGTCAAGAGGATTGGGAGCTAGTGTAGTAGAGGATTTTATGTTGAAGGCTAGAGTCAAAAACTACATACTTATTGGAGAACCAACAAACCCTTAAGTTGGGGGAATTCAATGGGCTTAGGAAATGGTGTAGGCTTATAGTTTTATGGCTACTAAAGGGGGTTTCTAATTTGAATTTTGAAGACATTTTATCATGATATTCTATATAAACCTATATTTACTCTACTTTTCTATGGTTTCTTGACTTTATATAGTTTCATGGACATAATTCTATGGTTAAGACTTATAGAAGACATTTTATCATGATATTCTATATAAACCTATATTTACTCTACTTTTCTATGGTTTCTTGAATTTATATAGTTTCATGAACATACTCCTATGGTTAAGACTTATAGAAGACATTTTATCATAATATTCTATGTAAACCTATATTTACTCTACTTTTCTATGGTTTCTTGACTTTATATAGTTTCATGAACATACTTCTATGGTTAAGACTTATACGATGTAAATGGGATTATGTGTGTATTTATAGATAAGGATTCTTTTTCATTTCTTATTTTTAAGGGGTAGGTTCCTACAACCAAGTTATTGTAAGTAAAGATTGGTCTACGTGTGCATTAAAGGCTTACTAGGAATTACAAGAACAAATCAAAGGGAGGAGTGTGCACAAAGGAATCAGTGACAAGGTTATGTAGCCACTATATATTTGTGATGTACCTAAAGATCGGGTCAACTTAAGTAATAACTATAATGTAAATCCAAACTTTTTTATATGCTATATTTACTAGAAGACTTGTTCAACTAAGATGTGCATCATGATGGTGTAATGTATCATGTTATTTTATCCTCTTTTGTTGAGGCTAGATCTTAGGAAGTTAGTTTTTGAAGTTTCTATGAATAAAGTTGTTGAATCAAGCGTTGGATATATAGTTGAAGGGAATATTATAATTGCAACAACATTTTTCATATATAGACTATCATTTTCTAATTTGTATTATTTTATGGTTTAATATCAATAAAATCACTATTGTTGTTTTCTAAGTATGTGAGCTTGAGTTTGTAATTGTTCACTCATCCAATAGGGAGCACTTTGTGAGTGAACTTAGTTGGTAGAATTAGCTTTCACTATTTTAAGATGAAGTAGGAACTCTATTGCTCCTACAACCATTGGTAACATAACCATTAGTTGTTCCTACAACAAAGGGAAATAGTGTAGAATCTTGTTTGGATTTCCATTCTCTTCACTTAGATAAGGTTGTTTAAACTTGCATATAGATTTAGTATTTTTATTCTTGATTCTATAGGTTAGAAATGACAATTAAAGAGGTTTAAATCATATACTTTGTAGTTGTCATTTCAAGTTTATGTCTTGGTCGATAAAGTAAATGGGTTTAATGAAGAGTTTTGGATGTTATATTGGATGTCCAATCCATGATCTCAAGCCCCAATTTCTAGTTCAATGAATTCACCAAAAAACCATCAAGATCTAGTGGTTCTTCACCAATCCTTATGTCCTTGATAACTTCTCCTCTAACTTATTCTTGTAGCTCAAAAGGTCTTCTTAAAAACACATAATTTAACAATAAGATGATTATGATACCAATTAGAAAAATTGAACAACAAATTCAAAAATAAAGAAACTAAACCAATAGGTTATAATTCTACCATTGGCAATACTAATTGTAATTATATATACTCATATGACTTCACCAAGATCCAATAAATATGCTATTACAAATGACAACAAACTAGATGTGACTATAACTAGCTATAACTTATTACATCAATAGCTAACTCAAACACATATATTATCTTATGTGATCCCCAGCTTGCTAAATGATTGAGCATTAAATTCCAACACTACCACCCACTTGAATTGAGCTAAGATGAAAATTTAAAGGTATACTATGCAACACATTCCAAGGGTAAAGGTGAACAAAATTATATCTAGCGTAGAAATAAATATATTTATG
Source organism: Cupressus sempervirens (assembly GCA_028749045.1). NCBI lineage: Eukaryota > Viridiplantae > Streptophyta > Pinopsida > Cupressales > Cupressaceae > Cupressus > Cupressus sempervirens. The sequence continues at coordinate 346,253,491 of CM053786.1, read as the reverse complement.
TCCACCTAAACTTAAGTTGAATCCTCTTTACTCATATTTGTATAAAATGGATCTAATAGAAATTTCAACACTTCAAATAAAACTATGAAAAATCCCTTATTATTGAAGCTTAAAGGAGATATTTCACACAATACTATTATAAGGAGCTTCAATGATACTTGAAATACCAATATCTTAAGTGATATTTTGATAGAAATTATACATCCCAAAATAAAAAATTATTTCTGTTAACCTAGAAATAATAGATAACCTAATATCTAAGCTGTCCATTGACAACTTACAATGTGATCATCATTAAATATCTCAAGAATTGTGACTCAAAGTTATGGATGCTAAAGTTTTGTTGAGCTTCAAATCCAAAGTATAAGTATAGGATATTAAACTGTATTTCTTAATTACACCTCTTTTATTAATAGTTTAAGTGAAAAAAATCAAATCATATATAAAACACAAAAGCCTACAAAATAAATAATAGTTATTCAAACATCCCAATTAAAACACTAAACTTTATATTGCTTAGTCTCACAAAATACTTGCATGGTACTCATGATCTTTTTCAACATAGATAAATCCAAATATTATTTTTTAAAGTAATATCCTACTTGTATAACATGTTAAAAGGATCATCTACAAGATGATTTAATAAGCCATCATAAAATAAATGTGTAATGTATGAAGATGATGTGAAAGATAATTTGACTTCACTGACTCCTAAGTTCCCAATGCTTATAATTTTAAAAAAGATCAAATTACTAATTGATCATGTCTAAAAACAATATTCTTATACTAAGAAAAACAAGTTTAATCATATTCTAAAGCATTTGATTATTCCTTTCATTAAAGAACCTAGGAACTGTGAAGAGTTTGAAATTTAACCATTAATATGTCTGACATAATCAGATTTTCATAATCTATTTGAAATGTGTAATATTTGTTTATAGATTTGATTGAGTACATTTTTTAACATTAGTGTTTTAGAATACACTCTATGATCCATCATCAAAATGATTGAATGCAAGAGTAAAAATTATTCAAATATTACACATTAATATGTTTATTTGAACAAATTATTTTAAAGCTAATATTTAAGGCTTTAGAGCTTACAAGTGATGCCAGGAGGCTGATAGAAACTAGGGCCAAAGGTACATGCAAGAGTAAATACAATGGAAACACAACATAGAGAACAATAACCAAAGGAGATAGAAGAGAAAAAAATTATTGATTCATCAAATCATCAAGATACATGCACGATTGTCAAGCTTCCTAGGTTATGGCCAATAATACAATTTTAGACTTTGATCTTCAATGATGGTCTTTGCATTCTAACTCTTCTAGAAAAATAATCCTTCCATCTAATTCCTACTAACTCTTCCTGATCCCTAAAACTCAATCATATACTTCCTTAAATACTTGAGCGGCCACAGGTCGGCCTATCACATGAACTAAATCCTACATTAAATTCATGCACAACCACAAGTTGGCTAGTAATAACTATTAAATACAAATATAAAATTAAATACACGCAAAGTCAACCCAAACTAGAATTGGAAAAAGACAACTCGATTGAAGAAGGACCAAGACAAATATTATTATTCATCAATGCTTGACATATACTAGAACTCGGCATCAACAAGAACTTGGAACCAACAAGAATTTGACACCAATAGGAACTTGATGCATACTAGGAACTTGGTACCAACAGAGATCTCTGAATCAACAAGGAACTCGACACCAACAAGGAAACATGAAAAACATGCAGGATAGTAGTGCAACCCAGGATGCTCTTACATTAAACAATTGGGGTTGAAAGAAATGATTCTCCTAAATCATGAAACTGGTACAACCCGAGTTGAATCCAAATTAGATTGAGAAATCCATGTAGCATCTTCAATGGTTTGTTCTTCCACTTCAACAAATACTCATATTAATATTTTCCTCTTGTGTTTTTACCAACTCACTAACACAATACATGTGCACCCTCTTCAATACACTTCTTAGGATAATTATTTGATACAACAACTTCATCATCTAACTCATGATACTTATACAAATCTACAACATTGAATATAGGAGATATATCCATGTCATCAAGTAACTCAACTTCATAAGAATTACCACTATCAAAATTCCTCAAGATCTTACAAGGTCTAAAATTCTTCATCTTCAACTTACTATATGTTCCACTAGGAAATCTACCTTTCTTCAAATGAACCATCACCTCATCACCAACTTCAAAAATAGGATGTCTTCTAGACTTATTAACATTCTCCTTATACTTTTGATTACTTTGTTCCAACCTCAACTTTAATTCCTTATGAAAAGAATCCATAAAATCAAAAGAATTGTTTTTACCTTGCATCACTTCTCTTTTCTTCACCAGCAACATCCCTCAACTCTGATATTCCTCTAGGTTACATTCCAGTAACAATCTCAAAAGGAAAATGTAGGGACTCTTCTCTGAAGGGACCAAGGAAGGAGCTAAGAAATAATATTGAAGAGGAGGAGGACATTGTGTTGGAAACTAAGGGGTCCCAAGGTCCAAAGGAAGTACTTCCCTCACCCTCTAGGGATCCTCTAGCTTCCCCTAGCTTGGGATCTAGGGTTTTGGAACTGGTCATAAATTCTTCCCCTGGATAGCTATCTATAATGGAGGCTTGGCTAGATGCTCATGATAATAAGCAGAATTGGACCATAGTCAAAAGGAAAAAACTAGTGACTCTTCTCCGGACTCACTAGCAACCACCAAGAGCAAAGTGAAAGTTGATGTTGGAACCAAAATTAAGACTTTGAGAAGAAAGAGTTTAAGCTAATCTGTTCAGGAGGAGGCTAGAATGAATGTGGAAGATGAAATCCAAAGAACCATTAATGACTCAATTAAAAAGAAATGAAGATAATATCCTAGAATATAAGGGGGATAAATGGAGCCCATAAACAAGAGTTAATTAGGAATATGATTAGAGATCAAAGACTTAATTTTATGTTGATCCAAGAAACCAAAATAAAGGAAGATATGGTGGGTAAGATTTCTTTTTGTACCAGTATGGAAGTATAGGTTACTGATGTTGATGGTGCTTCTGGGGGATTTCTTATCCTCTTCAATCATAAGAAAATCCAAGTCATTTCCATTTATAATGAAGGAATATTTTGTTATGTAAAGTTTTTCACAAGTATATCAAATATTCTTGGTATCTCTCGAATGTGTATGCCTCAGACACCAAGCAGGAGAGAAAAGCTTACTGGACCAAGCTTATCTTTCTCATTCAGAATTACAACCTAAATAAAGGGTCATTATGGGAGATTTTAACACTCCCCTTTCTGATGAGGAAGAATCTAGGGGCTTGGCCCCAGATTTGGATAGTAGAATGGATCTTTCATTATTCATTAATAGTTTGGCTCTACTGGAAGTTGAATTTTCAAGGGGGCTCTTCACTTGGTCTAATAGATGTTTAGGGAGTGATTGTATCTAGTTTCATCTTGATCATGCCCTTATTTCCCTAGGATGGTTGAGTCTCTTCTCTAGCAAGTTGTCCCTTCTTTCTAGAGTTGGGTCTAATCATTCCCCCATCTCCATAACTTTAATCTATCTCTTAGTAAAGAAAAACTTCCCTTGTCATTTTGAGAAGATGTGGACCTCACATCCAAACCTATTTTCCAAAATTTCTTTTTGGTGAAATATTGATGTGGAAGGAATAGCTATGTACAAGGTTGCAAAGAAATTGAAAAATGTAAAAAGAAATATTATAATTTGAAACAAGTCTAATTTTGGGCATATTTTCTAGGAAAAGGATGTGGTGTTTGACCAACTTCTCTCCATACAGGAAACCATTCAAAAGGAAGGTTATAATGAACACCTTAGACTTACTGAGATGTCTCTCCTCTCTGATCTTCACAACATCATAATTAGAGAAGAGAGCTTTTGGAAACAAATATCCATAATTGATTGGCTCAAAGAGAGAGATCAAAATACCAAGTTCTTCAACCTCTCTAGTCTAAAGCACAAAGCAACCAACTCGACTTATTGAATCAAGAAAGGACAATCACTTTTAACTAATGAAAAGGACATTTCTATTGAGGTTCTTGATTTCTTCTCTTTTCTCTTTTCTAGGGACTCCTCTTTATCTATGGAAGACTAGAAGGAAATTGTTTCCTCTCTTCCATAGTTGATTCAACCTCACCACAATGCAATGTTGCAGGCTATACCCAACTCTTTGGAAGTGAAGCAAGATCTATTTTCTCTCCCTGTAGATAAAGCCATTGGGTTGGATGGCTTTCTAAATTTATTTTTCTAGGTTTATTGGGAGGTGGTAAAGATGGATTTTGTCAAGGCCATGCAAGAATTTATTGGGGCTAGGAATCTGCTAAAAGAGCTCAATTCTACTTTTCTAGTTCTTATTCCTAAAACCCCTGGGGTGGATTCAATGGATCAATTTAGGCCTATTAGCCTTTGCAAATCATTATACAAGATCATCTCAAAAGTTTTGACTTCTAGAACTCTCAAGGTTCTCCCACTGATCATTTCCCTGTAGCAAACAGGTTTTGTTCCTAGTAGATAGATCCTAGACTCTATGTTTTTGGTGCATGAGGTAATTCATTCTTTGGAAGTGGGGCATACGGAGGTTCTTCTCCTCAAGTAGGACCTTTCCAAAGTCTATGATTGAGTGGACTGGTTCTTTCTTCGCATAATTCTCCAAGCCTTTGGCTTCGACCTCCAAGTATGCAAGCTTATTTCCCAACTTGTCATAAATGGGACACCTTCTCATTTTTTCTTCCATCAAGAGGATTAAGGTAGGGAGATCCTCTTTCTCCCATTGTTTTTATCATCCTAGCTGAGTGCATTAGAAAATTGATTCAAAGAAAAAAAAATCGGATGGATTATTGATAGGAATCAAACGTTCTTCAGGGCAATTCTCATTTACCCACCAACAATTTGTGGATGACATTAATATGGGGGGAGAAGCCTTAGTTTTGGAAGCCAAATTGATCAAAAGCCTTTTGGATAGGTACACTAGGTGAACTGGCTAGCTTATTAATTGAGGAAAAAGTTTAGTGTTATTTATTAATACCCCTATAGATGGACAAAGGAAGATTGCACATATTCTTGGATGCAGGATTGGAAGTTTGCCTTCTACTTATCTTGGTCTTCTAATGGGGACAAAATTGTTAGATTCTTTTTGGAAAGGGATTATTGATAGATTTAATAAGAAATTGATAGGATGGAAAGGAACAACTCTTAGACAAGTTGGTAAATGCCTTTTGGTGAAGACTACCCTACAAAACCTTCTTACATATGCCTTGAGTATCTTTAAGATTCTCCTCAAATATGTTGAGATAATGGAAAAGATCCAAAGAGATTTTCTTTGGTCAAATATGGAAGAACATAAGAGATACCCTCTTGTGGCTTGGAATAATGTGTGTCTTCTCGAGTCTTATGGGGGACTAGGAACTAGAAAACTAAAGCATCTCAATAGCACCTTCAAAGCTAAGAAAGTTTGGTAAATATTCAACAGCATTAGAGAATGGAGAGATATTCTTGTACATAAATATCTAATAATACCTTCTCTTAGGAATTTTCTTTATGAATTTGACATCCCAACTGGCTTGATTATATAGAATGGGATTTTAAAGGCAAGAACCCTTGTAAAGGCCAAGGCCAAATGGAAAGTGGAAAATGGAGAGAATACCCTCATTTGGCAAGATAATTGGCTCATTCAAGGTCCTCTCATTAATAACCCCATCTGTGATAATTAGTCCAACATGTATATAAGGATGTTTGGATCAAAAGTAAGTGACTACAGAATGGACCAAGGATGGAGAGACCTATCCTTGATATCAAATGACTTAAAGCCAATAGTGGTGACCCTAAATTGTCTCATTTTAAACAGTAACAAGGATGAATTGATTTGGGAGGGAAATACTAGTGGCTCCTACTTGATAGCTTTGGAGTATGGATCCCTTTGAGACCTCAAGGAGAAACCTCCTTGGGCTAAGGCCTGGCTACCTAGCCTTACCCCTAAAATAAACATTTTATTGTGGCTATTGCTTTAAGATAGAATTCTCACCCTAGATAATTTGTCTAAAAGAGGTTAGTACATTCCTAATAGATGCATTCTTTGCTAGCATCAATTGGAGATGGTCAACCACATCTTTATTTATTATCCTTATTCAATGGAGGTCTGGGAAAATCTCACAAAGAAATACGGTGTTACTTAATGCAAGCTAGGGAATATCCTTGATTTCTTCTACCAGTGGAACAACATGTTTAAAGGGATGAATCTGTAAACCATAACTATGTGGGCGTTGCCCCATTACTACTGGAGAGTATGGAAAGAGAGAGAAAATAGTATCTTTAGAGACAAAGAGGTTCCTATTAATGTGCTTTCAGATAGAATTAATGGATACCTTAGAGAAAATTTTCTTATAAGGAAGGATGGTCTTCTTGATGAAGAGGGTATGCATAAGGATAGAGAAAAGGACAAGAGAATGAAAAGATAGGGGGTCAAGTGGAAACTCCCTCCTAAAGGTTGGCATAAAGCCAACTTTTACAAAGTGGAAAAAGGCAACCCTGGACCTACTAGATGTGGGGGAGTCATTAGAACTAGCCACAAGGTTGGAATTGTGGTTTCTCCCATCCTTTGGACAGCTAGGTGAATCACTATGTTGAAGCCATTATTACTCTCCACATTACCAAACTAGTGTTGGAAGTGGGAGTCAAGAATCTATGGCTCAAGGGGGATTCAAATAATATAATTAGATGCATAAAGGGTGTCCTTCCTCTAGCTTGGACCATTGATAATATCGTGGAAGACATTTGCACTACCCTTGGCAAATTTGACAATGTATATGTCAGCCCTGAGTATAGGGAATCCAACTTGGTGGCTGACTAGTTTTCCAATGAGGTAGTTAAGTATGACATGACAAGAACATAGGCCACTAATGGGAATATTTTGTTAGTCATGAGAGAGCTAATTACCCAGGAAAGGATCCAGGGAGGTACAAGTGATATCATATCGAAATATTTTTTATATCTCCATTAAATTATGGAAAGTAATGTAAATATGTGTGAAGGAAAAAGAATTAAGGGAAAGTATGGGGTGAACTAGTTGATGATGCATCTAGTGTCTAATTGCCACGTTTTATGGGCTGGTTATTTTCTTTACCAGTTTTTGAGTTCAAAGAAAATGCAGCCCTAAATAGAGTAGAAGGAGAACTAGTTTTATGTGACAAGAAAGTATTTAGGGCATCAAGATGGTGGGAGAACAAAGCAAAATGGAATCAGTTAGAGAGGCTGAGAAATGGAATCAAAGAACCAAGGCCTAGGAGAAACTCAATAAAGGAGGCATTGCTAGCTAAATTTCCAAGCTTCATGGGTATAATTCAGCAGTTACTAATCTAATGGTCAATTATTGGAAGGATGGTATGGTTAAGATTGATGGGATTTCATACCATGTTGATGTGGGGATTATTGCCCATATAACTAAAATTATAGTTGAGGGTTTGGAATTTTATAGAGACAAGAAAATTTATGCAAACGCAATGAAGGACTTTGCCAAAAACATGGAAGAGAAGAAGGAGCTGATGAAAGTTGAGACCTATTATGAGATGGACTCGATCAAGAAGCTCTAGAGGTATGTGTTGTGGGTCATCATTGAGTTTATCTCCCTAGATACAAGGTTTGATAGGGTTAGAACTCAACACTTTGTGTTACTTAATCATTTCTATTATGGTGCTCTAGTTTCTTTTCCTTTTTACCTTTTCTCTTCTATGAGCAAGAATATTTCGGGATATAAAAAGAAACCCAGTGCTAACCCTACCCTGCATGAGGGTCTTCTTCTTCTACTCTTTGAGTACTTCAAAGTCTAGTCTAGGAGTAAACCCTTGCATCCTACTGTGGCTACTTTCAAGGAGATTGGGAGCTCTAATTTCTCTTCAAATATTGAAGAAAATGTGAGTGTTAGTTCAAAGGAGGAGGATGCTCATCAATCTTTGGGGAAGAAGACCAAGGGGAGAGCTAAGTGAGTTCCCTCTCCTAGAAAATCCCCTTACAAGAAAAGCCCTAGGGGACATATATCCAAAATGTCTAGCCAAGTGGATGATGAGTATAATGAGGATGGAGATGACATGGAAACAAACAAGGAGACCAAGGGTGTGGATGTTGAGAATGAGGTAGAATTGGATGCAACCCCCCAAGAAGAGGTAGAGGAAGAAGTGTATGGAGGAGGACATGCCACTAGAGGGGAAAAATATTAGTGGGCCTAAGTCGGTCCTTCCTACTTCCTCTCCTCCTTTCAAAACATCTCAAGAGGAAAATGTGAGCATGGAGGAGGTCAACACAAGCCATGTGATGGAAATTAGAGATAGGAAAATGGCTTGAAAGAACTTCAATGCTAGAACATCCAAAATGGGAATTATTTATGAAGTCGCGAATCCTTAAATACTTGAAGAGAAAGAGGGGAAAATCCAAAAATATGAACTCATTGATCTGGCGTTTGCGGCCATTTCTGACAATGTGAGAGAGGTGGTATGAAATTTCTCATTAATGCCAAAAATAGCATGGTTGATAACTTATTATCCATAAAATGGCTTTTTTATGAGTTGGAGGAAGTTAAAGATAGGCTATTGTAGATGAAAAGCCAAGTTATAAAGACTAAACAATGGAACCAGACTAGTCTAGGGGATCGTATAAAGTTGATTGAAGATAGGATGAAAAATATGGAGAATTTTAACTTTACTATGGAAAACTAGATGCTCACTATCCTTAAATCTCTCAATGATAACATTGTCAACCTCAATGGGAAGTTGAAAACTAGAAGGCTTATTGTGGACGAGGAGGATAAGGACAATGATGAAGACAAGATGGAAGAAGGCTCCATAATGGACATCACTCAAAGCCACATGATCTAGAGCTATGAGAAGGACAAGGTATGCCTGGAGGAAGAACTTTAGTGAATCAAGGATGCAGCTGAGACCATCCAAGATCTTGAGAGAAGGATGTAGGAGCAAGCACAAAATACATAAGTTTTGTATCTGGTTGTTGCATTTTTTTCTTCTTTTTTCTTTTTGGCTTTAATCCTATCTTTTAGCATGTCTTTTGTTTTGGCCTTTATGTAAGCTGTGTTTTTGGTGCTAGGATTTTTCACTGTCCTACGTTATGTAAGAACTATTGGGTTTTGGGATCTCTTTAAAACATGTTTTACTTAATCAAAAACAATCTCAAAAGGTGTTTTCCTTGTACTCCTATTCACATAATTATTATATGCAAATTCAGCCTATGCCAACACCACCTCCCAATTATATGGTTTATCTCCAACTAGACATCTCATCAAATTACCCGAGCTTGTATTTACAACCTTTTTCTGTCCATTTATTTGTGGATGGAATGTAGAACTAATCTTCAACTCAGTAGCCATCTTATTCCACAAAATCCTCCAAAGGTAACCAAAAAACTTACTATCTCTTTTGGAAATAATACTTCTTGGTAATCCATGCAATCTAACAATCTCTTTGAAGAAAATTTCAGCAACATGCTCAACATCTAATGTCTTCTTACATGGTATTAAAAGTACCATTTTAGAAAATCTATCCACAACGAAAAATATGGAATCATACCCCTTTACTGTCTTAGGTAATCCAAGAACAAAATTCATACTAATGTCACTCCAAGGTTTCTCAAGAATAGAAATAGGTGTATACAAACTACTATTTTGACTTTCTCTTTTTGCAACTTGACAAACTCCACAACTCTTTAAAAACTTTTGAAAATCCTTATACATATGTGGCCAATAATACTTTTCCTTTAGCAAACTCAATGTCTTATCAATTCCAAAATGTCCAGCCAATCCACCACTATTTTTTTCCTTATTCAAATTAACTCCCATAGAACTTCTAGGGATACCTAATTGAATTCCTTTGAATAAAATACCTTCTTGAATAAAATACTCATCATACTTACTCATGTGATTTGATAGATTTTTTGCTCTACACTCTCTCAATGCATTAAGAAAATTAGAGTCAGTATCATACAAGTCTTTCATTTCATCAAAACCAAGAACTTCAACTTTCATCTTGATCAACAAATAATGCCTTCTATTCAATGCATTGGTAACTTGATTAGTAACTCCACTTTTATGCTTGATCACAAATTTGAAACTCTGCAAGTACTCAACCGAGTTCATATGTCTTTGATTCAATTTATTCTAACTTCCCAAATATTGTAAAGCTTTATGATTAGTATATAACACAAACTCCTTAGGAATTAAATAATTTCTCCACTTTTTCAAGGCTTGAACAATAGCATAAAACTCTTGATCATACAAAAGACTTTCGCTTAGCATCATTTAACTTCTCACTAAAGAAGGTAATAGGTTTACCTTCTTGACTTAATATAGCTCTTATTACATTGCCACTTGCATCACATTCAACTTGAAATACCTTATTGAAATCAGGCAAAGCCAATACAGGTAACTCAACAACCTTTTGTTTCAAATTCAAAACTCTTATCAGCTCCATGTGTCCACTTGAAATCATTTTTATCTCCTCTCATTGTCTCAATCATAGCATTACAAATAGAATTAAAATTCTTTATAAATTTCCTATAAAAACTAGTCAAACCATGAAATGATCTTACCTCACCCACATTCTCAGGTGTAGATCCATTCCAAAACTATCTTAACCTTCTCGAGATCCATTCTCAAACCATGAAGTGAAATCACAAATCCCAAATACACAATCTTCTCTTGTATAAATGAACATTTTTTCAAGTTAATCATCTACTTCTCCTCTTTCAATCTCTACAAGACTTACCTAACATGCTTAATATGTTATTCCTTAGTCTTACTCAATATCATAATATCATCCAAATAATGAATCACAAATGTACCCAAAAATCTCTTGAGGACCTCATTTATCAACCTCATGAAAGTACTAGGTGCATTAGTCAAACCATAAGGCATTCATACAAATCATGTTTTGTCTTGAAAGAAGTCTTCCATTCATGACCTTCTCTGATTATGATATGATGATAACCACTCTTAAAATCAATCTTGGTAAAATACTTTGCTCCACTCAAACAATAAATTATGTCATCCATCATCAGCATAGGAAACCTATATTTCACTATGACCTTGTTAATAGCTCTGGAATCAATACACATCCTTCATTCTCCATTCTTCTTAGGTGATAATACAATAAGTACATCACATGGCCTCAAAATTTCTCTAATTAAACCTTTCTATAACAACTCATGCACTTATCTATTAAGTTCTTCATTCTCTATGGATGTCAATCTATATGGTGTTTTATTCGACAAACTAGCTTTAGTAATTACATTCATACAATTACTTATACTTCTTATTTGTGGTAAACCATCAGGTATATCTTTTGCAAAAATATTTTTATACTCATTTAGAAAATTTTCAATTTCTACTAGTACTTGACCTCTACTAGTTTCTATTTTCACTCGGTCATTACAAGCTTCTACTACTTATTCATTACCAATTTTTTTTGCTCATTCATTACTACCAAAACTCAATCCTCTAGGAATAATATAAAAACAAGCTTGGTTCCTTTTCATTTCTTTTTCAAATTTTTTCCTATTGACCATACAAATTCTCATAGTAGTACAATTAACCTCATCTAGACTTTCAATCAAAGGCAACAATATTTACTTTCTCTCATTAACCTAAAGAATATATTGATTCCATCTTCCATCATACATAGCATATATGTCATATTGCCAAGTTCTACCCAAAGAAATATGACAACAATCCATAGGCATAATATCACATAGAACGTCATCAAAATAATGTCCAATCTTGAACTTCACAATACATTGTTCACTTACCAATATCTTATGCTCATCTGTGATCCATGAAAAATGACAGGGTTTAGGATGCTTCAACCTTTGCAATTGCAACTTTGTAACCAGCTCTTTTGATGCCAAATTTATAGAACTTCCACTATCAATGATCGCCTTGCAGCATTTTCTAGTCATCTTACATCTAGTTTTGAAAAGACTTCTCCTTAGAAAATGTTCCTCATCACTTCCCTTATTACATAAGGTTCTTCTCACCATCATATTTTCTCTAGCCTTAGATCCACTTGGTGAACCCTCAATGTCTCCTTGAACTATAGCATTTATGTTACCTTGTTTATTCTCAAAGGATTTACATTCAAAGGATCTATCCCTTATTTACCACATCTAAAATAATTACAATGAAAACCACCTCTAGAATGAGAATTACCTCTTCCTCAATAAGAACTCTACCTTTTCACTCAATCTTTCCCTTGTCATCATTATTCCATTTAGATTTTCCCTTATCTTGCCCATAATTGTCAGATCTACAACCTTCTCCATAAGATCAACCTCTGCATCTCGGGAATCTACCACCTCTACCTCTTTGTCTTTGTTCATGCTTCTTTTTCAAGATCTCCTCAACTTTAAAGGCATATTGATATGCTTCCTCCACATTTTCCAATTTCACAAAAATTATTTCATCTTGAATCCCAAATTGTAATCCATTTATGTACCTTGAAATTTTATCGACATCATCATCCACATGTTTAGATTTGATGTCCAAACTATAGAACTCCTCAGTATACCCCTTCACAATCATGTCCCTTTGTTTCAAATTTTGCATCTTTCTCAACAAGCTAACTTGGTAATCAATAGGAAGGAACTTTGTCTCTCTTTTTTTCACCATTTTCGGCCAAGTCTTGATCTTCTCCTTTCCTCTCCTTTGTCTATCAATTTGCCAATGCTCCCACCACAGTGAGGCATAACCCTTCAACCTAGTAACTATAATTTTCACCTTCCTGTTATCATGAGTATTTTCATACTCAAAGAACTTCCCCATATCAGATATCCTATCCAACATAGCATTGGTGTCCAATTTTCCATCATAAGGAACAACTTCTACACCATGCTTTGAATGTGCCCTAGACAATACTCTCAATAATCTTTCCTCATCTTGATCTTTTCTAGGTTTTGGATTAGGGTTTGGAGCTATTGCTTCATCATCACTAACATCATCAAGATGTGTTCCTTTCCTCTAGGTTGTCTCAACAACATCTAATTTGGCTATAATTTGTCTCAATGTATCCAAAACAACATTATTAGCATTTCCTTTGTCTTGAACATCTTTACAATCTGGTTCCTCAAGATCATAACCCTTTGCAAGTTATAGGTCAAATCCTCAAATTGAATACCCTACAACCAAATTAACTTAGGGTTTTACATGATACAATCTCCACAAGGGTGAACCTCAAGCTCTAATAATACCTGGCATAGGAAGGCTGATGAAAACTAGGGCCAAACGCACACTCAGCTACCAAAGCTACTTGCAAGAGTAAATACAGTGGAAACACAATATGGAGAATAGTAACCAAAGGAGATAAAAGAGAAAAAGACTTATTGATTCATCAAATCATCAACATACATGCCCAACTGTGAGGCCTTCTAGGTTACGACCAACAATAACATTTAGACTTTGATCTTTAACGATGATCTTTGTATTCTAACTCTTCTAGATAAACTATCCTTCCATCTAACTCCTATTGTCTCTTCCTAATCCCTAAAAATCAATCCTAGACCTCATTTAATACTTGTGAAGCCATAGGTTAACCTATCACATAAATTGAATCCTACATTAAATGCATGCACAAAAATAAGTTAGCTAGCAATAATTATTAAATACAAATACCAAATTAAGTATGCACAAAGTTGGCCCAAAATGGAACTAGACATAGAAAAATTCTTTGAAGAAAGACCATGAAAATATTATCACTTGAAAATGCTCAACACCAATAGGAACTTGGCACATACTAGGAACTCGACACTAATAGGTAACTCGGCATGAATAAGGAACTCAACACGAACAAGGAAATAGGAAAAACATGCAGGATAGTAGTGCAACCCAAGATGCTCCTGTGTCAACAAGATATCTAATTTCCTTTACATTTTACCTCTTTAGAGACTCTAAATCATACCAAATGAGTTTAGATTTTATGTTGGCTTTTAATATATAAAAGTTTTAGATTTTCTGATTTATTGCAAATTTATTAAGCACTACCTTATTAGGTATGTGTGTTTCAAATGCAAAATCCTCTTAGATATATATAATAGGCCATTAATAGACATATCCCTTCATGGGACATGTCTATCCATTAATTAGATAATTAATAATAATAATAAATTTATATATATATATATATATATATAATTCTCATATAACAATGACCTCATATCTCAATGTAAAGAACACACACACACACATATAGATTATATCTCATATATAATTATATATAGGTTTATCCAATTGAAGCTATAAAACATCAACACTCCCTCTTAGCTTAGAAGGACAAACACATAAGAACAAATATTACTTCAACAAAATATTAAAAATAACAATTTTAAGGATATCTCAAAAGATTTCCACCATTTGATATCACATTCGATATCATGAGTATTGGTCTTCTAGAATATCAACATATGATATTCACCAAGTACCCAAATAACGTTTGATATCACATGTGATATCAAGAGTATTGACCTCTGAGAATATCAATGATATTCACCAAGTACTCAAAAGGTTTTGATATCACATATGATATCAAGAGTATTGGCCTCCCAAAATATCAATGATATTCACCAAGTATTCAAAAGGTTTTCATATCACATCTAATATCAAGAGTATTGGCCTCCCTAAATATCAATGATATTCACCAAATACTCTTTGAGTAATGGCCTTCCAAACTTTTGAGATGCAAGACATTCACCATATACTCAATTTGTTTGATCTCATAGTATAGCTTATTGTAAGATCATCACCTTTCAATATCTTCTACAGATACAAGTGACATCATTTGGAAGTCATCACTTCCTCATGATGTAAACAGAGGGTAGGCCCATAAAAATCACATAGCCACAAGTTATATTCATGAATCACAGTCCTCTTAACTGCTACAATTTATTGATCACTAAAGAATTCGTCTCATCGTGGTTTACTCCCTCTAAATCAATAAGACCAAGATCATCAAAGGTTGATTGAATCACATTTTCTATCTACTCCCTCTCTTTGAAGGTTTCCTCCAATGAAATGTTAGGATCTATTTGCATGTGAATTGAAATACCAAACTAAACATATTCATCCATTGCATGGAACAAAATAAACACATATGATACAAGATATTTGATTACCCAAAAACTCTCCAATGAGAAGGTAAAATTGGGGTGGGGATGACACCCACAAATCTTCACTACTACAATCTTAAAGTGTATCCAATGAGGGTTACAATGTTTGATCATAAACTATGATCTATCCTATGAAAGGTCTTCCATGTTAAAGGCTTACAAAGACTGTGAGGTTTTACCCTATTAAAGGATTTCAACAACCTATTAGAAGTGTGCCTAGTTAAAGGACTTCAACTTACAATGAGCTAAGCACCATGTTAAAGGATTTACAAAATCTTGTTAGGACTAAATGGTTAAGAGATTTTACTAATCTAAATCACTTGGCATGTATTAACTTTCTCATCACTGGAGTGACTCGGCACTAACTATCTGCTTGGCACATACTACATCTATTGGATACAATTAACTAATTGTGTGTTGTCTTTGATATCACACAAATGTCATATCAGTTATCTGTCAGTGTCTACTAAGCTTAGTTGGTCTGCAAGATGATTTTCAGTGTCTACTAAGAATTCCTGGACATTATTCTGCATAGATAGTGTGTACCAAGTTCACTCGAGCGTCAAAGCAAAATATAACAGAAAGTAGTGTTAACTGAACTTTCATGGTTAACAAAGGAAAGTTAGCATTTACCAAGTTCACTCAGTCACCAAAGAATTTTGCAGGGTTCACAGTATTAACCAAGCTTCTGATGGTTAACATAGGAAATCTTTTCAGGATCAGTGTTTATCGAGCAGGGTTGGCCAATGAAGGATTTTGTTAATTTGTGAATTAAAGTTTAATTATTTTAAGTATTAATTCTAGCTGACTATGGTAATGATTATTGGTGATTGTAACTTGTGAATGAGCCAACTTGATAATTTGAATGGTATTTATAAAAAGTCAAGTTGAGAATTCTAAGTGTGGAAGTGAATGAATGAATGAGCGAGCATGCAAGTGGATTGATTGTTTGAGAAGAGAAAACTTTGAAGGATCATTATATATCCTTTAGGAGAAGCAAAGCTATATTTGATTAGGAAGGATCTAGTGGACTAGAATAGAGATTTGTAATCAAAAAATTTAGTTGCATCTCATTCAGGTCATTTCATTGTTACTTTCTAATCATTGTAGCAATGATTCCTAAATCTCTCAACAAAGTTGGTTTAACAACCATTTGTAAGTCCTCTAATAAGGTGACAATTCTATTGAATTGTTCTAAAGACCTCTAACAAGGCCACTCCTAACAAGGTGATTAAATCCTCTAATAGGGTCACACCTAATAGTGTATTTTGTAACCTTTAACAAGGTTGGCTCCTAATAGGGCTCACTTTAGAAGAGTGAAAATCAGTAGCTAGTTACATTGGTCATTTTTCACATATTGGGTTTTCATGTTAAATCAGGTGTCTCATGTGTTCATGCTATTTCTTTTATGGTTGCAAGTTATTTCTATGCATGTTTAAGATCTATTAAACATAACATGCACTACATTTACTAAGTTACAACATTTTATGTATGTTTACCAAGTGACAGTAGAAAATAGTTTTATCAGATATCTAAGGGATCTGTAGATTTATTTTTTTTGGTAACTAATTCACCCCCCACCCTCAGTTACTCCATCTATATTTCCAACAATTGGTATCAGATCTTTTGGTGCTTGCAAGAAAGGTTGTAAGGACCTAAGCTAAAGATCAAGATGTCTTACAAGAGAGAAATTCCAAGGCTTAACAAAGATAACTTTTCAGCATGGCAGGGACTTATGAGACTTCATCTGGCTTCCATTGGTGATTTAGAATACAAATATATTGATGAAGAATATGTAGCTCCTACTGGCACATTATCTATTGGAGACATTGCAGAGAAAAAGAATCATAACAACATGATGATAGACATTGCATCATCCCTTAGCTACAAATAATTTGATGAGATCAAGGACTACAAAAATGCTCATGAAATGTGGGTCAAGCTAAAGGAAATCTATGGAGGTGATGACAATGTGAGGAGAGCCAAAGCAGAAACCCTAAGAGGACAATTTGATCAAATGAAAATGAGAGAGGATGAAAACATTGCAAAATATGTTGAAAGGATCAAAGCAAGTGTTAGTGCAATCATAGCTTCTAGAGGAGAAATCAAAGAAGAAATAGTTATAAGTAAAGTTCTTAGAACATTACTTCATATTTATGCAATTAGAGTATCTGCTATTCAAGAAAGAAGATGTGAAGAAAATCACAAAATAACTTTGGATGCCATAGTGGGAAGATTGATAGCTTTTGAGCTAGATAATTATGACAATTATGTTCTAGCTTCCAAGAATATTGAATCTACATTTAAAGCCAAAATTTCACTTAAGGAGAAAGGAAAGAAAATAAAGAATATTCAGTCAAAAAGTGAAGAAGAATTAGAAGAAATTTTTGACAATGATCTTGAAGTTGTTGAAGCATTACTTGCAAGAAAATATTCTAGAGGTAGAGGAAAATACAAAGGTAAAGTTCCCTTAATCTATTTTTCATGTAAAGAAATAGGTCATATTGTAGCTAGGTGCCCAAACAAGAAAAATAAGGATGAGAAGAAAGGTCACAAGTGCAATGGCAAGAAGGATTTCAAAAATCACAAATCATTCAAGGAAAAAGGTAAGAAAACATGCTTTATGGCTAAAGACTCTAAGGATTCTAATAATAGTAAGGATGAAATTGTTTACATTGTTGTAAAAGATGAATCTGATAATGATGAAGAAGATGAGATGGCACTTATCTCTCATGTGAGAAAAAATGATACATGGATCATTGACAGTGGATGCTCACATCATATGACTGGTGACAAAACAAAATTTGAACACTTCGAAGACTATGATGGAGGTAGTGTAAGGTTTGGAAACAATGAACCTTGTTGTATAAAAGGAAGAGGAAAAATTTTATTAACCAAAGAACTTGTATGTGATAATGCATATTGGGTTAAAGGATTAAAATATAACTTGTTGAGTGTAGCATAGCTAATCAACATTGGATTCAAGGTGGAATTCATGCATGGCAAGAGAGACTGTTGGATGACAAAGGAAAACTAATTGGATCAGGCAAACAAACAAAAGGTAACTTTTTTTTATCTTGATCTTGGTGAGTGTTCATGCTTTATTTCTCAAGTTGAAGAAAGTTGGTTATGGCATAGAAGGTTGTGTCATGTAAATTTTGATAATATGGTGAAAATAAGCAAATTCAGGAAAGTAAGAGGCATTCCTAATTTGAAGAAACCTGATGTTGGTCTATGCAAGAATTGTCAGATTGGTAAGATGGGAAAGACTAGCTTTAAAAGCAAAAACTATCAGCCTAAAGATATTTTGGAAATTGTGCATACTGATTTATGTGGACCTGTTAGAGTAGAAAGTTATACTAGAGAAAAATTCTTTATTCTTTTTGTTGATGACTACTCTAGAATGATGACTATTATGTATCTAAGAAAGAAGTCAGAAGCATTTGAGAAGTTCAAATGGTATTTAGCAAGAGTGGAAAAGAAAATAGGGAAAATATTGAAATTCTTGAGATCAAATAGAGGTGGTGAATTTATATCCAATGAATTTAATAACTTTTGCATTGAAAGAAGAATCAAAAGATAGGTGTCAGCCCCTGGAACTCTCGCACAGAATGGAATAGCTAAAAGGAGGAACAAATCTATCATGGATTGTGCAACAACTCTAATGATTGAAAATAAAATTCCCATCAAATACTGGAAGGAAGCTATCAGCACTATAGTTCATACCTTAAACTGAGTACAGTTGAAGAAGGACTCATTCAAAACCCCCTATGAGTTATGGTATGGCTATAAACCTAATGTAACTTACCTGAAAGTATTTGGAAAAAAATGTTACATTTTGAAAGAATCTAGAAAAGAAAAATGTGATGCTAAAGGTGATGAAAGAATATTCTCAGGATATTCTTGCAAAAGTAAGGCATATAGATGTTTGAATTTGTCTACTCACAAAGTTATAGAAAGTGCACATGTGAAAGTTGATGAGTTTGTAGAAAAGACAAAAGAAGAAAGCAAAAAGGAACCTGAGGATTACAGGATATTTGTTTTCATTGATACATTGCCAGACACATTTGTCAATAAGAAGATTGCATCTATTGAGCCCAGTATAGTTATCAAGTTGCAAGAAGTTCAAACTGAGTCACAAGAACCCAAGTCTCGGCCTGAAGCTACTCAGCCAATGCCTACTGAGTCTATCCAACCAGGAATTGAAGTTGAAACTCAAGAGAATGTCAATGCAATTCATTCAAGAGCCAAGGAACCTATATTGGCCAAGTATGTCAGGAGGCATCATGCTCCAAATTAGATTATTGGAGACAAATCGAAAGGTACCATGAGAAGAAGTAAGTTAAAAGGTACATGTTTACTTGCTGATTTTGAACCAAGAAATGTCAAAGATGCATTGGAAAATGAAAGTTGGATTCAAGCTATGAATGAAGAGATAGAAAAAATAGAGAAGAACAAAACCTGGACTCTTGTAGCTAGGCCTAAAGATAAAAATGTAATTGGAACTAAATGGGTATTCAAGAATAAGTTGAATGAAGATGGACAGGTATCAAGGAACAAAGCTACATTGGTATGTAAAGGATATTCTCAAGAAGAAGGCGTAGATTATGGTGAGACTTTTGCTCATGTTGCAAGATTGGAAGGTGTCAAGACCTTACTTGCATATGAAGCAAATAAAGGATTTAAGATATATCAGATGGATGTCAAATCTTCATTTCTCAATGGTATTCTTGATGAAGAAGTCTACATTGAACAACCTAAAGGCTATATTGATCCAGACAAAAGGGATATGGTCTATAAGTTACACAAAGCATTGTATGGTCTAAAACAAGCCCTGAGAGCATGGTATGAAAGATTTCATAACTACCTTGTTCAAATTGGATTTTAAAGAACTAATGATAACAATAGTTTGTACATCAAGCAAGCACCAAATAACAAGATTGTTTTGGCAGAAATTTTTGTGGATGATACTTTGTTTACAAGAAATGATGATCAATGTAAAGAATTTTTAGAGTAAATGAACAAAGAATTTGAAATGTCTATGTTTGGTGAGATTAGGTTCCTTTTTGGTCTTTAGATTCAGCAGAGTAAGAATGGTATCCACATCACTACTCAAGAAGTTTGGTATGGAAGATTCTAAACCAGTTGGAACTCCCATGTGTGTAGGACTAAAGCTTACTAAAGATGATGATTCAAAAGAAGTAGATTAGACCTTATATAGATCAATGATTGGAAAATTTCAGTATGTTTTTCATACAAGGCCTGATATTGCTTTAGCAGTTAGTATAGTAGCAAGATTCTCATCAAAACCCAGAGAAAATCATATGATGGTAGTCAAAAGAATCTTGAGATACTTGAAAGGAATTGAAGATTATGGCTTATGGTATAAACTTGGAGGAAATTTGGATTTAAAAGTGTTTACTAATGTTGATTGGGTAGGAAACATTGATGACAGAAAGAGTACAAGTGGTGGTGCATTCTTTCTTGGCAAAATTTGGTATCTTAGACAAGTAAAAAGCAAAACTACACACCCCAATCCACAACAGAAGCAAAGTATGTTGCAGCAGTAGTAAACTATTCTAATATTGTTTGGTTTAAATAGTTGTTGGAAGGCATGAAGGTTGAGATCAAAGAACAATTTGTCATGTTCTGTGATAATACAAGTGCAATTAACATTTCAAATAATCCAGTGATGCATTCCAAAACCAAGCATATTGCTATAAAATATCATTTTGTCAGAGAATTAATGCAGGATAAAGAAATCAAATTGGAATCTATTGATACAAAAGAACATATTGCTAACATATTCACTAAGCCACCACCTAAGGATGCATTCTTCTATCTAAGAGGTAAGTTAGGGGTCATTCCCCTATCTAAAGCTCACTAAAATAAAGTTTTAGTGATGCATCAACAAGAACCAAGTTGAAGATCTATCAGTTGATGCAACATAGTCAAGGAAACATTGCAAATGAATCAGTACTTAAGGTACATTGATACTCATTTGGTATGTGTTTTATTTGGCATGTGTTATCAAAGAGGGAGAGTTTACTATCATATCTTTCTGAAATTTTGAAGATGAAGGTAAGAGGGAGACTTTACAAAAATTTGTTTGAGAAAGAGTTTGATGTTTGAAACTATGTAATTTCTTCATAGAGGGAGATTACTGTAGATAAGTAAAGCTTGAGTTGTAAAATCTAAGAGGGAGAAAATTTCTATCAAAGAAAGTCTTTCTTTCAAATTTCATCATGCTATGACATGTGTTTCCATCAATGCCAAAGAGGTAGATTGTTGGATACAATTAACTAATTGTGTGTTGTCTTTGATGTCACACAAATTTCATATTAGTTATTTGTCAGTGTCTACCAAGCTCAATTGGTCTACAAGATGATTTTTAGTGTCTATCAAGCATTCCTAGACATTATTCTATGTAGACAGTGTCTACTGAGTTCACTTGGGTGTCAAAGGAAAATGTAACAAAAAGTAGTGTTAACCAAGCTTTCATGGTTATTGAGGAAAGTTAGTGTTTACCAAGTTCACTCGGTCACCAAAGGATTTTTTAGGGTTTGCAATGTTAACGAAGCTTCTGATGGTTAACACGAGAAATATTTTCAGGATCAATGTTTACCAAGCAGGGTCAACCAATGAAGGATTTTGTTAATTTATGAATTAAAGCTTAATTGTTTTAATTATTAATTCCAGCCGACTATGGTAATGATTATTGGTGATTGTAATTTTTGAATGAGCTGACTTGATAATCTAAATGGTATATATAAAAGTTCAAGTTGAGAATTCTAAATGTGGAAGTGAATGAATGAATGAGTGAGCATGCAAGTGGATTGATTGTTTGAGAAGAGCGAACTTTGAAGAATGGTTAGATATCCTTGAGGAGCAGCAAAGCTATATTTGATTAGGAAGGATCAAGTGGAGTAGAATAGAGATCTATAATTAGAAAATTTAGTTGCATCTCATTCAGGTCATTTCATTGTTACTTTCTAATCATTGTGGTAGTGATTACAAAATCTCTTAACTGAGTTGGTTTAATAGCCATTTGTAAATCCTCTAACAAGGTGACAGTTCTATTGAATTGTTCTAAAGACCTCTAACAAGGCCACTCCTAATAGGGTGATTAAATCCTCTAATAGCGTCACACCTAATAGTGTGTTTTGTAACCTTTAACAGGGTTGGCTTCTAACAAGGCTCACTTCAGAAGAGTAAAAATTAGTAGCTAGTTACATTGGTGGTTTTTCCCATATTGGTTTTCCACATTAAATTTGGTGTCTCATGTGTTCATGCTATTTATTTTATGGTTGCAAGTTATTTCTATGCATGTTTAAGATTTATTAAAGATAACATACATTGCATTTACCGAGTTACAACATTTTATGTATGTTTACCGAGTGATAATAGACTTTAAATACTACTAAGAAATGACTTTAAGTGTTTTGTCACTCATATGTCAAAACCACAATAAGATCAACAATCTCCACCTTTGACATGAGTGGAAAAAACACTTTTTCGTGCATATCTAACCTTAACTTGAGTATAACTTAGATGATCTATATTCTTTACTTGACTCACATTCAAATTTTCAAAATATCAATTTTTTGCAAAACTGATGACTTATCAGTCATACCTCAAAACTTCATAACTCCCCCTAAGTTGATTATTTTGTGTTGTATCTGAATCTGATACTCATGTCAAGTAAATTTTCTTCAACTGACGGCTTACTCTATTTCTGTATTTACTCCCCCTTTGTGTATTCTCTCATTTTAATAATTTCCCCATTTTTTGACACTCATGTCATGGGTGGTACATGAATAGTGTGTTTGTCCAAAAATATTTGATGAACCTCCATTATAATTGTAAGTGTTGCATCACAATTGTTGCATGCAACCTCTAGATATTGAATTTGAACATCTATCTTGGCAGCAAGGTCTACTTGGCCTTCATGAGTAGAAAGATGAGAATCTTTTGTCATCAATGTTTTAGCAAAGGCTAGTTCCTTGTACAAAACCTCCTTGTGTGGGGTCAACATGGCTTGAATATTTATCAAGGTAGCCCTTATATTTGCATCTTATGCATGTAATATAGCTAGTTGACCTTGAGTGGATAAAAATCTTTGAAATTAAATTTGGCTTTGACTAGGAGGTAACTTAAGAATATTACTTGTTGTCTTTAAATCTCCCTATAGCCAGTTAATAGCCCTATGTGATTCTTGTGTGAATAAATTCACATAACAAAGCTTTGTGTATAGAGAAAATATATTCTCTAACACCTTTTTCACATCTTCTATCTTTGTTGCTAAGTCAACCTATCTTAGTGCAATGGCATTAGAAATCTTTTCATCAACCCTTCTTTGAAATATTTTCTCAAACCATTCTAGAAGTTTAGTTTTTGTGTCCAGGTCTATATCACTAATCTTGTCCACTATGTTCACTAGTTTCTCGATAATAGGTTTATCCTCATAAGGTTCTAGGAGACTAAATGCATCAAGAAATATTTCTTTGATGTCATAGAGAACTTGTCTCTACTTGTGTTTCCTTCTAAGTAACTCTTGATTATCCTTCCTTGCTAGAGCTTCCTACAATATGCACATTTCCTCTTTCAAGATCAAACTTTGGAAGTTCAATCACCTTATTTAGGTTGACATCTTCAGAAGATGTGCCTTCTCCAACCTTATATCTATAAGGACTAGACCTTGATGGTTGCAATGGTGTAGCATCTACACTTGACCTATGAAGAGTTTAACTAGGAATAGGAGATGCAGAGATTGGTAGGGTAATAATGTCTAATTTTTTATATGTTCCTCTAGTTTCATAGTCAAAACTGACTCTTCAGTCATATCCTTCTCCTTCTCTATGTTTTCTTCTTCACCTTGTATCTATGAGATAGGGGCAGAACTTCCTTTCTAACCTATATGGACTTGTGTCCCATATTTCTCAATTGTCAAAACTACTTGCACTAAAGCATTTGTCACTAATGTGCTGAAATTTGATATCACTAAGTCCTTTCTTTGATATACCACGATGGGAATTGAAACATGTGTGTCAATGATGACACCCTATGGTGCTTTTGGACCTCTTATCTTTGTAGATGAAAGGGGTACACTAGATGTGTCATTTGTCTTCTCCCTTATTGATGCTTTATGATTCTAATCTATAATTACTAATATGAGATTAGTGCATAATTTATCAACTAAATTATAATCCTCTAGAATCCTTTTCAAATCATCCTCTATCAAATTATTGATGTTATGCACTGTATTATTAGAAACACCCTTTACCTTGATTGTGTTTTGTTGACTTCCTAGGTCCACATGGGGGGGAATGGCACTCAGCATATGTACCTTAGGTACATACTAATCTTCTTGTTTCTCTTTTTCAACTATAGCCTCTATATTTTCTTCCTTTTTTGTATCTCCCTCATGTCCATCTTTGACAGATCCATCCTTTGTAACCTCTACTACCTCTTATTCATATTTATCTTCACCTACCTCCTTAGGTGCTTTTTCAATTGCCTTTTTTTTTGCAACCCATAGATAACTTTCCATATTTAGGTGCTCTATTTGACAACTTCCTCAATATTATTCTACATAATGTTGAAAGCTCTATATTTGGGATAAAATCTCCCCTTTTATTTGTTTATGACCTTATTCATTGATGACTTGTCCAAATCTAACATTACTCTAGCTAGAGTAGTCTCCCTAATATTCCTTTCAGTTTTTAAACTATATTTCCATCTTTTCTCAACTCTATCATATAAAATTCTGAGTAAAAAGTTGGCAAGATTAATAGGAGTGTTCTTGAATGTGGTCATCACCTTATATATAGATTCCTCAACCTTTTTCATTTGTATCTTTCCAAATTTTTCAAACTAAACATGTGTGAACCTTGACAAATCCACATCATTCTTAATATTATCACACAAGTTGTTTAAATCAGAAGAGGGATTGTGGCTTACCATTTGGAATTGATTGTTGTCATCTGACTCAGTCCTCTCCTCATCTGATTCATCTAGACCTATATACTTCCTCCTCTTTGGTTGATCTTGTTGACCCTACTTTGTAATAGCAATAGTTCTTTTTGCCTTTGGGTTTTTCAGCTTCATGTGTCTTTTTTGTTGTTGCCCTTGTGCTAGCCCTAGTAACAAGAACTGATGGCTTTTTTTGTTTTGGATTCACAATCTTCTTTTATTTCCTCACTGTAGACTCCTTAGCTTTCCTCTTCTTCTTTTTTGTAGGTTTAGGTGCCTCCTTAGCTTCTTCTTCCTTGGCACCTTCATCATGTTTTTCTTCTTCTTCTTCCTAGTCCTCTCCTTGACCTTGTGTTAGTCGAAGAAGGGCTTGGGAAATTTTTTCTTCTTCATCTTCCTCATCATCTTCTTACTCATCTTCCTCTTCTCCCCCTTCACCAAATCTTTCATTAATCTTCTTCACAATCTTGTTTTACTTTCTCACCACATAAGCTATCTTCAAATCTATTGTCATTCTTTATTTGGCTTCCTCATAATTGCCAAATAAAATTGCACTCATGTACACTTCTTTTGCAAGTAAAGTTGTGATGGTTTTTGATGCCTCATCCACATTGATTTCATAGGAAAATGGCCTAAGCCATCTAAACCTATGAATAGTTGCTTGTACATAAGTATAATCAACATAAACTAGAAAAAAAAACATCATTCTAATATTTCTCTACTAGTGACACTAGTACCCTTAGTCTCTATTTCATTGACTTCTTAAAGTCTTCAAAATAGCTTGTCATTACTAACTTAAAGTTGTCCCCCAGTTTCTCTATGAACTCTCCAATTTGAACTACATAGACCTATTGGTCTTGCAAGAAACTTTTCCAAATGAAGGAAATGTATTTTGCACATAAAGAATATGAAAACTATTAATGAACCAAATTTGCATTTTTCATTCTTTGTCTTTCTTATGGCTCCCAAGTTTTTTGATAACTATTTTAGTTGTAACTCGGCAAGGTCATAAGAGTGATCCTTCTTCACTATCTTCTACCCTAAATCTATAGCCATACAAGACACATTGCTCAATCTACTAGATTAAAAGAGTTTGTGAGCAATTATTCTCACTGCAAATATAATTAGTGGATCTAACATTGTGTCTATAGTGATCCCTCTTTTGTTCCATACAACCCCTGTATTCTTCTCAATTACCTCCTTAGCATCACTTTGCATGTTATTGGGTCTATCTAAGGTAGGGTACACTATTACTCATTGAATGATCTTTTTTCTAATCTTGGTAGGGTCATTCTCCAACTATACAGAGTGATCATGTAATCTACTAAGCATTATCTTAATCCATTCCATTTTGAATGCATTTGGAAAATCTAGTGCATAGGTTAACCCTATTCTCTCTACAATTTTGTTTTCCTCCTTCAATACTCCATCTACACATAGTTTTCCATACAAATATCTAATTTCCATATCTCCAATACTTCCAACCTTACAAATGTAGCAACATCTTACATCTTGTATCATCAAAACTTGTGGTGGTATCATCGATAATGCACCAGTTGGATGTCTCTTGTATGCAATCTCAAGAATAGCTGGGAAGGGGGTTGTTTAATCTCATTGCTTATTGATTAAATATTTAAAACCTCTTTTCCTTCCTTCTTAACAATAGTAGAAGAACTAGATTCCATATCAAATAACTAGGGTTTGCGATAATTCAAACAGTGTAGCTCAGCATGCGATAAATACCTTATGAATCTGATGATTGGTGATGAGTAGCAGTTGAATCCAATTTAAAAATGCTTGAATCCTTTTCTTCATCTTGACTTATGCTCTTCATGCTCTTTTCAATCTTGAATGAATGAAAATGAGTCAAAAATTGACCATATAACCCTTAAAACTCGGCAATAAATGCTCAGTACTTACACAAATGTAAGTTTTTTTATCATAGAAATTTCAACTCACTCAGCTTACACAAAATTTCTTCCATTCTCTACAACCATAGATACCTTAACCAATACTATCACCCTTAATAGCTTGACATCAACTAAAATTTCATTTCCACTCGGCAACAACTGTGAAACTTTTCATGCTTGGCAACAACATGAAAACTAACAAAAATTATAGATTTCTTCTAGGTTATGACCAATACATTGCATTTGAATTCATGCATATATAATCTTAGATTCTTAGAACTGATGTAAAATGTATCATTAAAATATCAATTATGCATACCTTTTGATTGCCTAGTTGGGGGTGATGTGATCACTTGATCCATTGGATGAAGTGACTTCATCTAAAATTTATGTGTTGTAATCTTCCTTTTTATTCCATGTCTTGTTCATCTGCACTTTAACATTTTCAACATCAATCTTCTCTTTCCCTTTGTTAAATTCACTACTAGGTTCCTTTGACCTTGTTGGATAGTTCTTGCTGATGTGACCAGTCTTTAAAAAGCTAAAGCATGTAATTTGACTCAATCATCTCCTGTAATCACTTCTAAAATGTGTTCTTATGCAATTCTTAGCAACATGTCCATACTCTTGACAATA
The DNA here is from genome assembly GCA_028749045.1 of Cupressus sempervirens. Taxonomy (NCBI): domain Eukaryota; kingdom Viridiplantae; phylum Streptophyta; class Pinopsida; order Cupressales; family Cupressaceae; genus Cupressus; species Cupressus sempervirens. The sequence continues at coordinate 346,225,786 of CM053786.1, read as the reverse complement.
GTGACAACTATACCTTATATTGTAATCCCAATTGTAGGATTTTCCATTATGTTGTCACTTTGTCTACTTGTTTGATGTCCACTTGACATTAGTTATGCATTCATATGATTTATGTCCATACTTTTGACAATTAAATATCCTTCAAATATTTATGTGCTTGAAGTCTTGGTCCTGCATTCATGTGCTTGATGTCCTTTCTTGTTGCACTTATGATTGTAACCCATGAATTTTTGCTTAGGGTTCTAATTTTCATTGTTGCTCCTAGAAACATTTATTGTATGACCTACCTTTCCACAATTATAACAAGTGGGTTCATAGTTCTTACATTTGTTGCTTCTTTGTTCACCATTTTTAGATGATTCACCTTCCTCGGTACTAGTGTACCCCAATCCATTAGTATCATTGTTATTTCTAGGAGATCTCGTCAATTTCTCAAAGTACTTGATGGCTTCATTGGGTTGAAACTTTCCACAAATTATTTTTCTCTTTTAAGATCATTCTTCAGTTGTTCATTCTATAATTTCATGGTTGTGATCTCAATTTCCTTACCATTCAATTCATGAATGGCAATCATCACTTGATTCATTGTTTTCAATTGCATGTTAGCAATCCTTTTTACCTCTGATGTCTTCTCTTCTAATATGTTGATCAGTATCCTTTTGTCATCTTCAATCATGACTTTGTTTTCCCTATATTTCTCTTTCTGCTTGGTCACCTCACATAGTAATATTGATTGGACTTCTTGTTCTATCTAAAGATTTTTTACCTCTTCAGTTAGGGCACCATTCTTTTCCATCAGATCTGCAACTCTTGCATCATACTCACTTGAGTTTCCATCTACAAACAATTCAATAGTGTCTTCCTCTTGGTAGTGTGTGTCATTTTCCTCAATAGCTATCTATTTCTTTCTCTTTGATGAGCGCTTCAACTCATCTCTTACTTCATTCATCTGATGTATGGAAAGCTAGATTTCAATCTTCTAGTTCTCAATAGTCTTTCCCAACTTATAGACTTCCATCTTCAAGATCTTTCCTCAAAGATGCAAATCATTTCTTTCCAGAGAAAAAGGCTCTGATACCAATTGTTGGAAATACAATAGGGAAAGTAAATTCAAGGGTGGGTGTGAATTAGTACTTCAAAAATTAAACCATTAAACATTCACCACACATCCATCTCACAATTTGCATGTAAATTGATATACCAAAATAATCATATTCTTCCATAGCATGAAAGCAAATAAACAAATATGACACAAGATATTTGATTACCTAGAAATCCTCCAATGAGAAGGTAAAACTGGGGTGGGGATGACACCCACAAATCTTCACTACTACAATTGCAAAGTGTATCTAATGAAGATTATAATATTTGATCATAAACTATGATCTACCCTATGAAAGGTCTACCCTATTAAAGGCTTACAAAGACTGTTAGGTCTTACCCTTTTAAAGGATTTCAACACCCTGTTAGAAGTATTCCTAGCTAGAGGACTTCAACTTACAATGAAGTAATTATCTTGTTAAAGGATTTACAAAAGCCTGCTAGGACTACTTGGTTAGGAGATTTATTGATTCACCTGTTAGAATGTCTCAGCCTTGATCCTTCAATCAGCACTTCTCTACTAGATATCAGATCACCTCTTTCATGATGTATACTTGATCCTCCTAATTAGTTGTATCACTTATGTCCTCTCTCTACTTTCCTCTATTCTCTCTAACTAATTCTGTAATTCATATCTTTCTCACAACTCCTTAGTCACCATGAATGCTCTATCTACGCATGTAAACTTCTCTCTTCACTCATAAACTCTTTAGGGTTTTCCCTTCTTCAAAATATTTAGGTGACCTAAGGTTAGGTAGAAATCAATGACTTTGATTCACCATTTTTCCACTTAATCCATCCCTCTATCTGATTGGTTACATGTATTACATAGGGATTCTCAATATAGATTTGTTCTTATTATCTAGAATCACAAAAAAATCTTTAAGTTGGCCAAAAAATGGTTTACATAGGAGTTTGTGCCTTTACAAACAACTATGTCCTAAATTGTTTACTCAACACTTGATAAATTGTTTACTCAACACTTGAAGCCTTTGATGCTCGGGATCCACTATAGCTTCAATGTTGTAACATGACCTCTAAATGACTTGAAATCCATTGTTCGCTTGGCATCTAAATCACTCAACATGTATTAACTTGCTCGTCACTAGAGTGACTCAGCACTAACTGTCTACTCGACACATACTAGTGCTTGACACATATCGTATATTTTGCTCAGCATACATTATCTGAGAACTTATGCTCGAAATACACTACTTGCTTGGCATGCAATGAATACTACTAAGTAATGACTTTAAGTGTGTTGTCATTCATATGTCAAAATAAAAATGAGAGCAACATTTAATTCTAAGATTATTAAATTTCTAGATTTATTTGATGAGATTCATAGCATATATAAAAGGTTATAAAAATATATTTATATATTTTTCATATACTTATAACATAAGGTATATATGTATATATATAATCACATGTACATTATATACAATTATAGAATATTATTTACATTAGAAAGAACAAGTGTGAAAGGATTATTAATGATGCATTATACCTTTTTATAATTACCTTTATGTATGAGCTTGATGCTTATGCATTCAGCATTCAAGATTGACTTTGATTTTTTCAAGAAGATATTTTATTAACTAATCTTCATCACAATGGCTATCCACATCTTTCTCGCGAGTCATCTTATTATCTTCCTTGGGTCTAAACATTAAATATTTGTACTTCTTAGCCTTTGATACAAGTTGGTCTTCTATGTAAGATGTCGGTTACAATATGTTTCAACCCATAACTTATATGTGGGAAATTTCATTATTGTCAGTTAAGGACCTCCATAAGTGAGTATAACTTCCTTCCCATGACATTTTAAGAGTAGGTTTGGTCATTTTCTTCCTACTTTCAATCCCCATATCTCTTTCTAAGTTTGACCTTTACAATGATCCTAAACTATAAACATTTAATCATAGGTAAACATGTATGATGGATAATATCTCCTTCTCATACAAGATTTGTCTTATTACTTTACTTGGAATTTATTGGAATGTAGGTCACTCTAGCTTTCTTGATTCCCTCATGACAATAAGGTAATATTATGGTTCAATCACATGTTGATATTGATGGTTTTAGAATGGAAATAATATTACTAGTAAGGCTTGATAATTATGATCAGTAATTTGACTTCGTCAGCAACTCAACAATATGAGTTTCACAATTCCATATCCATCGATAAAAACTATAGTTGTTGTTCTCTTATCTAACAATGTTTGCAAGTTGTGAGTATTTAATATCAACTATGTTACATCTCCTTCACATAGGAGTTGCCTCCCCCATGATGAATAACTACTATCAAATCACTGCTAATTGTTTGCCATAATATATCCACCAATCCATTATGTCAACATACGCTAAGAAGGGAAGGGCAATGTTTGATAACAGGTGTTGGTGGATCATCATTTCTGTGATAGGGACTTTTTTTTGTTCTTCCATTGTTCACATTCTATCTATTCAGTATATAATTCCCTCCATGTTTTGCATGTGTATTTACTATTCCAAATTTGTCACTATCCTCCTCTTTGTTTTCACCTAATTTCACACCATGTTTGCAAGATTCCATTATTCAAATACTTGTTTATATTTGTAGTTTGGCTCTGATACCATGTTAGATTTTCTAATCTGACGTAAATGTATTAAGTACTTCCTTATTAGGTATGTGTGTTCCAAATGCAACATCCTCTTAGGCTTATATATAAAGAGAATATGCCATGAATAGACATGTCCCTTCATGAGACAAGGGACATGTCTATTCATTAATTAGTTAATTATTAATAATAAAAAATTTTATATATATATATATATATATATGTTTATTCGACTGAAATTGTCAAACATCAATAAAAAGGAACATCAATGTATATGTCTAATGGCTGGAATTTAAGGAAAGTGAAAGATAAAAAGTATAATGAACTGAATTCAACACAAAAGATTGTTTCATATTCATGAGATTATTTCTCATAATATTGAATTTCCTTCATTGCATCATTTTATACCATCCTACTATTCTTAAATTGGACATGGAATAAGCTTGACAAGATCTATTTAAAATGTTTCATAAATTAAAAGTTTGTTTATGCATTGTTGCTCATTAATAATTACAATTCTATGAAACCAACACGTATAAGGAGGAATGTTGAAACTTAAAGGTAAATGAGTATTCCTTAACAAACTGCTTACTTAATATTCCTAGTCTAATATGGACTTGCAATAGTAGTCTTAGATACTAGCGCGGATAAGCTGATAGTATATTAGAGAGAAGATAAATATATTTAAAAAATAATTAGTTATATGAATATGTTTTATACAATATAAATAAAATATTAATTTAAATGGATAAAAATTATAAGAGAGTACTTAGTTCAATCTTTTATGAATATAAAACATATTGTTAACAAAAAATATTTTAGATTTCTTTTCTAACATAATTAGAGTTGAGGGACATCCTGGGTAAAGTTCAATCTTAACAAAAAAATTATAAATTAATATTTTAATGATCTTATATATTATTATTTAGATGTTTGGTTGGTGATTAGGTTTTCAATAAATATGGATTCTCTTTCTTGGGTTTCTCAACCATAATAATCAATGGAGTTGAATTCAAAAGATGAGGGAATAATTTTGTAGTCATTTAAATGATCCAAGATTCTTAATTGCATGCTCAAGTGGTCATTGCATTTGAACATACATTTTTTTTTGTTCTAACAAAGACAGGGGATAGTTTCACATATAATATTAACTTTGAATCACACATTCTATGGTCTACCTACATTCTCCTTTCTTTTCAAGCCTCGATTCTTCACGAGGACAACTAATGTAACATGAGTTGGGAAGTTGATAGAGGTTTGATTATGGATGAAGAATCATATCATATTATAAATAAATCGTGTCTAATAATAAATATGTGTAATACCTACCCTTTTTTTATTTTTGTTTGGCCACATTGTCCTTCTAGTTATGCTCAGTATATGTTGTGTTTGATCTTGTATTATTGATTGTGTGAGGATTTGAGCATCTCCTTTTTTAATTATGATGGTTGTTTATTTGATTAAATATTATATAATTGATTCAATAAAATTAAAATATAATTTAACCCTAATCACACACAATTATTTTCAAAAAATAAATTGACTAATAGTTGAGTACTACACTATTATTTGAGTTAACATTTAATGCACATCAACTCATATAATAATATTAATGATAATTTGAATTTACATTACTTAATTATTATATTTCTATGTCTTACAATTAAAATAGCAGTTATTAATTTATTTATTAACATCTAGTAATAGTTTTAGTTAAATAATTAATTAGTGGAAGTTTGAATTGATAGTATTGAAAGGATTTGAGTAAAATGAAAAAGTTTTATTATTGGTTCATTGTAATCTTATAAATTTGCACCCTAATTTTTCACAAATAAATAGTGTGCCTTAATTAGCTATAGGTTTTATTGATAAAGAAGTGACTAATAGGAGACCATAGTGCAATGTTATATGAGGCCCTAACAACACTGGAATGACAAAGAAAAGAAGAGGGACAAAATAAACCTAAAAAATGCAACCATGCACAAGATTTAAGCATTCTACAACCATTTTGTCATACCGTCAGTGTGGCCAGTTACCTGATTGCATGAGCTTGCAGAGAAGAACATATTTGGTTGTATTGCTTCTATAACCATTTAAAGTCACTTTTGAAGTTCATTAAAAGACATTCCTTATTCATTTCCATCTTACCAAGATTTTCCACGACACCGTTAGCAAATGCGAGAGCAATTCCAATTACCTTCTTTGATTTGATTTGTTGCAGCTCATTGATCTAAAACTTTGTAGAAATTGAGTAGCGGAGTGATTCAAACTTTGGTTGAATTTCTTAAGGAAATAACACCTCATCAACATAAGCATTGCACACTGTTATTTAGTTGGTATTTCATTTTATTCAGACCTATAATACAGGAGTGTCCCTTTTGCTGCTAGTTCAAACTTAGTCACCTCTCTATGATACACACAATGCAATGGAGGAAAACTAACCTCAACATGAATCACTATAAAAAAAATTATTAACTTTTCTATCAACATATCATACCGTTCATGACATATCTTTACATATTCAACTAGAACATGTTGTAGCTAGTGGATACCTTCATGATATCGAGTTTATAATAAAATATCTTATATTGTTGTAAGAAAATGTTATGCTTAGTAAAATGTTATGACATATGATTTAAGGATGAACGTCTATAAAGACATCCATAAGAACCATCCTACAACTTAGAATTTGTAACCAATGGAGGCTTCTTAAGAAATGCAATGGAAAAATTTATTCAAGCCTCAAAAGATTTGATTGTGTAGGTTAAAAATAGGTAGCTTCTTCTCATCACGTGTGTTATAACTTTGTAAATGTATCATTTGGAATGATTGGAAAAAAAATCCCATAAATCTTTTTGGTTTGCCTAAAGCATTCATAGTGGAGCAAGTCAAGCAGCAGTGTGAGACTTTCCCATCAAGGTTTACCCTGATGTAAAAGCCTATCAGCTAATAAATTGCACTGTACCAGATTTTTTACTATTTAACTAGGTCACCGTTCCCACCTTGAACCATGTTATATTATTATTCAAATGAGTATTTACTCATTATTCTTAACCACAATGATATACTCCTCCAGATTGTCTCAGTAAAACCATTTTCCATCATATTCTATTAGGGTCCGTTTGGTTCGTGGAATATGACAGGAATTGGCATTTTCAAAATCCGGATTTGAAAATTTGTGCATTTGTTTCAAAATTTGCAAAATGGAATTAGCATACGCGACTGCCAATTTTGCCTCAAAACCAGGTTTTCCAACTTCCTACTAGCAAGCGGAAATTGAAAATCAAAATCTGGTTTTGTTTTTTAAGGAGTGTAAAAACAATACATTGGACTACTTTTTGAAATTTGCCTTCAACTCCAAGCTTAAGCACTTCACACACATCTTCCGAGTGAAACAAACAGTTTCAGTAAAATCTCAAAAATTGGAATGAAGATATGCAAAACCTTGATTTGGCTAAACCAAGGTTTTTAGAAATTTTTGGTTTTTTAAATTCCACGAACCAAACGGACCCTTAACTATTTCTTTCCTCTCTCGTGCATACATGTTATATGCCCTAAAAAGAACCCTTACAATGATCTGGCAAAACTAATTGCAATAGGGTGATATTTTAAATTTTTCATTCATCTTAATCGCTATGTGCCTATTCTTAATCCAAAGGTGGTGGTTGATTTGATTAGAATGTACAAGATCTACATAACATGGTTGCCTTCTCTCACATGGTTGGACAATGAGGCTAAACTTACAAACTGGCTTGAATAAATTGGATAAACATTTGTAAGAAATGATATAATATTTGGTGATGTAGGTTCTCTCCTTATTTAAATTCCTTCCCTATACCTCTATCAACAATATCACTAGATAACCAATTCTAATCTTGATAAGAGAGACCACACCTCTTAACATTTCATAATTGTTTATTTATAAACAATTGGTATCCATTAATATAGTTTCTTATTACTTAACTATTGATTGAAATACTGAGATAAGAATAATAGTTATATGTCTTTCATTGTTGATGATTTGTCTTCAACAAAGTACAGGTGTCTTATTTATTCACTCAATATAAATTAATCAAATATTCACCCTATTAAACTGGAAATGCTCAAATGATAAAAATATAAACATGGGCTTAGTCTCAATTGGAACAAATCTAATGCTTAAATTTCAACATGATACCACATAATAAGAATTTATATTTATGTGTTATTTCTCTTTATTTAATCAATTATTTATTAATCCATATATATTAATGTTTCTTTTTTAAAATCACTTACTTGGTCTAGTTGAACAATTTGAGTAGATCTCTCCTCTTGCATGGATTTTGGAAGTGCTAGAACTAAAATGAGCCCTTTAGTGGCTTTTTTGGAGTTTATATTTAAGCTCGGGTGGTTTTACTTGAATCTATTTTAACCAAAACCCCCATGTTCAGCCAAAATTACTCTAACACATCAGCATCACGTGGGGTATAATTGATGCCATGTGGGTCAAGTTGAGTTCATTTCAACTGAAACTAGTTTGGCCAAAACTTGTTCATTCAGACCTATCAAGTTAGCCTAAAATGTTACACAAATTTTTGCTTTCACCCACAAGCTATATATAACACGAATAACAAACCTAAGAAATTACGAGTGTAGTAGCATTTGTAAAAATGGAAAATGAAATAATAGAGATAGACAAATATGTATAAAAACATTTGAATATACATAGTATGCATAGGAATAATTGGATTGACTTGGGGATTTTTAGGTATGAAAATATTATGTTTCAAAAAGGGGTTATTTAGAATTATTTTGCATCTACAAATTGTAAAACATATGTATACCCTGAAATCTTCCACTTTATAGACATCTCTAAATAAGTTCTAAGAGTTTGAAAATGGAAGTACATGTTTCCTTATAGGTGGTACATATGATTGTGTGGAGATATTAGCCTATAAAATATGAAACTTAAGGGCCAAATTTAGGGGTTTTTTGGTATTGAAAAAAATTAAGGATTTTTACTATATATGGGGCTCCAAATTTTGCAAACATTTAGAGCTCTAACAGTGGCTCTTTCTGTGGATCTATGCTCCTTGTGAGCATAGTGAGATTCCAATTATTTTTGGGAGAAGTAGATAAGGTAGGCTTATTCAAGCATATTACTCTCATTATTGAAATTTTGCGATACTTGTAATTGGCAACTCCAAGCCACCTAAATGAAAGTTCAACTCTTCCCTCTATCAAAAACCTGATTTTGGCCATGTAACTGTATTATCTAAAAATTTATCACCCATTCATTTGCAGTCTCTAAAGACTTATTGGGCCCCATTTTAGCTATTTCCTAGAACATAGGTGCATTTCTTCTGGAATTGTTACTTTTTCCCTTGTTTTTGCCCATTTTTTACTATTTTTTTCTCCACCAATGTTGTCCTTAATTTTGTATTCACAAAATTGAATGATCCTATTGTACTATCTTAAAATATACACTCATTGTTTATGACCTTTTAGCACCTTTCCTTTAGTGACCTTATCAAACATGGATGGATTCATACTCAATCACCTATTTCTCTTGTTTTGCTCCATATTTTCTAATTTCACCAATGTAGTCTTTGAGACCTCATGGATGGCTCCCTATGCGCCAACCTTGTAATAGATCAACCCAATCAACTTCTTCTAGAATAAGTGGACCTCAAGTCAACCTATTCTAGAATAGGTAGACCAAGTCAACCTCTTCCCTAGGGACTTTGGATCCTAGGTGAAGTCTTGTCTTGGGGTTCTTAATTTAATTACTAGTTGATCTTGTCAACTTTCTTTGTTTTCACACCCAAAAATTAGTATAAAAGGAATCCTAAGCACATCCTTCTCACAACACACATCCATAATGAATCTATTTACAAGGAAGCAATCACAAGGCAAGATCAAGCAGTCAAGCAAGAATATTTTCTTTAAGAATTCAAGGTGTTCAAAGATTCAAGGATCCTTTGTGAATATTTCCTCTTCAAGGTCTTGTTTTTCTTGGTCATCAAGGGAGGAGATATACATTAAGGCATTCATCATCTTCTTCATTGATGCAGATTTGCATTCGTGGATCCATGATGTGGTTTTGGTAGATCTATTGCATTTATGGAGATATCCTACATCATTTATTACAAGTTATGTTGGTTTCTCAAATTATTGGCTAAAAAAATTATTAGTCTTGCATACTCAATATTGGGTAATTCAACATAGATTGGTTAATAGCTAGGGTTTATTCTTGATGATCAAACTCTCTTCTCTTTAGGCTCTATTGGTCTAGGTGATTATACCTTATGAAAACTATTTGATATTGCTTATGCAGGTTTCTTTAATTGATGATCTTGAGATAGCAAGTTATCCTCAATGAGAGATCAGGATTTTGAAATTTGATTAAAACTTTATAAAAATATAAGTATTAGATGGAGATGGTGATAGTAACTTAATGCAATGTAGGTAATTAGGTAAAGAATTTCACCAATTATATTTTTTACTCAACTTAATTATAGATAGACCAATCCTTTGTCATTGGGTAAATAGAGTCTAACCCAAAATCAAAGTATCATCAAACTCTAAAGCCAATTTTGCACCATCAATTATTGGACAAAGAAATTGAATAATATGAACCTTATTCTAAGTGATTTAACTTTGGTGATGGAGACCACACGACATAGCATGTAATATTTGATAATCAAAGATGCATATAAAGTTCAATCTATTAATTATAATAATATGAATTCAAAAAGACAATACTAAAAAATGATTTATTGAACATTCCAATATCCAAATTTCAAAACAAAGGTAAGTATCTATTTATTGTAATCCAAAATAAGGAACAACAGTAAAATAGTGTAAATTGCAGAAACCTTGGAATTGCATCTGTTGGTGTTTTAAAACTACTAAATCAACAAAATGTTCAATACCAAAATGATAACACTCATATAACCTAAGGATTAGCCAATTCCCATTAACAAGTACATAAGTAAACCATTTTGGACCCAACCTCAACAAAACCAAGGATAATTTCCTACTCTTTAGGCTCTGCCAAACCAAGGCAGGTGTACCTAGGCTATAATTCACCAAGATATTGTTGCATGAGACATAATTTAGTTTCATTTTGATTTTCATCCTCTATCCCTATCACATGTGCAATTTATTATTTTTTTGATATTCTTTGATTTATATATATCCCTCCTAAGTAGATTTGGTCCTAATTCTCCTTAAGTTTACAATTACTTCTGGGAATAGCAGCTACCTAATATCCAAAAGTAAAATATAAATGAGTTTTGACCAACATTATAACTCTAAACAAAATGGAACAAGAATGATTTTAAATTTGAATAGTTTGGACATGTAGTAGCAGAATTTACTCTCTAACACCTCTGACTTATATGACTAGTACTTTATTCATAGGGGAAAAGAGTCAACTATTACCATGGGATCTTGTTCAATTAACTTGTAATTGAATTTATCAACTGTAATCACCTATTTCCATTCTTATGAGATATCCTTTTCATAAACTCATGAATTTTACTAATCTATTGAAGCATTTACATCATCCCTTGAATTAAAAGCAACAATAAAACAATATACAACCCATCTAGATTGCATTCAACCAAATGAACCCTATTTAAATGATCTCAAAATTAATAAACTCATGAAATGGAGACAGAAAATAGTGACACAGATCTATTGTAAATACCCTTTTGTATTATCATTTTTCTAACTAATACAAGGACCAATAGAGACTCAATGAAGAACCCATGAATTCATGCCGATACTATCATTCCTATTTGTCATTAGAAAAGTACATTACTAGAAATAAACTCAAGAATAGCTACACATGACTAGACCGACTATTTTATTTCTTCACAATGCCAAAAAATACATCAGAATTTGGACCATCGCACTATCTTGAAAACTCATTTATATAGGCATGAGTTGCAACAAGCAAAGGGAAAAAGTGAATGACAAGTGTCCTTTACAAAAAGATACTTACATACACCTATCACAACAAGACAAAACTACGAATTACAGAAAGACTGATACATCAATTAATCTTTTGTGGGTCCCTTTCTGTTACACCAGTTGGAAAGACAAGGGTACTATGATCTGATTCTTTGATTATTCTAATTCCTCAAAGTAAGTGGCCATCAAGCTTGAAAGCAATGACTAGTCATCTCCAATTACCTGCAAACTTACTTTAATTTGAGGATTCTCCTTGTCTTTATCATTAACTGTAAGAGTGACTTTTATCTTTGCACCTTCTTCTTCCTCATCATCTTCTACCTTGTCACTTCTACCATCTACTTTATAGACATAAATTTATCTTTCCACTCTTTATAGGCAGTGTCATCCGGCCAATCAAAACTCAGGACCTCCCTGTGTACAGTTATCAAAGAATTTGCAATTGCTTCTACATCAACAAGATCTTTCCTAATAGTATTATAGAATAATTGAACCTTTACCAACTCCTCAATAGTCATTGCCCATAACAAATGACCAGTTTCATTAATGATTTTATTCATCCTTTCACAAAAAATCTCATCTAATTCCATCTTCTACTCTTCCTTTTAGTTCACTTTATCAATAGTTTTTAAAGCACAAGGAAATAAATCAAATTTTTCAACAATATACTTGGAAAAACAAATAATTAATCTTTTTTGAAAAGAACTATTCTTATCATCAAAACCTTGCAACTTATCTAACAGATCAAAGATCTTTTCAATTTGATGACAAGATATTTGGATGATAGATATACACATTGTGGTAATATCATTATTCCTCTCTGTCCATTTTTGCATAAGGGGTTTGAATTTAACCTCATTTCTCTTCAGTTCATCTGTAATAGCTACAATCCCTACTAATAAGTCAAAAAATGATGGCCATTCAATTCTATCTACTAAATACATTATACCCTGCCTCAATTTTTCTTCATATTGATTGTTCAGTTCTACATGCAATGCATATAACTTATTCTTCTCCTCTTCAAAATATTTTGTAGTGTAGAACTAAGGTCTTTTTGGGGTATCTAGTATTTCAATAATTGGTGTTGACTTGAAAGGTTCAACAAGTGGCCATGGGGGTATGCAATCCTGGGTCTACTGGACTCTTCTATTTTTATTTTCCCAAGAATCTTCTCCATTTGAGTCACTTTGTTTTCTAATGACTATATTTGCATACCCCTCTCCTCATATGCTTTCAAGACTTCTTCAAATATAGCATTGAGTTGTGCAAACTTATCTTCTTCCCGACCAAACACCACACTACCAAATTTTAACATTTATGAAGCCATCCCAATTATTTGCTTGCTGCCAACCTCACCAGCCTTGAACACTATTAGTGCACCAGTATGCTCTACAACAAAAATTTCCTACATCTTGGTCTTATCCCTTTTCTTAATAGACCAAATAACAAGGGCTTGGTGGTCATTACTAAACTTGACTCCTCTATGAGCCTACAATACTTCTTCTTTAGTCTTAAATTAGACATCCTTTTATTTCCCTACTAAATAAAAAACCATAGCATTCACTATATCCCATTCTGGTAAAATGAGTACTCCTGACTGTCTAACTATTTTCCTTCTGGCCTTAGGTGTAAATTGAGCAAAATCATTCAAAATTTTGGATTTCACCTCTTCTTTTATAACAGAGTCTGGTTTGTCAAGTTGCTCTGCCTTTATCTTTTCACATGTCTTTTCAAAATATCCTATGTTTAACCTCCATAAAAATTGTGAAAATGTTCTAGACTTCACAAAACTTTCATCATTAATAAACCTCTCAGAGGCTTGGGCAACTATAGGATCTATTTCCTTACCTTGGTAATCAGCAATAGTGAGATCCAAGGAAGGTGTAGGAGGTTCTTATGGTTCTCCAATTTCTAAATCAATGGAAGTAACAATTACATCCCCTCTCCACCAATTTTTCTAAGTTATTCCCTTAAAGATGTTTCATCATCTATCTGGATTGGGGACTAGCTTGGGGAGTATTGGTCTACTTGAGAAGAAGAAGATCCCTGCTCTAACTTTTTCTTTTTTGGAGCACTTGCTATAGATGGACTTTTTGGCCTTAGCCTTTGATGAAGGGGAGCCTGTTGCACACTTTGAATCATCACATAACTTGCCCTTCTCTACAAGGTATACTAGCCAAGAGCCACTATATTTCTACTATTTATCCTTCTTTGCACCTTTGTAGCCTTGTCTAGATATGTTTCAACATATGTGGCCTTCTTCTCATTCATAGTTTGAATTATCACAACAAAATTATTCATTAATGCTTGCATCTTGGCTCCTCGATATTTTTTATCTTTCAATGGGTCATAATTGGAGTCAAAAGCATTAATGAATTCCAGAGTCTTACTAAATACTATCCATTTCTCTTTTCGCAATTCATGTTCTTGTAAAGCTGAAAAAATATTCCTAATAACATCCTCAGGATAGCATACCTGGTGCACCATGCGGGTAGCCTTTGTCCTCTCTCTTAAGAGGTCATAGAATCCTTTAGGGTCAATAAATCTGGCATGAGATTCTGCCATGTTCTATCTATCCAGGAACAAGTTGAGATGTTTCCACCCTTTGCTCACAAAAATGAAATCATGCACTATAGTAACAACTGGAAAGAAGGTACCCTTCTTAGGCAAATCCCTCTCATCAATAGTGCCTATCTGCCATAATAACTCTGTTATCCCTATCTTCAAAGGCCCAAGAAGAAATATACTCTTATTAATGTTGAAACATTGTAAGGGATTATATCCCCCCAATTATGACTAACCAGTAGCCCTTTTGCACGGTCCTTAGGTCTGACTAATTCTAGTAATGCTTATGGAATCCTAGGGTTGTCTCCTCTCAAAAGCAATCTGAGTTTTGATGCAAAATATATGTCAAACCTTACATAACTGGCATCTGTAGCCTCTAAGGTCATATCTACACTCCATAACTGAACTAGATTCCTCTCTCCATCCCTGGTTATTTCTAGCTCCATACCCTTAGAGAAGAAGGTAAATCCCTTGTACAAGCATACATACATGAGCAACAAATACCAATAGAATGGTCTGTCCACTTTCCCCCATGCTATCCCCACCAAACCATTGTGAATTTCCTCTGCAAGAAAAGTAGGAAAATCCAGAATAACACTCATCCCAAATTGAAGATTTTGAGCCATAAAAAGGACAATTGAGCTTGGGATTTTCTTGACTTCATCCATTCCAAAAATCTTGCAAAGAGAAAAATATAATGCCTAAGCCTTAAGGTTAAAATGTCTTCTTAGTAATGGCTCTGGGGTGCTGGCAGTAATCATAGACAAAGTACCAATTTTAGCAGCATGCTCTTGCAGAGGCCCTATCCTTAAGTAAATCCTTTGTGTATCGTACCTTGCTTGAAGGTCATCCATATTAATGATTTCATGCACGATATGGTTAGGGTTGAGATTGAAAACCTCACTAATCAGTTCAGGGCAGACCCTAAAAAGATTCACTCCAACATGGTTCTTTACCCACCCTGTAATTGGATCATATTTCTTGGCCAAATCCATCAATAAATCACTATCAAAGAAAACTATGGGGACTATTAATTTCCCAATATCAAACTCCCAGAAATTACTCATAGGGGTATCAAGTTTTCATTCTGAAAACCATTTCTTGAACAACTCTAAACCTCCCAGGGAAACCTGGGCATCTCTTACCCAATTAGCTTTATCATAGAAACCTTTTGCTACAGCTGCCCTAGGGTGCTTAGGAATTAACTCCCTCCCTTAGTTATTTCATGTATAGATAAAGGGAATTGTTCAAGAAAGTCATCATGCACAGAGCATTTTAGATAATTAGTCTATCCTATAAACTCTTTTTGTGGAGGCATTTTGAGATTTAAAATTCTATCACACCAAATTATTGCTACTCAAAAGTTTTAAGAGCACTAACCCACAAAATTATGCTTCACTCTATCAAATTTTTTGTTTCAAGTTACTAGGTTTCTCTACAAAATTTTGTGTCCTAGCTCCAGAAATTCTCTATGCTCTAATAACTTTTTGTAATTCTATGGTTCAATAATGGCAAGATCATGAATTATATTTGAGCATTGAAATCACATGAACAAGCTCTGAACCATATTAACTTCCAGTAGCCTTTATTCTCAAGTTGCATCAAAAATTCAAATCTTACTCATTAATTTCACTAGATTGGATGACTTTAATTCAAAAAAGAAATAAGCTTTATGGCCTTAAAAATGTGGCCACATGTCGCATTACCACTTACCCACATTCCTTAAATTTCTTGCATCTTAAAATTGTGGGTAAGTGTTATCCGTTGATCAAGACAAGATCAATGGTCACACAAGTTTACAATTGAATAAGGCCCAGTCAGTTGTACTAACCAATAGAAAGTCTCTATGTGAGTTTGTGCCTCTTGAAAACTTCCACGCAAGCGGGTCCTATAATAAATTCTAAGAAAGTGGTGCTTGACATCATCTTTGCCATGTGTCAAGCTGGCGCATCCCCACTTTCCTTATCCAACGAGCACCTTCATAAAGTGAGCATGCGCCAACCATTGATCTTAACAAGATCAATGGTGACACAGCTCAAACCATTTAACTCTTTGAAATAGGAGTGCTAACATCACTACAGAGATGTGTCTGCATGGCGCATACCTGCTTTCATTAAACTTCTTTCAAGTTCTTAATGCAGGCAAGCGTCGTTCGTTGATCTTGACAAGATCAATGGTATGAAAAAAATTTGTACTTCATGGTCACATCATCCACTTGGACCAATGAAATGACTCTTCTCAACCCTCATGCTCTGACCAATCTGACTACTGCATTAATTGTTGGAACTTCCATGCCCGTAGCATTAGTACTTCCAACTAGGTGCATGTAGCATACAACAATGCATGACTCAGCATTCTCCCCTAGTCTTGGCCCCACTGTGGCATGCGGTGTAATGGAACATACCCACATTTTTTAATTTCTTGAACAGTTTCTTAATGCGGGCTTGCACCAACCCTTGATCTTTAAAGGATCTGCGGTTGACAAAACTTCGATCCTTTCTAGCAAACAAACCCCTTCATTGGTACAACTAGTAGTATATATCAGCAATCATTTTACAGCTTGGTACACCACAGCACACACTAGAGATTCTTGACCCCACTTTGCTACATGTTGTAATACTGTTTGCCCGCTTTATTTATCTCTCAAACAACCTGAAAATGTGGGCATGCAGTGGCCTTTGATTTCTCATAGATCAATAGTCATAGAATCATGTGTCTCAAAATACTACATCAGCCAAATTGACAAATAAAATACTGCCACTTGGTCCAACTCATCTGACAACTACCACAGAAGATACTTCAATGTCACTCTGCAGAAAGGTGGGGTCATGATGTTAGATCCTACTATGTGTCCAATTTGCACTTCCCCGCATTATTTAATTCTTGAACATCTTCTTAATGTGGGAAAGCACTAGCCCTTGATCTCAAAAAGATCAATTGTCGATGAATCTTGGTCATAAAGTGATACCTTTTTTAATATATCAATGAATCACATCATAGTAATTCTAGAATGTGCACAAAAGGTACTAACAAGTCTACAAAAAGGTTCTGACAATTTATGACAAATCACAATCTTTGCAGCACACTAAGACTTTTAAAAAAAGAAAGGGCTATGTGTCATCAAAGTGCATGCCCACATTATTTAAAAACCTTGAATCTCAACATTGTAGGAATGTGATACCCATTGATCTAAACAAGATCAATGGTCACACAAAATTTGTATCACATAGGATATTTCTCAATAAAATAATCTAGAAAATTGTAAACAAAGCACGGCCAATATAAGTTTAAACAAGATTTTAATGAGTGCATGCTTGTGTAAGCCCAACCTTAGGGTAAAAGTGATATGCCTTAAAGTTATTTTTGAAAAATTACTTTCAAAATTTTTTCAAAACTAGGGTAGAATAAAACAAGGCATTAGGGTTTTTACACAATTAGGGTTTTTCAATGACTTCTCTTATGACAAACCTTGAGAATTTGATAGAATTTCAATGACATGGAGACCAGGACATGAACTAGGGCAAGCTAAGAAATTGAAAATACAAGGAATAAAAACCCTAATCTACATGAAACAATGTCTTAAATGATTTTTCACTAAAATTTCAAAATCTTTCTACACTATGAAAAATTAGACCAACAGCATCAACCATTAAAGTTCAATCTATCTTGTAATATTGTATAAAAGAGGGAAATATATCTTAGATGAAAGATTGTATATGTATTGATAAATTGTATCTTATCACTTTTATCAAAATGAGATCTTGTTACCCTTTCTTATACAAAATAAATGGGTGTAACAAAGCTTCAGATCTCTTCGAAACATCACTCTTCATAATTAACTAATTTATGCATATAAACTAAAAACTATTTAATAAAAGTCCATATTTATCAATCTCCCATCAAAATTTCTTCCTCTTCATTGATTATTTATTACACCTATAGTGGTTTTTGGATAGTCATGTACTCTCTAATCAACTTTAAAATCTAGACATGTGTGTGCCATACGAACTTGAAAACTTCAAGAATGAATCTTTGAATATCTTGCTATTTTTTCCCTGTTGCAATGTGTACATCAACTGGAACTTGAAAACTTGAAAACTTCAAGAATGAATCTCTGAATACCTTATAACTAACTAATTTATGCATATAAACAACCAACCATTCAATAAAACTTCATCTTTATCAATCTCCCATTGCAGTTTCTTCCTCCTCACTGGTTGTTGCTTCCACTTGCACTAGTTTTGGGATAGTCATGTACTAGCTAATCCACTTCAATCTAGGTGTGTGTTGGCCATACAAATTAGGAAACTTAATGAATAAATCTTTGAATATCTTGCCATTTTTTCCCTACTGCAATGTGTGCATCAATTTGGAGCTTGGAAAATTTTCTCTTGAGAATGATGATTTTATCTAGTAACCTATGGAAGTCATTTAACTAAAAATTCTTAGTTTGCTTGAGATGGGTCATGGAGCTCTAAGGTAGTGTCATCATTTCATTTCTACATTCCTCTTACTTTTCATCTCAAACATTCTTCAATTAATGGTTCATACTTTGAGGTACATAAAATGATGCATTTCTCCTTTTAAAGTGTTTGTTAATCATCTTCCCATTTTTTCTATGTGTTTGAGCTACCCCTTCTAAAATAGAAAAAAAATTTCCACTTCGCACTACCTAGGCCCCACTCAAGGGTATTCTCAAAATAGTGAAACTTTTCTATTTCATAGTTGCTTCATGTTAGTACATGTGATTTCAAAATAAATCACTATTTTGTAGGCCTTTCATTTCAGTCAACCTGAATAATGAAAATCATTCTTTCACATTTACCTTTGCTTTTCCTTATGAAATGGCAAAAACATGCTTTTTCAAGATACTTTTCAAGGAGAAAACTTTATGGTGAATTTTTGCATGGAATTTTTAGGGTCTACCAATGGCTTTTTTTGTGGATATATGTTGATTTGAAGCATATCTCTGGAAAAAGACCAGTGTAAGGGAATATATTGTCATACTTTCCCTCTGTCAAAAAATTTGTGTTGTTTACGAAGGAGAACATGTCTTTTGTAAATATTGATTTTTCCACTTATAGTCATAAAGTATACAAATATAGCATCTACTTGATTTAGATAACAACATTTATCACTTCCATATTGTCTATCCCCCCAACATATTGTATTTGTATTTCTTATGTTATCGCCTCTTGCATAGGGTGGAGTTTCAAACAAGGTGTTTTCCTTGTCAAATAAATACTTCTCAAAGAAAATGTGTTCCAAGCATTGCAAGACTTCTTTGATATTTCTTCAATTATTTTTCTCCAAAGTAGAATTTTTTTTTATCCTAGCTTTCTTCATCTCTTTACAAAAAGGAACATGTTCTTCTTCTCTCTTATAGAATCTGAATCTATGTTCTCTAATACTTAGGCTATTTTGATTAATAGTGCTATTTTCATTCCTTTGATTATACCTTTTGCCCACAGTGACTTTAAATACATTTACTAATACCTATGTAATATGTTTTCCAGGTTTTTTTGTCTTTCATGTTGTCACACTTTGGGCCTATTACTTCATATGCTCTGATGCATCTCACTCCTTCTTCATCATCATATACAAGTGTACTATTTCTTATTTATAACCTTGAAGAAGAAAATTTTCACCCTTTCTTTTGGTACTCATCCTCTAGGAGTTGTGATATTTCTTCTTTATTTAGGAATACTTCACTTTTACCTCCTACTTTATCATATCCCATGATATTATAAATGATTTCATATTCTAAGCTTTTTCAGACTTCTTTTGTATCTTTCCTACATACTTCATTTTTTTGTATTATTTTATCCCTTGTACATCCTTTTGGAAGTATTGTATTAGAATTATTAGTATTATCAACCTTGTGATAATAGTTTTTTGGTGTGAGCATTATTTTCACAAATAAGTTAAGTGCATTCGTATTGAAAGGTTTTTTATGGTGAGAGGAATGCATTTCCTTCTTAGTGAATAGTTTATATTTCTCATTTCTTTCTTCTTGATCATTCATCTAAAAAGTACGAGCAAACCATTTCTCAAATTGTTCCCCTGATGAGATGGTTCCTGATGGTAGAGATTCATATCTTTCTCTTGCTTTACCCTTCTGAGTTTGGAAAAGAGGATCATGACATTGTATTCATTATATACCTTATATTTATCCATAAAATTATAATACATGTCTAATGATAGACTATTGACTTTTCCAATTCTCCATAAAACTTCGGCACAAGTTTGAAAAAACTAGAACATGACTTATTAGGTATATAATTAAAAATCCTAAGATCTAATGGTTTGATGTGAGTGCAAATTTGTGTATTTCTTTTGGGTAATTGATTCATTTCCCTCTTCAAATAAATTTTGCTTCTTTATAGGTTTTTTTCCTCAATAGATTCACCAACCATTATCTAAATAGAGTTGCCAACTCCTTTAGAGGAAATATTAAGTTTTGTATCTTCTAGGATCTTTTCTCTGGTAGAGTACTAAACACTACTTATTTTTATCTAGTTTATGAAACTAAAATCCCTAGGTAAATTCACAATATGAATTATGAGAAAATATCTTGTATAAAGTCACCATTTTGTTGGTGGACTCAGATAGGGTAAGTAAAAGTTCTAAAAATCTCTTGTAAATAAAAGTAGGTAAACTTATAATGTATTTGGTGGATAGTTCCCTAGTAGATTCATCAATCTTTTGATTCCTCAAATTGATGGTTGAAAAACCTATGAGTCTTTCATACTTAATGTTGGGTAATTCAACACAATTTGGCCAATGACTAGGGTAAACTTGATGATCAAACCCTCTTCTCTTCAGGCTTTGCTAACCTAGGTTTGCACACCTTATGAAAATTGTTTGATATTACTTATGTAGACTTCTTTAATTGATTATCTTAATATTTCAAGCTATTCTCAAGGAAAAATTAAGATTTTGAATGTTGAATAAACACTTTATAAAAATGTGAGTATTAGATAGAAATGGTGATAGTAACTTAATGAAATCGAGTAATTAAGTAAAGAACTTAACTGATTATAAATTTTTCTCAACTTAATTATAGCTAGACTAGTCCTTTTCCATTAGGTAAATAGAGTCTCATCAAACTATGAAGATAGCATGTACACCATCAATTATTGTATAGTGAACTTGAATAATATGAACCCTAGTCTAACTAAATTTAACCCCGATGATGGAGACCAATTAGAAAAACAAGACATAGCATGTAATATTTGATCAATTCATATTAAATTCAATCTATCAATAATAATATGAATATAAAGTGATAATAATGAAAAATGAGTTATTGAACATTTAACTATCTGAATTTGGCAACAAAGGAATGTATCATTATAATACTACATGAAATAAGGAACAATAATAAAATAGTGTAGTACTACATGAAATAAGGAACAATAATAAAATAGTGTAGATTGCATCAACCTTGGAATTGCATCAACCTTTAAAGTTTAATCTGTCTAATTATATTGCATAAAAGAGAGAAATATATCATAGATAAAAGATTGTATTTGTATCAATATATTGTATCCTATCACTTGTATCAAAATGAGATCTTGTTACCCTTTCTTATACAAAATAAATTGGTGTAAGAAAGCTTCAAATCTCTTTGAAACATCACTCTTCATAACTAACTAATTTATGCATATAAACTAAAAACTATTTAATAAAACTCCATATTTATCAATCTCCCATCACAATTTATTCCTCTGCATTGATTATTTATTACACCTACACTGATTCTAGGATAGTAATATACTCTCTAATCCACTTTGAAATCTAGACATGTGTGGGTCATACAAACTTGAAAACTTCAAGAATGAATCTCTGAATATCTTGCTATTTTTTTTGTGTTGCAATGTGTACATCAGTTTGGAACTTAAAATTTTTGTTGTTGAGAATGGTGATTATATCCAGTAAAGTATGGAAATTATTTATCTGAAAACTCTTATTTTCCTTGAAATAGGTTATGTCCCCCTAAGGTAGTGGCATTGCTTCATTTATCCATTCCTCTCACTTGTCATTTGAAATGTTCTGCAATTAATGCTTCATAATTTGAGGTACATTAAATGACTTATTTTTCCTTTTAATTTTTTTGTTATTCATCTTCACATTTTTCTAATGTGTTTGAGCTACCCCTTTCAAAACAGAAAAAATTGCCACTTTGCATTGCCCTCTCAATGGTATTCCCTAAACAATGACAAATTGCTCTTTAATAGTTTCTTCATGTTAGTGCATGCAATTTCATGACAAATCACTATTTCAAAAACCTTTCATTTAAGTCAAGTTGAATAGTAAAAATTGCTATTTCATGGGTACCTTTTCTCTTTCCTTTTGAAATGGCAAAAATGTACATTTTCAAGGTACTCTCCAAGGAGAAACTAAAAATTTGTGGTGGATTTTTTCATGTAATTTTCAAGGTCTACCTATGGCTCTTTCTAGGGACATATGTTGATTTGAAGCATAATGAGATTATCTCAGGAAGAAGCAGAACAATGTAAGAAAAGATGTTGCCATATTTTTCCTCTGTCAAAAACTTTGTGTTATTTTTGAAGGAGAACACCTCTTTCAAAAATATTGCTTTTGCCTCTTATAGTCATGAAGTCTACAAATATAACATATGCTTGATTTAGATTACAAAATTTATCAAGTTCATGATGTCTATGTTGGAAACAATTCTTCAATTGTATTTTTTTATTGATGTTACACAAATGTCAATATTAACCGAGCAATGTAGAGTTTACAGTATTAACCTTGTATATCTTAGTATTGACTAAATAGTTAGGTAAAGAAGACTTTTCAATATAAATAGAGCAGTTGGTTAATGAAGGGTATCCTACTTGCAATATTAATTGAGTGGTTAGGCATCAAAGGATTCACAATATTAACTGAGCGTTCAATATCACTATTGATCAAGTACCAATAGAATGTAATTGTCTAATATTTAATTGTTAGAGGCTAACTATTTGGATGCTTATTGATTATTTGGAAGGGTATTCAATCTGACTTGTCCTAGCTTATGATATATAAGAAAGGTCAAGTTGTGAGGATAAAATGTACAATAAAAGAGGGATATGTAAGTGAAGGCAAAGTAGGAAAGTGTGAAAGACAAACTATAAAAAATATTTTGATCAGTAAGGATCTAGAGATCAAGCCAAAATAGAGATCTGAATCTACAAAATAAGTTACTTCATAAATTAGATCAAATTTTTGTTACCTTCTAACAATTGTAGTACTAATGAAATCACTTAACAGAGTTAACATTCATATTGTAAATCCTCTAACAAGGTGACATTTCAAGATTAAAGTGTTTAAAGACCTCTAACAAGGCCACTCCTAAAAGGGTGATCTAAATCATCTAACAAGGTCATACTTAACAATATGTTTTATAACCTTTAATAGGGTTGGCTCCTAATAGGGCTCACTTTAGAAGAGTGAAAAATATTGTAACTAGTTGCATGATGATTTTCCCAAATTGGGTTTCCACATTAAATCTCGTTGTCATCTATGTTCATGTTATTTACTTATGCTTTATGTTTCTACAAGTAAGTTACTAAAGATTAAAATAGATTAATAATCATAAGATTTCTTTGTTAACTGAATATCAATAATATTCTAGTGTTAACCAAGCTAGATAGTATCGCATAATCAGTGAAAGTTTATATTAACATCTAAGGGACAAGGAATTATTTTTTGTGGTAACTGATTCACCCATCCCCTATCAGTTACACTCTTATATTTTCAACAATTGGTATCAGAGAATTTGATTCTTGCGGGAAAGATTTCAAGGACTTGAGCTAAAGATCAAGATATCTTACAAAAGGGATATTCCTAAACTTAACAGACAACTTTTCATTAGGGCAGGAATTGATGAAGTTGCATTTATCAAGCATCAATGATATTGGTCTATTATACTTGGAAAATAGATATGTGCCACCACCTAAACCTATGACTGTGGAGCAAATGAAAGAGGCAAAGGATCACAATATAATTATGATTTATATAGATTCCTCTTTGAACTATTCTAAATTTGATGAGTTCAAAGATTGTCCTACTACATTTGATATGTGGGAAAAGTTGTCAAGAGTCTATGGAGGTGATAAAAATGTGAAAAGTTCCAAGGCAAAAAGCTTGAGAGATAAGTTTGATTTAATGAAAAGAAAGAAGGTGATAACATTGCCCAATATAGTGAAATAGTCAAAGAAAGTCTGTGTACAATTAGAGCTACAGGAGGAAAAATTAATGATAAAACAGTAATCAACAAGGTAATAAGAACACTTCTTCCTACTTATTCAATTAGAGTTTCATTAGTACAAGAGATGAGGTACAATCATCTAAATGATATAATCTTGGATGCACTTGTGGGAAGATTGACTACTTTTGAATTGGATAACTTTGATAACTATGCTCTTACATCTAGCAACCTTGAATTTGCATTCAAAGCCAAACTTACTCTTGTTAAGGTCATCGATCTTTTGCAAATGTTTACAAACTTCTAGATGATTCTATTGGGGTAGATTGCTAGAAGAGCAAACTTATAGATTTTAGTACGTCTTCTAATCTATAATCTAACCCTCCCTTATACCTAACTCAAGGTTATGTTCATTGAATGGACACGTCTCTCTCTAGGTTGGCCTATTTAACAACATAATTGTTTCCTCAAGATTGGTGCCCATTCCAAGAGTTACTAATGGTTAGTAACTAACTAACCACATTAGTAAATAAGAAGGCTTATAAAAGCCACAAGGAAGATGCCAATCTATCTAGAGGGAAAAATATGTTATAGTGACCAATTCTTAAGGGAACCCATGCATCTAGATTAGACAGGTCTAAAAATGAGAACACTTATCTTGTCAAAGTTACAAGGAATTAACACTCCCTCTTAACTTGATAAGATAAGTGATAGAAACATATCTAGCAACATCAACAGAGATGACTAAGCATAGATATACACTCTATACCTTTCTAAATTTCAAGCATGATATATCATGATACAAATGATACCTGAAAACACATCATATTACAAATCTTGTAATATAAGCTATCACCAAAGCTTGTGATCAAATCACTAAGCATCGTTCGTAATACAAACTATCAAATCACCTAGGCTTGTAACACAAGATGTTTGACAAGGCTTTTGATATGAAGTATTACCTGAACTTGTGATAATAGTATTGTATAGAATGCAATACTTAGGATAAAGACTAGAGAATAATTAAATTCTCCCTTTACCCAAGTTGTGACATCTAAAGTTTTAGAAATGTCACTGTCACAACATGATCTTGATTTTGTTCAAGATCTAGACTCTACCAACAATCCATTACTAGAATGCCTTACATAGGATAAAATTTGGAGAATAATTAAATTTTTCCTTTATCCAAGTTGTGACTCATAGGCACACAACATGATCCTGAATTAAGATCTGCTAGTACACTGGATAAAATCTAGAGAATATCTAAATTCTTCCTTTATCCAAGTTGTGATTCATATAAATATAAATGCCTCCATCATAACATGATCTTAAATTCATCCAAATCTGTCAGTAGTTCTCTATTGGTTAGAACATTATCTCAGAGATTGTCACCTCTTATAATGTCTTTATACAAGTGTTCATTATTTCAGAGATCGTCACCTCTTAAATAACAAACACAAATCAAAATCCTGACAATAATATAGATTATCATAAGAATACAAAACAATTCAATCATACCTAGATCTTTCCTAAGATGATCACTCTCAGAGAGGTTTGATAAAAATACCTACTTTCTAATTTCCAATACTTAAGGATAAAATCTAGAGAATAATTAAATTCTCTCTTTATCTAAGTTGTGATTCATAGACATCGAAATGTCTCTTTCAAAACATAATCTTGAATCTATTCAAGCTTTTCCTATAGTCCTCTACTAATTTACAACACCATAAAATCATTTTCTATCACTGCAACTTCATGCTGGAGGATTGTTTTCATTTATTGCAAATTGATGTTGCAAGACTATTTGCTGAGAAATGCTTCCACACCATGATGTTTATAAAGGTAAGCCCATTAAATGGTTGCTCACTTTGAATTTTTGAGACTCCTACTGGATATCAAATCTTTTGAGCTCCGTATTCAATGTTGCCTCGATGAGATGTCAGACTCCCTTTCAATCCAAAATTCTTTCTTGCAAGAACATTCTTCAGAAAACAAATCAAGACAGATACTGTTCTTATAAAAAATACAAATGAAAGATATTATAGACATAAGGTAAAAGAAGAGCTCAAGTACAATAGATACATATCTTTCCATCATAACCTTGATGAAAGCTTTTGTATTTTATGAGTATATACCATCTTGACATGGTACACTCAGTTTGACTTTGTATAGCCTAGATCCTGGGGAGTTAACTTGATCTTCTAGGTACTCTCTCTGACATATAACCTTCTTATAAGATGATACTTATGATTCTTTGCTATAGATTCTTTATTACTTAGGAACCAATAAAGCATGATCTACTCCCTTTGAGTCAAGATTCACCATTGCTAATCATATAGCTTATCCTTTTGTCAAGAAGGCATACCATGCTAATGATCTTAGTGTCACAGTATGATGTCACTTTATTCCCTCCTTTCTAAAAAAACCAATACTAATAATCTAAATAGTCATAAGGTTATATAGATTGCATCTTTTCTAATTCCACAATCATTAACACTCCCTCTTGGACTTGAGGAAAGATCATAAATGCCTTGAGTAAAATGTTTTGATATTGCATATGATATGATAAGTATTGGTTTCCTAGAATATCAATGATATTCACCAAAAAATCTTTGAGTAATGACCTTCTAGAATGGTAGATAGTCACCAAATATTACAATGAATTTTGTGCTTGACTATAGTCTTCAATAGCCTAACGTATCCTCCTTTAATATTCTCGACCTGACAAAGTCTTCCCAAATGTATCTCCCATCTAGAGGTAACAACCTTCATTTCTGGCCAATACCATAGAATTTGCACATGAGTGTATAGTCATAAGTTTATACACAGATCACCATTGTAGCATCTTGCAATTACTAAAACTGATCCCTATTGTTTGAAGGCCAAATGTCGATAGTATCTGATATTCTAATTTGTATAGACAATTCTAATCATAACAAAATAGTATTTATTAAACATTTGATTTCTAATTCTGCCTATAAATCTATGTTATTCTTGTAATTGTCTTGGTGCATTCAAAACTACCTCCTAAATAATAGTTTTCATTCTCTCCTTTGTAGTTTTGACATTTGGTTCTATAAAGGATTGCACAAATATGTCTAATTTGATGAGCACCATATGCGACCAACTATTTTGATTGCATGCAACTATCCTTAGAGATTGCTTCAAATTCTTGTTAGGTCATATTGTTTCACATGAAACCTTATAAAACTCTCTGACAATGATGATAATATAATTTTCTTATTGAATGGTTTGCTTCTTTGAAGAACTACCACATATAGTCCTTGAAGAAGAAAATGTTATTGTGTTGAGAGGCTCGATACTCCTTGTCTATCTTACCACCCTTTTATTATTTAGAGGTTGCAATGTAAGTGTGATAACTTAGGCATCCAAAAATGTGGTCACATCCCACTCTAATCCCTTCTATCGTGTGCGCTCGAGAAAGTCGCTCAACATTCATAATGTTCCTGTACCCAACTTATTTCTATGGTATGTCTACCAATGTCAACATGGATATTTGTCAGTTTTGTTTAGGCAATAACTTAATCCATTTTCAATCGCTTCCTTATTCCTCTAATGGCAAAAAACACATGTTCATTCCAACACGACTTGAATGAATATAGGCTTGTCTATTTCCTACATGGTAGAATTCTTTCCTTTCAATCTTCACACTCTTCTCCCTATTATTTAGATTGTACAATATATAGGCACATCATCTTCTTTATTACCTCTTTTGTTTGTGGAGTCAGATGGCTACTCAATCTACATCATACCAGTCACGAGTATTTGTCAAATTAACTGTTATGTATTTTATTTAGTCTCTACACTTTATCATCAATCCTTCCTTTAGTAATATCACCTCCAATAAATTATTAGTCACATCAAACCTATCATTATCACTGATCTTTTACTAATTATAATGCATCATTTTTTGTTATCAAGCACACAAGAATGTAGCTTCTTTGAAACAATGATCATTGAGACCAATTATCACTAAGTATATGCCATTGAGTAAGGACACACGATAATATAACATTGTGATTGTAGAAAATGCTTTCAATGCCACAGATTATTCATTTTATACAAACTCCTTTGTCTTTCTTTTAATTATCATTGTAGGTAGAATGCCAAATGTGTAGTCATCAATTTCATATGCTGGTTGGCCGTATATATGGTAACCATATTTTTTTTATTAAATTGGCAAAGCAAATACGTTGCCGCTAATATGTTTTTCCATTGTAGATTTTTGAGGGATTCTTCCTTACATTTAATACATCACACAAATTTATTTTGATTCCATAAGAGCTTTTGTGTAGTATTTTACACATCAAGAAATGAAATGTCACTTTGCATATATGATATTTTGTATTGGTCAATTCTTGTCTACCGTCGCCGCATCATTCCACTTATTTTCATTATATTACACTTCTACCCTTTGTCACTAATTTAAATTACTAATTTTGAATGCCTCTGGATTGTAAATTTTTCATTTGATTCTTCTACATACCATTATCATTGAGTGACAACATACTTATTGATGGGATGCTCTATCATGGAGATATCATAGTTGATAGTGAAAAAAGAACCAACGTCACATGATGGGTAGTTTTGGGGTTTGAATCATATTGCAATATATCTTGGTGTCCCAGTAGCTACACCATCTGATAGTGTGTGATGGTATTATTGAAATTTTATTTCTTTCTTCTTTTTTTTTTAGCCAAAACAAATACTTACAAAATCCTTGCAAACAATAATTAGTTCTTTCAATTTCCTTGTAGACAATACGATAGACCATATCCATTATTTTCATATTGTTTGCTCAACTCTTTCTCCAAATCCATGGTAGTCTAAGGGCATTAAACCTTTTCTTTCTTACATTTGTGACTAGGCTCTAATACCATGTTAAGGTCATCGATCTTCTACAAATGTTTACAAACTTCTAGATGATTCTATTGGGGCAGATTGCTAGAAGAGTAGACTTATAAATTTTAGTGTGTCTTCTAATCTACAATCTAACCCTCCCTTATACCTAACTCAAGGGGTATGTTCATTGAATGGACATTGTCCCTCTCTAGGTTGGCCTATTTAACAACATAATTGTTTCCTCAAGATTGGCGCCCATTCCAAGAGTTACTAATGGATAGCAACTAACTAACCACATTAGTAAATAAGAAGGCTAATAAAAGCCACAAGGAAGATTCAAATCTATGTAGAGGGAACAATATGTTCTAGTGACCAATACTTAAGGGAACTCGTGCATATAGATTAGACTAATCTAAAAATTAGAACACTTATCTTGTCAAAGTTACAAGGAATTAACAACTCTTGGGAAAAAAGGAGGAAACTTAAAAGGAAATGAGGTTGATAGTGAAGAAGAAGATGAATAATATGAAGACCTTGAATTCACTAAAGCCGTACTAGGAAAAAGAGTAGCAAAAGGGAAGGGAAAATTTAGAGGTAAAATTCCATCAATTTGTTTCTCATGTGAAGAGGTTGGTCATATTGTTGAAAGATGTCCAAACAAAGAAGCTAAAAAAGAGAAAAGAAATGACAAGTTCAAAGGAAAGACTTCAAAAGATATAAGAACTATAAAGACAAAGGTAAGAAATATTGTTATATTGCTAAATATTATGATAGTGATGATGATGAAGAAGTAATCTATATTGTTATTAAGGATGAATCTGATAATGAGGAAAATGAAAGAATGAAACTTATCTCTCATGTTAGCAAAAATGATACATGGATCATAGAATGTGGTTGTTCTCATCACATGACTAGTGAAAAAAATAAGTTTGAACATATAGAACACTGTGGTGGTGGAAGTGTTAGATTTGGAAATAATGAACCATTTTATGTAAAAGGAAAAGGAATCATAGCACTAACTAAAGGAATAAAATGTGAAAATGACTACTGGGTTGAAGGACTAAGATATAATCTACTCAATGTAGCATAGTTGAATAACATAGGCTACAAGATTAAATTCATGAATAACAAGCTAAATTATTAGATGGAAAAGGAAACCTAGTTGGAACTAGTGATTAGACAAAAAGTAACTTGTTTCACGTCAATCTCATGAAAAGTACATGTTTGTTGGCTCAGATAGAATAAATTTGGCTATGGCATAAAAGGATGTGTCATGTTGATTTTGATAACTTAGTTACCATAAGAAAGAACAAAAGAGTGAGAGGCATACCTAATCTAAAGAAACCTGAGATGGGCATGTGCAAACAATGTCAATTTGGAAAGATGAGTAAAAATAAGTTTCAAAAGTAAGTCCTACAATTCTAAAGAAGTTTTGGAACTAAGTCATACATATCTTTGTGGGCCAATAGGTGTAGAAATTATTGTGGAGACATATATTTCATTCTATTTGTTGATGATTATTCTAGGATGATGAATATAATGTTTTTGAAAGATAAGTTTGATGCTTTTTAAAAGTTCAAATTTTATTCAGCTAGAGTTGAGAAAGAAATAGGGAAGAATCTAAAATTCTTGAAATTAGATAGAGAAGGAGAATTCATCTCAAATAAATTCAATGAGTTCTAAAATGAAAGAGGAATCAAAAGATAGGTATCAGCACCTAGAACTCAAGAGAAAAATATATACAAAAAAGAAGGAACATATCCATCATGGAATCTAAAAGAACACTAATGACTGAGAATAATGTTACACCAAAATACTAGAGAGAAGCAATCAGCACAACATTTCATAGACTGAATCAATTTCAATTGAATAAAGGTACCAAAAAATAACCTTATGAATTATGGTATGGGTACAAGCCTAATGTTTGTTATAGTATTTAGAAGCAAATGTTATATCTTGAAAGATGTAAGGAAAGGAAAGCTTGAAGAAAAAAGTGAGGAATTTATATTCTTAGGGTACTCCAATAAAAGCAAGACATATAAATGTTTGAATCTTGCTACTCACAAAGTCATAGAAAGTGTACATGTGAAGATTGATGAGTTTGTAGAGAGAAGTGAAGAACAAAATAGTGAGGAACCTGAAGACTATAGAAAGTTTGTGTACTATGAGGAGGAACCCGATAATTTACCACAATCATTACAGTCAATTAGTAGTTGGTATTACAACCTGATTCATAGACAAAGGCACCCGTGTAATAGATAGTTTAATCTGAGTTGCAGCCACAAGCAGTGCAACCCAAGTTACAGGTAGTACAATCTCATTTTTAGCTAGATTAGCTAGAGGAGCCTAAGTAGAAGACAAAAGATCATGAAGAACCAAGTGAACCAAGCTCATAACCAAGAAAGAAAGATCTAAGACTTGCTAAATATGTCAGAAGACATCATGTACTTGAACAAATAATTGGAGGAGAGATAGAAGGCATGTTGACAAGGAACAAGTTAGAGGTACATGTTTGCTTAGTGGATTTAAGCCTAGATCTCTAAAAGATGCTTTAGAAACTAAAATTTTCATAGAGGCAATGAGTGAAGAAGTTGAGAAAATAGAAAATAATAAAACTTGGTCTCTTGTTCGTATACCTAAGGATAAGAATGTGATTGGTACAAAATAGATGTTCAAAAATAAGTTGAATGAGAAAGTAGAAGTAACAAGAAATAAGGCAAGACTTGTATACAAAGGTTATTCTCAAGAAGAAGGTATTTATTATGGAAAAACATTTGCCCCTGTTGCAAAACTTGAAGGAGTTTGAATACTTCTAGCATATGGAGTACAAAAAGGATTCATAGTATATCATATGGATGTTAAATTAGCTTTATTGAATGGAATCCTAGAAGAAGAAGTCTACATTGAATAGCCTGAAGGTTTCATTGATCCAAGAAAAAGAGACAGGGTATGTAAACTTTAGAAAGCTTTATATGGACTGAAGCTAGCTTCTAGAGGATTGTATGAAAGACTACATGGATCTAGCAAGAATTGGTTTTGAAAAGATAAATAATAATAGTAATTTGTATATTAAGGAAGGACCACAGGACAAGATATTACTTGTAGAAATATTTGTAGATGATATCATATTTGGAGGACATGAGATGTTATGCAAGTCATTTGCTAAAGAAATTAGGAAAGAATTTGAAATGTCTATGTTTTGAGAAATTAAATTCTTTGTGAGTCTACAAGTTCATCAAATAAAGGATAGTGTTTTCATCACTTAGTCAAAGTACATTAGGGAAACATGATATTGTTTGGAATGGAAGATTTGAAATAGTTGGAACACCTGTGTCTACTAGATATAAACTCTCAAAGTATGATGATTCAAAGGAGGTAAACCAAACTAATTATAGATTGATGATTAGGAAACTTCAGTATGCAGTACACACCAAACATGATATTGCATTGGCAATTGGCATTTGCAAGGTTTTTTGCTAACCCTAGAGAAAATCACATAATGGCAGTTAAAAGGATTATGAGATATCTAAAATGAACTAAAGAATATGGTTTATGGTATAAGAAAGGAGAAAATCTTGAGTTAAGAGCCATTACTAATGCAGATTGGGTAGGAAGAATTGATGATAGAAAAAGTACCAGTGGAGGAGCATTCTTTGTTGGAGAAGGACTAGTGTCTTGGACAAGAATGAAATAGAACTGTATTTCTTAATCAATAGTAGAGGTAGAGTATGTTTCTATAGTAGTATATTTTTCTAACATAATATGGACCAAGAAACTAGTACCAAGAATGAAAGTAAAAATCAAGGAATCAGTGGTTATCTATTGTGATAACACCAATGCAATAAATATATCCAAAAATTTGTTGATGCACACAAAGAAAAAATACATTCCAATCAAATGTCATTTCCTAAGAGAATTAGTTCAAGATAAAGAGGTGAGATTGGAATATGTGAACACCAAGGAGAAAATAGAAGATATATTTACTAAGGCTTTACCCAAGGATGCATTTATGTATCTAAGAAGTAAACTAGGGAGTATTCCCCTATATGATGCTCACTAAAGAAAAAGATAGTGAGGCATCAACCAAGTTTCGTTGAAGATCTATCAAGTTGATATAGTGAAATGTAGATCATATTGCATATGAATCAGTACAAAAGGTACATAGTAACTTCAAAATTTTGTATCTGTTAGCATTTGATGAAAAAGAGGGAGAGCTACAAGGAAGAGTTGAAAAGAAGAGTGAGGGAGAGTTCAATGTTAAAGTTAAAGTGGGAGAGATTTGTATCTCAAAAGGAAGATATTTAGATAATGGAATGTACAACAAAGAGGGAGAAAATTATAGAAGTTCACATATGAGTGTTCATAGGGAAGCTATAGAGACAAATCCAAGCAGAATCTCAAAGGGAGTTGGTATGGATCAAAATCAAAATGAAACTAAGGATATTATCTAATTTCTCATACTTTTAGTAGTCCATGTTGACATGTTGTATTACCATCAATTCCAAAGAGGGAGGTTGTTGGAAATGATTCTTCAATTCTATGTTTTCATTGATGTTACACAAATTTTAATATTAATTGAGCAAAGTAGAGTTTGCAATATTAACCTTGTTAATCTCAATATTCACTAAGCAGTAGGTAAAGAAGACTTTTTAGTATTATTCAAGTAGTCAGTTAATGAAGGGTACCATGCTTGTAGTATTAACTAAGTGGCCAGGCATCAAAGTATTCATAGTACTAACTGAGCTTTCAATCTCAGTATTGATCGAGTGTCAGCATATTGTAATTTTCTAATAGTTAATTGTTTGAGACAGACTATTTGGATGTTTTTTGATATTTGGAAGGGTATTCAATCTAACTTGCCCTATCTTATGATATATAAGAAAGGTAAAGTTGTAAGGATAACATGTACAAGTGGAATATGAAATAAAAGAAGGATATGTGAGTGAAGGCAAAGCGAGAAAGTGTGAAAGACAAGTTTTGAAGAATATTCTAATTAGTAAGGATCTAAAGATCAAGCCAAAATAAAGATATGAATCTACAAAAGAAGTAGCTTCATAAATCAGGTCAAATTTTGGTTACCTTCCAACAACTGTAGCAGTAAAGAAATCTTTTAACAAAGTTGATTTAATAGTCATATTGTAAATCCTCTAACAAGGTGACATTTCAAGATTGAATTATTTGAAGACCTCTAACAAGAACACTCCTGATAGGGTGATCTAAATCCTCTAACTATTAGAAATATAAGAGGAGTGACTAAGAAGGGAGGGCTAAATCAGTTACTACAAAAATAAATCCCATATCCATTAGATGTCAATACAAAATAAACTCTAAAAGTCAAATTGTTGATGTTTGGCATACATACATTTAATGTTGTAACTTAGTAAAAACTAAATATACTCGGTAATGAATTAGCTTTGTAGATCGTAACATGTTATCAGTGATCATCATTACTTTAACTTAATTGCAAGCATAAAAGAAATAGCATGAACACATTTGACACCAAGATTTAACATGGAAACTCAATTTGGGAAACCACCAATTACAACTAGTTACTGATTTTCACTCTTTTGAAGTGAGCCATGTTAGGAGCCAACCCTATTAAAGGTTACAAACACACTATTAGTTGTGACCCTATTAGAGGATTTAATCACCTTGTTAGGAGTGGCCTTGTTAGAGGTCTTTAGACAATTCAATAGAACTGTCACCTTTTTAGAGGATTTACAAATAGCTATTAAGCCAACTCTGTTAAGAGATTTAGATTATTGCTAAAATGGTTAGAGAGTAACAATGAAATGAACTAATTTAGATGCAACTAATTTTTTGGTTATAGATCTCTATTCTAGCTTGTATATGATCCTTCCTGAACGAATGTATCCTTTCAACTCCTCAAACACATCCTTCTTATCTCTAGATTTTCTTCCTAAGAGAAATTCTCAAATCTTCAATATCATACTTCTTCACACACATTATCCCACAACTTGACCTTATACTTATATCTTTTCTATTGTCAAGTCGGCTAGAATACAATTTAACATTCATCATCTTAGTCGGCTAGAATCAATGGATAAATTAATTAATCTTAATATTCCAAAATAGGAAAATCCTTCATTAGCTGACCTAGCTCAGTAGAAACTCACTCAAAAATGATTTCCCTGTGTTAACCAATAGAAGTTTGGTTAACACTACAAACTCGCAAAGATCCATTGGTAACTGAGTGATCTTGGTTAACACTAGTTCCATCTAACATTTCCTTTATTAACTGAGTGAGCTCAGTTAACACTCATCTTTTGCATACTTTCCTTCAATGCTCGAGTGAACTCATAGACACTGTCTTCTGAACTAGGCAAACACATGAATTCTCAATAGACACAAAAAGCTATCTTCAATATCTGAGTGAGCTAGGCATACATTGACTAATAATGATATGACATTTGTGTAACATCAAAGACAATACACAATTAATTAATTATATCCAACAATCTCCCTCTTTGCCATTGATGGCAACATAGCATATCATAACACAATAAAATTTTGAGAACATATCCTTAGTTTCATTCAAAGAACTGCCTCTGTCAGTGTAAACTCTTTAGTTTTTCCCTCTATTAGAAAACTTTTGTCTACAATAATTTTTGCCAAGTTCATTCTCCCTCTTTGATATCTCTCCATAAAGTTTTTATTATGATAGGAAAATTATCCCTCTTTGTAATAACAAAAATTTCTATGAGATATGACAATAAACTTCTCCCTCTTTGACAACTATTTCTAAAGACAACAACTCTGATAATATCAATGTGCCTTAAGTATTGAGTCATTTGCAATATGCCTTTGTCAATACTACATCAACTGATTGATCTTCAACTTGCTCTAATTGATGCATCACTAAAATTAATTTAGTGAGCTTCAGATAGGGGAATGACCCCTAGCTTACCTCTTAGATACAGAAATGCATCCTTAGTTAATGGCTTGGTGAATATGTATGCAATCTATTCTTTTATATTGACATATTCCAATCTGAATTCTTTATCCTGCACTAATTCTCTTAAGAAGTGATATCTTATAGCAATGTGTTTTGTTTTGGTATGCATCATTGGGTTCTTTGATATATTGATTACACTAGTGTTATCACAATATATGACTACTGGATTCTTGATCTTTATTTTCATTCCTTCCAATAGTTGTTTGAACCAAACAACATTAGAACAATTAACTGTTGCTACCACATATTCTGCCTCTATTGTGGATTGAGAGATACAATTGTGTTTCTTACTTTTCCAAGACACTAGTCTTTTACCGAGAAAGAATGCTCTGCCATTAGTGCTTTTTGTTGTCATCTAGACTTCCTACCCAATCAGCATTAGTAAACACCTTCAATTCTAGATTACCTCTAAGTTTGTACCATGAGCCATAGTTTTTAGTACCTTTCAGATATCTCATGGTCGTCTTGATTGCCATCATGTGATTTTCTCTGGGATTTGTTGAGAATCTTTCCACCATATGAACTGCTAATGCAATGTTAGGCCTTTTATGCACTACATACTACAATTTTCCAATCATTGATCTATATGTGGTATGATCTACTTCTTTGGAACCATCACTATTGGAAAGCTTATGCCTTGTAGAAATAGAGGTTCCAACTGGTCTTGAATCTTCCATTCCAAATTTCTTTAGTATCTCCTTGATGAATTTGGATTGAGTGATGTAGATACCATCTTTCTTCTACTAAATCTATAATCCAACAAAGAATTTTATCTCTCCAAAGACATACATCTTAAATTCCTTGCTCATTTCTTCTAAAAATCCCTTGCTCAAGTCATCATTTCCTATGAATAAAGTGTCATCAACAAATATTTCTACCAACACAATCCTTTTGTCTAGTCCTTTGATATATAAGCTATTGTTATCATTTGTTCTGTGAAAGCCAATCTATATCAAATAGTTATGTAGTCTTTCATACCAAGCTCTGGGAGCTTGCTTGAGACCATATAATGTTTTGTGTAATTTGTAGACCATATCTCTTTTGTTAGGATCTACAAAACCTTATGGTTTTTCAATGTAGACTTCCTCATCAAGAATGCAGATTTAACATCCATTTGATACACTTTAAATCCTCTGTGAGTTGCATATACAAGTAAAGTTCTAACACATTCTAATCTTGCAATAGGAGAAAAAGTTTCACCATAATCAATATCTTCTTCTTGAGAATAACCTTAACATACCAATCTTGATTTTTTTCTAGACACTTTTCCATCTTCATTCAGTTTGTTTCTAAATACCCACTTTGTGCCAATTACATTTTTATCCTTGGGTCTAGGAAAAAGAGTCCAAGTTTTATTCTTCTCTATCTGTTCTATCTATTCATTCATCGCTTCAACCCAACTTTCATTATCAAATGGATCTTTAATATTTCTTGGTTCAAATTCAACAAGTAAACATGTACCTTTCAATTTTCTTCTAGTCATTGTTCCATTAGATTTGTCTCCAATGATCTGATCAGGTGCACGATGCCTTCTGATATATCTTGCTAATATGAGTTCTTTGGATTTGGTATGAGTTCCACTATTTTTATCATGAACTTCAGTACTAAGCTCAAATCCCACTATTTGTGACTCGTGTCCTTCATACTCAGTTTGAACTAGCTCTATAGCTTCTGATAGTGAGTCAAGTCCTTTAAACTGTGACTCGGGTTATATTTTCTATAACTCAATAATTGTTGGGAATTTTGGAGACTTGAGAGGTGAAGTCTCATTTCTTTCAAATAGGTTTGGTAGGGTATCAGGTTCATAGTAAACAAATATTTTGTAATCATTTGGCTCTTTATTGCTTTCTTCTCTACTCTTTTATACAAACTCATCAATTCTCACACGTGCACTTTCTATGATTTTATGAGTAGAGAAATTCAAACATTTGTATGCTTTACTTCTGTAGGAGTATCCTAAAAATATGTCTTCATCACCTCTGACATCAAATTTTCCTTTTCTATATTCTTTCAAGATATAACATTTTGTACCAAATACTTTCAAATAACTCACATTAGGTTTGTAGCCATACCATATTTCATAGGGAGTTTGGTTTGAGTTTTTCTTCAACTAAACTTTGCTCAAAGTATGAACTACAGTGTTGGTAACTTCCTTCCAATATTTAATTGCAACATTCTTTTCTATCATCAATGTTCTTGCACAATCCATGATGGATTTGTTTCTTCTTTTAGCTATACCATTTTTTTGAGGTGTACCAGGGGCTAATACTTGTCTAAAATATTGAATTCATTGGAGATGAATTCACCACCTAATCTTAAATATTTCAATCTATTTCCAGTTTCTTTTTCTACTCTTGCCAAATACCATTTGAATTTTTCAAAAGCTTCTAATTTTTCTTTCAGATACATTATAGTCATCATCTTAGAATAATCATCAACAAAAAGAATGACAAAATTTTCTCCATTGTAATTCTCCATTCCAATAGGTCCACATAAGTCAGTATGTAAAATTTCTAAGACTTCTTCTGAGTGATAGTTTTTTTCTTTTGAAACTAGTCTTTCCCATCTAACCAATTTGGCAATTCTTGCATAAACCCATATCAAGTATCTTCAAACTAGGAATACCTCTTACTCTTCTATGTTTTCTTATCTTGACTAGATTATCAAAGTTTACATGACATAGTCTTTTGTGCCATAATGGTATTTCTTCTAATTGAGCAATAAAACATGAACATTTACTGAGATCAAGATAAAATAGATTACCTTTTGTTTGCTTGTTAGATCCAACCAGATTTCCTTTTTCATCTAGCAATTTTGTCTTTCCATTCATAAATTCTACCTTGAATCCAATGTTGTTCAATTGCACCACACTTAGTAGATTATGCTTTAGTCCTTCAACCCAATAGGCATTATCACATATAAGTTCATTGGTTAATGAGATACGACCTTTTCCTTATATGCAACTAGGTTCATTGTTTCCAAATCTTACACTACCTCCATCATAATGTTCAAAATGTTGAAATTTTGTTTTATCCCCAGTCATATGGTGTGAACATCCACTATCAATAATTCATCTATCATTTTTGCTAACATGAGAGATAAGTGTCATCTTTTCTCCTTCATGATCATATTCATCTTTTACAACAATATACACCATTTCATCCTCATTGTTATCAGAATCTTTAGCCATAAAACAAGATTTCTTACCTTTGTCCTTGTAGTTCTTGTGACTTTTGAATTCCTTCTTGCCTTTGTGCTTGTGGATTTTCTTTTCATCCTTGCCTTGTCTGATTGGACACTTAGCAACAATATGACCAACTTCTTCACAAGAAAAGTAGATTAGAAGAATTTTACCTTTGTACTTTCCTCTGCCTTTGGAATATTTATTAGCAAGTAGGGCTTCAACAATTTCAAGATCACTGTCAAAAATTTTCTTACTTTCTTCTTCACTTCTTGATTGATTGGTCTTTGACTTCTTGCTCTTAAGTGAGATTTTGGCTTCAAATGAAAACTCAATATTTTTGGAACTAGGAATATAGTTATCATAGTTGTCTAGTTCAAAAGTTTTCAGTCTTCCAACTAGAGCATCCAAGGTTAATTTTTTATTTGACTCACATCTCATTTCTTGAATAGTAGACACTCTAATTGCATAGATAGGAAGAAGAGTTCTGAGTACCTTTCTTACAACAGTTATGTCATTAATGTCTCCTCTAGATGCTTTGATTGCACTTACACTGGCCTTGATTCTTTCCACATATTTTGCAATATTCTAATTTTCTCTCATTTTCATTTGATTGAATTGTCCTCTAAGACTTTCTACTTTGGCTCTTCTAACATTGTCATATCCTCCATAGATATCGTTTAGTTTGGTCCACATTTCATTAGTAGTTTTATAGTGTTTTACCTCATCAAATTTAGCATACCTGAGAGCAGATGCAATATCAATCATCATGATATTATGATTCTTCTTTTTAGCAATATCTTTAGCTGATAATATTCTAGTGGGAGTTTTTTTTTAGTATCAAGATATTTGCAACCTGAATCATTGATAGTAGCTAGATGTAACCTCATAAATCCTTGCTATACTACAAAATTGTCTCTGTTCAACTTGGGAATCTCTCTTTTGAAGACATCCTAATCTTTAGCTTAGGTTCTTGAAACCTTCTCTGCAAGCACCAAAATAGCTCTGATACCAATTGTTGGAAATATAAGAGAAGTGACTGAGAGGGGAGGGGTGAATCAGTTACTACAAAAATAAATCACAGATCCCTTAGATCTCAGTACAAAATAAACTCTAAAATTTGAATTACTAATGCTCGACATATAGCATTTAATGTTGTAACTCAATAAATAATGAATATACTCAGTAATGAATTAGGTTTGTAGATCTTAAGATGTTATCAATGATTATCATTACTTTAACTTAATTGCAAGCATAAAATAAATAGCATGAACACATTTGACACCAAGATTTAATGTGGAAACCCAATTTTGGGAAAACCACCAATTGCAACTAGATACTAATTTTAACTCTTCTAAAGTGAGCCCTGTTAAGAGCCAACTTAAAGGTTACAAAATATATTTTTAGGTGTGACCCTAATAGAGGATTTAATCACCTTGTTAAGAGTGGCCTTGTTATAGTTCTTTAGACAATTCAATAGAATTGCCACCTTGTTAGAGGATTTACAAATAGTTGTTAAGCCAACTGTATTAAGAGATTTAGATCACTACTACAATGGTTAGAGAGTAACAATAAAATGACCTAACTTAGATGCAACTAACTTGCTAGTTACAAATCTCTATTTTGGCTTGTACAAATCCTTCCTAAATGAATGTATCCTTTTAGCTCCTTAAACACATCCTTCTTACCTCCAGATTTTCTTCCTAAGAGCAATTCTCAAATCTTCAATATTATACTTCTTCACACACATTATCCCACAACTTGACCTTATACTTATATATTTTCTATTGTCAAGTTAGCTAGAATACAAATTAACATTCATCATCTCAGTCGGCTAGAATCAATGGATAAATCAATTAATCTTAATATGCCAAAATAGGAAAATCCTTCATTAGCCAACCCACCTTGGTAGACACTAACTTAGAAATGATTTCCCTGTGTTAACCAACAAAATTTTGGTTAACAGTGCAAACTTGCAAAGATCCATTGGTAACTAAGTGATCTTGATTAACACTAGTTCCATCCAATATTTCTTTCATTAACTGAGTGAGCTCAGTTAACACTCATCTTCTGTAGACTTCCCTTCAATGCCTGAGTGAACTTGGTAGACATTGTCTTCTAAACTAGGCAAACATAAGAATGCTCACTAGACACAGAAAACTATCTTCATTATCTGAGTGAGCTAGGCATACACTGACTGATAATGATATAACATCTGTGTAACATCAAATGCAATACACAATTGATCAATTATATCCAACACTTACAAATTCATACTTAACATTATGTTTTGTAACATTTAATAGGCTTGGCTCCTAAGAAGGCTCACTTTAGAAGAGTGAAAAATATTATAACTAGTTGCATGGTGGTTTTCCCAAGTTGGGTGTCCATATTAAATCTCGGTGCCATCTATGTTCATGGTATTTACTTATGCTTTATGTTTCTCCAACTAAGTTACTGAAGGTTAAAATAGATTAATAATCATAAGATTTCTTTGTTAATCAAATATTAGTAATATTCTAGAGTTAATAGAGTTGGATAGTATTGCATGATCAATGAAAGTTTGTACTAATATCTAAGGGACAAGGAATTATTTTTGTGGCAACTGATTCACCCCTCCCCTCTCAGTTACACTCTTATATTTCCAATAGTCTATCCCCCCAATATATTGTATTTGTCTTTCTTATGCTATTGCCTCTTTGATAGGGTGGAATTTCAAAGAGGGTATTTTCCTTTTCACATAAATACTTATGCAAGGAAATATTGTCTAGGTGTTGTGAGACTTCTTTGATATTGCTTTGATTATTTTTCTCTAAAGTATTATTTTTTTAATCTTTGCTTTCTTCATCTCTTTACAATAAGGAGTGTGTTCTTCTTTTCTCTTACACAATCTATGTTTGCTAATACTTACCTACTACTTTGATTAATAGTTTTATATTTGATCCTTTGATTATACATTTTGCCCATGGTGATTTCAAATACACTTATTAATACCTATGTAATATGTTTTTCAAGTTCATTTATCTTCATGTTGTCACATTCTAGGCCTATTATTTCATATGCTCTAATATGTTGCACTTCTTATTATTCATCATATATAGGTGTACTATTTCTTAGGTATAACCTTGAAGAAAAAAATCCCATTTTCCTGTATTCTCTTCTAGTACTCATCCTCTAGGGTTTGTGAGATTTTCTTCTTATTTAGGAAGATTTCCCTTTTACTTCCTCCTTTATCATACTCCATGGTATCATAAATGATTTCATATTCTAAGATTTTCTAATCTTCTTTTTTATCTTTCCTACATACTTTTCTTTTTTGTATCATATTTTCCCTCTTACATCCTTTTCAAAGTATTGTATTAGAATTATTAGTATTACCAACCTTGTGATGATAGCTTTATGGTGTGAGCATCCTTTTTGCAAACAAGTTTGATACATTGGTATTGGAAGGTGCTTTATGATGAGGGAAAGATGTTTTCTTCTTAGAGAATAGTTTGTATTTCTCATTTCTTTCTTCTTGATCGTCCTTCTAAAAATTATGAATGAACCATTGCTCAAATTGTTCCCATGATGAGATGGTTCCTGATGGAAAAGATTTACATCTTTCTCTTTCTTTTCCCTTTAGATTTTTGAAAAATATGATCATGACATTGTATTAATTATACACCTGATATTTATTTGAAATGTTATAAAATGTGTCTAAATGATAGACTATCTACTTTTTCCATTCTCCATAAAACCAAGGCACAATATTGAACAAATTAGAACATAACTTATCAGGTTTATAACTAAATCTTGTGAGATCTTAGGAATCATATTCAAAATTAGTGTCAAAATTAAAACTAGGCTATCATATTTTCTTAGAAATGAACGAGGATTTGAATAAATTTTACTATAATACATGAGCTCATTACTTACCAAGTTGTCTACACATTTACTGAGTAGAAGATAATACCAAGCAAGCAAAGATTGCTGAGTCACACAATAAATATTGAGCAAAGATTACAATGAGTGTGAGTATGTAATAATATTGTATTTACCAAGTGATATAGAGGCTATATTAGAGTTTGAATTGGCACAAAATCTGGTGTGTCACAGTTATACCAAGCGGGAAAAATGGTTTACATTGATCAAGGTAAATATTTCAAAATATATTCTTGAAGAATGTAATTTAATTGTTGATGATTAAAAGACTTGAAGAACCAATAATTATTAAGGATGGAAGAGGAATAGAATGGAAAATAATTCTAAACATTGATTATGACCAGAGAACAATTCTAGAAATATCTAAAAACCCTAATTAGGTCAAACAAGAAAAAAGGAAAATAAAAACTATTTAAGGACATATCAAGAACAATTTAGGAGTTTTTGTTGGTAAGGTAAATAAT
Organism: Cupressus sempervirens; assembly: GCA_028749045.1. Taxonomy (NCBI): domain Eukaryota; kingdom Viridiplantae; phylum Streptophyta; class Pinopsida; order Cupressales; family Cupressaceae; genus Cupressus; species Cupressus sempervirens. The sequence continues at coordinate 346,181,940 of CM053786.1, read as the reverse complement.
TTGATGATGTTGAATGAAGTATTGAAGCAAGAAAAGAGATGAAGGTTCAGTACAGAGGTCAAAGGCAAAAGAAAAAGGTAACATAGGAAGGGATTGCAAATCTATCACAGAAAAGTGATCATTAGTGAATAGAAGAGGGATCTAATCAAGCAAGAAAGTTTCTATTATAAATATCATTTCTAATATTTTTTAACCTCTATAGTATTTTTTTCTAAATCCTTGCAAAAGGTGAACTTAATAGTCTTATATGTAAATCTCTTAACCTAGGGCACACTTGAAGAGTATTGAAAAATCCTTACAGAAGGTACATACTTGCAGATCTTATTATATACTCTTAACTAAGTAAGTCACCAAAAGTGACAAAATATTGTAGCCCTAACAAGGCACCCTCTTACAACATTAGTGATAGATTTCTGGTTACCATCCCCACTACAATTTTTTGTTTGACAAAGGGTTTCTACAATACCAAATGATTGTTTTATGTGTTATATTTCATGATCTTGTGTGTTTATTATTGGTATAAGTTGAGTTATCTATTTTACTTTCATTTACAAGTAAACTAGTGTATTTTTAGTGTTTACTGAGTGATAGAGGAAGCAAAGAGAATTTAAGTCATTTAAAGAGTAAAAGTTTTAGAGGATATTAATTCACTCCAACCCCCCCATAACACCCTATCTATCTAGTATTCCAACAATTTGTATAAGATCTTAGTTATCTTGTTGAAGATTTTACCACCTGAGAGTAGAGATATGAGTCATTGAGAAGTATAGACTAGATTGGACTATTGAGAATTAGATATTAGAGTTGTGAATGGTCATGACTCAAATTAGTGAATTGAAGAAAAATATTAAGCTATCACTAAAGAGGATGAAGGAAATATCCCAACAAACCAATAAGACAACCTATCAAGAACAACTAATTAAGGAACTATTGGATGAAAATATGTCTAATGAATCTAATGTTGTATAGATGGTCCATTGGAGAAAAATCATAACCTTGTCAAGAAAGTAAAAGTGCCAAAAAAGGAACATGAAGATAATTCTATGAGGTACCGTGAACTGATGCAACAAAAAAGAAAAGCTAAAGATGACAAGAATATAATTGCAAAATATAAGAGACATATTGTTTCAATACTGGATGCAAAAGATGAAGTGGTCTCACGATTGACCTATAAACACTTTTACTTGATAGACCAACTACTCAGTGCAAATCATGAAATTAGCAAGAAGATGGAAGAAATAGTTGAATTAAGGACTAAAAATGAAAGGCTGAAGAGTAAACTAAAATCTGAGAAAGAACTAATTGAGAGAATTAAAAGATCACAAGAGAGTGTAAATTTATTGGATGAATAACTCAGAGGACAAAGGTGACCAAGAGATACAACTGTCGTAGGCTATACTAAGCACTCTACTACTGAGCAAGGTGAGTCATCAAAGAAACATGATAAAATAAATGTGTACGCCAATCCAAAGCCAAAGAAACCAACTTCTTATCATTGTGGAAATCCTAGATGCACAACAAATGTATGTAGAATAAAAAATGGTAAGAGCAATGTTACTCCCAAGTTTGATAGTTATTATTATCATTTTAATAAGATTTCACATGGAGCATTTGACTGTAGATCCAAGTTTAGTCAGTCACCTAAAAAATATGCATTCAATGGGTATTGTTATACTTGTAATAAGTTCGGACACAAGTCTCAAGATTACAATTCACAAGTGAAGTCTAACTAGAAACTAAGAAAGAAAGATAACACAATCAATTGGGATTACAATACATGATGTTCATGTATTTCATGTGGAAAATATGGTCATATTGCTACAAATTACATGAGATTAAACTTGAAGGAAGATCTAGCAATTAGAAGGATTTTGAATGGCATGTTACCACTGTTACAAGATCCTAAGCAATAATTACATTAACCAAGCATCAAGACTCAATACAAAAGATTCTAAAAGTAAAGGACTAGTAAATATGGATGAAATTCACAAAATAAATGAACAAAAAATGGGTAAGGAAAACAAAAGAGAATAAGACATCAAGTGGTGATATCTCATCAATTGTATTACATGAAACCTCCACCTCTAACTAAATCATATGAAGAGTTAAGGAACTATATTATTATGACATATCTTACATCAATACCTAGAGTGTAATGGAAGGAATTCTATATCAGCATATTAGATGATACACAAGGACAATCTATAAATTGTGAGAATTTAGTATAATTCATTGAGTGAGTCGATAATTAAAGACTTGGTGATAACTGAGATAATAATGTTGCAAGAGTGAGTTACAATTGTTACCAAGTTGTGTAGTCACATATTAGTATTAATTGAGCTAGAGATCGAATGAGACATAGCTGAGTTGTAAACCGATAACTGAGATCATTGAAAAAGATGATTATAGCGTACAAAACATTTATTATGCCCTAATGTACTATTAAATTAACTCTTTGTATTCTTAAGAGGAAAATGCAATTCATTTTTCTTACACTACATTCGAAGAGATTAGAGAAAACATGAGCAATTTGTGAAGAACTTGTGAATTTTGAGGTTTGTGCATAAGGATAAAACTAAAATTTAGGTATTATAAAGAAATTAACTAAGAAATGAGTGCAGTGTGAAAAGTTGTATTCACCAAAACCCTAAATTGTGATGATGGACTCAAACTCAATATATGTTAAGAAGATTTTGAAGAAAATCTTACTCTATATGATTGGGAATGAAGCCTATGAAGAACCGAACTAAAAGTTACACCTTGAGATTTCTACGAAAATAAACAAGTTGGGTGCCCTATCTTTGATTTCACCTAGAGTTTTAATGATAAATGATGTGCATTCATTCTCCCACTAAAAAATTGGTGAAGTTTGTTATGTTGAGATCAGAGAGAGAGAGAGAGAGAGAGAGAGAGAGAGAGAGAGAGAGATGAACAATTGTGTGAAAATGGGAAACTAAAAGATGAATTCAAACATTTCAAGAAGAAGGATCTGAAACATGTCCTACATTTCCCTAAGGAATTTAAATTTGACTAGATTTTAATTGTTTTGATTCATGTATGTGACATGAAATTTTGGTTGGATGAACCTATTTCAATCACCACATATGTAATTCATATGATAACAATTTATCCTATAGTCGAGAATGTCAAAACCTTCTATATTACTTTGAAGAATGAAATTAAGGAAAATACCAAGGCACAATGGGATAATAGAGATTTAAAGGTTACTCCAATAATAGACCTAGAACTTAAATTTGGTATATATGTTATTGCCTACAAGATATTCCAATCAAGTTGACCGAACAATGTAACTTGTATGGTTGTTGACCTATCCTACAAAGTAGTAAAGAAATAATCATAGTTATGATCTTGTCAAATTACAGTTGTGACAAATCATTGATCATATAAAATCAATCAAGGTGAAACAGTCCAACACATGCAAATTTAGCTCTTTGTTGGTATGTACCTTCTTTTATATGTAGAATTATTTCCCCAGCATTGGCCCTATCAATTGGAGAACATATACTCCAATTATCTATCAAATTAATGGTTATGTACAAACACTAGAAATAACCTTGATTATGTGATAAACAAGTACTTTGATAATTTCAAAGAGAGAATGAATCAAAGATTCAAGATTCCCTTAACACTTGTTGAAAAATATCATGATGAAGTTTGTTTCTTGGTTGATATGGATAATACTATTGTGAAGGAAACCAAACCTAAGGTTGCATGGTTGGAACCCTTAGACTATGAGGTTAATATATATCAGGCCACTAAGGTCATTGAAACATTACTCAATGAACTAGTTAACATAGATGTTCCCGAGTTTGGAACATATGCAATGGATAAGAAGAAGATTGAAATTAATCTTGTTGTACCTAAAATGGAAAGGAAGGCAAAGAAGATAATGAATAAATTGAAAAGTGCATTTTGTGAGGAGATGATAATCAATCTCTATAGATTATAGAAGGCAAAGGAGAGGATAGTGTTGAAAAGAAAGACAAAGGCAAGGAAATTATTATTGTTGAGCCATAATCCAAGAAATGCAAAAAGAGACCTTTGGCAATGCCAATAAGACCAAAGAATAGAAGGTCAAGGACCCACACTACACAAACTACTTCACCACCATTGAATAAGGGAATATCAAGGATAACCAACCCCTTACAGTCACAAAGAAAGAAAAATTAGAAGAGGAAAGAAGCCCCAGAGTCCTAAGGAAAACTTGCAAAGAAACCAACTAAAAGAAGAAGAAAATTGATTCTAAAAGAAGATGAAGAGGAAGTAGAGGATACTGAATGGATTGGATTAGATGAGGTAAGTAAAGTCTGAGTTGCTACATTTCAAGGCCGAAGACTATAGTTGAGATTGTACATGCTCTTAATGAAAGTAGTGTAGGGATAACTTTACGAAACCCAACTTTGGAAAAAAATATATAAATACATAGCAAATCCAACATTATTTTAGAGGGGAAAAATAATTTCTATTGGCAATTTTTTTTCAAAGGAGGAAAAAATTCAATTTTATTGGTGCTTTTGTTTCTATCATGTGAAAAAAAATTAAAATCTTAGCGAATCTTTAATTATTTAATAAAATTGAGACTAAAAGCACAAATACCTAGAAACCATAATTTTATATCATGCAAAACATAGTAACCATTTTTAATAATCATTAGATGATCCTAAGTCAATTCTATAAATCTTATTTTAGGCTAAAATGTTAAAGAACAACAAGCTTTAGAGAAAGTCTTTGGAATAATGACACCTATTCACAGTAAATTATATTTGGGCCAAAGATTAGAAGGATAAAATTTCCTTGAAAAGTCTCTACAATAGAGACACTTGTCAAGTCTATGTACTTTATATATAGCCTAACTTAAAATTTTATCATAGATTGGCAAATGTGACTATTGAATAAAACAAGCCTCAAAAATTATAGGTAAAAATATTTAGTTTATTGTATGGAAAGATTGGGTTACATTGGTGAATTCATCACCAAAATAAAAATAATTTGTATCATTATTGGAAATTAGCCTAAGCATGGGACACAATTTTCATAAAGTGTGGATGGCATGACCACCCCAAAAAGTGCAAAAAAGATCACCAAATTCAAGGTCCCTGATGAGTGAAATTTTCCATTTGGCGAATATTCACCATTAAAGTTATCTTTAATCTACTCTTGTAGTGATATTAGAAATCATTAAATAATACTAGTAATCATTAGGTATAATACTTCTTATTTATTTTAATTATATAAATCATATTTCATATTATTATTATATGTATAAGCATTTGCTACTCTTATCCTTTATTTAGTATGAATACTTATTATTTATTTTCTTAAAATATATTGTTAAGATAAATGAGCATAGTCTCATAGAAGCTTATTTTAGAGATATATATCACATTCCTTTGAAGCCAACATCATAACATATGTGCATTAAATTCTTTATATAGGGGTGGGACCCTAAGCTTGAATAACTTGAATATAACTTGTAACCTTGAATAGAGGATTTGACAGTTTGATTCTCATTTACATGTCCTTCTTATGTTTATCACTCTATACTTTCCTTCCATTCGAGGTATGTCTAATATTATATATTCTTTTCCCATTGATCTACAAATTTTCTATCCATGTTTCGCTCGATCTATGATCATAGATGTAGTTTTACCCTTATAATGGGTCAATCTAGTGAATGCTCGTTATCTCTTTTAATATTTTTCCATCGTTTCTTATCTAATTGGAGTGAGGTGGGTTATATACCATCCAAAACACTGGTTAGGAAAGTTGTGAATTCTAAAATATAAAGTATTTGAAGGCAAGGTCAGAGTGCTCATCAATGCAAGCTAGCTAAAGAAGCCCAGGAAAGAGAGTAGGAAGATGACCATCTCTATTTCGTGATGGGATTTTATCAAACCAATACATTTCTACATCTTCTAGTTATGTAGAATTTTAGGGAAGCCTTGTGCCCAAGATTTTGCCTCTTGGATGTACTATTTCATAGATGGTATTACCACATGGACCATTCAGCTTGACTGGGCCTTTCTCATTGCATGCTCAATCAGAGGATAGCTCTAGCCATTGTAGATACACTTAGCTCAGCTAGAAGATCAGAAGAAGGGGAGAACATGTTCATGATGACTTCTACCTAGCATGGCTCATTGCTCAATAGACACCAAGGCTTCTAGGCTTGATAAAGAATGATATGATGATGATGATGTTGAGTGTGAATAGTTGGCCTCTGTGGGGGTATCACCCACTATTTTTATTTAATGAATACTTTGGTCTATGCAAGGGTAAATGACTACTTCATCACTGAAAGATCCCTTCTACTATCAAAGGACATTCGATATTACATCATTAGTATTAAAAAGGGATTAGAGGAGGAATGGGGTGTCTATTTTACTTAGCACTAGAACTTAACATATATTTGGGTGACACATTTTAGTGGGAAGCCATTCATGCTTCCCTATGTTTATATAGATTGGGTAGTATTATCGGAATTTTCTAGATAGGCACTAGAATTTCATGTTATAGATGCATTGAAGAAGGTAATGCATACCTATTTTTCCATTATTTCTGGTGAGTATTTGTGCATTTTGGTTTAGGCTAGGGATGTTGAGAAGGAATTAATAGACTATGGTTTTGAATGGTTTTACCTACAAAGGTAGGATTTTGATTATGTCAACTAAATGGAGCACTCAAATGTAGGCAATAAAATCCATATGACACATCTAGAAGACTGCTAGAAAAACCTCCCGACTGAGTTTGAAGTGAGGAAAAAGAGATGCAGTCAAATGATTACTGGACAAATGGAAGAGTAAAGGCTCTAAATATTTCCAAGGAATTTTTGACGTCCTTAGAGAACTGCTAGAGGCATATAAAGAATCAAGAGAGTGATTTCATGCTCTCCCTCTTGTAAATTGGGGTACAGATGAGCTTGTATCATTAGAGGCGATATGTTGGAAGTAATAAATTGGATCCACAAGCACTTATACGTGCCATGCCTTACAAGTATAGTCATTTTGGAAGAACATGAAGAATTTTTATCTCTGTCCCATTAGTTACAAGGCTGGGATCAAGGAAATCAAAAGGCCAATGAACCTACAATTCAATTGGGGATACAAGATGCATTTGCCACCCAGATCATTAAACAAGTAAATAAGAGACTTCAGAAGTCTTAAAGATTAGGGGAATTTTCACAAGAAAGGGCAGCAAGAATTCTCACTTCTCTGAGTAGTGCTTCTACACCATCCCATGAAGCCCCAAGAATGAATCCCATTTGGTTGGATGATCAGGAAGAGGTGGAAGATGAGTGACCTTATCTGATCAAAAGATGGAAGAAATAGAAGAGTAAGCACTTGAAGGGTAGCCCTACTACCCTCTCAATAGATGATAGCTCATAATAGCCAATAAGAATTGAGGAAGACTCTCCTACTATATGCCATGCCAATATTGCAACCTAGAAGACTTGTCAAAGACAAACATCCATATAGTACTAGTGGGTGAGGTGTCTACCTCTCCTCGAGTGCCCAATCCTAATCATGTGATTGATGAAATAGTTCAAGGTGGTGTGGTACCATAGGCCTCCCATGAATAACAAAGGCAAGAGGAGGCTAATCTATGCCTTGAGGAAGAAGAAAGAAGAAAAGAGGAAGAAAGGAAGGAGGCCAATATGCTCTTCTAGAGGAAGAGAGAGAAAGAAAAGGAAGACCTTTAGTGATTCTTGGAAAATGAGCACAACTACATGGAAAAAAAAGTCAAGCAGGTGGAAGAAGGGGCCCTTAGGGCCCAGTCAAAGGTTATTACAGAGTGGACTGGCATGCTCATTGTGGGAAGGAAGTGAGACATGGGATAAAGGGGTACTTGAAGTCCCAAAGAACCTGAAAAATAAAGAGGACACTTCCTAGGAGGTGGTCATGGATTAGCCAAAAGAGACATGGAAAACTATTGTGACTATCCTAGATGTGGTAGTGAGTGCTGTAGACACCTAAATTTGATTACACCACTTTAGTAATCCTATTTAGTTATCTCTAAAGGGATCATTAATTAAATTCCTATTTAATTAATCCTTTGCCATCCCTAGCTGATTAATTTAATTAATCATCTATAGTCCTAATTGATAAATCAAATAACCTATTATTTATCAATTAAATCCTTTTTTCCTATCTAATTTCAAAAATCCCCATTTATTAAATAAATCTATTTGATAAATAAAATCTTCAAATCCAAAAACCCCTAACTTATCCTTAATCCTCCACTTAGCCTAATCCACCCCATCCACCCATACTAACCAAGCTTAGCCACTAACTCACCCAACCTCATTAATGCCATCCACTTGCACATCTCTAACATCCCTAATCTAATCCTAAACCCAAGCCTAATCCACCCCCTAATGTTGTCACATTCCCTAAGCAAGTTTAAGACTTTCCTAAACCAAACCAAAGTCTCCCCTCAAAAATCCCAACCACCAAGTCATGAGTGCTCTTACAAATCATGAAAGACTCTTACAAGCCCACTCATGACTCTTACATCTATCTTCCACACTCTTCCCTCTTCCACACTCATTCCTCTTACATCTCTCTTACATACTCAACCCCACTCATCATGCCTTTAACCAACCCTTTACCCTACCCTCTCACACTCATCCTCCTTGTGATAAGTGTCACCTTTCCGTTGGTGCTAAACAAGCACAATCCATGTGCTCTCCTTTGAGTGCATCCTAGCCCTCCTTAAGCCTTCATCTCTCCTTGCATCTTAGCCTCCATCCCTCAAGCCCTTAGCCTATAAATTGAATCTCATCCCAAGCCATTCAATAACAACCATTTGAGTAAAGTTATCATGCCCTTTTAAGAGCCAAAAGTCATACCCATACCCTTATAATGTCAAATTGAGAGCTCATAAAGCTACCAATTTGTCATTACCCATCTCTACCATTGAAGCAACTTTGAGCATCTTGAGCATACATCCACATCAAAGGATGTATCTACAAAATCAAGAAAGCAATGAAGTGCTTCACCTTTTGAAGTTTGCATCTTTTGTTTGTTTTCTTTGTCTAAGCATATATGTGAACTTAGTTTTGGTTTGTGAATGTTTTCTTTAATGTTAATGTTCCTTGCACACTAAGATCTAGTTCTACATTTTGGCACACCCGGTGGGACCCCACTATGGGTCATTCCTTAATCTTTTTCAATCCATATTTTGTGCTTACAAACTAACCATCTAATGTTTGTTGAGATTTGAGTGGGTGCAAGATACTTTTTCTTATTTTTGCAAGTTGAAGGATGCACTAGACAGAAAGATACACCCTTTAAAATCCAAAAATAACCAAAAAAAAAAAAAAAATGGGAAAAAATTGCGCTCGTCGGTTCATTACGCGCAGTGTCATCTCCGCAAACTGGTGTCTCTGCCTATCGTCAGCACAGAACGTCATCTGCGAAAGCTCAACTGTCATCTCCGCACACTCAAAATATCATCTGCGAGTTTCGGTGTCTCCGCCTATTTTCTGGTAGTCTACTCTGAAACCTGAACGGTCGTCTGCAAATTTTGACGTCTACGCAGATCAGCGTCTACAAGTTTCAGCGTCTCCGCCTGGCTTCTGTCTTTTTCGCCGCCTTCAAAAGCTCAAACTGTCGTCTCTGCCGCCGCCAGTAGTCAATTATCGTCTCCGCCTGGCAACTGTCATCTCTGCCACCGCCAGCAGTCAACTATCATCTCTGACACCGCTAACTGCCTTCTTCATCAGACTATCGTCTGTGAGTTTCAGTGTCTCCGTAGTTTGGCATCTCCACCTGATAAACTGTCATCTCTGCCTGTTTATTTTGCATTTCTATTTTAGCATATCAGTTCCTGCACTTTTTTTTTTTTTTAAAGAGTATAAATCAAAATTTGACTTTTAGTGGTTCCATAGGATTTAGACCATTCTAAACATTTTTACGCGTAAGAAAAACAGTAAAAAAAGTTTTTTTAAAAATTCCTATAGTTAAGCTTTCATTTTGGAAGATTTTAGGTGACTAACTAAATTTTTTTTTTTGTCTCATTGCAGGTTGGAGCACATATGAAACCACTAACTATGTTTCTTGCAGGTTCTCATGTTGCTAAAAAATAAAATAAACTTGAATTTTTAATCATTTGTCTTTGAATGCATGTTGCTAAAATGAACTTGAATGTTTAATCATTTATCTTTGAATGCATGTTGGTAAAATAAACTTGAATGGTTAAAAACATTTTTCATTGAATATATGTTGTTCAAAACACACTCTTGAATGCCATCGATTAAAATCAATTTTCCTTGGAATGCATGCTTAAAACAAACAACTCAATCTTGAATGCAAGAATCAATTAACCATTGCAATATCTCACACTTCAATTTTTGGTGCATTAAAAAGAACAAAAAATTCTCTCTTTTGCATGTAATTTAGGCAAAGTTTGATTTTTGGACAATTAAGAAACTTTCTTAAGTTAAATATAAATTTGCAAAAATCAATTTGAGTAGTTCTTTGGACTCACCTCTTTTTTAATCACCCATCAATTCAACCATTGGTTGCAATCTCAGCGCCATTTATGGGGATGGGTCTACTTGAAAAAGGTGTTAAATGTTCCACAATCTAACTAACTCACTTGGTCTTTGAACATTTGCTTTAACTTTATCAAAATTCTTAAATGATTAAAACTCTAGATTAAATCGATTACACTTCAAGTTTGGGCACTAAAATTGAACAACAATTGATGTGGAGAGCCTCCAGGCGCGCACTTGAAATCTAATCTCACACACTTTTGTTTTGGGCTCAAAACAAACTCACACTCAATCTTGAATGCCTTAAAGAAAATTAATCGATACTTGACGTGGAGGGCCTCTAGGTGCACGAGTTTGCTTTTATTGACCTTAACTCTTCTTCTTGTTTGCATTCTTCGATCGATTTAATTTTGTTGGCGCTTCAAGTTGGAATTGAACATTGTCTCTTAAACATGAGTGCTTGCAAAGTATAGATTAGCACACATAAGAGTCAGTTGGTAAAAGAACAAGCGTGTTTTTTAGCCCAAGGTCATCCAAGTCTTCTCTCCCCTTGTCATCTTTCGAGGCCATCTTGGGTGCATAAGATTAGGATCCAAAACCTTGTTTCTTTTTAGGAGGCTTGCTTGGGGATTTCATCACCCCTTGGACGACCTCAACTCCAGCGTTCCGGCGGAGTATAAGAATCGGGAGGTGAATCGAAAGACACCTCTCTTGGGATCAAGATTTTGTCACTCGGGCTAAGCCTCAAGGAACTTCTTGAGAAGTAAAAGAGGAGAAGTGGGTTACCGCTCCTCTCGGCTATGTGACATCTTTTTGGTCTCATCTACGAATTTGGGCCTCACGTACCTTGGGTATATCGAGGACTCCCTAGCTAAACCAATTGTCAGTCTTGCAGACAACCATCTAGGATGTTAATGTGTTTGAAGTGACTGATCGAAACATTTGTAGAACATACACACTCCTCGGCGCAAGTATCACATTCTGAGAACCACAAACTTCTATCTGGTTGTTCCTATCTATTGCTTGATTTTATTTTACTTGTTGAATGAATGTTTGCCAAACTTGGTCAATCTTAGCTTAGGGCACACTTAGTGTAGTCACTGCCTATTTTAGAAGTTGAACAACTCGAAGAAAAATAATTGAGATCTCTCAAAGCCAAGCAAATTCAGGAATTTATGTCGAAACAACCCAAACCCAAATAGAAGTTTCACAAAGTCAAAATCAAGCCATCTCTAGCATACCAAGAACTTTCAGCCAAGAGAAAAGAAATAACACCAAGCCCACGAATTGCCAAACTCCACAAAGCAGAGGACAAAGCTGTCGATGAAGCACTTCAAGAGGCCTGGTTAGAGCGCACCATCAAATTTAGCCAACATCCAGGAGTTAATCCTGCTTATGCCTTACCAACTAGGCATGATTTATATGATTAGACACCCTTGTTTCTCCACATCTTCTTGGATAAGCTTCACTTTAGAGTCATCTTTGTAGAAAATCCAACCATGTTAGGTTATCCCCTTAAGCATTATTAGCTCATCCATCTCATTTAGAATCAAACCATCTAGCCAGGAATCCAAAATCTTCACATCCAAGCCTTCAAAATTTGTTGCCACCTTGCCAAAAGTTTTCCATTCCTAAAATCTTCCAAATCCACCAATCTCACCAAGGTTATCCCTTTGACAGATCTTTGTCTAGGGTAATCTAGCTTTGTCACTTGTTATCCCTCATCACCTTGAGCTAAAGGTTGGGATCCACAAGTGGTCAATCTCGTGTTCTTCCTAAAGGATCATCAGTCTATCCTTAAGTTGACACAATCACCACCAAGCTTGCACATAGGATAGCAGACCTTTTGTGCTTTGGCATACATATCTTTGAAGTTAGAATTCCCAACCCAATCCTCCTTAGGTTTTGTCATATAGATTTGCCTCAACCTAGGAAATCATTTGCATAGAGAAGCCTTCCCCCTTTGCATCCATCAGCATTGTTGCATCTCATCCTTAGGAACATTCTGCATCTTCATGCCACCCGTCACTTGCTCAGCCAAGAAGAAAGAAATAATGGAGCCCTATCATTTGGATCAAACAGCATCACCCCCCTTGAGCACTCAGCCATCCTTCAGCCCAGAGAAAGCTATGTCATCACCTACTGACATTGAAGCTTTCATGAACCAACCAGGAAATGCAGTATTGGTAAACGCCATTATAGACAAGAACAAAGAGACAATCATGGCTAATTTTCGAATGGACAATGTAGGAACCTTTGACTTTGGAAGACCCCCTCCATTATCAGATCCATCTCACCCATTGTTTGGGCAGCTGACACCAACCATAGGCTCATGTGACCCAAATTATCCTCAATATGTGCCAAAAGAAGAGCCTCAAGCCAATCCTTTTGATCCAACAGACCCAAACATACCATCCTCCACCCAAGTCAAAATCTCCATTCCGCAAGCCAATCCAGCCACTACCACACCATCCTTGGTTCATACCTCTCCACTCCAAACCCCCTTTACCCAAAACACCTCACCGTTCACCCCCTTCGCTATTGCTACTGCTGCTCCCCAACCCAGCCTTCCAAATCCACCCATCTCCCAAATCAGTGCTAGCATCTTTGGCCAACCTCAGCAATATACAATAGGGATGCCACCCATGGGGCCAAGTAATCAACCTTTCATCACCCCTAGCTTGTTCACCATAGCCCAAAGCACAATCCCATCATTTCCATTAGGTCTTGGGAGCTCAATACCATCAGCCACAAATCCACAAGCTACTACCTTCACTCCACAAAGCTATCAAATCCCACAAGCTACTACCAATTTTTTGCCAAGCTCCCAAGTGACCCAAGCTCCTACCACCACTCTACCAAGCTTTCAAATCCAGCCACCAAGCTATCAAACCCCATCAGTTCCATCCCCAGGCTTTCAATTCCCGTCACCTCCACCACCAACTAATCCATTACCTCCTATTACCAACTACTTTTCAATGCCACTTCTAGGAGGTAATCCACCACCCCAACCAACCACCAATTATTTGCAGATACCATCCCAAATGGGGGCGCAACCCACATATATTGGTCAAACCCCACAAGCCCCCCGATCCTTTTCCCAAGCTTCACAACCATCTTATACCTTACCTCCACAAAGCAATTCATTTATCCCACAGCCAGCTTATGTTCCTCAATCCCAACCTCAAATCCCATATCAACAGCAAGCCTCGCAGCACATGTAGCAATATGCGCCACCTCCCTCTCAGCAACCCGTCATCCACCATGCAGTTGCCCAAACAATGTACAATCCCTATCAGCAAATCCCTCATAGCCATCCATATTTAGTGGCCCCATCTAGCGCATACCTACCTCAAGGCACTCCTACATTGGGGGCACCCCAGCCATCACCTATCAATTCAGAATGGGAGCAAATGAAGATAGCTTTGAAAGCCATCCAAGAAGGGAATGATCCAAAGACATTCAAGTTTGAGAATGTGTGTCCTTACCCATTTGACAGAGCCATTACCACAACACCATTTCCCAAACACTTTGAGGTACCCAAATTTGACAAATTCAGAGGAAAAGGAGACCCTATCACACATATCAAAGAATTTTACATGCACTGCCAGGACGTGGCATACAATGATGTCTTCCTCTTGTGCCTTTTTCCCAAAAGCTTGGTTGGACCAGCTCTTGAATCGTTTTACAAAATCCCCTATGGCACAATTAAAAACTTTGCTGAATTATCTGAGGCATTTGTAGCCCAATATGCCCATCTTGTTGAAACAGAGCTATCAATAGTTGACCTTGTCCACACTAAGAAAAAAGGTGGAGAAAGCTTTGCTGAATACCTACAAAGATGGCAAACCCTTACCACCCGCATATCCTGTACCTTGCCAGAATGCCATGTGGTGAAAATGTTTATTGATAATGCCCATCCCAGCTTGGCTCACCACATGACCATGAACTATTTGCAGACCTATAAAGATATCAAAGAGAAAGGAATGATCCTTGAACAAGGACTCATTAAAGATGGTGTGGTCAAGATTTACAAAGAGGCCAACCAAAATCAATCACATTCCAATGACTAAGTCTAGGTATTCGAACAAAAACAAGCATGTTGCAACAGATGGGGTTACTGACACCAGACATGTGAATATTGTTGGTCCTTCTCAAAACCAGTCTAACCCACCATATCAACCAAACAACCAACAAGCTATCAATTACCAACAGCAGAATAACCAAAGCTATCAAAACCATAATACAAGACCCAACTTTCAAGGGTCTAACAATCAAGCTAATGCCATAAATGTAGCTATAGGGCAAAAATCCAGATTCCAACCCACACCTAGAAACTATACACCCCTTGGTGAGCCATTGGATTTTATTTTTGAGAAATTGGCTAAATAAAACCTCATCAAATTTCCTCCTACCCAAAAAATTGATCCAAGCCAATCCACAGCTGCATGGTACAAAGATAATGAGTATTACAAGTTCCATAGGGTAAACGGTCACACCACCCTCAGATGCATGAAATTGAAAGATTATGTGCAGGACCTCATTGATCGAAAAGAAATCATCGTTGGTGCCCAAACCTCTCCCAATGCAAGCTTACAAATTTATCAAAATGTTTTTCCTCCACACAACAACCAAAATCCTAGAAAAGCACCTATCCAAAACAACAACAACACCAATAACCGCTAGCCAAACCAACAGCATGGGAAGAACAATGACCACACTTCATCCTATATAGACTATGGTAGCCTTATAGGTTGTATATCCGAGAAAGAGCCTTCTATCAATGTTATCAATATCCAAGGACAAGAAAATGAGTGTGCAGTTACCATTCGAAGAGCGCAATTTAACATCGCAGGCCCACCAGTTTCATCAGCACCATCAGCTCCATCAAAAAGCCAGTACAAAACATGCCAGCCCAAATCTTCATTTTAGACCTTCTCCGCACGAGTCCTGTGTACAAAATCATCCTTGATAGTGCTCTCATAGAATCCTATGTCCCTTCAGATATCAACACTACTGACTTTCATAATCTCGTCGGACACCTATCCTCCTCATGTGCCCTATCTTTCAAACCCACCGACATACCCGCGGTCGAGCCAGATCACACCCTTTCGCTTTGCATAGCCATCATGGTATACAATTTTGTCGTGAAAAGAGTAATGATAGATAATGGATCAGCCTTGAACATTTTCACCCTAAAATTCATAAAACAAGCTAGGTATACTGAGGCAGATATGATCAGTGAAGTTATCACCATCAAATCTTATGACAACTTGGAAAGAACCATAGAAGGAACTATTTTGCTACCAATCAAGGTTGGGCCGGTCATCCAAGAGACAGTTTGCCATGTTGTTGATCTAAACCTACCATTTAACATCCTCCTCGGTCGCTCATGGATTCACACTATGAAGGCTATTCCATCCACCTACCATCAGTGCATCAAGTTTCCGCATCAGGGCACTGAGGTAACCATCCATGTCGATCCAGAACCCTTTGCTTACTGCAATGCGGTTGAAGCCTCATATACAAATCATTGTCCTGGAATAGACATTGGCACAGCCATCGCCAACTCATCCCACACTTGTAATGACGCAGAAACCATCCTCGCCTCCACCTATCTGTCATAAAGATCAACAACAAAGGTTGTGGAGAGTATAGTCTATCAGATGCATTTACTGTTGGAGCAATCCCACTTGATCCACATACCCATGGATGACTGACATATCACAAAGCTAAGGAGATTCCACCTCCTTGATACAAACAGTTTGGCCCAACAACCTTTGTATCCTCAAAAACCCCTCTTCATGAGGAGCTCACTCCAGATATCAACAATTGGTTACATAAGGATGCACCTCCAAGAAATCAAGCACGCCTTGATCACTTCAGCCAAAAGTATCTCCAAGAACATAAGCTCATCACTGAAAAATGGAACTATCAAGGTTGTGGACTAGGACTAGAAGAAAGGGGCATGCAATGTCCCATCGAAGCACATAAGTGGGAAATGAAGTCAGGTCTTGGCTTTAGCATACTCACAATTGGGGGCACCAACAAGAATGATCACGCTTTTTCGAACATCCACCATGACCTTGTCAAAATTGAAGACATTCCTGAGGAAGTTGAAAAGAGAGCCTACGACGATATCCTAGACCAAATCTTCCTAGGAGACTCTGTTCTCCAAGAACTACCCATCCATCTCATTGACCTACCACTCGCTCATCCACAACTCATAGATTGGGACCAACCAAGCATCATACACATTGATGAGTTCACATCAGAGGAAGCGCTTCTAAGATTCATGGGAGCTGAAACACCTCACAAGCAGACAAAGCCAGATTCTGCCTATATCTATAAACTAGATCCCAAGGGGTATTTTGGAGAAAATCCCCAACCTAGTTTCGATACACCCAAAATTGGAACTAAGGTGAATTCGGGACTAGCTAAGGTACCGAAGAGAACCCCTCATCAAGAAAATCCAGAGCCAAAAGAAGAACATGAGGATTTAGTATTGCCTCCTCAAGATAATCGACCAGAGGTGTCATCTATTCTAATAGAGTATACTAGAGAAGTCAACATTGGTTCTTCAAAGATCCCCAGACTTGTTCACATTGTTGCATCCCTATCACAAGACCAAGTTGATCTCCTCTTTGAGGTCTTAAGAGAGAACATTGGCTGATTTGCATGGTCATATCAGGACATGCCAGGGTTGGATCCAAATCTTGTAGTTCACCATCTTGCAGTCGATCCAAAGATCAAGCCCGTCAGACAAAAGCTTAGAAAAATGCACCCCAAGGTGGCATTACTGGTCAAAGCTGAATTAGAAAGAATGTTAGCTACTAAGGTTATCCGACCTATCGACTACTCAGAGTGGATCTCCAACATGGTCCCTGTCACTAAGCCTTTCGGTGACATCAGAATTTGCACTAATTTTAGAGATCTAAACAAAGCTTGCCCAAAAGATGATTTTCCCTTACCCAATATAGATATGATTGTAGATCTTACAGCTGGACATGAAATTTTGTCCCTTATGGATGGATTTTCTGGGTATAATCAGATCAAGATTACAGAAGAGGATCAGCATAAGATAGCATTCACTACCCCTTGGGGAACCTTTTGCTACACCATGATGCCTTTTGGCCTAAAGAATGCTGGGGCTACCTATCAAAGAGCTATGACAGCCATTTTCCATTATCTTATCCATAGCATTTTGGAGGATTATGTGGATGATATCCTAGTTAAATCTCACACCTTCATGGATCATCTCGCTGACCTGGAGAAAGGCTTTGATAGGTTAGCCCAATATCATCTCATGCTAAATCCCAAGAAGTGTGTCTTTGGGGTCACATCTGGCAAGCTTCTAGGCTTCATAGTTTCTAAACGAGGTATAGAGATTGACCCCAAAAAGGTCAAGGCTATCTTAGACATGCCTCCTCCCCAGACACTGCGACAGCTTCGCTCTCTTCAGGGAAAGCTTCAATCCTTCTGGCGCTTCATCTCACAGCTTGCAGATAAGTGTACACCATTTTCACATTTACTAAAGAAGGATGAGAACTTCAAGTGGGATCCTTTATGTCAGTGCAGCTTCGACCAGCTCAAGCAATATCTCACCAATCCCCCTATCTTGGTTCCACCAGTTCCTGGTCGTCCCCTGATTTTGTACATATCAGCAATGCCTACTGCTCTAAGGGCACTTCTAGCATAGCTTGATGATTATAGCAGAGAAAGAGCCATCTACTATATCAGTAGAACCCTAGTTGGTTATGAACTCAATTACACTCCTATGGAAAAAGCTTGTTTGGCAATTGTTTTCTCAACTCAAAAGCTTCGCCACTACATGCTAAGTCATACCATCCAACTAGTATCCAAAATTGATCCTCTCAAGTATATGCTCTCTAGAACAACACTCACAGGTCGGCTAGCAAAATGGGTTATGCTACTAAGTGAGTTTGACATCCAGTATGTGGACAGAAAGGAAATCAAAGGGCAAGCTATAGCAGATCACCTAGCTGATGCACCTCTAATAGATGCATATCCTTTAATCACAGAATTTTCAGATGACCATATCTGTCTAATTGAAGAACAACCCCCATGGAAACTCTATTTTTATGGCTCATACACATCTCATGGATCAAGGGCAGGAATATTGTTGGTCACACCTCAAGGAGATTATATTCCAAAAGCCTTCAAGCTACAATTCCCTACTACCAACAATATAGTAGAATATGAAGCTCTTATAGCAGGATTAAAGATAGTTGTAGAATGGAATATCACTAAGTTACAAATCTTTGGTGATTCTCAGCTCATCATCAAGCAAGCCCTAAATGAATATCAAACCAAAGATGAAAAGCTATTACCCTACAAAGAGCTAGTTGATCAACTAACCCAGCATTTTACAAAGCTTCAGTTTACACAAGTACCTCGAATGCAGAACAAAGTAGCAGATGCCATGGCCACTATTGGCTCGCTCTTGGGAATTCCCCAAGAAGCTACACAGTATGAGTTTTTAGTCGAGCAACTCCTCACACCTACCTATGCGAATAAGGATTCAAACTGTGTTTGTATCTTGGTTGGTCCCCAATCCCCTTGGTACCATGAAATTCATGCTTACCTTAACAATGGTATCATATCCCCTCACCTCACATGCACCCAATGCCAGAACCTTATCCAAAAATCATCTCGCTATGTTATCATAGACAATACCCTATATTGTCGGGGTTATCACGATACTCTCTCTCGATGTTTAGATGAAAACGAGGCCGTAATGGCGTTAAAAGAAGTACAGTCTGAACTTTGCGGTGCCCACGCGAGTGGTATTGTCCTCACAAGACAAATCCTTAGAGCAGGTTACTATTGGCCTACCATTGAAGAAGACTCCTGTGACTTTGTCAGAAAGTGTCTCCCATGTCAACAGCATGCAAATCTTGTGCACACTCCAGCACAGGATCTACAGCCTATTGCACCACCTTGGCCTTTCGCTTGTTGGGGCCTTGATCTAGCTGGAAGTATCACACCTCTCTCATCTGATGGACATAAATGGATAATAACAGCTACAAACTATTTCACTAAGTGGGTGGAAGCAGTCCCCCTAGTCTCAGCTACAGGAGTTCAGGTCTCCAAGTTTATCTTGTACCACATTGTTTGCCACTTCGGCATCCCATCCACCATCTTCACTGACCATGAAGGTAACTTTGAAAATCTCAACATGGAAGAATTATGCACTTCCCTCTACATCCATCACCACTTTTCTAGCCCATATTTCCCACAAGGTAATGGCCAGGCAGAGGCAACTAACAAAACCCTCCTCAAAATCCTAAAGAAAGTTGTCAATGATTCTGGCCGTGATTGGCACCTACAAATAAATCCAACTCTATGGGCCTATCGAACTTCCTTTCGTACATCCACAGGCACAACTCCATACTCCCTAGTTTATGGTGCCGAAGTGGTACTACCCATAGAGGTTGAACTTCCCTCATTGTGCATATCTTTGCGAGGGAAAATATCATATGAAGAATACAGAGTAGCTCGGCTCACCTAGCTAGATCTCTTAGATGAGAAGCGACAACAAGCTTATGATCATCTCACAGTCTATCAAACTCATCTCAAAAGGAAATTCAATAAAAAGGTGCTCCCATGACACTTTCAACCAGGTGACATGGTCCTCAAAGAAAACATGAAAGTCCTAGCAGATCAAGAAAAGAAAGGCAAGTTTGAACCTACATGGCTTGGTCCTTATGTTGTCATTGCATCCTTTGGCTCTGGAGCCTATCAGCTATCTACACTAGAAGGGGAACTCTTGAATGATCCTACTAACATCATTCATCTCAAGAAGTTCTATGCTTGAAGATCCTTGGTATACCCACCTTTTGAAAAATACGAAAAAAAAAAAAAATTAGTAAAGAGAAATAAGCGTCCAATGGTGAAAACTTGGCAATTCAAGTGCCTTGGATAGGTACTTTGGTGAAAACCTAGTAATTTAGGCGCCTTGTGTACTAAAGACTAATCCATTATCTATCACTATCCTATCCCTCATCCATCCACCCACCATCCCATAAATAACCTACTTGTTCCCTTGGTGTTTCAACCAAATATCCAAAATCTAATGAAGCTTGTAAATACCTCCTATACAGCTTGTAAAATCTTGTACCTCAGCTTGTAAAATCTTGTACCAAAGCTTGTATTATACCTTGTAAATCTTGTACCATACCTTGTATATCCAAATCTTGTCCAAAGCGTGTACCATATTCCAGCTTGTAAATAATCTTGTATCCTAGCTTGTATCCTATCACAAGCACACAAAGAACCCCATTTTCATTTAAGCTTTTCGCAAACCATCTACCTATCCACCTATCAACTATTATAGACATCCCATCCTTCATAAACATTTCCATCTCACAAAAAACAAAACATGAACAAACTTGTACATTTGTAACATATCTTGGTCCGTCAGCCTGTACATCCTCTTTAGCTTAGTACCATTGTATCTATCCAGCTTTCGTGTCAGTTCATCCTTGATCAGCATCTTGCACACATCGCACATCTTGGTTAGCTATTCCAATGCATCCTTTAGCTAGATTTCCTGTCACCAAAGTGTTATCCTTCTTAGTTCATCTTGCCAGACGCATCCCTCATCCAAATCCACCAGCTTAGGTGCTCTCCAATAGGTCCTTGCAGGATATAGCTTTCCTCATGTCTGATCTTGGTCCGTTAGTACCTCATCCTACCCATCTCGTTGGCAAACGACTCTCTTTTGGATTTTCACTTTCTTTTGATTTGGGATCTTCCCTTTTGGGTTTTGAAAATATCTTTTCCAAGCAATCTCCTTGTTCCCTCCTCAAGGTTGCCACGATCTTCCATATCATGGTATGCTATGAATGGGGCAATCAAAGCGTAAGGTCTTGATCGTGTCTTTTGCTAGTTTTCTTTTTCTGCTTGTGGGTTACCCAGTATTGTTTCCACGCTGCTTCCTCTAGGATTCATGTGTGATATTGGGGTAATCCTTGCGTGTTTGTTTCGAGTCAGTTTGTCAGTCCTCTGGACGGTTGGTGAAAAGGCCTTGATGTTCTTGGTAACCTTGGCAATTAACCAACAGTCCTATAGAAAATCTAGTGCTCAACTACATGGTGGTACTTCTCTTTGAAGTATCCCCCTGCTCAAAAGGCTTCAATGGATTCCCTTCATCTCCATTATCCCCCATACATATCCTACATCTGTCACTCCTACCCCAACTTATGCATCAGTATCTCTTTGAATCACTCCTCACGCTTAGCTTTAGGGATCCGCAATCCTAGTCTTAAGGATCCACCAATCAAATCAATCCACCAAGCCTCATCTTTCGAGATCCACAATCCTAGTCCTAGGGATCTCCGAAACCCATCTTCCACCGATTTGACTCTTTGAAATCTTGTTGCATCAGCTTTATCATCCCATCATCCATCTCCCTATCCTGGATTCCTTTTATAGCACTCTGCTCCTCCATTCCCCCCCCCCCCCCCCCCAATCCTAGAAAGTCTTAAGCTTGCTTTACTCTTGTGCATCTGATTCTCCTTTATCATTCTCCCATAGTTAGAGTTTGAGCTAATTCAATCCCTTCTCTTTGCCAATTTGTGTCTTGGCTCATCTCTATTTCTTGTACTTTTCAAGAAGTCGTTGAGCCTCATTTCTCTCCCCGCTGCCTTCTTGAGGGGGCATCATCTAAGTCTAGTATCTCCTCTTCTTATCCAACACTGTGGCAACCTCATTGCTAAAACATCTTCCTCATGTCATCTTCATTCAAACTTCTTTGAAATAGTGTTGTCTCAACACTATGTCAAAGAGGGGCAAAATGTAGACACCTAAATTTGATTACACCACTTTAGTAATCCTATTTAGTTATCTCTAAAGGCATCATTAATTAAATTCCCATTTAATTAATCCTTTGACATCCCTAGCTGGTTAATTTAATTAATCATCTATAGTCCTAATTGATAAATCAAATAACCTATTATTTATCAATTAAATCCTTTTCTCCTATCTAATTTCAAAAATCCCCATTTATTAAATAAATCTATTTGATAAATAAAATCCTCAAATCCAAAAACCCCTAACTTATCCCTAATCCTCCATTTAGCCTAATCCACCCCATCCACCCATACTAACCAAGCTTAGCCACTAACTCACCCACCCTCATTAATGCCATCCACTTGCACATCTCTAACATCCCTAATCTAATCCTAAACCCAAGCCTAATCCACCCCCTAATGTTGTCACATTTCCTAAGCAAGTTTAAGACTTTCCTAAACCAAACCAAAGTCTCCCCTCAAAAATCCCAACCACCAAGTCATGAGTGCTCTTACAAACCATAAAAGACTCTTACAAGCCCACTCATGACTCTTACATCCATCTTCCACACTCTTCCCTCTTCCACACTCATTCCTCTTACATCTCTCTTACATACTCAACCCCGCCCATCATGCCTTTAACCAACCCTTTGCCCTATCCTCTTACACTCATCCTCCTTGTGACAAGTGTCACCTTCCTGTTGGTGCTAAACAAGCACAATCCATGTGCTCTCCTTTGAGTGCATCTTAGCCCTCCTTAAGCCTTCATCTCTCCTTGCATCTTAGCCCTCCATCCCTCAAGCCCTTAGCCTATAAATTGAATCCCATCCCAAGCCATTCAATAACAACCATTTGAGTAAAGTTATCATGTCCTTTTAAGAGCCAAAAGCCATACCCATACCCTTATAATGCCAAATTGAGAGCTCACAAAGCTACCAATTTGCCATTACCCATCTCCACCATTGAAGC
Source organism: Cupressus sempervirens (assembly GCA_028749045.1). Classification (NCBI taxonomy): domain Eukaryota; kingdom Viridiplantae; phylum Streptophyta; class Pinopsida; order Cupressales; family Cupressaceae; genus Cupressus; species Cupressus sempervirens. Next base: position 346,158,642 of record CM053786.1, on the reverse strand, counting down.
AACTTTGAGCATCTTGAGCATACATCCACATCAAATGACGCATCTACAAAATCAAGAAAGCAATGAAGTGCTTCACCTTTTGAGGTTTGCATCTCTTGTTTGTTTTCTTTGTCTAAGCATATATGTGAACTTAGTTTTGGTTTGTGAATGCTTTCTTTAATGTTAATGTTCCTTGCACACTAAGATCTAGTTCTAGAAGTGCAAGTGAGACTTTTCAAGGATAACCCCTAACCCCAAGAGTATCAAGTTTTGAGAACCTAGGAAATGTTGCACTAAGGATTAACAAACTAGAGCCTCTAGAATGGTTGGTAAAAGAAAAAAAATAAGAAGTGGGCAGGCCCACCACATGTTATCATTGATGAATGTGGTGGACACAATAACTGGCCAATGTGATAGGCGAAAGAAGAAAGCATAGACCATATTTAGAATAAAGGATGAGCTTGATGAGGAAGTGGTCACTACTCTAGCTATCCCACTGGTGAGATTCAATGAAGGGGAGGTTTGGCCCAAAGAATGTGTGATTATAAAAGTACCACTAGGACATCAAACATTGGCTTTTGAATTGCTAGATATCAACCACATCATGGAGAATGTATAGGATATATACAAATAGTTTGGTTGAAAGATAAAAAAATAGAAATAGATATTGAAGGTTATAAGGCCTTGTTGGATGAATTGGCCTTTCCAATCGCACTCGCACTTTTGCCCCCCTCTTCTTCACATTCAAACACTTCCATAATACCTAAGGAGCTTGTAGGGCTAAGGTCTATGAAGGAGAAGGCTATGGAAGTAGATGGTTGGATCTTTGGGATGGTAAAATAAATGACAAAATCTTTGGTTTCTTCCTATCACATTTTTCAAAGGGGTAGGATTGGATTTGAAGTTAGGGGACACCCTTGTCAATTCGGGTGGAGAGGAGTAGGAACTAGTGTATCATCTTAAAATGGATCCCCTTACATGTCAAGACCTTTTAGCACTCTTTCCATAATTCCACTCTTGCACCATGGATGGAACTTTGTTTAGTATCTCTTTTTCTCCTCTCCCCTTCTATTTCATTCTTCTTTATCATCTCTCTCCTTTTGATATGGTCTTTTAGGTGTCACTTTGCTACATTTTTGACCATATTAGTCTGTTATCTTTCAATTTTATCTACGCATCCATCTAGGCCTTCTCAAGGACTTTTCTCTCTAGTCTCTTGGACTAAGTCAACCTAGATTGACCTAATCCCCTTTGAGGTCTTTTTCCTCCATTTTTTGGGTTGGGGTTGACCCAAGTGGACCTAGTCGAGGACTAGGTGGACCTAATTTGACCTAGTCCTTGATGAGTGTAATTTTAGGGGCTCAAAATCCCTTGACTGTACTAATTAATTTGTTTCTCTCCCCTTTTAGCCTAAAGAAAACTCTTTGCTTCAAAGTTGGCTTGAAGTTTACTTTCTACTTAGTAGTTAGTCTGCAATTACCTCTCCACTTAACAATTGGCCTACAATACTCTATGTTTAATAGTCAACCTTAAGTTGGCCTTTAACTATTTTCCCACCAAAAAACTAGTATAGATTTATTTTTGTATCCCATCTCATCAAGCATTTACATAACATCAAGCACTCAAGGAAAAGTGTTTAAGCATTCAAGAAAGAATTCTTTCTTCATGCATTCAAGGATTCTTTGTGGGCATTTCCTCTTCAAGATGTAGCATATTGTTAGCCATCAAGAGAGGATATCTACATTGGGGAATTTATTAACTTCTTTATTTATGCACATTTACATCCATGACTTCATGATCTAGTTATGATAGAACCATTGCAATTGTGGATATATCTTACATCCTTCATACTGAATTCAAGATCTACAACATACATCATAACGAATCCTTACAAACAATGGTTTCTACAAGCAAGGTGAATATTTACATTTATCTTGTTTCCTTTACATTTTTATTTATCATTTATTCTTAATTCCTTAACTTAGGGTTTGACCAAGGAAATCCCTCCCCCAACAAAGCCAAAAAAACCTCTCTTTTTTGTGTTGATTTAATAGGTTGGGAGTGAAAAAGATTACAAATCTAGAACCTATTGTTTGCAAACTTTTTCGAGTTGTCAGTTCTAGATCATTAGAATACATCGACCTAGTCATAAGACATCTTCCCAAGTTGACCTAGTCCTTTAGTCTTAGATTCTTGAGAGATTTCTTGATTTTGTTCATTTCATTGTTTAATTCTGAGATCTGTGAATAGATATTGAGAATTAGTTCAAGTATGAAAGTTTTGGAGCTAAAATACATCATCCTCTATGCATTTCAAGGTGAGTCTTTTATATTTTATTTCCTTTCATATCTTTACCCTAAATTTTCATCTTAATTGGGCCAAAAAATATCACATAGCATCTAGATTTGCTTTATTTAAGAAGATAGTTCAATTTCACATTCACATTATCCTATTAAGGGCTAAAGAGAGTACATTTCATTTTATTGTATTACTCTTTATAATTCATACTTGGTATTAGTTGTTGAAAACAAATGGTTAATTGTGTATTGTCTTTCATGTTACACAAAATGTCATATCTTTTCCAGCCAGTGTATGCTGAGCTCACTTAAGTGATGAAGATAGTTTCATGTATCTGTCGAGCATTCTAGAGTTTTCCAATTTTAAAATTCAGTGTCAACCAAATTCACTTGGGAGACAAAAAAAAGTTCGTAGAAGATTGAGTGCTCACCGATCTCACTCAGTTAAAGAAAGGAAAGTTGGATAGAACTAGTGTTAACCGAGCTCACTCGGTTACCAAAGGAACTTTGTAAAGATGTAGTGTTAACTAATTTCACTTGGTTAACATAAGAATATCATTTTTCAGCTAGTGTAAACCAAGCAAGGTCGGCTAACAAAGGATTTTCTTGTTTTGGCATATTGAGTTCAATAGATTTGTTTGTTGGTTCTAGCCAACTAAGGAGATGAATTTTAATTATCCTAAGTTGTATTCAATCTAACTTCACAATGCATAAGATATAAATATAAGGTCAAGTTGAGGATTTAATGTGTGCAAGATATATAGAAAAATTAAAGATGCTTAGAGGAAGCGAATTAGAAGGGTAAGCAGAATATCCTTGTAGAGTTGCAAAGATACATTTGATTAGAAAGGATCAAGTATACAAGTTATAATTGAGATATGTAATCATCAATTCAATTGCATCAGAAATTAGGTTATCTCATTGTTACTCTCTAACCATTGTAGCAGTGATCTAAATCTCTTAACAGAGTTGGCTTAACAACTATTTGTAATTCCTCTAACAAGGTGGCATTTCTAGATTGAAGTGTCTAAAGACCTCTAACAAGGCTACTCATAATAGGGTGATTAAATCTTCTAATAGGCACACATATAATAGTATATTGTGTAACCTTTAAAGGGTTGGATCCTAACAAGGCTCACTTCAAAAAAGTAAAAAGTAGTAACTACTTGCAATTGGTGGCTTTTCTAAAATTGGGTTTCTAAAATATATCTTAGTGTCACTTGTGCTGATTTTATTTCTTTCATGTGTATACAACTAAGTTTAGTAAGGTTAATCACAGAAAATATCATAAGATTTGCATGTTAAGCATTTGTCAAGTTACAATATTTACTAGTGTAAACTGAGTGCCTATGTGTTTATAAAGCACTAGTATTTTTAGTAAAGTTTATGTTTTGTGTTGACATCTAAGGGATATGGGACTTATTTTAGTGATAACTGATTCACCCCTCCTCTCTTAGTTACTCTTCTTGTATTTTCAAAAATTGGTATCAGAGCTTCTTGGTACTCGTAGAGAAGGTTTCAAGGATCTAAGCTAAAGATCAGGATGCCTTAAAGAAGGGAGATCCCTAAGCTAAATAGAGATAACTTCAAGGCATTGAAGGAGCTCATGAAGCTACACTTGGAAATGGGCTAAAGTATCTAGATATCAAATACATGACACTTGCTGGAACCATGACTATTGAAGAAATTGTAGAAAAGAAGAGTCATAACATTATGATGATTGATATTGCTTCATCTCTCAGTGCAGGCCTAAGGAGTAGGTGGGGGCATGGGGGGGTAGTGTAGAGTAGGGTGTAGGAGGGGAGTAGGATGTTGAGAAGATAGATGTTAGGTGTGTGTTAGTTTTTTTTTCAGTTTTTAAGTTAGTTAATTGTAAATTAGTTTAGTTTATTAAATTGTTATTTATTATATGTAGTTACTTCTGTTATTTGATAATACTTGTAATTAGTTAGTATTTAATGTAACTTAAGTTGTTGGTATTGTTTTAGTTCATTTTGTTGTTAGTTAAATTTATTAATTGTAGATTAGATTAGTTAGAAAGTTTAAGTTTTAGTTAATTGGTTTATATTAAAGATTAGTCAGTTTAAAATTTATGATTAATTTTAGATTTAACATAGGTGTTGAAATGTTAGTTTAGGTTTGAAATCTTGTAAGTATAAGTTGGGTTAGTATGAACGTTATAATATTAGTGTCTTAGTATGTTCTAGTTTAAAATTCATTCATTCAATCTTAGTATAAATTAGAGAATGATAAGATAGTTGGTAGATGTATTATTAAGTCAGTCGAGTGATTAGTTGATAAATGTTAATTTATTTAGTACGTTATTTTATTGATTAAATGTCAAAAGATTTAGATTAGAAGTTTGTGAGAAATGTTAATATTGATTGTTTATGATTTTATTATAATTATATAAGTGGAGTTTTGATGACTATCAATTATAGTTAAATGTATAATTGATTAACTAAGTAAATTAAGATTAACATTTTATTTTGTTATAATAGTTTATGTTATTTGATTATCGATTTGACTATTATAAAAGAGAATGAAATAGATTTAATTAAATGGAGCATCGTTGCTGATTTGTGTTTTTTTTTTTTTATTAACTATATTGAATTACTTTATTTTAGTCTTGATTTGAAAGATGTTTTACATATTGGGTTTAAGTATCATAGATTAATAAAAAGTTAAAAGTTAGAGATCATTAGATATTAGTGTTTATGTTTATATCAAACTTAGAGTATCTTTAATTATTAGCTTTAAAAAAAAAATTGGTGTGTGTTTATGCCCTCGAGATTTGGGCATGACATTTTGGTATCAAAGCTCGTGTTTCAACACTAGGAACCTTAGACCATTATGCTTCTAAAACTTAAAACTAAACATTAAATTGTGTAAGATGCCTCCTGTTACTCAAAGCAACCGACGAGGCAGAGGTTGTAGGGTGAGAGGTGGTACAGCGGGACAAGAGGATGGACCACCTCCACCACCACCACCTCCACCTCCACCACCACCTAACCCGAACCAGGACATTTTGGATGCACTTCAGACTTTGATCGATGTAGTTCAGCAGAGGATAGTACCTGTGGTTTAGCCAGGTCAGCAGATTCTTGTAATGGAAGCAAAGGGGCCCAGAGGAGGTGGGCCTAGAGGCAGAGAGAGGACTAGGAGTCCCCCACCAAGACAGTTAAAGGGGTAGGATGAGCATGAAGGTGAGTCAATACACCAGAGAAGACCCCCACTTGACAGACCTCCTAGACATGTAGGAGATGATATCAGAGAATTGATTCGACTTGGGCCACCATTATTTACGGGTTCCACTAAGGGGATAGTAGCAGAGGCATGGTTGCAAAGCCTACAGTGATGCTTTAGATTATGACCCTATGGGATTAATCTAAAGGCATGCCTAGCAGTTCATTAGTTAAGAGGGGATGCCTCTAATTGGTGGCATCAGGAGGAGATCATAGGTGGAGTGAGGATGGACACCCTCACATGGGAGTCTTTCCTAGAAAGATTTTGAGAGAGGTACTTGTCAGAGCATTTCTGATAGAAACAAATAAAGGAGTTTCATTCTCTTTATTAGAGAGGTCTTACAGTGGTTCAGTACGAGAGCAGGTTCCTCGAGCTCCTTCCTTATGTGGAATACATGAAGGATGAGAAACTATGGGTACATCACTTTATCATGGGTCTGAATTTCTCACTTCAGGGTCCAGTTCGGATGGCCTTCCCTACCACCTTTAGACAGGTAGTGGAGATAGCACTAGTGGCAAAGGATACTTGAGGTAGACAGGAATCACGAGATCGGTCTCAAAATTGAAACTCTACTTGACAGAGACCCCCCTTGGAAAGGGAATCAGAACTATACACCAGGGTCCTCTAAGGGCCAACAGTCTTAACAGCAGTAGCAGGGACTCTCATAGGGGTACCAGGGCTCCGAGCCCAAGCAAAGGCAATCACAGTAGGATCAATAAGTACATACCCCACATTCACAGTCAGTACAGACTCAGCAGTCTTCTAGGGGTGGATACAGTGGGTCTAGCAGGTCAGGAGGCCCACAGTAGTCAGGATCATAGGATACATGATCTTATACCCGAGGGCCATGCTACGCTTGTGGTGGCATGGGTCATATAGCTAGAGAGTGTCCGCAAGGATAGTCATCCAGTGGTCAGAGAGGGGCTTTTTCAGAGCCAACAGTTGGAGACATGGGCAGGTCCCACAGAGTTTTCGCAGCAGTTGACAACCACCAGATTGAGCATCAGGCTACAGTTATTGAGGCTACAGATGGAGTTGGTCAGCCAGATAACACTAGAGCCTATCCATATTATTTCCCAATAGACCCTAGCTCCTCGAGGTCGAGAGCTGGACCAAGTTAGGGTCTAGTGCGAATGTTATGATGAGGTCACGATTTCCTGGGAGGATGCAGCACAGATGCGATCTCAACACCCTTATCTTTTGATGAACTCCAAGAGGAAGTTCATGCCTAGTGGGGGAGGATGTGATGCCTCTCCCCGACCCTTCGTAGCCTTAGTTGTTACATTATCATTTTGATACTCATGACTCGAGATGTCGAGACATTATCTAATGCTTAGAACATATTATATTATTTCATGTTGTGTGATGTTACTTCTAGATATTTGATGTTCGTCATTTAAGGTTTTAGGTATATGTATGTTGATGAATTAAGTAAAATGTAGGATTAACACATTGATTTTGGAATCTTTATGATTAAGGATATAAGTAGGATGAAAGAAACCCTGATTGATGTATGTTTCAATTTATGTGAATTTTTGATACGTATATATACATATGTACATGTGATTTTCGAGACTATTGATGTGTGCAATGAGTGTGTAGATATTTTAGCCGAGGTAATTGACAAAGGAACAGAACTGATCTCTATGGGCCCACTTGGCGAGCGGAATACAAGCGGAATAGGCATCTGTAAATTCCAAAAAATTTGAATTCCTCATTTGGATGCACCAAAACGAAATTGGAATACGAAGTAAAAATGGAATATGTATTCCATTTTTGGCCCAAAAATGGGGTTTTGCAATTCCACCAAAATAGGTGTTATTGGAATACGTATTCCTATTCCATTTTTTTAAATTTTAGAAAACATAAATTTTGGGGTCTGCGAATTCCCATCAAATATTGGCTGAACCAAATGAAGAACAAGAATACATAGCCCCATTTTCTATTCTAGAATATGTATTCTAGAATACGTATTCCAAAATACATATTCCTATTCCCGCAGCCAAACGGGCCCTATGTGTTAATTTTGAAAACCTTCTTGTTTGTAATTCAAGTATTTTAATTGTGAGATGTATGTATTTATTTTCCTTTGATCAGTAAATGTTAATGTTCGTAACTGTGTTCTTTTAGTGTCGCTTGACATTCATGAATTGTTTATGTTCTTCAACGTGCTAGTTAGGGTTAGCTGTGTAACCTTTGGACCTAAGTCAGATTTAGTTAGTGTCTTTTTGCTAATTTGGTTCTTAATCGAGTTTAGTCACCCTTAATTCGGATTAGTTCTTAATCTGCATTTCTAGAGTTGTTAGATGGTGTTAATTATTTCCTAGCTTTTGGTTGGTTCCTAACCTATTCCTAAGGCTTTAAAACTTGAAATAATTATACCCAAGGGGTATGGGTATGGGTTGGGGGTCTTTTCTAACACCTAAGCCCCTTTTATTGACTTTTGAGGTCACTCAAAAAGTCTCTTTTTGCCTTTGTGTGAAAATTGACTATGGCTACCATGAGTTGTCTCACCTCACCTCCACTTAGTGGTTAACCATAGTATGGGTTGAGTTAGGAGCTTCTAGATTTGTAGGTGGGTGGGAGAAGTTATTGATCCCTTTGGTGGGTGAGTTTGAGGCTTATTTAGAGGCCCTTCTTGGTCTAGTTGAGGTTGTTACCCAATATCTACATTTAGAGAGGAGTCTTGGAAGATTGAAGAAAAGAAGGGAAAAGCTCTACTCAAACTTGTTCATTTGCCATTACCTCTTTGTGCAGGTAGGAATTCTCATCTCCCTTGTTTAGATTTTCATGTTTGTTTCATGCTTATGCTACCTTGTTGTTGTTAGAATGTTTGTATGTTTTTGGGTATGTTGGGAAGATTTGAAAACCATGTTTTTAAATGATTTCTTTTCATGTTTTTGTTTGAATTTCAAAGTTTTCTTGTATGGGTGTTTTGGCATTACTCACCCTTGGAGAGGGTAGAAGTGGCCAATTTCGGGAAAGGTCCTTTTAGTTGGAGTCCAACAGTGTAGAGTCTCTTCTCAGGATGAGAAGAGGGAGAGAGGGTAGGGTGTTATGGGCCCCCACCTGTCAGCACAAACCATGTATGAGTTTTGGCATGTAAGAAAGGAAGAATAGAAGTTCTTGATTTATAGCCCCGATTGGGCACCTGGTTTGGTGTTGTGTCTGACATCTCCTATTGGAAAAATCCACCTTTCCTTAGTTTTGATTCATTGTGAATCCTATTATGAAAACCTTGTATGAATATGCACGTTTGAATTGTTTCTTTGTCATGCTTGTTGTCACCTGATTAGATCTTGTTCCCTCCACGGTTCTTAGAAATGTGTTGCAGAAAATGGTTATGGAACCCCTGATGAGGGTCATGAAGGAAATTCAATTAAATTTTTGTAATTCGGGATTCAAATCCTATGTAATTTGTATTTCAAACTTTGTTGTAATGGCAACGAAGCTGGGTTTTCTTCCTGGTTCTTTCCCGGCTGAGCCTTTGAATCAGGTTTGCCAATAAAATTGGTGATTGAGTATAATTGTTTATCATGTGATTTAATCGTAATTTTAATTTAGATGGATGCACATCAAAAATAGGATGGAAATAATAATGATGTTCAATTTGGCAAAATTTCAAGTTTTCTTATATGTTGGAAACAAAAATTTTATTATGAATCTTGGCTTATCTAGTTGCAAGTAGATCTATTCAATGTATTTTTTTTAAAAAAATTCCTCCCCCCCCCCACCCCCCTTGGTTATTAAATCAACTGAAAAATCTATACTTAGAAAAATATAAGACAAAAAAAAAGTGTGGCAAGAAAGCAAAAACTCTCTGGATTTTGTATGGGGAGCAATTTAAATGCTCCCCCTTGAGACAGAGAATCTAATAGATTCTCTTATTATCCTTTTGTTTTTTGAATATTGTTTGTTTTAAATTAAAAATAGTAATGGAATAAACAAAGAAAATTAAAAAGAAGAAATTTCAATATAACTAAATATCCTAACTTACCTAGAAAACTTTATGTCATCAATGTCTATCATCTCTCCTTGGGCGCCAGTTCAAAAGCTTCAATTTAAAAAGGTTTTTTTTTTTTAAATGTTAGCAAAGTCAATAGTTGTCTTGTTGGGGGGGGGGGGGGGTGGGGGGGTGGGGTGGGGGGGTGATGTCACCCTATCCCCACGTCCCATCCACTGCTCCCTTATCAAAGCAAGCGCTCACACGATGGGAGGCAATAAAGTTGTTTGTTTGTTAAAATTTAGCAAGTTGCAAACATATTAATTTGCCTTTCTTCACCCCCACAAAACCCTTGGTCGCCACCTCACTTGACAGCAGGCATCCCACTTGGGCTTGCGTGACATGTCGCCCACGCAAGGACAGGGGGCCTGACCTGCCATGCGCAAGCCTTGCGCAATGCATGCACAGGCCTAGGGAGTAGGTGGGGGCATGGGGGGGTAGTGTAGAGTAGGGTGTAGGAGGGGAGTAGGATGTTGAGAAGATAGATGTTAGGTGTGTGTTAGTTTTTTTTTTAGTTTTTAAGTTAGTTAATTGTGAATTAGTTTAGTCTATTAAATTGTTATTTATTATATGTAGTTACTTTTTTTATTTGATAATACTTGTAATTAGTTAGTATTTAATGTAAATTAAGTTGTTAGTATTGTTTTAGTTCATTTTGTTGTTAGTTAAATTTATTAATTATAATTATATTAGTTAGAAAGTTTAAGTTTTAATTAATTGGTTTATATTAAAGATTAGTCAGTTTAAAATTTATGATTAATTTTAGATTTAACATAGGTGTTGAAATGTTAGTTTAGGTTTGAAATCTTGTAAGTATAAGTTGGGTTAGTATGAACGTTATAATATTAGTGTCTTAGTATGTTCTAGTTTAAAATTCATTCATTCAATCTTAGTATAAATTAGAGAATGATAAGATAGTTGATAGATGTATTATTAAGTCAGTCGAGTGATTAGTCGATAAATGTTAATTTATTTAGTACATTCTTTTATTGATTAAATGTCAAAAGATTTAGATTAGAAGTTTGTGAGAAATGTTAATATTGATTGTTTATGATTTTATTATAATTATGTAAGTGGAGTTTTGATGACTATTAGTTATAGTTAAATGTATGATTGATTAACTAAGTAAATTAAGATTAACATTTTATTGTGTTATAATAGTTTATGTTATTTGATTATCGATTTGACTATTATAAAAGAGAATGAAATAGATTTAATTAAATGGAGCATCATTGCTGATTTGTGTTTTTTTTTTTTTTTTTAACTATATTGAATTACTTTATTTTAGTCTTGATTTGAAAGATGTTTTACATATTAGGTTTAAGTATGATAGATTAATAAAAGGTTAAAAGTTAGAGATCGTTAGATATTAGTGTTTATGTTTATATCAAACTTAGAGTATCTTTAATTATTAGCTTAAAAAAAAAAATTGGTGTGTGTTTATGCCCTCAAGATTTGGGCATGACAATATATCACTCACCAATGAACTTAGATGTGATAATTCTTATTGGGTTGAAGGACTAAAACATAATCTACTGAGTGTGGTACACTTGAATAAAATTGGATTCAAGGTAGAATTCATGAATGGGAAGGCCAAGTTGCTAGATGGAAAATGAAAGTTGGTTAGGTCTAGTAACTAAACAAAAGATAATCTATTCTACCTAGATATCAGTGAAAGTTCATGTTTTATTGCTCAAGTAAAAGAAAGTTGGTTATGGCATAAAATGTTATGTCATGTGAACTTTGATAAAATAATCAAGATAAGCAAGAACAAAAGCATGAGAGGTATTCCTAGTTTGAGGAAACCTGGTATGGGCCTATGCAAAAACTATCAAATTGGTAGAAAGAGCAAGACATGTTTCAAAAGAAAAAACTATCATTAGCTAATCCATACAAACTTATGTGGACTTATTGGAATTGAGAGTTAAAGCGGAGATGAATATTTTATTCTTTTTTTTTATGATTATTCTAGAATGATGATTATAATGTATCTAAAAGATAAGTCTAAAGCAATTGAAAAGTTTAACTGGTATCTAGCAAGAGTGGAGAAAAAAACTAGAAAGAAGTTGAAGTGTTTGAGGTCAAACATAGGTGGTGAATTCATTTCCAATTAATTCAATGAATTATGCATTGAAAGAGGAATTAAAAGACAAGTATCAGCCCCTGCTACACCACAATAGAATGGTATAGCTAAAAGAAGGAATAGATCCCTCATGGATTGTGCAAGAACTTTGATGATAGAAAAGAATGTTGCAATCAAATACTGGAAGGAAGAAATCAGTATTGTAGTGCATACCTTGAACAAAGTACAACTAAAGAAAGATTCAAATCAAACTCCTTATGAACTAAGGTATGGATACAAAGCTAATGTAAGTTAGTTGAAAGTATTTGGTAGAAAATTTTATATCTTGAAGGAATCTAGGAAAGACAAATTTGATGTCAAAGGTGATGAAGACATATTCTTAGGATACTCCTATAGAAGTAAATCATTTAAATATTTGAATTTATCTACTCATAAAATCATGGAAAGTGCACATGTGAGAATTGATGAGTTTGTAGAAAAGAGTGAAGAAGAGAGCAGCAAAGAAACTAGGGATTACAAAAAATTTGTCTACTATGAACCTTATACATTTCCAAATCCAATTATAAGTCAGAAAACTTCACCTCCCGAGTCCCCAAAATCTCCAAAGGCTACCAAGTTGTAAATAATACAACCCAAGTCACAATCAGAAGGACCTGAGTCACAGTCAGAAGCTACCAATTTGTTGCCAGAACAAACTAAGTCTAATGGACCCAAGTCACAAATAGTGGGACCTAAGCTTGATACAAAAGATCATGACAAGGCTAGTGGAACAAGTTCTAAATCCAAAGTACATATGTTAGCAAGATGTGTTAGAAGGCACCATGCACCTAATTAGATCATTAGAGACGAGTCAGATGGAACAATGACAAGAAACAAATTAAGTTGCTTATTGAATTTGAACCTAGATCAGTTAAAAATGCTTTGGATAATGAAAGTTGGATTAAAGCAATGAATGAAGAGATAGAACAAATATAAAGTAAAAAAACTTGGACTCTTGTCCCTGGACCTAAGGATAAGAATGTAATTGCCACAAAATGGGTTTTTAGAAACAAGTTGAATGAAGATGGAGAAGTTTCTAAAAACAATGCAAGGTTAGTATGCAAAGGCTATTCTCAAGAAGAAGGTACTGATTATGATGAAACTTTTGCTCCTATTGCAAGATTAGAAGGTGTTAGAACTCTACTTGTTTATGTGGCACATAAAGTATTTAAAATTTATCAAATGGATGTGAAATCTATATTGTTGAATGGAATTATTAAAGAGGAAGTTTGCATAGAACAACCATAAGGTTTTGTAGATCCTAGAAAAAAGGAAATGGTTTGTAAATTGCACAAGGCATTTTATGGACTCAACCAAGCTCCTAGAGCTTGGTATGAAAGATTTCATAACTACTTAATAAAGACTTGTTTTTAAAGGATTAATGATAATAGTGGCCTATATATAAAAGAAGCACCAAACAAGAAGATTGTATTGGTAGAAATCTTTGTGGATGGCACATTGTTCATAGGAAGTGATGATTTATGAAAATATTTTTCATAAGAGATGAGTAAATAATTTGAGATGTCCATGTTTAGAGAGATAAAATTCTTTATTGGATTATAGATTCAATAGAAGAAATATAGTATCTACATTACTCAATCCAAATATATCAAGGAGATACTAAAGAAATTTGGAATGAAAGATTCAAGACCAGTTGGAACACCTATGTCTATTGGACATGAACTTTCCAAGAATGATGATTCCAAAGAAGTAGATCAAACCGCATACAGATCATTGATTGGAAAATTGCAATATATAGTGCATACAAGACCTGATATTGTATTAGCAATTGGTATGGTGGCAATATTCTTATCAAATCCCAAAGAAAATAACATGATGGCAATCAAGAGAACCATGAGGAATCTTAAGAGTACTGAAGACTATGGATTATTATACAAGAAAGGAGGCAATCTGGATTTGAACCTTCACAGATGTTGATTGGGTAAGAAGTGTTAATGATAGGAAGAGCACCAATGGTGAAGTGATATTTCTTGGTAAAATACTAGTGCCTTGGACATAACAAATAGAATTGTATTTCTCAATCTACAACAGAGGCAAAATATGTGGCAACAACAGTTAATTGCTCCAATGTGTAGACACCTAAATTTGATTACACCACTTTGGTAATCCTATTTAGTTATCTCTAAGGGCATCATTAATTAAATTTTTATTTAATTAATCCTTTGCCATCCTCTAGCTGATTAATTTAATTAATCATCTATAGTCCTAATTGATAAATCAAATAACCTATTATTTATCAATTAAATCCTATTCTCCTATCTAATTCCAAAAATCCCCATTTATTAAATAAATTTATTTGATAAATAAAATTCTCAAATCCAAAAACCCATAACTTATCCCTAACCCTCCATTTAGCCTAATCCACTCCATCCACCCATACTAACCAAGCTTAGCCACTGACTCACCCACCCTCATTAATGCCATCCACTTGCACATCTCTAACATCCCTAATCTAATCCTAAACCCAAGCCTAATCCACCCCCTAATGTTGTCACATTCTCTAAGCAAGTTTAAGACTTTCCTAAACCAAACCAAAGTCTCCCCTCAAAAATCCCAACCACCAAGTCATGAGTGCTCTTACAAACCATAAAAAACTCTTACAAGCCCACTCATGACTCTTACATCCATCTTCCACACTCTTCCCTCTTCCACACTTATTCCTCTTACATCTCTCTTACATACTCAACCCCACTCATCATGCCTTTAACCAACCCTTTACCCTACCCTCTCACACTCATCCTCCTTATGACAAGTGTCACCCTCCCATTGGTGCTAAACAAGCACAATCCATGTGCTCTCCTTTGAGTGCATCCTAGCCCTCATTAAGCCTTCATCTCTCCTTGCATCTTAGCCCTCCATCCCTCAAGCCCTTAGCCTATAAATTGAATCCCCTCCCAAGCCAGTTCAACAACAATCTTTGAGCTAAAGTTATCATGCCTTTTTGAGAGCCAAAATCCATACCCATACCCTTATAATGCCAAATTGAGAGCTCACAAAGCTACCAATTTGCTATTACCCATCTCCATTGAAGCCATTTTGAGCACTTGAGCATACATCCCCAATCTATAAATAGACACATTCCAAAAACAAGAGAACAATCTCATTGAGAAAGCCTATCCATGGCTTGCATTCTCATTTGAGTTTGCCTTCTCTTTGTCTCTCTTATATGTTATGTTAGTTTAATGTGTAAATGCTTTCATTTAATTAGTATTTCTAGCACATTAGATTAGTGTATACATTTTGGCACGCCCGGTGGGACCCCGCTATGGGTCATTTTTTTCATCCATTTCAATCTACAATTTGCTTTTACAAACTAACAATCTAACAGTTTGTTGTTGTTTGAGTTGGTGCAAGGTGTTTTTGCTTATTTTTGCAGGTTGAAGGATGCACTAGAGAGAAAGATATACCCTTTAAAATCCAAAAATAACGAAGAAAACAAAAAATTCTAGAAAAAACCCGTGCCTATCGGTTCATTACGCGCAGTGTCGTCTTCGCAAAATGGCGTCTCCACCTGTCATCTACGCAGAACATCGTTTGTGAAAGCCCAATTGTCGTCTTCGCACATCAAAATATCGTTTGCAAGTTTTGGTGTCTCCGCCTGTTTTCTGGTAGTCTGCTCCAAAACCTAAACTGTCGTCTGTGAATTTCGGTGTCTACGTAGATCAGCGTCTGCAAGTTTCAACGTCTCCGCCTGGCTTTTGTCATCTGCACCGCCTCCAAAGCTCAAATTGTTATCTCTGTCACCACCTCTCCTACTTTTTCGTCTTCGCTGCCGCCAATCTATACCGTCGTCTCCGCAAATCAGCATCTCCGCTCATATTTTATTTTTTGCACCACAAATATGACCTGTCGTCTTCGCTTCTTTTTCTCTGTCGTCTCTACAGACTAGCATCTTCGCAGTTCAGCGCCTCCATGGTTTGGCGTCTCCACCTGATAAACTGTCATCTCTACCTGTTTATGTTGTATTTCTGTTTTAGCATATCGGTTCCTGCACATTTTATTTTATTTTTTATTAAAAAAAGAGTATAAATCAAAATTTGATTTTTAGTGGTTCCGTAGGATTTAAACCATTCTAAGCATTTTTACGCATAGGAAAAACAACAAAAAAAGTTTTAAATTTTTTTTTCCATAGTTAAGCTTACATTTTGAAAAATTTTGGGTAACTAATCAATTTGTTTTTTTGTCTTATTACAGGTTGGAGCAACAAACTTAGTCATGTTTTTTTAGGTTATTCGTAGAATGTACTTGAATGGTTAAACATGTTTTCCATTGAATGAATGTTGCTCAAAACACACTCTTGAATGCCATGGATTAAAATCAATTTTCCTTGGAATGCATGCTTAAAACAAACAACTCAATCTTGAATGCAAAGATTAATTAACTATTGCAATATCTCACACTTCAATTTTTGGGCATAAAAAGAATCTAAATCCACATTTTTGTAATCTTCTAAGTTATAAAAATAAATAAAAACACTTTGAGTGAGTTTTTCATTGGACTCACCCTCTTTAATCACCCATCAATTCAACCATTGGTTGCAATCTCAGCGCCATCTACGGGGATGGGTCCACCTAAGAGGGTGTTAAGTGCTCCACAAAGATCAAACTTCACTTACTTATGTTTTTATTAGTTTTTCTAACTTAAAAAATTCCTTGAATGCACATTAGGCTCGCTAATATTTCATTTGGGCATTAAAATTGAACAACTCTTGACATGGAGGGCCTCCGAGCGCGTGCTTGACAATCGAGTTTCACACATCTTTGTTTTGGACTTAAAACAAACTCACACTCAATCTTGAATGCCTAACAATCAATGAACATCGCATGGTTTTGATGCATTTTCAATGACGCTCACATTTCTTATGTTGACGATCTCTTGACTTTCATTATGCTGATGACGCTGTCAAATTGGAATGAACATTGTATGCCATAATCACAAGTGTCTTCAATCATAGCTTACAAAATCTAAATTATCAATTGGAATGAACACGTGTCTTTTTAAACCCAAGATCATGTATGTGGTCTTGTTTTACACTTTTTAGGAGGCTTGCTTGGGGATTTCATCACCCCTTGGACGACCTCAACTCCAACGTTCTGGCGGAGTATAAGAATCGGGAGGTGAATCGAAAGACACCTCTCTTGGAATCAAGATTTTGTCACTCGGGCTAAGCCTCAAAGAACTTTATACCCTTGAGAAGTGAAAGAGGAGAAGTGGGTTACCGCTCTTCTCGGCTATGTGACATCTTTTTGGTTTCATCTACGGATTTGGGCCTCACGTACCTTGGGTATATCGAGGACTCCCTAGCTAAACCAAATTTCATCCTTGTAGAAAGCTTCTGAGGATGTTGGTGTGTTTGACGTGCTTGCTCCAAAATTATGTCTCCTTGTTTGTTCATAGCTTTTGAAAGAATGTTTGCCAACTTTGGTCAAAATCCCAGAAAAGCAGAAATCTCCTAGCTCAAGGCATACTTAGCATAGTCACTGCCTCATGAGAAAATCATCCAAGCTCCCTTGCCGCAACCAAATCTATCTAGTTCTTTGCTTTAGAACAATCTCAAATCCAAAGTCCATCCAAATCATCCCCCCCAACAAACTAGAAACCCAAGCCTTTAAAGAGTTGTTGTCACTCTACCAGAATTTGCTATCCAATCAATCCTACCAATCAACCAATCTCACCAAGGTTATCCCTCTGACAGAGCATTGTCTAGGGTAACCCAGCTTTGTCACTTGTATCCCTCATCATCTTGAGCTAAAGGTTGGGATCCACCAGTGGTCTATCTCATGTCATGCCCATAAGATCATTATTCTATCCTTAAGTTGACACAATCTCCACCAATCCTCCGCATAGGAAAGAAAAACCCTCACCTTTTGATAGCATGCCCTTGAAGTCTTCCATCCTTAGAAAAGCCAAAAATCTCTAGCCAATCCTCCTTAGGTCTGTCATGCAGCTTTGACTCTCCCTAGGAAATCTTTCATCAGCCAATCCAAAATTTGAGCTTAATCCAAATCTGACCATGAGCTTCCGTGTTCATCCATATGTAAGACCCCATCCCCATCAAACTCATCGTCAAAGCATGAAGTACCAATCCTATCATGATGTGTTCGATCGTATTGTCCTTGCTCCTGCCACCTCCTATTCCAATGATGATGAAAATCTTGTTGACTATGAAGGGTATCTTGAGAGCCTTAGAAACATTCCACCAACCATCCCCCAAAATCCACGTATTATTCCAAACTATCTAGTCATGCCATCTAATATCCCAACTTCTCCTCCATCACCCAATCAACCAAGCTTCCAATCTTCCACCCCCATCACACTAGCTATTCCTGCCAATTCACCTCCACCTCTGACACACAAGTCTCCAAGGAATCTCCTAGAGAAAATACAAGAAAATCCGCCTCCAGTAGTCGATAAGCCATGTCATCTAATCCAACCATGTGAAGTAGTTAGTAATGAAGCTTCCCCATCCATAATGTCATCTCCATCTCCCATTGCTATCATCCCCATACAATCCATCAAATTGCTTAAAATCCTTCCACTTCCCACAAGCATCAAAATCCCACCACCAATCAAATCCCTCCAAATCCTATCCACATCACCTCCAAGCATTTCCCAAATCTCCTGTAATGACCCTTATGCATCCATCTTCTACTCACCCATCTCCACTACTGAATCTCCCATCTATCCATTTGCTACCTTTGAAGAATCCATCCCTTCACCTCTTACCGCACCATCCACTCCATTCCAATCCTATCAAGATCTTTCCCAAAAGCATGTTGACAGCCCCCAAAGCATAAACGAAGATATCATCATATCATGTCTTCCATCCATAGCACAGTCACCATCCCCTCCATCTCCAAAACCTCAAGCCATACCTCCTCTACTATAGGATATCTTTTCATCCCATCAGCTAAATCAAGATCCTATCCTACCATCTCCTCCACTCCATGCTTCCATCTTACCACCTATCCAAGCTATTCCACCATCTATAATTTACCCTCTTGGTTCACTTACATTCATCCATGGTGTCCTCCTCTCAGCAGAAGAATTAAGAACAGTATCTCCCTGTTGCAGTACATTTGATAAAACACTTCCACCATTTTCCGCAAGCAAAAAGTATCCTCAGCTAGTTCAAATGCTCAATCGATGGCATTATCAAGGTCAAGGTTTAGGACCACCAGAGAAAGGAATCATAAAGCCTATTATTGCACAAAAGAATCCAGGATTTCATGGTCTTGGATATGTATCCAAAGGCTCACCATCTAAAAGTATTGGTACACGCCATCCCCAAACCAAGCCTATCTCTAGGCCCACCATGCCAGCCTCCCATCACTCCTTCAAGAAATCTTATGCCATCCCCCCTCCACCATCTTTGCAACACAAAACAACCTACCATATCCCCCCTTCATCCACTAAATCCATTTTGGGTCCCTATGTCCCAAAATCTACCATCCTCCATCCTCCTATCAGCCATCATAAAAATCCTATTCCATCCATCCCTATGCAAGATCAACAAAGGCACATATCAGGGCACATCATCCATCATCATCCCCCTACATGCTCTCCCATATACTCTCCATCTCACAAAGCTTCTCCTAACCATCTTCCCAAAGCTTACCACATCAATGTAAATGCCAACTTCAAAATGCATAAAGCTAAAATCCACATCCTAGGCAATCATATGTCTATTTTAAAAGACATATTCCAAAAAGGCAAAATCTAATCAAAGAATGCAAAACAATGCAAAAGCCTTTGAAATGAAAATCCAAAACCATGTGGATCCCAAAGAAAAAAGTTGAAACCCAATGCATAATGGCATCCATCATTGCTAATCCTCCATCTAGTGACTCGTGTCCCCCATCTCCTAACTCCATCTTGGGTGCCTATATCCCCAAGCGCGCTTCCACAAATCCACCATCAAGCCTGCATCTACCATCTATCCCCATATGCTCTTTTCACACCTATCCCAACATGTGCCAATGTTGATCCTGCAATCATCCCCATCTCATGCTCCTTTCCAGCCTTTTCATCCCTCCATCTCCTACCATCAATCCCATCTAATCCAATCTATTGCATAAATCACACATCCAGTGTACCAACAGCTAGCAACAAAATTGAACATTCCAACAGCCAGTGAAAATCCCAAAAAAGCCAAAAATAGCTGAAGAAAGCCAAAATCATTTGAGCTAAGTCCAAAGTCAAAAAGTCAAAAAATTAAAAAAATAAAGCGTCCACTAGTGAAAACTTGGCAATTCAAGTGCCTTTGACAAGTACCATGATGAAAACTTGGCAAACAAGCATCATGCGTAATCTAGCCTTCCCCAACTTAGCCTATCACCCTCATGCTTTTGGTCATCTCTTGACATCCAACTCCATCTTCTGATCTATCCATCTATCCTCCACCCTCCAGCTTCCATCTCACACCATCCACTTATCTCCTGCAGCTTCAGCCAACCATCACAGCTATCATCCATCTCCCTAGCATCTTCAGCTTTTCTATCCTAGCTTCAATCCTATCACATCCATTGTAAGACCTCCTTCCACACGTTATCTTCTGATTGGGGGCATTGTATTCCTTGGAGATCTCATCTTGTCCATCCTCCCTTGTCATTGGTATCTAGCTCTAGGCTATCCTCATGCAAACCCAATGTCATCTCTTTATGTCCATCATAATCCTAGCTATCTACCATCCTATCCAGCCATCTCATCCTGCTCCTCTAGCTATCCTTGGTCACAAAATCTCTCATCATCATTGGGATGAATCCTCCCCAAATCCATATCTTCTGCTATCACCCCATCCTTAGCTTTCGCATCTCGCACAACATCGAACCATCCCGCTATCCTATCATCCTAAGCTTTTGCCTGCTTGTAACTATCTTGGTCAGCTTCAACTTGTAAATATCTTGGTCTATCAGCTTGTACATCCTCTTTAGCTTAGTACCATTGTATCTATCCAGCTTTTGTGTCATTTCCTCTTTGATCAGCATCTTGCACACATTGCACAACCCTTGGTTAGCTATTCCAATGCATCCTTTAGCTAGATCTCCTATCACCAAAGTGTTATCCTTCTTAGTTCAGCTTGCCAGATGCATCATCCAGATCCATCAGCTTAGGTGCTCTCCGATAGATCCTTGTAGGATATAGCTTTCCTCATGTCTGATCTTGGTCCGTTAGTACCTCATCCTACCCATCTCGTTGGCAAACAGTGCTCTTTTGGATTTTCACTTTCTTTTGATTTGGAATCTTCCCTTTTGATTCTTGAATTATCTTTTCCAAGCAATCTTTTTATTCCCTCCTCAAGGTTGCCACGATCTTCCATATCATGGTATACTACGAATGGGGCAATCTGAGCATTAGGTCTTGATCATGTCTTTTTCTTGTTTTCTTTTCTGCTTGTGGGTTACCTAGTGTCATTTCCATGCTGCTTCCTCTGGGATTCATGTGTGATGCTGGGGCAATCCTTGCGTGTTTTTTTTGAGTCAGTCTGTCACTCCTCTAGACAGTTGGTGAAAAGGCCTTGATGTTCTTGGTAACCTTGGAAATTAACCAATAGTCCTATAGCAAATCTAGTGCTCAACTACATGGTGGTACTTCTCTTTGAAGTATCCCCCTGCTCAAAAAGCTTCAATGGTTTCCTTTCATCTCCATTATCCCCCATCCATATCCAGCATCTGTCTCTCCTACCCCAGCTTGTCCAACTGTATCTCTCTAAATCAATCATCACCTTTAGCTTTAGGGATCCATAATCCTAGTCTTAGGGATCCACCAATCCAAATCAATCCACCAAGCCTCATCTTTCGAGATCCACAATACTAGTCCTAGGGATCTCTGAAAACCATCTTCCATCAATCCGACTCTTTGAAATCCTGTTGCATTAGCTTTATGATCCCCTCATCCATCTCCCTATCCTAGATTCCTTTTTATAGCGCTCTGCTCCTTCATCCTCCCCTTAATCCTGAAAGTCTTAAGCTTATTTACTCTTGTGCCTCTGATTTTTCCCTTTAACATTCTCCCTTAGTGAGAGTTTGAGCTAATTCAGCCCCTTCTCTTTGCCAGTCTAAGTCTCCTTGCTTATCTTGGATTCTTGTATTTTTCAAGAAGTCGTCGAGCCTCATTTCTCTCTCTGCCACCTTCTTGAAGGGGAATCATCTAAGTCTAGTCTCTCCTCTTCTTATTGGAGACTGGGGCAACCTAGTTGCTAAAACATCTTCCTCATGTCATCTTCATTCGAACTTCTTTGAAATAGTGTTGTCTCAACACTATGTCAAAGAGGGGCAAAATGTAGACACCTAAATTTGATTACACCACTTTGGTAATCCTATTTAGTTATCTCTAAGGGCATCATTAATTAAATTTCTATTTAATTAATTCTTTGCCATCCCCTAGCTGATTAATTTAATTAATCATCTATAGTCCTAATTGATAAATCAAATAACCTATTATTTATCAATTAAATCCTACTCTCCTATCTAATTCAAAAAATCCCCATTTATTAAATAAATTTATTTGATAAATAAAATTCTCATATCCAAAAACCCCTAACTTATCCCTAACCCTCCATTTAGCCTAATCCACCCCATCCACCCATACTAACCAAGCTTAGCCACTAACTCACCCACCCTCATTAATGCCATCCACTTGCACATCTCTAACATCCCTAATCGAATCCTAAACCCAAGCCTAATCCACCCCCTAATGGTGTCACATTTCCTAAGCAAGTTTAAGACTTTCCTAAACCAAACCAAAGTCTCCCCTCAAAAATCTCAACCACCAAGTCATGAGTGCTCTTACAAACCATAAAAGACTCTTACAAGCCCACTCATGACTCTTACATCCATCTTCCACACTCTTCCCTCTTCCACACTCATTCCTCTTACATCTATCTTACATACTCAACCCTACTCATCATGCCTTTAACCAACCCTTTACCCTACCCTCTCACACTCATCCTCCTTGTGACAAGTGTCACCTTCCCATTGGTGCTAAACAAGCACAATCCATGTGCTCTCCTTTGAGTGCATCCTAGCCCTCCTTAAGCCTTCATCTCTCCTTGCATCTTAGCTCTCCATCCCTCAAGCCCTTAGCCTATAAATTGAATCCCCTCCCAAGCCATTTCAACAAAAATCCTTGAGCTAAAGTTATCATGCCCTTTTGAGAGCCAAAATCCATACCCATACCCTTATAATGCCAAATTGAGAGCTCACAAAGCTACCAATTTGCTATTACCCATCTTCATTGAAGCCATTTTGAGCACTTGAGCATACATCCCCAATCTATAAATAGACACATCCCAAAAATAAGAGAAAAATCTCATTGAGAGAGCATATCCATGGCTTACATTCTCATTTGAGTTTGCCTTCTCTTTGTCTCTCTTATATGTTATGTTAGTTTAATGTGTAAATGCTTTCATTGAATTAGTATTTCTAGCACATTAGATTAGTGTATACACAATGTTGTTTGGTTCAAGCAACTATTGGTATGTATGAAGATGGAAATCAAGGATCTAGTGGTTATCTTTTGTGATAACACTCATGTAATTAATATATCAAAGAATCCTATGATGCATACCAAAACCAAGAACATTGCTATAAAATATCATTTTTTGAGAGAATTGGTGCAAGATAAAGAGGTAAGATTGGAATATGTAAATACTAAAGAACAAATTTTAGACATATTCACTAAGACATTACCTAAGGATGTATTTTTGTATCTAAGAGGTAAGTTAGGGGTCATTCCCCTATCTGAAGCTCACTAAAAAAAAGTTTAGTGATGCATCAACCAGAGCATGTTGAAGATCAGTTAGTTGATGCAATATTGAAAATAGAATATTGCATGTGAATCAGTACATAAGGTACACTGATATTCACTAAATATTATCTTTGGCATGAGATGTCAAAGAGGGAGAGTTTGTTGTTATATCAAATAAATTTTCTAAAAAGGGAGAGTATACATTTCACAGAAATTTTATAAAGGAGAATTTTCTTCAAGATGTCAAAGAAGAGAGAATGAACTTGGTCTGATATCAAACAAGTAAAATTTTCCATCAAAAGAAGATGTTTAAAGTAGAGCTTTCTCACAAAGGGACAAACTAAAGGGAGAGTGATTTCACACTGATAGAGGGAGTTCTCATAGATGAGAATCAGAATAAAACTAAGGATATTTTCCTTACTTTGTTTTTTGCTCTAAAATTTTATTGTATTATGACATGTTGTTTTGCCATCAATACCAAAGAGGGAGATTGTTGAAAATAATTGGTTAATTGTGTATTTTCTTTGATGTTACACAAAATTTCATATCTTTTCCATTCAATATATGTCGAGCTCACTTGGGTGATGAAGATAGTTTCATGTATCTGTCAAGCATTTCAAAGTTTGCCAAGTTCAGAAGTATGTCAACCAAGTTCACTTGGGAGACAAAGAGAAGTTTGCAAAAGATTGAATGTTAACCGAGCTCACTTGGTTAATGAAAGAAAATTTTGATGGAACCAATATTAACTAAGCTCACTCAGTTACCAAAGAAACTTTGTGAAGATGCAATGTTAACCGAGTTCACTGGGTTAACACAAGAAAATTATTTTTGAGTTAGTGCCCACCGAGCAAGGTTGGCTAACAAAGGATTTATTGTTTTTCCATATTGAGGTCAATAAATTTATTTGTTGGTTCTATCTAACTAAGGAGATGAATATTAATTATTCTAAGTTGTATTCAAGTTGACTTGGCAATGCATAAGATAAAAATATAAGGTCAAGTTGAGGATTGAATGTGTGCAAGATATATAGAAGAATAAAAGATGCTTAGAGGAAGTGAATTAGAAGGATAAGAAAAATACCCTTGTGGAGCTGCAAAGATACATTTGATAAAAAAGGATCAAGTATACAAGCTAGAATTGAGATCTATAATTAGCAATTTAGTTGCATCAAAAATCAAGTCATCTCACTGTTTCTCTCTAACCATTGTAGCAGTGATCTAAATCTCTTAACATGGTTGACTTATCAACTATTTGTAAATCCTATAACAAGGTGGCATTTCTAGATTGAAGTGTCTAAATACCTCTAAATAGGCGACTCCTACTAGGGTGATTAAATCCTCTAATAGGATCACATGTAATAGTGTGTTTTGTAACCTTTAACAGGGTTGGCTCCTAACAGGGCTCACTTTAGAAAAGTGAAAATCAGTAACTAGTTGCAATTGGTGGTTTTTCCCAAATTGGGTTTCCACGTTAAACCTTGGTGTCACTTTTGTTCATGCTATTTCTTTCATGTGTATGCAACTAATTTTAGTAAGTTTAATCATAGAAAATATCATAAGATTTTCATGCTAATCAGTTGCCAAGTTACAACATTTACTAGTGTAAATCGAGTGCATGTATGTTTGTCGAACACTAGTATTTTCAATGAATTTTATGTTCTATGTTGACATCTAAGGGATCTAGGATTTATTTTAGTGGTAATTGATCTACCCCTCCCCTTTCAATTACTCTTCTTGTCCAACATTAGCTTCCTTATTCCTTTGGGTCCTAGCTAATCAAATTTGGATCATAAGTGGTATCATACTTGGAAACTCTCCTCTTCCCCTCACACACATATTTGAATGGCTTAGTGACCCCATAAAATATAGGCCTGCAACCTTATTTAAAGTTTTTCCATTTTACCACTAAATAATTAGTTCAGTTGAGACATGATCTTAGTGATGTGTTACAAGTAGGGGATGAGGTCATAGAAGACCTCAATATAATATGTATTTAGGATCCTACATTATTAAATTTTTGTTTTTAGTTGATTGGGTACCAGATTAAAATAATAACGCCTCTATTAATTATGATGAGATCAAAAAATGGAGAACTCTAGAACTGGTTGGAGAGTTCTTGAAATTTGTGAAAATAATAGTTTTATTTGATCCATGGTAAGAATGGGGTTGGGCCCCTATAGACTCTATGCTCGCCAAATTTGATGAGCTATGGAAGAAATAGTTTCATGTTACAAGAGTTTTAGTGTTGAGTCCATGAAAGTTATAATTAAGATTGTGCACATCTCTTATGATGCCTAGGAAGAAGTGAAACACATAGAGACAACCATCAAGGATGTGAAGTTTCATCTAGAGGAGTCAAAAATTCATCTTTGTTGTATGAAAATCCTCAATCATACTTTGGTCTCTGAATTCATCAAGGAATTTCATAGGTCTTAGAAGAGGGTTGGATGATGGGAACTCTTCTCCCATCATCCTCATATATGGTAAAGAGAGACCATTGGATAATTGATAGATCAATAACTTCAAGTATAAGGTTAAAGTAATCTTTCCTTTTATGTTTTAGTATTTACAAGGATACGTGGGGTTTTTGTTTTGCAGCCCACATTCACTGCCTCTTGACATTGTTAGAAGAGTAATTACCAAGTGGGATAGAAGTAGTTTAGAAGGATTTAATAAATTTGTGTGAAGCCATCACCACCCTAGCGAGGAGAATAATATCTTATTGCATTTATTCTTCTTTCCCTCATTCAAATATTTCTTTTCCCCATCTTTATTTTTGAAATGATATAAATACTGCAGGTAGTACCTACTGGTCAAAAGTCTTGAATAGGGTAGATAGATAAGGATGTTTTCCTTTGATAAATAGTTGTAGATATTTTGGCGTATCATATCTTCATAGATACTTTGTAAAGATGTAAAAATTTTGTGTATAAATATATGGTTCAAAGGCTCTAAAGGGGTTGATTGAATTGTTGGCTTTGCTATCCAATGTCCATTGTTGCATCTCTTTGATAACCATGCACATTTTTATATCATTTCAAGAAAATCAATACAAATTAGCTTCGTGGAAGCATTCTCTTTGTTCCACCCAATGTGTGTTGGTATTTGTAAGGCATTATTAGAGTAGAGGAATCCTAGAGTGCTTGCTATGAGATTCATTTATCTTAAAAAGTAGTGAGATCTTTTTTATTTTGTTTCTATTATCTTCCTTGGCTTGGATAAAACTAAATAATCTTGTTTACTTTGGTACTATTTCATTTGCAGCTCTTATTTGTATTAGATTGATTGGTCAAGCATATATTTAAGTTTTCCTACCATTGAAGCATGCATTGTTGATGGTAATAGCACAAAGTGGACTATAGGTAGATTAAATCTCTAACCCTATAAGCTCTTTTATTTATGTAATTTTATTTCTATAACCCCTAGTTCTATCCTATGATATTTATCCAACTCAATTCATGTGATCCATTGTCAAAACCAATATGCGTAAAGAATGGTTGAAAATTAATAGAGAGATACATGCAGACATCTTGATATATTTGCATCTATTTCTCTAGAACTAAGACTAAAATAATATAACAAGGAGAGACTCCAACATCACATAGTAGAGCTAGAGATCGAGTTATGAGTAATACAAGAGCACATGATGGAACTAAGATTAAGATAGGAGAACAAGGAGAGACTCCAACATCACATAGTAAAGCTAGAGATTGAGTTATGAGTAATATGAGAGCACATGATGGAGCGTAGCTCAACCAAGAGCCATACTCATAGTACTACATCTTGGAGACCATATTCTTAGCACCATGGATGAGAGAGATTAGGGAGCCATCATCCAATGGAACACTGAGATAGACTGGTAGATAGATGATATATATAAAGGCATATTTTGTACAATGTCTTTCGTGTATACCAAATTTTGATGATATATAGAATAAATTGTTATTTCTATGATTAATGTTTGTAATTAATTACATGAAACTAACAAGGAATAAAAAAAATACAAATGTTTTAGATCAAGATAAAAGTAGGTTTTGAAGGGACCTAACAACTTGAACAGCCAAAAAAAAGATATTCAACTAAGCACACCAGGAATATATTCTCCTAAAAACCAAAAAAAACACAAAATCAAGTTTTATAGGGACCTGAAACACAAAATGTAACCAGAAAACATGACCAAGTTTTACAAGGACCTGGAACCTAAAAGTTCACAAAGTTTTCAAAATGAAGACAAAAAACATAAACAAAAGGAAACCAGACCACTATTGTAGTTCCTTGATAATCTTAGCAACCTCCTTACCCACATTAGATGTACTAAGCATAGTATCAGTAGGGGTAAGACCAATACCAGCAGCATCCTCAGCAACCTTCTTCCACAAGCTTAATTTGGTCCTTTTACTTGGTCCTCTAGGAGACATAACCTCATTAGTTTTCTTCCCCAAACTTGTTGCTGTTGCACACAGACTGGAAGTCACTTGCTCCATTTTGTTGCCACTTTCCTTGATCAAGTGTTAGAGATCTTGTTCACATTCCTTCAATTTTCCAAGTATATTTCCCACCTGGGCTTCCAGCAACACAAGTTTGGAAAAAAATACAAATGTTTCTAAACTAATCTTTTGGGATTTTAAATATTACATACTAATAAAATATAGTGATCATTCTATTAGGAGAAACATAAGTATAAAATTAAGAAAAATCATATAGACATAGTAATGACAAAGATGCATAATATTAATAGGTTATTTGAGAGGAATACCATCCATATCAAGAATATTATATGCACTAGAGCCATAGGCTTCAGTAACCACAAAATGAACTAACCAATTAGGACTAAATTTTCCCTTTTTATCTAGCAAAGCATTGACATTCTACTAATTTTTATAAAGAACAAGATCAACCATAGCAAATGAGTGTTCAAGTAATTTATTATTATAGCACTTTTCAAGGTATTTATGATAATCTCTTAAATGTTATAATGTATCGATTCATTGTTCATCCAAAATTTAAAATTTCTATAAAATTTGTTCTTTAAAGGTATTATTATCAATAATTCCATGAAAAGAGATTCAAGGATACTTAATTTCTAGTTCCAATGTTATAATAGCATCTACACCATATACCAAATCATAGGGGGAAGTATCCATAGCAGTAAAAACTCCTATTCTATAATCCCATAAAGCATATATGAGTTGCATATGCCAATCATTTCCTTGTTTATTCACTGTTTTTCATAGATCATACTCAATGACTTTGTTAGATGCTCCAACTTGACCATTAAATTAAGGATGATAAGGTGTCTAGAAAATCATTGATGAATACAATATTTCTCCATGAATTTATGAACTTCCTTATTTTTAAAAGAGGTTCCATTATCAAAAATAATAGTAGAAGGAACACCAAATCAAGAAATTATACTCTGACAAATGAAATCACATATAACCTTTACAGTCATAGATCAAAGAGGAACAACTTCAACCCATTTAGTAAAGTAATATGTAGCAACTAAGATGTAAGTATGTTATTGTGAAGAAGGAGGAGATATCATCCCAATGAGATCAAGACCCAAAACACTGAAAGGCCAAGATGCTAATTGAGTATAAAGAGTAGTAGCAGGAGTATGAATAAGATAATTGTGTTGTTGACATTACAGATAATTGTTGACAAAATCAAATGAATCTTATTCCATCATATGCTAATAATATCCCATTCACAATAATTTGTTAACCAATGATTTTCCACTAAAATGTCCACTACAAGATCCAACATGAGCTTCTTGCAAAGCAAACAATATTTATGCATATCCTAGATATCTTAGTAGATGGCCATCATAAGATCTTTTATATAAAGTATCAGCCAAGATAATATATCAAATGACTAATATTTGAATACAAGCATAAGAATTTTGAAAAGAAGATTCACAAAAAGTTCCATCTTTCAAATACTAGAAGATATTAGAAAACCATTCATCAGAACTCAGGGTACAACATTGATTTACCACAAAACTACATATGAAAATAGCAAGTTCCAAGAGAGTGTGAATAGTAAATTGAAAATATTTGTTATCATTAAGACATAAGAGAGATTTTTCATTGACCAAAGCATCTACATGTATATCATCTTTGTGAGGAATTAACTAGATATTGTCAAATGAGAATATGTTTGTAAATCCAGAGCTAGTTCCTAATATTTTCTCATGTTGTCATTCTTAGCTTGATATAAACACTTATTTTTTGCACAATTGATTGAGAATCACCAAAGATATTTAATATCAAAATTTGAAGGGATAGAGTTGCTTGTAATCTATTGTTAAGGGTTTAATATTCTGCAATGTTGTTTGTGAATGAGAATGTTAACTTATACAAAAGAGGAACTATTTTTTTAGGAGGAACAAGTATCACACCTTCCCTATCACCATTTTTACATCTAGAACTATCATAATAAATTTCCCAATCTTCATCCTTATCCATAGATAATATTTTTGCATCAAGAAACTCAATTAAAGTGATAACTATATGTGAAGAAGGAGTCTCAGCTAAATGATTAGTTAAGGCTTTCCCTTTAATATATTTGTGTGATATAAACTTCAAATCAAAATCTATCAAAAGAATTACCCATTTTTTTGGTCACTCAAATAAGTCTATCTTAGCAAATAGATTCTTAAATGATAAAATTTAGCATTACATTGACTTCTGCATTAAGAAGATAATGTCAAAGTTTTTGACATGCAAAAACTAAAGCTAAACATTGTTTCTCAATTTTTTTATATTGTGTCTCATAATTGATCAAGCTACGATCAATATAATAAATTGGATGTTCTTTACCATGATCATCATGTTGAATAAGAACTGCACTCAATACATTTGAAGAAGATGATGTGTACAAATAGAAAGGTTTATCAGGTTGCACAGGATTTAAGATAGGGGGATTAGTAAGATTATCCTTAAATTGTTGAAACACTTATTGACATTCATCATTCCAAGAGAAATGGAGTCTTTCTTAAGAAAGAATGTGAATGGAATAGTTCTATTGGCCATATTTGAAATAAATCTTCAAATAAATTGTATCTTTCCTCATAAACTACGGAGTTGTGATATGTTCCTCAACATAGGCATATTAACAATAGCCTCTATGTTTTCATTATTGACTTCAACATTGTGATTAGAGATTATGAATCCCAGTAATTTTCCAGTATCAACCCCAAAGGAACACTTGCAAGGATTCAATTGCATATTATAACTTCTTATTCGTTCAAATATTTTTCACAAAATAACCACATGTTCATTTCGTTGAAACAATTTAGAAAGAATGTCATCAACATAATCTTCAAGAATCATTTATATGTAGTCATGAAATGACATATTCATAGCACATTGATAGGTTGCACCCACATTCTTTAATCCAAAAGGCATCATAACCCAACAAAAGATTCTCCAAGGTGTTGTAAATGCAGTTTTATATTGATCTTCGGGAGGGATAAAAAATTGATTATAACCATAAAATCCATCCATAAAATCATGTCAATGTTAGGCAAAGGAAAATCATATTTCAAAGAATATTTATTCAAATCTTGAAAGTATATGCACATACAACTCTTATTTTCTCCCTTAGAGACAACAACAATGTTGGATATCCAAGGAGAGTAGTCAATAGAGTGAATGAAACCAACATCCAATAAATTTTCTGTCTCTATGTTAACTAGAAGAACTATACTTTGATTCATCTTTCGAATCTTTTGTACATAATAGGCTTAGTATTAGGTTCAATAATAATGTTGTGCTACAATCTTAGGATCAATTCCATGTATATTAGTATGAGATCATGCAAAAATATCTTTATATTATTTTATTAAGTCACTCAATTCTTTATGTTCATCAAGAGTCGAGCATTGTCCAATTTTAATCACTTCTTTAGAATCCACATAGTCCATTTGAATATCAATAGTGTATGTTATCACAAATTACTTTCTATAGGATCCTCAAGAGGAAATTTCTCATCATATGTGTTCTCATAAGTCATGTCTTCTCCAAAAAAACCAAGAGTATTTAAACAATATGGCCTTTCCTTCTTATGATGAAAAGAAGGAAGATTCTCATAGACTCCTAGAAAATCCATCATAAAGCTTCATTGTTAGGAAAGAGATCCATTTTTATCTTTTTCTCAAAATCCAAAAGATCAAGGTTAATTAGATTAAGAGATCCACTAAAAATGTGATTAATGTGCAAAGGGAACAGTAAAGGTATTAGAGATACAATAGTTGAGGGCTTGATTAGAAAATTTGTTATATTGTCATTAATGTCAAACCTATTGGTAAGACAAAGTGTCAAACCTACTAGAGAGACATTTACTAATAGTGCAGAGTGTCCTATATATTGATTGATGGAGAGGATTTCAAAAGAAGAGATTGTGAGATGACTTAGTGAAAGCTTGAGCAAAGATGTGTAAGTGAGATGTACTTACAATGGGAACTTAATTAGTACTTGACAAGATAACGTGTTGTTCAATTAATACATGTAGTCAAGGAGATAGCAAGATGAAGGTCAAAGTTGAAATAATTCATAATGATAAGCTTGACCAAGTATCAGTGTTACATGGTCAATGAAGGAGTTGAAGTAGAAGATTAAGGAACTTAAGAATTGTAAAGCATAATATTATTGGTCGAGTATTAGTTATTGTCAAGTAATATTATTGGTTGAGTATTAGTTATTGTCAAGTAATAGTATCGACTGAGTTAAATAGTGGAGACCGAGTGAGACAATTCAGTGATGACGAAGTGATCTAGTGAAGACCAAGAAGAACATATTAATGATCAAGTGTCACCAAAAGAATAGTTTATGAAAGAATCATGATTTGTGGCTGACATAGTTGAACACTTGGAATAAACAAAATGTGTTGACAATAAAGATTGATGAGTTGTATCATTTAATGCAAGGAAAGGATTGGTTAAGAGATAAAAGGCTAAACTTTTAGAGGTTTCTAGAAGTACTAAGAAGGAGAAGAAGAATAGAAAGGTGGATAGATTCATTAAATATTTTGGATCTGACAATAAACCCTAAGATCTAGGATTGTGATTAAGCGGCAAAAGATTAAAGCTACATATTTAAGGAGGTGTCTAAAAATTTGTGATGATGAGAATGATGGAGTCCAGTCAATGAACTAGGTTTGAGTCGAACAAATATCTGAATTTGTAAAGTGGGTTATATGTTATCATATCAAAACTTTGTTTTTACTTTATAACCATTATGGAAGTTGTAAAAATCCTTTTGATAAGATTGGTCTAACAATTATTATTAAATCCTTTAATCACAGTGACATTCTAATGGAATGTTATAAAGTCCTCTAATAAGTCCACTCCTAACATGGTGATTAAATCCTTTAATAGTGTCACATCTAATAGTTTGTTTTGTAACCTTTAACAAGGTTGGTTCCTGACATAGCTCACTTCAAAAGAGTGAAAAAGTGGTAGCATGTTAGTGGTGGTTTTTCCCAAATTGGGTTTCCATTTTAAATCCTAGTAGTCCAACATTACGTGGATGTTTTTTTATGTGTTTATGCTACTTACTAATTTTTAAGATTTAGTTTATTGTTGATTGTGATAAGTTTTTTCAAGTTGGCACATATAGAGAATAGAGGTAAAATGGAATGAATAAGTTGGATTGTAGTGAATAGTTTTGATTAGTGAATTTTTTGGTAAATCTTGTTGAAGTTTTAAGTGTTTGATTTGTACATCTATACCTAGGGATAACTAATTCACCCTCAACTCCCCCCCCCCCCCACCATCACCCTCACTCTCAGTTATTCGAAAATATTATAATAAAAGTTTGTTAGTAAGGGTTGAATCCCAATCCATATGTATGTTCGGGAAAGCCACTATCCATAGGGACTTGTATTCCTTCTTCAATATTCAATAGCCTTTTCCATTAAATCCATATTTCTTTAACAAAGTATATCCAATACCATAGTAAGTAGTCATGTTTTTAGTAGTTAATGGTGCTTCATAAGTCTGTATATGAAACATTCAAGCTTAATATTTTCCATAATTTTTTTAGTAGAAACATGCACAAATGTGTTTTTCAATTCACTCGTAAGTAAAGAAGATGTCCTCTTTTTAGGATCATCTTGTTTTTCCATAAAGGATAAATATAAAACCTTATATTCTCCAATCAACATAGGATTAAAGTCAAAAGTTCCCCAATCATCATCAATTAGACAAGAAGAAGTGTCTTCAATTTTGGATGGTTCTTCCTTAGTTTCTTTTTTTGCAAAGTCTTGTGTAGAATAATTTTGAGAATATTCAACATTTAGGAAAGGATTAGTTCATCATCTGCATGAAGGATATACATGAGATTATTGTGAACAAAATGCACCTTTTGGTAAAGTATAGAAGGAACAACATGAATAACATGTATCCAAGGTCTTCTTTAGAGAAAGTTATAACTCAAAGCACTGGGCATGCCATGCATAAAGATCTCTACGATAAAATGACTAACCTTGATAGTAAATGTTATAATGCCCAAAACATATTTAGCAATGTTATCAAATCTATGAATAGGCACATAATTAGGTTGAATAGTTGAAATATTAGCTTGTATAGATTTTATCATGTCTATGTTGCAAACATTCAAGTCTAAACCATTACCAATTAATGAGAGATGTATAGTATTTTTATTAATAGACACAGTGACTAGAGCATTATATCTATTCTGAATCTCAACAAGAGGGAGATCAATTTTAGTGAAGACATTAAAAGGAACAGATGACACAATATACATAAAAACCAAAAATGAGTTAGTAGTATCTAGATTAGGTGATGGAATTAGAAGAGTAGATAAATCCTTTTGTAAAGCCTCATGGGAAGTAGGTGAAGTTTGTGAAATTTTCTAGAGAGAAATATTAGCAGGAGTAGCATGCAATTACTCCACCAAATCATACTCTTTAAAAGAATTATTTTGTAATTGAGGTGCTTGAAGAAGCATAGGTTGAGAATATGGTAAAGAAGAATAATAGATTGAGGATTATTCTAAGTATGATAGGGATAGGGATTAATGATCCAAATTCATCCTTTTTCATCTTATTCCTTCTAATTTTGATTGGTTGATCTCATTACATAGGGATTAATGATCCATAATTACAGGCATAATTACCTCTTTGACTCTCTCCTCGATCATAAAAATGTGTATCCTTACTCAAAAAAAAGTTTTACATCAATGTATATGTCATTTCAAACATTTATACAAAGTTGTATTACTCAACACATATACCTTTTTTATGCCCATGCATATTAGTTCTCCATGATGTCACTTGCGTTCAACTATACTTGGCTTCCATAACACTCAACACATATGTTGACTTGGAAACCACTATATACTACACGACTCTTGATGTGCTCAAGAATAACTATCTCTCAACAAAAATTGATTATGTGCATCACTCGACCCAGATGGATAGCTCAGTCATAGTGTTGACCGACTAACTTTACCTTATAAATGACTAATTGTTTTTCATTAACTAGAAATACTAGATTTGCTTTAGAGTCAACAATCGCCCCATGTAGCATTAGTGGGAGAGACACTTTATCATAATTAAAATTTGACATATCAAGACTTCAAAAAAATGTACTCCTCCTTAGGATGTACATCATACCTGTAACTCGGTTTACATATGCTACTATATTGTTCATCTCCAAAATCTTTTTCTCAAGCATAAAAAACATAATTCTTCTCATTACTCCATTACAAAATTGCATACTATACAAGCAAAAT
The DNA here is from genome assembly GCA_028749045.1 of Cupressus sempervirens. Taxonomy (NCBI): domain Eukaryota; kingdom Viridiplantae; phylum Streptophyta; class Pinopsida; order Cupressales; family Cupressaceae; genus Cupressus; species Cupressus sempervirens. The sequence goes on along the minus strand of CM053786.1, from coordinate 346,123,468 downwards.
TTGCATACACTACTTTTTTTCTCCCTTGACTTTGACATACTCATACCTACTCGATCATACAATACAATTTCTCCCTTGTTTTTGTCACTTATGCCTACAAATAATATTTTATTAGGGAACAGGGAGTATACCAAACTCTTTAAAAAATGGATGGTGAAATCTTATAATAATTTCCATTGTGTTATCTCAATTGGTCTTCAAAGTTTAAAGAACTTTTTTTTCCTTCTATCTCTATCTTGGTTGCAAGATTGACCATGTTATCAGCAATAGATAAGTGATAATTTTGTATAAGATCCTTTGTAGTATGGAGATGCCTTTGCATGAATTCCATATAAGGTAGTGACTAGGCTTTAATAGCAGTTACCTCATCTCTAATATGAAAATCTTCATGTAGTAGTTCTGATTATTTCCCCTGCACAAATTTTATTTGTGTATAATAAACTGAGCTAGACTATGGATCTATGCTCAATGCTCTTCTATATTTCTAAAGATCAACATCAATTTTATCCATTCTCTCCCTTAGATTCTTGTAGTATAAGGGAATATCATTGCATAAATTGGAAAATAATGTATTAGCATTAGTAACTAGTTTTTCCAAATGAGTAAAAAGAGTGGATAAATCAACTTGTTGTAATGCTATCTTCTTGGATACCTTTTCTAACACTCCATTTTCAAATTTTCTTCCTAATCACTGCATGGATTTTTCTTGTGTGTCAATGTTATTGCCATTCAATTTATCCACTATATTTACCAATTGTTCAATCATAGGATCTTTTTCATCTAAATCATCAACAATAACTATATCAAGAAATATATCCTTTGATGTCATACAATAAGTGTTATTTTTATGTTCTCTTCTCATCTTGCATTGTGTGGCCTTCCTTTCCAATAACTCACTTAGGATTACCATATACTCTTAATTGAGATTTGTGGGCTACCAATCAGGAATTATGATCTCATCTAAAGTAACAGGTTTAGCATTGACTTATTGAGGGTACTTCTTTACCCTCTTTTTCATTCTCTTCCTTTTGGAGATCGGCGTACTAGAGCTTGGCACACTATCTAATTGTAAACCTTGGGTTTGTATAGCCTAACTCGATCTTTGTGGATCAACCCTTGCCTACTTGATTCTTTGAGGTGCATCTTTTGTCTTCTTCTCCTATGTGCTCACATCTATACCCATCTAATGTAAAAACTCATCTTGCTTTTATCCTCTCCTTCATTCCCTTTATTTGAGGTTCTAAGGCAATTCATCTTCGACCTATAAGAAACTCGTATACTTTTTCATTTTGGCTCTCATTTCTATCTCACCTTCTTCAGTAAGACCAACATTTCCCTCTGTGGCATCTTGTTTTTGTTCAAGCTCAAGTGCATTACTTTATTTATTAACTGACACCTTGTTGCTTTGCATCACCATCTTTGACATATAAACTTATTGAGATAGCTAGTATTGTATATGTTACTTGAGTGAACTCATGTATATTGATCTTAGTATACTCTCTTACTTGTATAATCTTAGGATTAGGATCCACTAACTTCCCATGAACTAGCATTTGTGACTCAGTATGCACTAGACCTACACTTTGCTTCTCTTGCTCAGCCATAACATTTTCATTTCTAATAGGAAAGGTTTTAGGTTCATCATTTCATCATCAATAACCATAGTTTATGTATGCCTTTGACTTTCTTTAACCATGTTGTGAATAGTATCTACAAGTTGTTAAACTGTTGGAAATATAGATGGAGTAACTGAAGAGGGGGTGAATCAGTTACCACAAAATATTTCATAGATCCCTTAGATGTCTGATAAAACTAATTACTGTTGTCACTCAGTAAACATACAAAAATGTTGTAACTTAATAAATGTAGAGTATGTCTTACTTTAGCAGATCTAACATCAACAATAATAACTTACAAACATGAGAGAAAATAAATGAACACAAGAGACACCTAATTTAACATGGAAACCCAATATGGGAAAAATCACCAATGTAACTAGTTACTATTTTTCACTCTTTTGAAGTGAGCCCTATTAGGAGCCAACCAAGTTAAAGGTTACAAAACACACTATTAGGTGTGACCTTGTTAGAGGATTTAATCACCCTGTTGGGAGTAGCTTTGTGAGAGGTCTTAAAATAATTCAATGGAATTGTCACCCTATTAGAGGATTCACAACTGGCTATTAAACCAACTCTGTTAAGAGATTTTAGATCAGTAGTACAATGGTTAGAGAGTAACAATGAAATGACCTGATTGAGATGTAATTGAATTATTGAATCCAGATCTCTATTCTACTCACAAGAACTTGATCCTTCCTAATCAAATATTACTTTGCTACTCCACAAGGATATTTTCTCATCCTTCAAGTTTTCTCACACACTTTCCTTCTTAATTCAATCAATACACTTGCATGCCTTTGAAAATCACAACTTGACCTTGTATTTATATCATCCAAATTGTCAAGTCCACTCAATAAAAATTATAATGACCAATAATCATTACCATAATTGGCTAGAACAAATACTTGCAATAGTTAAGCTTCATATACCAAAACAACAAAATCCTTCATTAGCTGACTATGCTCAGTAAGCACTGGTCCTGAAATGATTTCCTGTGTTAACCAACAGAAGCTTAGTTAACACTACGAACTTGCACAAATCCTTTGATAATCGAGTGAACTTGATTAATACTAACTCTGACCAACTTTCCTTCGTTAACCATGGGAACTTGATTAACACTACTATCTGCCATAATTTCCTTTGACACCAGAGTTAGCTTGGTAGACACTACCTGATAGCTGATATGACATTTGTGTGAAATCAAAGACAACACACAATTAGACAGTTGTATCCAACAATCTCCCTCTTTGGCATTGATGGCAACACAACATGTCATAGCACAATGAAATTTGAGAAGAAGACTTTTCTCTGACGGAAAGTTTCTCCTCTTAGATTTTGCATTAAAAACTTCTTCTTTATGCAATAATCTCCCTCTTTTAAGGAATTAAAGTATACTCTCCCTCTTGAAAACTTCTCGTAAAACAAATTTCAGAAAGATATGACAGTAAACTCTCCCTCTTTGACAACACATGCCAAAGACAACACATACCAAATTAGTATCAATATACCTTGAATATTGATTCATATGCAATGTTCTCTTGACTATGCAGCATCAACTGATTGATCTTCTACTAGGTTCCTGTTGATGCATCACTAAAACTTCACTTAGTGAGCTTTGGATAGGGCAGTGAACCCTAACTTACCTCTTAGATACAAGAATGCATCCTTAGGTAATGGCTTGGTAAATATGTCTGTAATCTGTTCTTTTGTATGGACATATTCCAATCTAATTTCTTTGTCCTACACCAATTCTCTAACAAAATGATATTTTATAGTAATGTGCTTAGTTTTGGAATGCATCACTGGGTTCTTTGATATGTTGATTGCACTGGCATTATCACAAAACATAACAACTGGTTCTTTGATCTCAACCTTCATACCTTGCAACAATTGTTTAAACCAAACAATGTTAGAACAATTCATTGTTACTACAACATATTTTGCTTCTATCGTGGATTGGGATGTGCAGTTTTATTTCTTGCTTGTCCAAGATACCAACCTTTTACTAAGAAAGAATGCTCCACCACTTGTGCTTTTTCTATCATCAATATTTCTTGCCCAATCAGCATTAGTGAATACCTTTAGGTCCATATTTCCTCCAAATTTATACCATAAACCATAGTCTTTAGTTCCTTTCAAATATCTCAAGATTCTTTTGATTGAACTCATATGATTTTCTCTAGGTTTTGCCAAGAATCTTGCCACTATACCAACTACAAGAGCAATATCAGGTCTTGTATGAACTACATATTGTAATTTCCTAATCATTGATTTGTACAAGGTCTAATCTACCTCTTTAGAGTCATCATCTTTGGTAAGCTTTAATCCACTACACATGGGAGTTCCAACTAGTTTTGAATCTTCCATACCAAGCTTCTTGAGTATCTCCTTGATGTAGTTAGATTGAGTAATGCAGATACCATTCTTGCTCTGTTTTATCTACAATCCAACAAACAATTTAATCTCACTAAACATAGACACTTCAAACTCTTTGTTCATTTGCTCTAAAAATTATTTGCATAGATCATCATTCCCTATAAATAAAGTATCATCCACAAATATCTCTGCCAATACAATCTTGTTATCTAGTCCTTCCTTGATGTACAAACTACTATTATCATTAGTTCTCTAAAAACCAATCTGTATAAGATAGTTATGTAATCTTTCATACCATGCTCTAAGATCTTTTTGTAGACCATATAAAGCTTTGTGTAATTTGCAAACCATGTCCCTTTTGTCTGAATCAACAAAACCTTCTGGTTGTTCAATGTAGACTTCTTCATCAAGAATACCATTGAGAAATGCACATTTAACGTCCATCTGATATACCTTAAATCCTTTATGTGCTGCATATGCAAGTAACATCCTGACACCTTCCAATCTTGCAATAGGAGCAAAAATTTCACCATAATCAATGCCTTCTTTTTGAGAGTAGCCTTTACATACTAATCTGGATTTTTTTCTTGATACCTTACCATCTTCATTCAACTTATTCTTGAATACCCATTTTGTTCTAATCACATTTTTATCTTTGGGCCTAGGTACAGGAGTTCAAGTTTTGTTCTTATCTATCTATTCTATTTCTTCGTTCATAGCCTCAATTCAAATTTCATTTTCCAATGCATCTTTAACACTTCTAGGTTCAAATTCAGCAAGTAAACATGTACCTTTTAGCTTACTTCTTGTCATAGTACCTTCTGATTTATCTCCAATAATCTGATCAGGTGTATGATGCCTTCTGGCATACTTGACTAATACAGATTCCTTGCCTTTTGAATGAATTGCATTGTCTTCTTCTTGAGACTTGGGTTGTTCTGACCGTGGCTTGGGTCCTTTAGATTCGGTAGGCATTAACTTGATAGCTTCAGATTGTAACTTGGGTCCCTATGACTCAGTTTGAACTACTTGTGACTCGGCAACTGCACTGGGTTCAAAAGATGAAGTCTCCTTATTATCATAATATGCCTGGCAAAGTGTCAGATTCGTAGTAGAGAAATCTTCTGTAGTCTTTTTGTTCTTTCTTGCTTTTTTCTTTAGCCTTTTCTACAAACTCATCAATTCTCACATGTGCACTTTCTATAATTTTGTGAGTAGACAAATTCAAACATTTATATGCCTTACTTTTGCTGGAGTATCCTAGAAATATACCGTCATCACCTTTTACATCAAACTTACCTTTTCTAGAATCTTTCAAGATATAACATTTACTTCCAAATACTTTTAGGTAACTTACATTGGGTTTGTAACCATACCACAGTTTATAAGGAGTCTTATTTGAATCCTTCTTTAATTGAATTTGATTCAAAGTATGGACTGTAGTGCTTATAGCTTCCTTCCAGTATTTGATAGCAACATTCTTTTCAATCATCAAAGTCCTTGAACAATCCATGATGGATCTGTTTCTCCTTTTAGCTATTCCATTCTGCTTGGGAGTACCAGGGGCTGATACCTATATTTTGATTCCTCTTTCAATGCAATAGTTATTGAATTCATTGGAGATGAATTCACCACCTCTATTTGATCTTAAGCATTTCAATCTTTTCCCTATTTCCTTCTCTACTCTTGCCAAATACCATTTGAATTTCTCAAATGCTTCTGACTTCTCTCTTAGATACATAACAGTCATCATTCAAGAGTAATCATCAACAAAAAGAATAAAGAATTTTTCTCCACTATAGCTTTCCACTCTAGTAGGTCCACACAAATCAGTATGCACAATTTTCAAGATATCTTTAGATTGATAATTTTTGCTTTTAAAACTAGTCTTTCCCATTTTGTCAATTTGATAGTTCTTGCATAAACCAACATCTAGTTTCTTTAAACTAGGAATACCTCCTACTTTCCTGAATTTGCTTATTTTCACCATGTTATCAAAATTTACATGACATAAACTTTTGAGCCATAACCAACTTTCTTCTACTTGAGCAATAAGACATGAGAAATTACCAAGATCTAGATAAAATAGGTTACCTTTTGTTTATTTGCTTGATCCAACCAGTTTTCCTTTGTCATACAGTAGTCTTGCCTTTCCATGCATGAATTCTACCTTGAATCCAATGTCGATAAGTTGTGCCACACTTAGCAGATTATGCTTTAGTCCTTCAATCCAATAAGGATCATCACATATAAGTTCATTGGTTAATGAGATACAACCCTTTCCATTAATGAAACAAGGTTCGTTGTTTCCAAATCTTACACTTCCTCCATCATAATGTTCAAAATGTTCAAACTTTGTTCTATCTCCAGTCATATGATGTGAACATCCACTATCTATGATCCATGTATCATTTTTGCTAACATGAGAGATAAGTGCCATCTTATCTCCTTCATCATCAGATTCATCTTTCACAGCAATGTATACTATTTCATCTTCACTATTATCAGAATCCTTAGCCATAAAACAAGTTTTCTTACCTTTGTCCTTATATGATTTGTGACCTTTGAAATCCTTTTTGCCTTTGTACTTGTGACTCTTCTTTTCATCCTTGTTATCTTTGTTTGGGCAGCTAGCAGCAATGTGACCAACTTCTTCACATGAAAAGTAGATTAAGGGAATTTTACCTCTGTAATTTCCTTTTTTTTAGAATTTTTTTTTGCAAGCAAAGCTTCAACAACTTCAAGATCACTATCTGAGATTTCCTCGGTTTCCTCTTCATTGTCTAACTAATTTTCCTTTATCTTCTTCCCTTTTTCTTTGAGCAAAAGTTTGATCTCAAAAGTAGACTCAACATTTTTGGAAGCTGGAACATAATTGTCAAAGTTGTCTAGCTCAAAAGCTATCAATCTTACTACTAGGGCATCCAAACCTATCTTGTTACTTGAATCACATCTCACTTCTTGAATAGCAGATACTCTGATTGCATAGATGGAAAGCAAGGTTCTGAGAATTTTACTTACAATACTTTCTTCTTTAATTTCTCCTCTAGTTTCTCTAATTGCATTGACACTAGCTTTAACTCTTTCCACATATTTGGCAACATTTTCATCTTCTCTCATTCTCATCTGATCAAATTGTCCTCTAAGACTTTCTACTTTTGTTCTCCTTACATTATCATCACCTCCATAGATGTCCTTGAGTTTGTTCCACATTATAAAAGAAGTTTTGCAATCTTTGACCTCATCAAATTCTTCATAGCTAAGAGCAGATGCAATGTCAATCATCATAATGTTATGATTCTTTTTCTCAGCAAGATCTTCAACAGATAATGTACCAATGGGAGTTTTGTATTCTGCATCAAGGTATTTGCATACTGAATCACTGATGGTAGCTAGATGAAGCCTCATGAGTCCCTACCATGCAAAAATTATAGACATCTTGATCTTTAGCTTAGGTATTTGTTATCTTTGTTAAGTCTTGGGATCTCTCTCTTATAAGACATCTTGATCTTTAGCTTAGGTCCTTGAAACCTTCCTGCAAGCACCAAAAGCTCTGATGCCAATTGTTGGAAATATAGACGGAGTAACTGGTGGGGGGGGAATCAGTTACCATAAAATATTTTATAGATCCCTTAGATGTCTAATAAAACTAATTACTACTATCAGTCAGTAAACATACAAAAATGTTGTAACTTAGTAAATGTAGAGTATGTCTTACTTTAGCAGATCTAACATCAACAGTAATAACTTGCAAACATGAGAGAAAATAAATAAACATAAGAGACATCCGATTTAACGTGGAAAACCAATATGGGAAAAACCACCAATGTAACTAGTTACTATTTTTCACTCTTTTGAAGTGAGCCCTGTTAGGAGCCAACATGGTTAAAGGTTACAAAACACACTGTTAGGTGTGACCTTGTTAGTGGAGTTAATCACCCTGTTAGGAGTGGCCTTGTGAGAGGTCTTAAAACAATTCAATGGAACTGTCACCCTACTAGAGGATTTAAAACTAGCTATTAAACCAACTCTGTTAAGAGATTTTAGATCACTACTACAATGGTTAGAGAGTAACAATAAAATGACCTAATTGAGATGCAACTGAATTGTTGAATCCAGATCTCTATTCTACTACAAGAACTTGATCCTTCCTAATCAAATATTACTTTACTACTCCACAAGGATATCTGCTCATCCTTCAAGTTCACTCACACACTTTCCTTCTTAATTCAATCAATACACTTGCATACCTTTGAAAATCACAACTTGACCTTGTATTTATATCATCCAGATTGTTAAGTTAGCTCAATACAAATTATAATGACCAATAATCATTACCATAGCATGCTAGAACCAATACTTGAAATAATTAAGCTTCATATGCCGAAACAACAAAATCCTTCATTAGCCAACCCTACTCAATAAGCATTAGTCCTGAAACAATTTCCTGTGTTAACCAACAGAAGCTCGGTTAACACTGCGAACTTGCACAAATCCTTTGGTAACCGAGTGAACTTAGTTAATACTAACTCTAAACAAATTTCCTTCATTAACCATGGGAACTTGATTAACACTGCCTTTTGCCATAATTTCCTTTGATGCCCAAGTGAGCTCGGTAGACACTACCTAACAGCTGATAAGACATTTGTGTGACATCAAAGACAACACACAATTAGACAATTGTATCCAACATTCAACATCATCATATAAATCTTCCTTGTTGTCTAACTCTACATGTTGTGGCTCCTCTTTCTCTTCTTCACCCTTTTTTCATCATTTGGTATCAAACCAAATGTTTTATTCCACAATACTTTACTATCCTCAACAATAGTTTCAAATTTATTCTTCAAGACCAAAAATGCTCTCCTTTTAGGAATAAATGTGTTATTGTAATCCTTTACTACCTTAGAAATCTTAGTTTTATTGAAGTCAAACATTATTTAGGCAAGTGTGCCCTCTCTTATTTGTTTCTTGGTCATTAGTGCAAATTCCCATTGCTAATCAATTCTCTCATACAACTCATCTAGAATCATGTTTCCTAACTCCAATGGTGTATATTTAAACTTAACCATCATATCTATAGCTACCTTTTCTACTTTTTCCTTATCTACTTTACTTATTTTATCATGTTTTACAAATTAAAATCTAGATAAACATGTACTTCCCCTTATGTTTTCACATACCTCTTCAATAGATTGGGGCTTCTTATAAGATGCCACCTTGAATTGACTTAAATCATCAGATTCAACCTTTTCCCCATATTCTTCATTATCCTCAGCTGTGATGAGCATTCTTCAAAGTTTCCTAACTTGTTTGTTTGAATTTGCCTCATCTAAGGTGGCCTTCTCTTTGTCAATCTCTTTCCCTAAATTGGTTTTATCTTTTTCATTATTGTTTTCTTCTAAGTCTCAACATTTGCAGTTATCTCTTCCCTTTTTCTTTGCCTAGTCACAATTTGTATGACAAGTGAAGGCATGTGTTCCTTCTTCTTTCTCTTGCTTCCTTGAGGCTCAACAATAGTAATTTCTTTTTCCTTTTTCTCAGCTTCCTCTTCTTCATCTCCATGTTCCGTTCATCTTCACTGGATAAGTCTTCACCTTTACCTTCATAAATTTGTAAAGGTGTCCCTTGCTCGACTCCTTCTACCAATTTTTTTTCCAAGTTCTCACTTTTAGTCTTCCTTTTCCTATTCATCTTAGGAGCATTGATTTGAACAATTATCTTCGCCTTTGTTGACTCATACCCACTAAATGGATCAACATCTTTATCAAATTCCTTAGCCAATAATGCAGGGATTGTTGTTGTGACTTCGTCAATTCTAACCTCATATGTAGAGGTCTCAACCATGCAACCTTAGATATTATTTCTTATGCATATGTATAGTCAATATCAACTAAAAAATATATATCATCATAATACTGATCAACAAGGGATTGGGAAATCCTTGATCTATTCTTCATCTTTCTCTTGAACTCTTCAAAGTATCCATACATGATAGTCTCAAAATTTTCACGCAACTGATAAAATCATTTGTCTTTTGGGTTATAGGTCTCTTCCTATCCCAAAAAAACATTACCAATAGTAGGAAATAAATTCTATACATAGAAGAAAATACAAATAAACAAAGATCCAAACTTACACAAATTGTTCTTTGATTTTCTTATGCTTCCCAAGTTCTTTACTAGTTACTTGAGCTAGACATCTGCAAGGTCATAACTACGAACCTTCTTAGCAATATTCTATGCCAAATCTACGACAATACATGGCACACTCTTAGGTCGACTTGACTGATTAAATTTGTGAGAAATGACTCTAACAGTGAATTTAATCTCCACATCCTCAATGGTAGATATTATAATTCTTTTTTGTTTCATTTTTCCAATGTGTTAGACTCAATTACATCTTTTCCCTGGCATTGAATGGTCCTTACCCTATCCATAACATAGTAAGTCATGACATGATGAACGATATGCTTTGTAATCCTTATTGGTCCATCTTCTAACCAGAGTTTCATGTTGTGAATTCTTCTTAAAATAACCTTTATCCATTCTACCTTGAAGTTCCTTAGGAAATTGAGGGCATCGATCAACCCTTTCTCGGTAGCCTTCTTGTGTTTTTCCTTTAGTTGTTCATTCTCACACAACTTCTCATATGTATCTCTCAACTCAAAGCATCTAGATTCTCCTATCTTGCACATATAGCATGATCTCACATCGTGAATCATGATTACCCTTAGTGGAATAGATGACAGGGCAACTAATGAATCACCCTTCATTGTAATCTCAAGATAAGATTTGCATTTTATTGGGGGACATGCTTTATTCTTGACTAATTGAGAATTACTAACCTTTAATTTCATCTCCTTCATAGTTTTTATAGAACTTGATGCCATTCTATCAATTTAGGGTTTGAATACACACTCCTGTATAACTTAGACTTAATATAACTACACATACTTTACTCCCAATGCTGACAACAGACACTAAGATCCAACTCAAACTTGCTCAAATGCTTAGAAAAAGCTTTAGCTTAATTCACTCCATGAAAACTCAAATTCAAGGTGCAATGACTTACAAAATTCACTATATAGCTCAAAAAACCAAACTTCAGGCCTAATTAATGTTTTGTACATAGTGGGTGAATAACAATTGTCTTAGCTAATACAGGGAAACTTGGTTATAGAACTTTCAAACTTCATCGACTTGGTTAATAACTAGACTTGGTAATAACTAAAATTACCCTTTTCACACTCTTTTAAGACTTCAATATTAACAATTAGACATCACTAATCTTCAACTTGGCATCAAAATACATTGCTCAATTTAAACTTCAAATCTATCTTTTGCATCCATTAACATGTTGATTTGGACTTTCATGCATATAATCTTAAGAACTGGTGTATAATTTAGAAATTTAAAATACAATTACATACATACCTTTGCTTAGTTTGTGGTGGGGGAATCACCTAATCCATTGGATTGGGTGATTAGAATTTCATCATTTGAACTATTACTTTCATTAGTTTTATTTCTCTAGGTTTGGCTCACTTGGCTTCTCACTTATTTGGAATTAACCTTTGTCTTTTCATTGATTTCTTCATTATTGGATTTTGATGCTCAGTTTGTACAATCTCTACTTAGGTGATTGACCTTATAATAGTTAAAACATACTAGACCAAAGTTTCTCCAGTTTCTTGATCTCCCTCTAAGATGTATGCTTGCACAATTTTCTATAATGTGTCCATAATTAACAATTGACCTAAGTATTTTAATCCCAATTTGTAGTGTTACATTTTCTAGGATTACTTCCTTGATTTTTAGGTGTCCAATTAGGTTTTGCATTAGATCAATAATATTGTGCCTTATGACCATACTTTTGATAATTATAGAAGTATCCCTCAAATCTAGATGCAATTGGTGCCTTTGATCTACACTCATTTTCTTGATGCCCATGCTTGTTAAAAATAAAATGATTGTCATTGAATTTGGGCTTGGGATTTGACTTACAAATTTTTCTCCTACAAAAATTTATCGTATGACTAAGTTTTCCATAGTTGTAACATGTAGGCTTCTAGTTCTTTGGTTTTGCATTCCTTTGTTCTCTATGCTTGATTATTCTTCTTGTTTGGTAGATGATATGAACTTAGTACTTCCTAATCCAATACTATCATAAGGTCTTCTTTGTGCTTGTATATGTTCACCAAGGATTTATATAGCCTCCTTAGGTTTGGTCATTCTTTCAATGACTTCCTCTTCAACTCTCAATTTAGATTTCAGTTGATTGTTCTCAAATCTCATATTTGCAATCTCTTGCACCTTCTTAGTAATTCCATGATTAGCACTTAGCAACTAATTGAACATATCAAATTGATTGTGTGTCAACATTTGTAACTCAATAGTCCTTTAACCAAGATTTGTAGCCATTTTCCTTTTGCCCTCATCATTTACTACCTTGTCTTCTTCAGCCTTTTTCTTTTGTTCAGTAATTTCACACAACCTTACTAATTGTATTTCATGTTTTCTTTTTAGTGTTCTTATTTCTTCATTTATGATATTTTTCTTCTCCAATAAATATTTTATTATTGCATTAGTTTTACTAGATCCACCTTCATCACATAGGTCTTCGATGCTTTCTTCTTTGTATTGTGTTTCATTTTACTAAACTGCCATCTGATTCCTTTTCTTTGAGGATTTCTTAGTTCCTCCTTGGCAGCCTTGACTTTCTCATATGCAAGTTGTAAACCAAGATTTTGATTCACAATCATCTTTCCCAACTTGTAGGCTTCCATCTCCAAGATCTTTGACTCTCAAGTGGTTAGACATATTTCCAAGAGAACATAATTCTGATACTAATTGTTGAAAATCAAATGGAAAAGCCAGATACTGAGGGGGGTGTGAATTAGGATCACTATAAACTTTTACCACTTCAAACATAAACACATAAACTTAATTCACCACACACTTCAACAACCATTTAACCATTCATAACATGTAATATCAGATCTATCATCTTCTTACTTGAATAAAAATAGACAAATATGTAATCAACACATAAAACAATATATGGTCTCAAAAAAACTCTCCAAGGTGAAGGTAAAATTATAGTGGGGATGACATCCATAATATATTCACTTCTATAGCAATAAAGTGTGCCTATTAGGGATACAAAGTTTGATCACTTCTAATGATCTACACTATGAGGGGTCTACCCTATTAAGAGCTCACAAGACCATTAAGTCTACCTTGATTAAAGGATTTAAACTACACAATTAAGTGAGCACTTTGTTAAGATATTTACAAAGACCAGGTATGACCACTTGGTTAAGATATTCACCCTAATACACCTATTTGGATGTAACAAAACCTTGATCCTTTAATTTGTATTAAATGTCAATGACATATCTTCTCTTTCCAATCTACAATCACCTCTATGTGATCGATCTCCAATAACTACATAGTTTCCTTACTACTTCTTAACACTTAAACTCCATTGAATTCTCCTTCAACTTTACATCCAAACTTCTTACTCACAACCACTAAATTTGACCTAAATTTGTGCTTAAATAACCATCATATAAGTTTATAGATCTCAACCAATGATCCAAATTCATCCTTTTTGTTTCTTAGTCCTTCTAATTTTCTGATTGATTGATCTCATTACATAGGGATTAATGATCCATAATTACAAGCATAATTACCTCTTTGACTCTCTCCTCAATCATAAATATGTGTTTCCTTACTAAAAAAAGGTTTACATCAATGTTTGTACCATTCTAAATATCCATACAAAATTGTGTTGATTGACACATATACCTTTCTGATGCTCGACACATACTAGTTCTTTATGTTGTCACTCGACTTTAACTAAACTACTTAGCTTCCATAGCACTTGACATATGTGTTGACTTGACAATCATTGTATACTTGGTGACTCTTAATCATCTCAATAGTAACTACTACTCAACAATAATCGATTATATCCATCACTCAGCCTAGATGGATTAGCTCGATTGCAATGTTGATCGACTAAATCTACCTTATAAATGATTAAGTTTTTTGCACTAACTGATAATGCTAGATTGTATATAGGGTTAATATAACTCTCTTACTTCAAAGGATGTTTCCAAGCCTCCTTGCTTCCACCTTGAAAATGTGCTAAGACAAATTGGGATGTCCACAATTGCTTGTCCACATGAGCAATATTTACTTGATGTTGTAAGTATGCTTGCTCGCTTAATAGTCCACATGCATATGATATTATGTTATTCCAAATGAATCATTTGAGGGTGTTTATATAGGATTCAGATTGATTTCCTCCCACTGGTCGATTGGGCTTAAAGATCTAGTTCAAGGCCAAACCTTAAGAAGTTTCCAAATGTCAGGATCCAAAATGGGACCTAATCAGGGGACATTATTAAGTGCAGAAGCCCCCAAGACTATCTTGGGACTTCAAAAAATGTCTTGGAATCCATAAATCAAATCAATATTTTGAGGAAATTATATTTTGATACAAAAAGTTATAATGTTGATTGAAGAGAATGGAAGGTGGAGGACCTAGATGAATAGATCCTACCTTAAGTTTTGTGTTTGTATAAAACTAACACCATGATGACTTATTAGGTCCTATCTAGATCTCATTTAAGAGGAGCATAGGTGAGATACTTAAATGCAATTTTATCATTAAATTATATTGAATAGGAGCTAAATGGTCATAAATAGAAGTGCTTCTGATTTGGAACAGTACAAAAATATATGAATTATTCCTTATAATGTTCATGCATGAAACTAATCTAGTCTTATAGTTATGTGTGAGTAGAGTGCATTGTCATTTAAGAAATATACTGGTACATATGTAAACCTTTCCTATGTAAATGATGCACATCCTTCCTCTGTGGCATCTTCCTTATTTGTAATATAGTTGCACCATCTGTGTATTATATCATTTTATATAAATCATATTACTATTACCATGAAAATCATATCTATGAAATGATGACACAAAATTTAAGTTATATCTTCCTATTCATTGATCCTTGAGAAATTCTAAGAAATGTTACTTCTTGAAAACATGTTTTCTTTCTCCACATAGCACAAGAATGGACTTTGTTGATTCATTTGATATATTAGATCAAGAAAGAAATTGTCTTCCTGAAAGTTCAAAATCTTTTGTCTTTGAAAAACTTCTATAACTTCCATATGAATGTCAAAGAAAAATGTTAGAAAGATAATTTTATGATGACCATGTTCCAATATTCAAATACAGTGGATGGTGAGGCATTCAGCCGATACCACACACCAATGAAACTCATGTTCTATCCCAATTGGTAACAAATGTAAAATATATATCTAGCACATCAAGTACAACAATACAGGGAAGCCCATATCATATTTCATTGTCAAGATATCATAAGCCATTTCCCTCTTGGAAATCACACAACAAAAGAACTGACCACCATTTTTAGTCTAGCCTACAAGAAATTATTTTGTAACGCATTGTTGTATAGAGATACTATTGAAGATGACACACTTGTATTCATTATTAACCTTGTGTTATCTATCCAAATCATTCACTTGAATTGATTATAAGAAATGGCAGCACAAAGCTTCTTGGACAATGGTATGATGTTGATACAAGAGCCCTAGCACCTAAGATCATAAAGCACCATTACTAGTACCATTATTTGTTTGCCTTTAAGAATAGTGTCACACCACTCAACATTCGTCTTGTAGTAGATATGAGAAGATGAAACCTTCTTTATGGATGAAGTAATGGTTACAATAAGATGACAATCACATATATATACTTCAGATTTATAGGATTATGCTTGTTGTAAATGAAAGACAAAATCTCTCACCTATTAGCTATAATATTTTTCCACCTAGCATAGTACAATATGTATCTAAATGTTTCCATCTTATGTGTTTCTTAATGAAGTAGATTTTATTTAAAACTTGAACCCATGTAGTACAATATATCTCATCATTTCCATCTCATTCATTTCTTAACAAGGTAGCACTTTTTCTAAAGTCGAACTCAACAAAGTGGAGATAGCTTCATTTAGATAACTATTTTCTTTTTTGCTAAGAACTAATAATAGTTTGATCAAGTACAATTAATGTGTGCATAGTCAATTGCACTACATGAACAGATAGTTTTACTCGATCATCAAACTATCAATTTCAATACGATTGTCATTTGTACAATAAGAAATAGTACTCTCTTAATCAATTATATCTAATGTTTCAGTATTAATTATCCTTTACTCACATTGTATTATCGTTGCAAAACAAGAATGCAAGTGAGGATCAAATGCAAAAGTTTATATATAGGTAAACTACAATAATTTGGTGAAGAAAAAATAATTAAGTAGTATTTTTACAAACATAACCTATGTTTTTCAAATTTATTGTGTGATATTTAATTAGAAATCACACATTTAAAAGTTAAAGGTTTATATGAAAGAGAAACAAAATATGCCCATTCCCTTTTCTATTTTTGTTTAAGTTGTTTATTGGTGGAGATTTCATGTTCCAAGTAATGATTGATAACAAAAAAATTGAAGAAATGTTGTCATTGAATAGATCTTAGAAAGGAAAACTTATTAATCTTGAAATTTTATTGCATTACCTTTTTTATAAGCTAAAGAACTCAATAGATTGCAACCTCAAAAAATAGTTTAACACCCTTGTATTTATCTCTAGCTTCATACTACACAAAATCTGACACTAAAAATAGTACAATCATTATTTTTATGATTAATTTATTTTGAAATGATTAAATTGTGTAGCTAAATAAGTGACCCCTTGTGTTAGAAACTACAATTAGAACAATTTTTATGTTGTCATTGATGTCAAAAATTATTGGTGAGATAGTTTTCTATCTAATTTGAATGTCATATCTAGATGATTGATGAAGGGTATTTGAGAGAAGACATAACAAAAGTACCTAGAGGAAAGGTTGAGTTATGAGGAAACTATGTTGGGCACTTGATTAGTTAGACTTTAACAATAAAAGTGATTGTTTAATCATGTTACAAGTAAAGAAGGCAGTTACATTGAAGCCTTAAATAAGTGATCAAAGAATGACTAAATGCGTAGGCTTGATCAAGAAAAAGAGAAAAAGATTAAGGAACTTGAAGTTTATTCCGAGCAATGCTAATGTCGAACGAGCGCTAAAATGTGTCAAGAAGATGTAGTGTCACTCGAGCATCAGTATTAACCAAGAATCAATATATGTGTCAAACAAAAATATTAGTAGCAATCGAGTAACCTAGTGATGACTGAGCATCAGAACATAGTGTTGACCAAGGGAGAACATTTGACATTTTATTAGTAAATCATGATTTTCAGCTAACATGGTTGATTTCTTGGAATATGTAAAGTGTGTTGAAGATAAGGGATGGTGAGATGGATCATTTAAATCAAGGGAAACCATGTTTGCACATTTCTATGCAAGGATTGAAGGAGAAGTTTATAGAAGTTTCTAGAGGAGAAAAGAGGAGATTAAATTATGGAAGGATTCAATGAATATTACGTAGAAAAAGATAAGAACTACCTATTTAAGGAGGCATAAGGCCTAAGATTAAGTGGGGTTAGTAGAGCTAATAAAGACCTAATCTAGATTGAAATAGTTTTTGATGCTATTGATTGGAGAACTTGAGCAAGAGGCTAAGACGTATTGTAAAGAGGTGAAGAGTGATTGCTTGAAGGGTTGTCAAGTGACTATGAGATAAAGATGACAATGGAGGCCAGTCAATGGATCAACATGTAAGATGAATTCTGATATGTATTTGCAAAGTAAGTTATATTAGTCAAATCAAAACCTATTGTTACTATCTAACCAATGTATTAGTATTGAAATCCTTTAATCAAGGTTGACCTAAAAATAATATATAAATCCTTTAATAAAAGTTTCATTCTAATGAAATGTTCTAAATTCCTCTAACAAGGCCACTTTTAATAGGTTGATTAAATCCTTTAATAGGGTTGCACCTAATCGTGTGTTTTGTCACCTTTAATGGGGTTGGTTACTAATGGAGCTCACTTCATAAGAGTGAAAAATTGGTGACATGATACTAGTGGTTTTGTCCAAATTGGGATTCCACATTAAATCCTTGTGTCAATTTGTGTGGATATTTTTATGATAATTTATTAGTTAATGTTTTACATTTTATAAGTCTATTATTATTAGGACATTAGACCCCTAGTTGACGTTATTGATAATATTCTATTAAGACTAAGCTATTGGATGCTTAGATCTAAAGTAGTTAAAATGTTTTATTATTGAATTGGTACATTTAGACCTTGGATAATTGATTGAAACCCCTCTTAGTTATCCTAAAGATTCTAGCAATTGGTATCAAAGCTTTAGTGCTTGTAAAGAAAATTTTGAAGGTACTTGAAGCTAAAGATCAAGATGTAGAAAAAGGAGGTGCCAAGGTTGAACAAAGAGAACTTAACTACATAACAAAGTTTGATGAAGCTACAATTGGTAGGAATTAGAGATTGTGCAATACACTTTATGGAACATGAATATGTGGAGATAACTGTAATCCTTCCTCTGATAGCCCAGCAAATGTAAGGGAAGCAAGAATAGAACCAAGTTATGTTGGAGATTACATTAGCCCTAAACTACATTGAGTTTGATGATATAAGAGATTGTAAAAATTCCAAGGAGGTGTGGGATACATTGCAAACCATCAATAGAGGAGACAAAAAATTCTTGAAGGCAAAATCAAAAAGTTTGAGAGGTAAGTTTGATAAGATGAGAATGATAGGAGGTGAGAATGTTATCAGTATTATAGAAGAATCAAAGAGGTTTTAAATGTTATAAGAGGAGAAAATGGTAAGATTGATAATGAGACTGTGATCGACAAGGTATTAAGAACTCTACTTCTTATCTATGTTATCAAGGTTTCTACAGTACAAAAATTGAGATGTACTCCTAGTAATAACCTAACTTTAGAAGGTGTGATCGGTAGGCGTATTGCTTTTAAAATGTCAATTTTTTAATAATTTCACTCCTACCACTATTGAATCTACTTTTAAATCACAATTGGTTCTTGATAAGAAAGGAAAAGGAAAATGTGTGGAAAAAGTGGCGGTGATGATTCTGATGATGAAATTGATGAGCTTGAATCATTGATGGCTAGAAGACTTCCATGAGGCAGTGGAAAATACAAATGTAAACTTATTATAATTTGTTTTTTCATGCAGCAAAGTTGGTCATTTTGCTACAAGATGTCTTGATAGAGAAGACAAGGATGAAAGAAAAGAAAATAAGTACAAAGGCACAAGAGATGATAAAGACAATAGAAGAAACAAGGACTACAAAGACAAAGGTAAGAAATCCTGTTACATTACTAAAGAAGAAACTGCTAATGAATATGAAAGTAATGATGAAGAAGTTGTATATGTTGCTTATGAAATAAGATTTTGACGTAGATAAGAAAACTGCATTAATTACGTATGTGAGTAAAGGTGATAGGTTGATAATTGATAGTGTTTTTTTCACATCACATGACTAGTGATAAAAGTAAATTTGAAGCTATAGAACCATACAAAGGTAGTTGTGTAAGTTTGGTAATGATGCACCATGCCTTGTGAAAGGTAAAGGATCAATACAATTAACTAATAAGATCAAGTGTGACAATATTTATTGGGTTGAAGGACTTAACTATAACTTGTTGAGTATTTCACAATTGAACAAACTAGGATACATGGTTGAATTCCATCACAAGAAGGCCAAGATATTTGATGCTGGTGAACTAATTGGAGTGGTGATCAAACAAGAGGTAACCTGTTCTATCTGGACTTATCTGATGAAACATGTTTTTTTAGCACAGTATAAATATATATGGCTATGGCATAAGAGGTTGTGTCATGTGAACTTTGACAATTTGGTAAGCATTATTAATATGAAAAAATTAAGAAATTTTCCAAAATTGAAGAAACCTAATAATGCTATGTGTAAATAATGTCAATCGGGGAAACTAGAAAAGTCTAGTTTCAAGAGCAAGGCATACATGTCTAATAATATTTTGGAGCTGGTTCATATTGACCTTTGTGGACCTTTTGGTGTGGAAAGCTATTGTTGAGACAAATATTTCATTCTATTTGTTGATGACTATTGTAGGATGATGATTGTGATGTTTCTTAAAGAAAAATATGATGCTTTTAGGTTGTTTAAGTGGTATTTGGCCATAGTTACAAAAGAAATAGGTAAGAGTATAAAGTTCTTGAGATCTAATAGAGGTGGAGAATTCATCTCTAATGAGTTCAATATATTATGCAATGATAGAGGAATCAAGAGGTAGATGTTAGTGCCTAGGATCGCTCCCCAAAATAGAATAGCTAAAAGGAGAAATAGATCAATCATGGATTGTGCTAGAAAATTGATGATGGAGAAGAATGTGTTACATAAATACTTGAGAGAAGTTGTAAGTACAATAGTATATACCTTGAACAAAGTGCAAGTAAACAAAGGTACAAATGTTACACCATTTGAGTTGTGGTATGGATATACACCTAATGTAAAGTATTATAATTTTTTTGGAAGTATATGGTATATACTAAAGGAAATAGAAATGGAAAACTTGATGCTAAAAGTGATAAAGCATATTCCTAGGATATTCCACCAAGAGAAAATCTTATAACTGTTTGAACTCTAACACTAATAAAGTTGTAGAAAGTGCAAATGTAAAAGTTGACAAATATGCAAAAAAAAAATCAAGTTATATGCAAGATAAAACTTGAAGATTACAACACATTCATAAATGTGAATGAAGGTTCTCTCTGCGACTTACCTGAGAAAGAGAACAAAGCTACCAATCAGTTATAAAATGTGAATGTTGAATTGTAGCAGCAAGTTCCCAAGTAGCAGATTGTAGGTGTTAAACAATAATAGAATGATGTTGGGATACATGCAAAAGATGTTGAACATCAAGAAGACAACGTCAAGACACCAAAACAATAATCAGAGATACAAAATGAACTTAAACTCAAATTTCAAGATCAACATGTAGAAGAAGGGAGAAGGAAAGAACATGTACTAGGAAAGTATTGAGAAGACACCATGCACTTGAACAAATCATTGGTAACAAAGAATATTATGACAAGAAAAATATTGAGAAGTGAGACATGTCTACTCAGTGAATTTGAGCCAAATATAGTGAAGGATGTTTTGGGGAATCAAGATTGGCCCCAAGCAATGAACAAAGAAATTGAACAAATAGAGAAGAATAAAACTTGGACACTGGTACCTAGACCTAAGGATAGAAATGTTAATGGAACAAAGTGAGTACTCTGGAATAATTTAAATGAAAAATGTGAAGTTACAAGGAATAATGCTATACTATTATTGCATAGCAATATTAGAAGGATTTAGAACACTACTTGCCTATTCTACTTATAGAGGATTTAAAGTAATACCAAATAAATGTAAAATCTACATTTCTGAATGGAATATTGCAAGAAGTTTACATCGAACAACTAGAAGGATTTGTTGAACTTGGAAAAAAGAACATGGTATTTAAACTACACAAGGTTCTATATGGTTTGAAACAAGCCCCTATACATGGTATGAGAGGTTGAATAATTATCTCGTGAAGATGGGATTTGTTAGAACCAATGATAACAACAATCTATGCTTGAAGATTGATAGTAACAATGAGATGTTGTTATGTGAAATCTTTTTTGATGATATCATATTTGGAGGAAAAGATGCATTATGCAAATTATTTGTAGATGAGATGAAGAAAGAATTTGAAATGTCTATGTTTGGTGAGATCAAATTCTTTGTTGGTTTACAAGTATATCAAATGAAGCAAGGTATCTACCTTAATCAAAATACATCAAGGAGATACTAAAAACCTTTGGAATGAAAGATTCAATACCAATTATCACACCTATGGCTACAAGACATAAGCTTATCCAATAATAATGATTCTATTGATGTGAAGCAAATATTGTATAGATCAATGATTAAAAAATTACAATATGTTGTTCATAGAAGACGTGATATTGCATTGGAAGTTGAGATTTTTGTAAGATTTTATGTAAGTCCTAAGGAGAATCACATGATAGAAGTGAAAAGTATACTGAGATGTCTAAAAGGAATAGAAGATTGTGGCTTGTATTAAAAGAAGAATGACAAGTTTGAACTGAAAGTATACACAAATGTCGATTGCGTAGGAAATGTTGATGACAGAAAGAGTCCAAGTGGAGGATATTTATTTCTAGGAAAGAGACTAGTTTCATGGACAAACAAAAAGTTGAACTCTATTTCTCAATCAATAGGTGAAGCTGAATATGTGGCAACAACACTAAATTGTTCAAACATCATGTCAAGTAATTTTTGAAAGGGGTGAAGGAAGAGATCACTAATCTTGTTGTTACCTATTGTGACAACACAAGTGCTATAAACATATCAAAGAACCTTATGATTCATATAAAGACAAAGCATATTGCTTTCAAGTATCATTATATGAGAGAGTTAGTTCAAGACAAAGAAGTGAGATTGGATTATGTGAGCTGCATAGATGAGAATCATAATAAAACTAAAAAAGAAATCATTTTGGACAACTCTATGCTCGAAGGAGTACTTTGGATTGCATGGTAACTAGAGGTGTTTCCATCAATGCCAAAGAAAGATATTGTTGGAAACTACAATTGGAATAATTATTATGTTGTCATTAATGTCAAACCTTATTGTTTAGAAAGTTTGCTATCTTAATTGAGTGTCATATCTAGATGATTGATGAAAGGGATTTGAGAGAAGACATAACAAAATCACCTGGAGGAAAGGTTGAGTTATGAGGAAACTAAATAGGCACTTAAATAGTAAGACTTTGACAAGATAAAGTGATTGTTTAAGCATGCTACAAGTAAAGAATAAAGTTGCATTGAATCCTTGAAGAAGTGATCAAAGAATAACTAAATGTGTAAGCTTGATTGAGCAAAAGAGTAGACGATTGAGGAACTTAAAGTTTATGTCAAGTGATGCTAGTGTCAACTGAGAACTAGTATGTGCTAAGTAGATGTAGTGTTGACTAAGCATCAGTATTGGTTGGGTGTCAATATATGTGTTGAATGGAAATGTAAGTAGCGATCAAGTAACCTAGTAATAACTGAGCGTCAGAACACAGTGTTGGCCAAGAGACATCATTTGATAGTTTATGAGAAAATCCTAATTTCCTACTGACAAAATTGATTTCTTGGAATATCTAAGCATGTTGAAGATAAGGAATGATGAGATGGATGATTTAAATAAATGGAAACTATGTTTTTGCATTTCTATGCAACTTGGATTCTAGAGAAGTTTAGAGAAGTTTCTATAGGAGAAAAGATGAGACTAAATGATGAACGGATTCGATGAATCTGACCTAAACCTAAGATCTACAGTGATGTTTAAGAAACAAAAGATCAAAATTACCAATTTATGGAGGCATAAGGGCTAATCTTAAGAGGGGTTATCAAAGATGATGAAGACCTAATCTAGGTTGGAATAGTTGTTGATTCTATTGATTGGTGAACTTGAACAAGAGTTTGAGAAGTATTGTGAACAGGTGAAGAGTAATTTCTTGAAGGGTTGCCTAGAAAATCAGAGACATAGATGACAATGGAGGCTAACCAGTGGATTAGCATGTGAGCCAAATTGTGATATCTATTTGCAAATTGAGTTGTATTAGTCAGATCAAAACCTTTTGTTACTTTCTAGACATTGCATCAGTTTTGAAATCCTTTAATCAAGGTTGACCTAACAATCATATATAAATCCTTTAATCAAGGTGTCATTCTAATGGGATATTCTAAATTCCTCTAACAAGGCCACTTTTAATAGGGTCACACCTAATGTTGTGTTTTGTAACCTTTAAGAGGGTTGGCTCCTAACAAAGCTCATTTCATAAAAGTGAAAAATTGTTGACATGTTACTGATGGTTTTTCCCAAATTGGGTTTCCATGTTAAATCTTAGTGTCAACTTGTGTGGATGTCTTTGTGATTATTTAATATTAATGTTTTACATTCTAAATTTTTATTATTATTAAGATAGTGGACTGCTAGTTGATGTTATTGATAATTAGATCTAAAGTAGTTAAGTGTTTAATTGTTGAATTAGTACATCTACACCTTCGATAATTGATTCACACCCCCCCACCGCCCCCAACCTTAGTTATTCTAAATATTTTAACACCTTGTAGTGAATGAAGCATATCCACAAAACATAATGACCATGTTGCCTAAGAATAAAAGCTAGGATATCCTCACATATGATGAATTCGTAAGAAAGACATACATGTTACTAATGTTGATAATGCTAGTAAATTTTGCATTGCTAATCACAGTGAATAAGACTATATATTTAATAGTATTGATGCTAGTGAGCACCATAGACATATATTATGTATTTGGATTTTGAGTATTAAATGTAGTCAAATAATGTACAATGATAATAATATCACTACTTATGACAATAAAAGAGATATTTAGTGTTGATGTGCTATTTGATCATAGAATGCAAATAATGTTGGTAATGAAGGTGAGATGCAAGCAACTATTGACAAGTGATAATTATGAAGAGCATAATAATGAGTGTTTATTTCATGTTATTTGCTTGAGTTACATATGGGTTGTCATCTCTATAGAGTTGAAATTATTGTTTGTAAGGATTGTTCATTTGGGAGTTAATGTTGATATGCATGTATTGCAAGATGTGTTAACAAACGTGTAATTGTGATATAAAAAAGTAACAAATAAATAGAGAAGACATATAGGGGTGTTCAGTAGCAAGCATCTAGTATTCAATGGAGATCGAATTCCCCAAGCTGTAAAGACAAAAATGACTTGGAACATTTGACACAATAGAAGAAGCAACTTTTGCATATGATATGGCCAATATATAAATGATCTATGGAGTACTGCATAGAAAAAATTCTTGCATGTCAATTGTGGATCTCACAATTAGTTGTATAGCTTGTGCAACACTCACATGTCAACTATGATAAAATCAAACAAGAAGAAAACCAGACATGTAAAGTTGTTTGGATTGTAAGAACCTAGTAAAAGGGTTGATGCAAATAAAGAACAAATGTTAACTTGTAATACATCTAACAACTATGCAAAAGAAAGGTCATATCAAGATATTAGGAAATGTCCAAGGGGTCATTATGTTGCACATGTATAGAATCCTATAGAAAAAAGAAAAAAAAACAACAACAATGGCTAGAAACATTTAATAACAAAGAGGAAGTTGTCATTGCCTATGATATGGTTGCAATTTCTATGAAAGGATACAAAGCAGTTCAAATATTATGTGTATGCATTCAGAGAAATGTCAAATAGAAAGTATCTCTGACTTAGAAATCAAGTTGAATCTATCAATTTACTCAAATAATCTCTAACTGAGATAGAAACAAATGTTCCATTGTCAAGTGCCAATACTAATGTTTGTTTTGATAAAACAATATCCATTAGTGATAGCCAACATTTTCCAACTATGATTCACACAAACATGATTTCGTTGAAAGCTTTTATAGCAACTCAGAAAAATCTTTTATAGGTCAAAAACATGTCAATGTCATAAATGTTACTAACATAGATAATATGTGCTCATCAAAAATTGACAAAAAAAAATTTAGTATCTAATTTATGAATCAAATTTTCCTAGTGCATATGGGCTATTCAATTTTGAAATAAGTTATCATAATATAGATGCCATGAATTTGATAAATTCATGCCTATTTCAACTACTGCTACTAACTCCATCCCATGTTCATCTTATTAATGACAAATAGAGTACCACAATTCTCATCTTGGATTCAAATACAAAACTATGACAATAATATTGTCAATGAAAATGTTCCTTCACTCTTGAATGATCTTGTTTCCAATCCTGAAAGCATGACATGTATGGTGTTGATTATGACACATTTAAGTTTTATTTTTATTTTTGAAAAATATATATCAGAGTGTAGATGCCACAAATGTCATGATCTCGTTCTCATTTACATTTTCCTAGTGATAATAATGTTATGAAGCTTGACCATAGAATTGATGATTCAAACAACATAGACATGCAACATTTGCAACATTGGTCTTATTACCCTACAACATAATGAACAAATGTTATTTCATCTAGTAATGTGAAGAGGTGAAGTGAAGAAAATCATAAGGAAAGAACATGAAGACATTACCAAATAACTAGAGTAGTACTACTTTTTGAAATGTGTGCTTGTGTTTTGTATTAGCATTTTTCTTTATTGAATATTCCATCGACATTTATTTGATGTTGTGATAGTTCTATGTTGCCTATGGTGATTCTTCTCTATGAAAAAATCTATGTCAAAGCCTATTTTTATTACTATGATAGTGTTCCTATGAATGTTATGTATTCCAAGAAATTCTAAAAATGCAATGCATATTATTTGTTTGTGAATCTAATAACATAATGTGTCTTATTGTGTATCTATCATAGTAGAGAAGACAAGAGCAATACTTGTTTTTGTAATGGCTACTAGTGTTTTGCATTAACATTTTCCTTTGTGAAATATTTTATCAATGACTATTTAATGTTACAATAGTTTTATGTTGTTTATGATGATATTTCTCTATGAAAAAATCTATGTTAATGCCTATTTTGTTACTATGATTGTGTTGATGTGAATGTCTTGTGTTCTATGAATTTATAACAATGTGATATATTATATGTTATGAATCTAGCAATGCCATGAATATTATTGTGCATTTATCATAGTAAAGGACTCCATTCTCAATATATCCACTAATGTCATGTCATTGTAATTAAACAAATTTAGAAACACTATTGTATCTTATGTTTTTGCTCATGCAAGAAATAAGGAAAGCACACAAGTACATAAATAAATTTGATAGAACATAACAATTGTTGTCATTACAATGTTTATATTTTCAGAGATCTTTTTTTTTATTGGTAATATTTCACTTTTGACTAGTGATGCCATAAATCTTGGGGACTTTATCCACAGATCCAACACCCAAGACCTGTGAGCATAGAATCCTAGTAGGGATACCAATCCTTAGGGGTACACCCAACATGGGTCTGACATAAGGTTTGCACGCACTCCTAAGCCAATGTCAATCTTGACAATCGATGACCATTATCTCTATCTCCATAAGTGATTGTCCTAAACACCATAATCTTCATCACCATTACTTTTCCATACACATGCACCTTATAACCACAACCACACATGAAAGCCAAGGTGGGTCTAACCAACATTCACACTATTTGAGCTAAGCGAGGATTTGAATCTTGGTTGCATGACTAATAGTGCAATCACAACACCACAACACCATAAGGGTATCCTCATATTTTTAGAGATCTTGCTTACTTTGCATTATTGTATTTTATGTTTTCTAGATAAAGCTTATGCAAAAAATAATATAGATAAATGTGTCAAAATATTACAATGTATAGTGTGATTTCTTATTATATGTGTAAATGTAAAGATGTTCTTAATAGTATAATAAACTAGACAAAAAAAAAACAATGTACACATATTAAAACAACTAAAATTAGTATAATGACAATGTGTGTCTTATCTTTCAAGAAAAAAATATTTGCACATAGGAGAGAAACATTGTAATAGTATACAAGTGACAAAAAAAGTAAGGTCATACTAGTCCTTTAGTTCCAATTATAGTTAAGCATACAATTCAAATTTGACAACTACATTTTTTTAAAAAATTTCTAGATGTATTTGGAAATTGAAACAATTAATGACACAAAATAAAGTATAAATGATAGACATATATCACTACAAATCAACAAGCCAAAATCAAGCTTGTGGTATTGACATCACATTAGAAAATGAAGGACTATGTAGAGTACCCACATTAAAGTACAACATAAGTGATTGCTTATTTGACTCCCTAGAACTCCCACTAAATAATTGATATACATCACTTGAGCTAAGAAATGACATTATCGATTATTTCTTATAATTCATTGAAAAATGTGAATTAGAAGCAATACATTCATATAGCACGAAACTTCATCTATAAACTCTATATGAACTATGCCAAGTACATAATCCAAAAGCATATTTTCATAGAATGAGATTGTGTGCAAAGAAAAATGTACACAACAAAGAAATCAAACTATAGGGAGATATATTATGTATTCATTGGTTATCCATGTGGCTAAATGTACAAAAATGCCTTTGGTCAACTGTCACAGGCAAAAAGTACCTACACCTTAATGAATCAACACATGCAGAGCATACTCAATTCTTCTCTAGGATACAAAACCTCTTAGTTGTCATTTTGAACTAATACCAAGATTACAATCACAAAATTTCAATGCACATATATGATACCACAAACTTAAGAGATTCATAAGAGACCATAAAGCAAAATACATTGTAAACAATGCAAAAATGCCAAAAAGTAGAACATGAGAAGATGTACATTGAAAATATCAAACAAGAAAATCCTAATAAAAAGCATGGAATTAGACCATGTCATCTTGAGATATGTATTAGAGACATCCCAAATAATACAAGGACAAATAGCAAGCATGTACTTTGACTATGTCACCTTAAGAGATTCATTAGAGACAACCCAGATAATATAATAATAAATACAGTTGAGATCAAAAACACACAAAACAACAAGTAAACATGGATATGTATAGCACAAGGAAGAACGAAATAAGCTAGGGCCAAAGGCACACCCAACTATCCAAACCACCCTGCAAGAGTTGAC
The DNA here is from genome assembly GCA_028749045.1 of Cupressus sempervirens. NCBI lineage: Eukaryota > Viridiplantae > Streptophyta > Pinopsida > Cupressales > Cupressaceae > Cupressus > Cupressus sempervirens. Next base: position 346,094,732 of record CM053786.1, on the reverse strand, counting down.
ACAGTGGAAACACAACAAGAGAACAACAACCACAGAAGGAGAAGTGAAAAACACTTTATTGATTCTTCAAATATTCAACATTCATGCCCAATTGTAAGGCCTTCTGGGTTACAACCAAATATAAAATATCAACACTTGATGATTCCACTTTGCATTTTCCTTCTTACTTCTTAAGTCTCCTCCTAAATCTTATCTAAAACCCAATCCTAAATCTCCTTAAATACTTGTGTGGCCACAGGTTAGCCTATGACAAAACTAAAACCTTACAATAAATTCATGCATAGCCATAGGTTGGCTTACAACCAATATTAATTACTTATGCCAAAATTAAATGTGAGCAAGGTCAGCCCAAACTGAAACCAAACACAGGCTACTCGACAAATGAAGGCTTTGCAAAATATTGACACTTGACATCCACAGGAATCACTCAGCACCAATGACAAACTCGACATCCTCCACCGCTCGGTAACCACTAAAGAACTTGGCAACCAAAAGAACACTCGAAAACCAAAGGATCACTCAGAAACCAAAGGAACCACTTGGCAGCAACTAAGAACTCAACATCAACTAAACTCTTAGTAGACACTAGAAGATAAAAAAATGCAAGACATTGCAACTTGGCAAAGCTAGGAAAACTGAAAACATGTAGGACACCAGTGCAACCCAGGATGTTGTTGCATCAGACAACCAAGCTTGGAAGAATGATTCTCCTAAATCATTGAGATGTCACAACCTGAGTTGAATCCAACTTAGATTGAGAAATCCACATAGCATCTTCAATTGGTCTATTCTTCCACTTCACCAAATACTCATAGTAATATTTTCCTCTTGTGCTCTTACCAATTCTTTGATTCAATATTTGTTCAACCTCTTCAATCTACTTCTTAAGATAATCATTAGGTATAACAAGTTCATCATTAGACTCATGATACTAATATAAATCAACAACATTGAATATAGGGGATATATCCATGTCCTTAGGTAACTCGACTCCATAGTCATTGCCGTTGTCAAACTTCTTCAAGATTTTACAAGGTCCAAACTTCTTCATCTTCAGCTTACTGTATATTCTAACAAAAAATCTTCCTTTCTTCAAATGAACTGTCACCTCATCACTAACTTGAAAATCATGATGTCTTCTAGACTTGTCAGCATTCTCTTTATACTTCTAATTACTTTGTTCCAACCTCAATTTCACTTTTTATGCAAAGACTTCATAAAATCAAAAAATTCTTCTCTTGTAGCATTTCTCTTTTCTTCACCAGCAACATCTGTTAAATTTGATACTCCTCTAGGCTTCATTCCAATAACAATCTCAAAAGGTGTCTTCCCTATACTCCTGTTCATAGAATTATTATATGCAAACTTAGCTTGTGCAAATACCATTTCCTAATTATTTGGCTTGTCTCCAACTAGACATCTTAGCAAATTACCAAGCTTCTATTCACAACCTCTATCTGTCCATCTGTCTGTGGATGGAATGTAGAACTAAACTTTAATTCAATACCCATCTTCCTCCATAAAATCTTCAAAAAATAACCAACAAACTTTTTGTCTTTGTCAGAAACAATACTTCTTGGTAGTCCATGCAATCTCACAATTTCTTTAAAGAAAAGTTCAACAACATGTTCAGCATCTAATGTCTTCTTACATGGTATGAAATGAGCCATCTTAGAAAATTTGTCCACCACAACAAATATAGAATCATACCCCTTCACTGTCTTAGGCAATCCAAGAATAAAATCCACACTGATGTCACTTCAAGGTTTCTCAAGAACAATAATAGTTGTATACAAACCAGTATTTTGACTTACTCCTTTTGCAACTTGACAAACTCCACAACTCTTTACAAAATTTTGAACATCCTTATACATTTTTGACCAATAATACTTCTCCTTTAGAAAACTCAATGTCTTATCAATTCCAAAATGTCTAGCCAATCCACCACTATGATTTTCTTTAATCAAATTCAAACTCATAGAACTTCTAGGAATACACAACTAAATACCTTTGAACAACATATCTTCTTGAATGAAAATACTCATCATACTTACTTATGTGATCTATCAGATTTGGTACTCTGCACTCTCTCTATGCCTCAGAAAAATCAGGATCAGCATCATACAACTCTTTCATTTCATCAAAACCAAGAACTTCAACCTCAATTTCGGTCAACAAAGAACATCTTCTACTCAATGCATTAGCAACTCTATTAGTAACTCCACTCTTCTACTTAATGACAAATGTAAAATTCTATGCGTACTCAACCCACTTCATATGTCTCTAATTCAATTTATGTTGACTTCCCAAGTACTATAAAGCTTTATGATCAATATACAACACAAAATCTTTAGGAATCAAATAATGTATCCACTTCTTCAAGGCTTGAACAATAGCATAAAACTCTTAATCATATACATAATACTTTCTTTTAACAACATTCAACTTCTCACTAAAGAAAGCAACAGGTTTACCCTCTTGAGTTAATACAACTCCTATTGCATTACCACTTGCATCACATTCAACTTGAAATACCTTATTGAAATCAGGCAAAGACAATACAAGAAACTCATCAACTTTTTGTTTCAAAGTTTCAAAACTCTTATCAGCTCCATGTGTCCACTTAAATTTCTTTTTTTCTGCTCTCATTGTGTCATTCATAGCATTACAAACAACACTGAAATTCCTTATAAGCTTTTTGTAGAAACTAGCCAAACCATGAAATGATCTTACCTCACCCACATTCTCAGGTGTAGGCCATTCCAAAATTTCTTTCACCTTCTCAAGATCCATCTTCAAACCATTAGCTGAAATCCCAAATCCCAAATACACAATCTCTTCTTGCATAAAAGAACACTTTTTCAAATTAATCAGCAACTTTTCCTCTTTCAACCTCTGTAATACTTGTCCAATATGCTCAAGATGTTCATCCTTAGTCTTAGTGGATATCAAAATGTCATCCAAATAAACAATCACAAACTTACCCAAAAATCTTTTCATACTTCATTCATCCACCTCATGAAAGTACTAGGTGCATTAGTCAAACCAAAAGGTATAACCAACCATTCATACAAACCATATTTTGTCTTGAAAGTAGTCTTCCATTCATCACCTTCTCTAATTCTAATCTGATGATAACCACTCTTCAAATCAATCTTTATAAAATATTTTGCTCCACTAAAAAAATCCATTATGTCATCCATCCTCAACATAGGAAATCTATATTTCACAGTGATTTTGTTAATAGCTCTGGAATCAGTACACATTCTCCATTCTCCATTCTTTTTAGGTTCTAATATAGTAGGTACAACACATGAACTCAAACTTTTTCTTATCAAACCTTTCTCTAACAATTCACGCACTTATCTGTTAAGTTCCTCATTCTCTGTAGGTGTCAATCTATATGGTGCTTTGTTTGGTAAACTAGCTCTTGGAATCATATCCATACAATGAATTATGCTTCTCATTAGAGGTAAACCATCAGGTATATCTTTTGCAACGATCTCTTTATACTCATTTAGTAATTCTGCAATTTCGTTTGGTACTCGGCTACCACCATCTGTTGTCACTCAGTCACCAACTTCTGTCACTCGATCATTACTACCAACACCCGGTCCTATAGGAATTATAGCAAAACAAAATTGATTCTTCTTTACTTCCTTTTTAAATTGCTTTCCATTGAACATGCAATTTTTTATTCTAGTACAACTGACCTCATCTGGACTTTCAATCAAAGGCAGCAATATTTGTTTCTTCCCATTACCCAAAGAGTATATTGGTTCAATCTTCCATCATGTACAACATATATATCATATTGCCAAGGTCTTCCCAACAAAATATGACAACAATCCATAGGCATAATATCACACAAAACTTCATCAAAGTAATGTCCAATCTTGAACTTCACAATACATTGCTCACTTACCAATATCTTATGCTCATCTTTAATCCATGAAACATGATAGGGTTTGGGATGCTTCAACCTCTGTAATTGAAACTTTGTAACCAACTCTTCTGATGCCAAATTTGTAGAACTTCGACTATCAATGATCACCTTGCAGCATTTTCTAGCCATCTTACATCTTGTCTTGAAAAGACTTCTTCTAAGGACAGGTTCCTCATCACTTCCTTTATTACACAAGGTTCTTCTCACCACCAGATTTTCTCCAGCCTCAGGTCCACTTGGTGAACCCTCATCTTCTCCTTGAATCACAACAATCTTGTTACCTTGCCCACTTTCAGAGGATCTTCATTCAAAAGATCTATGTCCCTCTTTACCACATCTGAAATAATTACCATGAAAACCACCTTTGGAACAAGAATTACCTCTTCCTCAATAAGAATTAGTACCTCCTCAGTAAGAATTACCACCTTTCCATTCAATCATGTTTCTGTCATCACTTTTCCATTCAAATTTTCCTTTATCTTGCATAGAATTGTCAAATCTGCCACCTTCACCATAAGATCTACCTTTGCCTCTCTAGAATCTACCACCTCTACCTCTTTATCTTTGTTCATGCTTCTTTGTCAAAATATCCTCAGCCTTCAAGGCATATTGATGTGTTTCTTCCTCACTTTCCAACTTCAGAAAACTTATTTCATCTTGAATTCTAGATCTCAATCTATTTATGTATCTTGTAATTTTCTCAACATCATCATCCACATGTCCAGATCTGATATCCAACTTGTAGAATTCCCCAGTATACTCTTTCATACTAATGTCTCTTTGCCTTAAATTATGCATTTTCTCAACAAGTTAACTTGGTAATCAATGGGAAGGAATTTTCTCATTACTTTGTTTACCATCTTCATCCAAGTTCTAATCTTTTCCTTTGCTCTCCTTTGTTTATTAGTTTGTAAATGCTCCCACCGTAGCAAGACATAACCTTTCAACCTTGTAACTGGAATCTTCACCTTCCTATTTTCAGGAGTGTTTTCATACTCAAAGAACTTCTCCATATCAGGGATCCAATCCAACACAACATTAGTATCCAATTTTCCATCATAAGGGACAACTTCTACAGCAAGTTTTGAATTTTCCTGAGAAAACACTCTCAACAACCTTGCATCTTGGTCTTCTTCAAAAACTAGATTAAGGTTTGGTGCTACTACTTCATCATCACTTACATCATCAAGATGTGCTCCTCTCCTCTAGGTTGTCTCCACATCATCTAATCTAGCTGCAATCTGTCTCAATGTATCTAATATTGCATTATCAACATTTCCTCTACCTCGAACCATCTTTGGAAATTAGGTTCTTGCAAGATCGTAAACCTCTGCAAGCTATAGGTCAAATCCTCATATTTGTTACCCTACAAACCAAATCTGAAATAGGGTTTCACACGATCCAATCACCACAAGGATGAACCTCAAGCTTTGATACCACCTAGTGCAGGGAAGAACCAAATAAGCTAGGGCCAAAGGCACACCTAGCTATCCAAACCACCCTGCAAGAGTTGACATAGCGGAAACACACCAAGAGAACAACAACCACAAAAGGGAGAAGCAAAAAACACTTTATTGATTCTTCTAATATTCAACATACATGCCTAGTTGTAAGGCCTTCTAGGTTACGACCAGATAGAAAATATCAATACTCGATGATTCCACGTCGCATTCTACTTCTTACTTCTTAAGTCTCCTCCTAAATCTTGCCTAAAACCCAAACCTAGATCTCCTTGAATACTTTTATGGCCACAGGTCAACCTATCACAATACTAAAACCTTACATTAAATTCATGCATAGCCACAAGTCATCTTACAACCAATATTAACTACCTATGCCAAAATTAAATGCGAGCAAGGTTGGCCCAAGTTGGAACCAGACATAGGCTACTCGGCAAATGAAGGCTTCACAAAATATTGGCACTCGGCATCCATAGGAATCACTTGGCACCAATGACAAACTCAGCATCCTCCAATGCTTGAAAACTTCTAAAGAACTTGACAACTAAAAGACCACTTGGCAACCAAAGGATCACTCAACAACCAAAGGAATCACTTGGCAACCAAAGGAATCACTCGGCAACAACTAAGAACTTAGCATCAACTAAATGCTTGATAGACATTGGAAGCTCAAAAATGCAAGACATTGCAAATCGACAAAGCTAGGAAAATTGAAAACATGTAGGATACTTGTGCAACCCAAGATGCCGCTGCATCAATGTAGGACCCAAGGAAGAAAAAGAGGTAGAAGAAGAACATGTGCTCAAAAAATAAAAAATTGTATTATTGCCAATAGAAATGTTTAAAAAAACAATTCAAGATACACTAATACACAAATGCTCAGTTTTCCAGGTATTATGTTTCCAAAAAAGATATTAGACCAATGAAAGAAAAGGTGAAGAACATCTATTGTAATTTTACCCAATTGAACCATGAGGAACTAAATGATTTATCTATCGAATATGCTTAGATTGAAGCAATTCAAGATCCCTAGATATATGATGTAGTACAAGGCTATTACATCCCTAGAGAAGATGACCAAAATCCCTAGAAAAGATAACATAATAGAAGTACAATAAGATACAATTGAAAACGGGCCAATTTCTATCAACATATCTTGAATTACATCAAATGAGAAACATACATGTAGGATTGTAAGGCCTTCTTGGTTACAATGAATTCATTCCATATTATAGATCAAATTCTATACTTCAAGTTTCAACTATCACTTCCTTCTCTATGATGACTACCTTGCTCTTTAAGACACATCTACACCACATATATAGCTAATTGGACACACAGGTTGGCTTCAAGTTCACATTCTCCCAAAATAGGAAATGTGTTATATAATATAGAACTGACTCATAATGAATTGATGACCAAATAAACAACACAATATAAGAACATCCACATGCTTAGATAAAGGTCCTCACATGGTCCAAAAAAGTATATAGAAATTCATCAAACCTTGTGGAAAGAGAATGTTTTTACAGAAGCAAAACACCATGCATCATTTAAAGAACCTCATAGGAAATCAACACCTAAGAAGATGAAACATAACTCTAAACATGTGTAACATCAAATTCTATGAACATAGGATAATGATCCAAGATAGGTCTGCAATAAGACATCAAATTTGTAGAATCTGGAATGGGAAACCAAGTGATTGCCAACTCAAACTATCAGATGAAAATCAAAAAAGCAAAAGCAAAACTAATAGCTTTTTGGGCAATGCAAGTTTGTCAATAGCCCAAGAATACTCCTTCATCAATATATTACAATATAAAACATTAGAACTAATGAGCTAATGAAACATGTACAGATTTTGTCATAATTGGAAGAGCGAGTTGTTTCACTCATAATTGCATTTTCTCAAATGTGGCAACTAGGATACAAAAGGTCCCAAGTGGGACTAACATGTTCTATTATCAATGTTCCTATAAGCATGAACATCATAAAAAATGCATTGCCACAGGCAACTAATAACATAATAATAATTTTTGTTCCCCTCAAGAGACACTTGGTATATGAATGGTGCGGCCAAATGTAGTCATGCAAGCTCTTGCGAAATAGAAAAGAAAAACCATTATACAAAATGCAAAATTTTAAAATAAAAGATGAATATCAATAAGACAAAAAAAATCATAATGAAATGACATCTATAATTTGTGCAGATGAAACATCATCTCTAATTAGTTCAAATAAAATCGATTCAGATGATGAAATAAATTGATTGATATGGGTTCATTGAATCTAGATTTATACATAAAATGTAGAATATAATGGCATAACACTTGCACAAGAGAATTACCCAATTGGAATGTTCAAAGACAAATATGTTGAAAAAATGAATTTTCACACGTTATTCTTTGGAAAACCACATTATGAATTTCAATATAGTACACCAAAAAACTTCATAACTAATAAACCAATGCATCACAATTGGAAGAATGACTTGTTTCACTTACAATTGTATTTTCTCAAATATGAGAACTAGGATACAAATATTTCCAAGTAGGACTAACAGGCTCTATTATCCATGTTCCAATTAACACAAACATCATAGAAAATGCATTGCCATGGGCAACTAATAACGCAACAATAATTGTTGTTTCTCTCAAGAGACACTTGGAATACAAAAATGCATTCCAAATATGAATGGTGCGGCCAAATGTAGTCATGCAAGCTCTTGCAAAAATAACGAAAAAAACCATTATACAAAATATAAGATCTTAAAATAAAAGATGAATAGAAACAAGATCTAGAAAACAATGTTGATAATGAAATGACATTTGCAATTTGTGCAGATAAAACATCAATAGAAACAAGCTCTAGAAAGCAATGTTCATAATTAAATGACATCTACAATTTGTGTAGATAAAACATCATCTCTAATAAGTGTAAATAGAACTAATTTAGATGATGACAAAACATGAAAAGCCTTTAGAAACTCTGATATAGGTTCATTGAATCTAGATTTATACATAAAATACAGGACACGATAATTAATGTGACACTTGCACAAGAGCATTACCCAATTGGAATCTTCAAAGACAAATACATTGAGGAAATGAATTTCCCCACATTATTCTTTAGAAAATCACATGATGACTTTCAATATAGTACAACTAATGAACCAATGCAACATGTACAAATTTTGCCACAATTAGAAGAATGCCTTGTTTCACTTAGAATTGCATTTTCTCAAATATGGGAACTAGGATACAAAACATCCCAAGTGGGACTAACATGATCTATTATCAATGTTCCAATAAACATGAACATTATAGAAAATGCATTGTCATGGATAACTAATAACACAACAATAATTATTGTTTCTCTCAAAAGACACTTAGAATACAAAAATGCATTTCAAATATGAATGGTGTGGTCAAATGTTGTTATGCGAACTCTTAAAAACCAACAAAAAAACCATTATACAAAATACAAAATTTTAAAATAAAAGATGAATAGAAATACGCGCTAAAAAATAATGTCGATAATGAAATGACATCGGCAATCTGTGGAGATGAAACATAATCTCTAATTAGTGCAAAGGAAACCAATTCAAATAATGACAGAACATGACAAGCCTTTAGAAATTCTGATATGGGTTTATTGAATCTAGATTTATACATAAAATGCAAGGCACGATAATTGACATGACACTTGCACAAGAGCATTACCCAATTGGAATCTTCAAAGACAAATATGTTATAAATTTTCCCATGTTATTCTTTGGAAAACCACATGCTGAAGACATTGTTAGGAGATTTCATTACCAAAAAAATTCATGATAGGAACTCCTACAATAAAAAAGATACTTTGCATATCATACAAAAAATCTCTTGTTCGAGACCATTGACATATCTGTACAACAAGTTGTTTCTACAACATGGATAAGAATATGCAGGGTTCAGTTGAAAGGAAGAAAATTGAAAGCAAAAGATGTAAAACAACAACTTGGAAAGAATTCATAAATTAGATATTATATCCATTGATTTTAAAAGAATAAGAATATCTCTAGGCTACATAGACCAACTTAAGAAGAATGTTTTTGCAATGATATAAAAATTAGGTCCTCTCTCTTTATTTATTACATTTATTAGTCTCAAACAAAATTGGGAACCATTGACAAGTGCACTCAAATAATTGTATGGTGCACATTAGTCAGAAGTACAACAAGAACAATATGAGCATGGAAAAAAGAGTGATAAATTCTATCTTATAGAGAAAGACCCAATGACTTGTGCACAATATTATAGGCATAGAATAGATGCAATAAAAAAAGTTGATAATTTTAATTGATCATACTTTCTATGGAAATTTCATAGATTACTTTTCAATAACTAAATTCTAGAATTGAGGTAATGAACATGATCATTTTCTACTTTGGGTAAAAAATGGACCAATCTATGGCAAGGATAGCAATACATATATCATAGACTCTATTTACAAGTACATTACTTGTAGCGCTAAACATATGGAGCCTAGTCTTTGTGCAGTTTACAAGCACCACCACACAAAGCGAAAGATCACCTGCAAATATGATTTCCATTTTTCACCCCTTTAAAGGACAACAATAGTTGAAACACTATATAAGAAGAATGAATCAATAAGTTCTAATGCAACAACAATCTTTTTCAAAACTAGGAAAGACAAGCGATGACCTATCATGCACATTTCATTTTTTCTTAAATGAAGTTGGCATGAATGAAGATGAATATATCTTAGCTCTAAAATTGATTCTATACCGATTGATACTCTTCCTATTATGAAATCCATTAAAATTTTGGAACAATAGCTTGCAAAGTAAGAACTATGAAAAGCCAGTACTCATGCACAATTTGTAATGAATGCATTTGTTGTGACAATGCATTGTAGCTCATACATGAAAAAAGTGGACATAACATTGACATATTCACTCAAAATAATACACAATGACCACCAATGCAATGATATTGATGTAATAAGGATGATTAAAAAAATTGAAAATTGTGGTACTCAACTTACAATAGATGTCACCCCAACAAGCAAAAACACATTATTCTATCATTGCCACTAAATCACAACTTGAGAAAGTGTATATTCATAGATGCGAGAGTTGATGATGATTACACATTTATACTTTAAATGTAATGAATAATTGATTGAATAGCTCGATGAGTAAAAAATGTGCTCTCAAAATCTTTATTAGACTACTATTTAAGTCTCCCTCCAAGCCTTGAGAGCATATACCTTACATAATTTGTTTTTGAGTACACAAAAAAGGGCAAAAAATTTACACCAAAGTCAAAACCAAGAGTAATATGATTTATCAACTTCAACAAACGTATCAACCTAAAAAATTATTGTAGAGAACAACTCCTACTCTACATGCCATTTATAATTAATGAGAGCATATTGAAACATTTTTTCACATCATGGGAACAAGCATATTTGTACAATGAACAAAAAATCATTATGAATGGAGCAAAGTTTAATCACAACACAACTCCTGCATGGGGTGACATGGAACAAGTAATAAAAAAATTTATAACTCTGAAAAATTATGGCACAGATGGCCAAACCATCACAAACAACAAATACAAGCAAATTAAACAATACAACATATAAAAAGACATCCAAGACAAAGTACACCACAAACAAAGTGACACAACTAATAATAAGTTTGATATCAACCACCTTCTACTAATCATGGACAACAATGAGTACTTAAAATTGAGGTAAACATTGAATAGAAAACAACAAGCAATCATTGAAAATATTATAATAATAAAATTAAAAATAATAAGAACCCATTGCATTTATTCTTGACTGACAAAGTTGGATCTGGAAAGACTTTCACTACAAAAGTAATATACCAAGCTCTACTTCACATTTACAAAAAGTCCATTAATAGTGATCCCAACAAACCAAAGGGCTTAATAACTACTAACATGAGAAAAATAGTGTACAACATAGGTGGAATCATGTCACGTTCAACATTTTACATGCCTTTTATCAAGTCTCAGTTCCTCCCACTTAACAACGAAATACTAGATGCAATGTCATAACACTATGATCAACTATGTGTACTTCTCATAGATGAGATGTCAGAAGTTGGTAATTTTGTGATATGATGCACATGCCTACTACATACTTTGGAAGCCTAAACATAATTTTATGTTATCAAGAAAAACCAATAATTGACACTATTGTATTTGAAAATAAAGCAACTTTGTTAGAATTGATACCCTATAATTTTTTAAGAGATAATGTTAAGCATTTTTCGTTAACACACACAATGAGACATCAAGATTAAAATTTCATTTATGTTCTCAACAACATATGAATATGCATCCAAACAGATGAATACCTACTCTATATCAACCAACATTGCATACAAACATTGTAACGCCTCGCTCAAGAACCCAAAAGAAATAAACATAATGCGTTACAAAGTTTACTAAACTATTTTTTTTTGAAGTTTAAACAACATCAAAGTAATAACAATGTGGAAGCAATATATACATACACATAAATAATTACAAATATAATTTCAATTCCTAAAGGGTCCCTTTACATTGAGTCACATTTAAGAAAGTTTTATTACTAAGTTTAGGTTTCAATTACAACGTCCATAATCTTAAAATGAATAATCATATAAGTAAATACATAAGTACAACTAATAATATGAAAGCACATCTAATAAATAACATCCACTACACATGTCATAGGGTATGTGAAAATAGATACAAGTACATCAATATAGAATACAATATCCTGTAGGATCTCAAAACACATGATATATAGATACATCAAATGAATAGAAGTCTTCAAGATAAGAGGAAGAATGATAATGGTACCACTGTATCAAGGAGCATCCAAGATCTATCAATATGAGGGGGAACCAAATGGTAAGAATACACTACCTTCCGAGTGCATGGTCACTTAATCGGGCTCCCACTTCTACTGTGTAGGAGTGATAATGAACGATCCACACATAGATAATCAAATCATAAAATAATCCTAGGTAAGGAATCTTGATAGCCAAAACTACCTCAAGGGTAACACAAACTACTCAAGAAGAAGAGATAATCAAAATTGAAAGGACACTCATCCTATACGAACACTACATACCATGTCAACATACAAATACCAAGACCAAAAATATACAACCACCTCAAAATCAATGTTAAGTGTCACCGACACAATGACCAACAGATAACAACTGTCATCAATAAAAGTAAATACCAATCACTAAATCCAACAATAAAAAACACCATTAATGAATAATTGATCATTCATTAATAAAAGTCAACTATCAACAATAAATGACATCTAATCAATGAGTAACAACTCACAATAAATACACAATCAAAATTAATATCCAACAAGTACACCACTAGAGGCAAATATAAAAAAAATCATGAAGGAGACTTAGACTACATAATATGGAGTCTCATCACATGAGCCAACTCTAAGATTACCTTGACAATCTCTTAAGACCTCGGCCCCCTAGTGACTCTATGCAGAACCAAAATACCCTATCGTGATGATGAGGAAACTAGTCATACCTCTCAAGGTACCATCTCCATCTCATCCTTAGTCTATACAAGATCTCAAGGCCTGGATGAGGAAAAATCTCTAACTTATCTTTTTAACGTATCTTAAGGAAAGGGTTTAGGAAAGATATTTTAATTACTATGTTATCACTTGTTACACAACTTACAATGAGCTACCCAGCAGCCACTTTGGTCCTCGACCCCCATTGCAAGCCACTTCCATATACATGCACCTAGACTACCTTCCCAAAAATCACAAACCACAATAGTGTCCCATACCACAAAAGTAATATTGATCAAATTTGGTTTCTTAACAGACAACCTAAAAAATAAGATTGGTTCTCGAAAACCAAGTTCTCATAAATGCTTAGTAGCATAAAGTTCGTAAAACATAAATCTCAATTCAAATAATAAAGTTCATCATGACATCCAGTCGAATAATCATAAAAGAAATCTCAAAAACGCCTCTAGTGCACATCCTAACTTGGCCAACTAAACAATCCACAAAGAAAAACTATAAAAAAAAAAAAACATCACAAGAGTATAATAGAATATTAAAAAACACATTTTCTAGCCACATGATTTGATTCCACCAATTTCTCTTGTTTAGTTTGTGTTATAAGGATGTGTTTAGAAATAAAGTGAGAGTATACATGTTAATATAAATTGTTATGCTAATATACTTATTTAAAACAATAAGTATTTAAATATCCAATCTTTTTGTGCATATAAAATATAATGCAATATTTTCATGTTATTAATTTAAATAATCTTAAATCATAAATGATTTAATCAATAACATAAATATATATTATTATATTTAAATATTGATATTAATTTCAATTTCTAAAATATTAATATGACTTCTATTTAAGTCTAATATTAATACTTTTCCTTTAATTCACAATGCATCTAGAGATAAAATTATAAATTTAATTTAATTATTTATAATTTCTCTCATAAAGTCAAATAATTATTAATTAAATGATTACAAAGTGAACTCTACCACAACTTCTCTTAAAATATAATAAAATTTAAAATATTTTATTTATTATCCACCCTCTTACATTAATAATTATAAAAACATTTATATGCAACTAGAGTTTAATTAGACTTAAATAATCACTAATACTAACATTCACTTTATAACTAAATGAGTAGTATTAATTTAATTTTTGAAATTAATTAACAATTATTATTTATTTTTATTTGAAAATTAAATTATATTTTTATAAAATAAAAATAAACATACAATTAATATTTTTGCATGTCTTTGATCTCTCAAATCATGCAAGCATACTGTACTTAGTTTTCTATTTTTAACATATTTGGTTTCACATGTATGTAACCATATTATACTTAACTTTCTATTTTTAGCATCTTTGTTTTCACATGCATGCATAAGTTCAGTTACAACATGTTTTCCTCTCAATTAATTCTTCTTCTTTTTCCAATAAATTTTGCACTTAAATTATTTTAGATATAAGAATAATATTTATCTATATTTAGAAAACTCATGATAGTCTCATGGTTCTAATGACAAATTTAAAGTTGAAACCTAACTGTTCAATTTGTTATTTTCTTCCAAATTTTTTGTAATTGAATATTTCCTATATTATCTAAAGGGGTTTAAAATAATACATTCATAATAATTTTCTGCAGTTTTTCCACAATCAAGTTTTCTTGATTAATAAGTTTTTTTTTTTTCAAAATCTACTACATAATTCTTTATCCAAAAATCAATATAGTAAATTAATAAGCATAATACAAGCAACCATGAAGACAGAAAGTAGATAGATCTTTCAATAAAATTCTATAATGGGTTTTCAAACCCTACCTCAAAACCACATCTAAAATCTGAGACAATATGTGAATGTATGCAAATCCAAACCCTCCAAAACTTTCAACAATTCTTTTGATCCAATTTCGAATTTTGCTCCCCAAAACCTGTGTAATTGCAAAATGAGTTCTAGATCTCTGATAAAGAGTTATCCCCTAAATTGGTGTTAGATTATGGTGATTGATCAGGAAAGTACTGTACATACCACATGGTAGCCGACATATTATGGCCGACATATGATCGACATGTTGTAACCCTAAAATTAAAATACTTGTATAAAAGGGTTTTAGGGTTAGGTATTTTCATTATGTTATGATACAAAATTGGTTCTTGCGGCGGTATTGAGCTGTAAAGGATTACAGATTGTAATAAGATCGGACTTACTGTTTGGTGGATGTAGCCCAGGGATTGGGTGAACCACGTTAAATCTTGGTGCCTTGTATTCATTTTTGTGTGCTCTATTATTTTCTATTATTGGTTATATTTGCATGTAGTTTTTATTTATGTCCGTGGTTTATCCTAACAAGTGGTATCAGAGCTAGGTTGTCTTTTAGTTATCCTCTGTAGGAAAGTCTCACAGTTAAGTGGGAGTCTCACGGTTGAGTGGGAGCAATGGAAGATGAGGGTAAGCTGAGGGTTGACAGGTTTAATGGGCAGAACTTCCAGTTATGGAAGATGCAAATGGAAGACTATCTTTATCAGAAGGATTTATGGAAGCCGTTGGACAGCAAAGCCAAGAATCAGGGAACTATGTCAGAGGTTGAATGGGATCTTTTGGACAGAAAGGCACCCGAAAGCATTCGGTTATGCTTGGCACCATCAGTGATATTTAATATTACAAAAGCAAAGACAACAGAAGATTTGATGAAAACCCTAGTGACACTGTATGAAAAGCCCTCCGCTTCAAACAAGGTATTTCTCATGAAGCGTTTATTTAATATGAAAATGGTAGAAGGTGGATATGTTGCAGATCATTTAAATGAGTTTAATACTATTACTAGTCAGTTATCTTCTGTGGATATCAATTTTGATGAAGAAATTAGGGCTCTCTTGATTTTGTGTTCTTTGCTTGAAAGCTGGAATGGCTTGGTAATGGCTGTGAGTAATTTTGTTCCTGGATCTAGTACCCTAAAATATGATGATGCGATTGGTGTTATTTTAAGTGAGGAAACTCGTAGAAAATCCTTAGGTGGATCTACATCAGGAAGTGCTTTGAATGCACAAAGCAGGGGCAGAACAACTGAAAGAGGAAATAACTCTGGAAATCGTGGGAAATCAAGAGGAAAGTCAAAGGGGAAGAGGTCTCAATCGAGAGGACCGAACGACTATTGGTACTGTGGCAAACCAGGTCATAAAAAGAAAGATTGCTGGAATCGAAAGAAAAATGAACGAGATAAATCAGACGGAGACAAGGAGGCAAATGTGGTAAGTAACAAATCCGAAGAGGATTCTTTGCTTCTGTCTTTAGAAAGTGTTGATGATTCATGGGATTTAGATTTTGGTGCTTCATTTCATGCTACACCTCATAGAGGTTATTTCACTGATTATGTCCAAGGGGATTTTGGGCTTGTTTATTTGGGGGATAATGAACCTTGTCAAATTGTTGGAAAGGGAAAAATTAAGATTAAGTTACAGAATGGGAATCAGTGGCTACTACATGAGGTAAGACATGTTCCAAAACTAAGTAGGAATTTAATTTCAGCAGGGCAACTCGGTGATGAGGGTTGTGTAGTTACTTTTAATGATAAAAATTGGAAGGTTTCAAAAGGTTCCCTTGTAGTAGCAAAAGGTGTGAAAGTAGGCACCTTATATCTTTGTACAGGTCATATTGTTACTTCTACTTTGATTATTTCAGCGAAAAATGAATGTTCATGAACAATTGTTGCAGTTGAGCAGGGAGAACAAATAGCTGATGTAGATTCTGATACAGCGCTGTGGCACAACAGACTTGGGCATATGAGTGAGAAAGGTATGAAAGTACTTCATTCAAAGAAAGTTTTACCAGGTCTGAAATGTGTGAATATGAATTTCTGTGAAAGTTGTGTGTATGGAAAACAAAAGAGAGTGATTTTTGTAAAGACTGGGAAGGAAAACAAAAAGGAGAAATTAGAGCTTGTGCATACAGATGTATGGGAACCAGCTCAGGTATCTTCCCTTGGTGGCTCTCATTATTATGTTACATTTATTGATGACGCAACTAGAAAAGTATGGGTTTATTTCCTTAGACAGAAATCTGATGTATTTCAAACTTTTAAGAAATGGAAGTGCTTGGTTGAAAATGAGACTGGTAAGAAATTAAAATATCTCAGATCTGATAATGGTGGTGAGTATTGCAGTCATGAATTTGAAGATTATTGCTCCACTAATGGTATTCGTAGACAGAAAACTGTTCCAAGGACTCCACAGGAAAATGGAGTGGTTGAATGCATGAACAGGACTATAATGGAGCGTGCAAGGAGCATGAGGTTGCATGCTAGGTTGCCCTTACACATGTGGGCAAAGGTTGTCAATACTGTAATATATTTGATTAATAGAGGTCCCTCTACTCCTTTGGGTTGTGGTATTCCAGAGGAGGCATGGACTGGTAAGAAGGTGAGTTATTCTTTTCTCAAGACCTTCGGTTGTGAAGCGTTTGCTCATATAGACTCTGAAAATAGAACCAAGCTAGAAGCTAAAACAAAGAAATGTGTCTTTGTTGGATATGGCATTAATGAATTTGGTTATAAGCTTTGAGATTTTGAAAATCATAAAATTATAAGAAGTCGGGATGTCATATTCAATGAAAAAGTGTTGTACAAAGATCTGTTACAGCAACATGAGAAGAAAGAAGATGATTATGTAGTGTTGGATGATACTCCAAAAGCTAATGTTCCAGCCATTCCTCATGATGTGCAACAATTGCAACAACAAATACCACACACACCAGTGAATGTTAGACGGTCAACGAGGCAAATTAGACCTCCACAAAGGTTTTCTCCCTCTTTGTATTCTATTTTACTTACTGATGCTGGTGAACCTGAAAGTTATGATGAAGTTGTGCAAGTGGATACTAAGATTCAGTGGGAGTCTACAATGAAAGATGAAATGGACTCTTTGCTGAAAAATAAGACATGAAATTTGTGCAAGTTGCCTGCAGGTAAAAAGGCTTTACAGAATAAGTGGGTTTACAGGTTGAAAGAAGAGGAAGGAGGTAAGAATAGATTTAAGGCCAGGTTAGTTGTAAAAGGATTTGCACAGAAAAAGGGAATTGATTTTGATGAGATATTTTCTCTTGTTGTTATAATGACTTCTATTCGTACTGTTTTAAGTCTTGTGGCTAGTGAAGATTTGCATTTAGAGCAATTGGATGTTAAAAAAGCCTTTCTTCATGGTGATTTGGATGAAGAAATATATATGGCTCAGCCATAGGGTTTTGAAGTCAAAGGTAAGGAGAACTTAGTGTGCAAATTGAAGAAAAGTTTATATGGCTTGAAGCAAGCACCTCGGCAATGGTATCTGAAATTTGACAGATTTATGCATGAGCATGGATATAACATGTGTCATTCAAATTACTATGTTTATTTTAAGAGGTTGGATGATGATAGCTACATTATTTTATGTTTATATGTTGATGATATGCTTGTAGTTGGGTCTAACATGGATCAGATTAAGGGGCTGAAATGCCAATTAGCACATGCATTTGCTATGAAGGATTTGGGGGCAGCAAAACAAATCCTTGGTGTGAAGATTTGCAGAGATAGGAAGAACAGAACCTTGAAGCTATCTCAGGCTGATTATGTTGAGAAGGTGTTGCAACGTTTCTTTATGGAGAATGCTAAAGTTGTCAGCACACCTTTATATGGTCATTTGAAATTGACTAAGGAGATGTGTCCCAAGACACAGGAAGAGGAGGATAAGATGTCCAAGGTACCCTATGCTTCAGCTGTAGGAAGCTTGATGTATGCTATGGTATGCACTAGGCCAGATATATATGAGTCATCCAGGATTTGAGCATTGGAATGTTGTCAAGTGGATTCTCAGATATTTGAGAGGAACATCCAATAAGTGTTTACACTTTGGGGGCTCTACTACTAATTTATAGGGCTATGTTGACTCAGATTTGGCTAGGGATATTGATACCAGGCGGAGTACTATAGGTTATGTCTTACTATTGGTGGGGCAGCCATGAGCTGGGTTTCTAGGTTACAGAAGATTAATGCTTTATCCACTACAGAGGCAGAGTATGTTGCTGCTACAGAGGCAACCAAGGAGATGATATCGCTTTAGTTCTTCTTGGAAGAATTGGGACATCCTCAGAAGGATAATTATTTGTTCACAGATAGTCAGAGTGCCATTCATCTTGCAAAGAATTCAGCTCTGCATTCTAAGACCAAACACATATAGTTGCGGTACCATTTCATTCGGTCAGTTTTGGAGGATGGACAGTTAAAGCTGGAGAAGATACATACCAATGACAATCCAGCAGATATGTTGACAAAGGTTGTAACACGGGAGAAGTTGAACTCCTCTTCAGCTTCAGTTGGTCTTTTAGATTGACCATGAATAAAAGAATAGTAGAGTCCAGGGTGGTTTGATCCAGTGGGAGCCCCATGTGGTAGTGGTATTGGTACAAGATCAGTCTCAAAGTGGGAGATTGTTGTTTAGTGTGGAACCTAATCAGTCCCCAAGTGGGAGATTGTTAGATTATGGTGACTGATCAGGAAAGTACTGTACATACTTCATAAATAGAAAAATTTTGGGTCATGGCCGACATGGTAGCCAACATATTATGGTCGACATATGGCCGACATGTTGTAACCCTAAAATGAATAAAATACTTGTATAAAAGGGTTTTAGGGTTAGGTATTTTTATTATGTTATGATACGAAATTGGTTCTTGCGGCGGTATTGAGCTGTAAAGGATTACAGATTGTAATCAGGTTGTAATCACTAGATTGTAATAAGATTGGACTTGCTGTTTGGTGGACGTAGCCCAGCGATTGGGTGAACCATGTTAAATCTTGGTGCCTTGTGTTCATTTCTGTGTGTTCTATTATTTTCTATTATTGGTTATATTTGCATGTAGTTTTTATTTCTGTCTGTGGTTTATCCTAACAATTGGGGCTCTGATTGTGCAATCACGAGATGGAACTCACTGGTCAATTATTGTTTATTACTTTATTACCTTTTACTTTTTCATGCACAACTCTTTTAGATATTTAATTACAAAATATCTTAATTTAAATAATTAGTTTTCCCTCTTTAAATAATTTTCGAAGAGTTTTTAATAATATATTTATTAATTTAATTAATAACATTGTTGGGTGGGTAGAGGCATAGTAAAATATGAAATGCAATAAATGTGTTGTGGCACAATATTTGATTATCCTTTTATTGATTGATCGAATGAATACATGACACTCCCTTTTATAGGCAAGTTTACAATCTTTAGAAATCTCTAACATTTGCCGACAAGACAAATATCTACAAAATTCTGGAAACTACTACAGCCGACACAACCTAACCCTATACCTAAACCTAAACTTCTAGAATCATTTAATGACAGATTGAGTAGAAATTAATATTTCTAACACTCCCCCCTAATTTCTACTATCAACTATTACAAAACTTCTTTAATATTTACAACTCTCAGAGCCTCCTTCAAAATTTCAAATTGTACTTGTGGTAAGGCCTTGGTGAAGATATCTGCAAGTTGCTCCTCTGATTTGCAATGTTGTAGATTAATTTCTCTACTATTAACCAACTCTCTAATGAAATGATACCTTGTGTTAATGTGCTTTGTCCTCTTGTGAAACACATGGTTCTTTGAAAGTGCAATAGCAGACTTGTTATCACAATAGATTGTAGTAGGTCCATCTTGAGCTTGCATTAAGTCTTTCAAAATTCTTCGCATCCATACTACTTGACAGGCCGTTGTTGTTCCTGCTACATACTCTGCTTCAGTTGTTGAGAGAGTTACTACAGGTTGCTTCTTTGATGCCCAAGCTACAACACCTGTCCCAAGATGAAATGCATATCCAGATGTGCTCCTTCTATCCTCAGTATTCCCTACAAAATCACTATTTGTATATCCAACTAACTAAGAATTATTTGAAGTAGAATACAAAATGCCATGATTCGTAGTTCTTGCAATATATCTCAAAATCCTTTTTCCTGCCTGCCAATGTGAGGTCTTTGGTGAATCCATGAATCTAGATATTAAACTCACTCCATACATTATATCTGGTCTTGTAGTAGTGAGATACATCAAACTACATACCAATCTTCTGAATATAGTTGAATCAAAATCTTTCTCAGTATCTTCTCTGTTTAATTTGGTGCCTACTACCACAGGTGTAGAAACTGGACTGCAATTTATCAATCTAAATCTTTTCAAAATATCTTTTGCATATTTACTTTGTCAAATAAAAATTCCTTTGTCATTTTGAGTAACTCCAATGCCAAGAAAATATTTCATCAATCCTAGATCTGTCATTTCAAATTCCCTTTTCATTGTTGATTTAAACATGTCAATAGATAAATTACATGTGAAGATCAAATCATCAACATATAAACAAACAATCAAAATCTGACCTTGTTCATTGATCTTGGTATATAATGTAGGTTCACTGGTGCTTCTCTTGAATCCATTCTTCATCATGTATGAATCTATTCTACTGTACCAAGCTCTTGGTGCTTGCTTCAATCCATAGAGTGCCTTCTTCAGCTTATAAACTTTGTCTTCATGTCCTCTTATTTCATATCCTGGTGGTTGCTACACATAGACTTCTTCATCCAAATATCCATTCAAAAATGCTGATTTGACGTCCATTTGGTGAGCCATCCATTTGTTTTGAGCTACAATAGCTAATACTATTCTGACAGTATCAAGTCTTGCTATAGGTGCAAATGTCTCATTATAGTCAACCCCATATTCTTTTGAAAATCACTTAGCAACTAACCTTGCCTTATATTTGTCTACATCTCCATTAGCTTTAAACTTAGTCTTATAAACCCATTTTACACCAATAGAATCTTTGCTCTTAGGCAAATCAACTAATTCCCATGTATCATTTCTCTCAATTGATACTATTTCATCATTCATTGCATTAATCCAATGTTCTTCCTTAATTGCATCTTCAAAATATATAGGATCTTGAGTAAATAAAGCAAAATTTGATTGCAAATCTAATTTACTTCCTTGCTCATAAATCTCACTCAACCGTCTAGTTTTCTTGCTTGATCTCAGTTGTGCAAGTATAGGGTTTGAATTATTACTTACTTGTGAATTTGAAGATTCTCCATGCTCAACTTCAATTTCTAAGTGATCTTTTTGTGGACTTTTTGGTGGAGTTCCTTCTTGGTCACTTGGTTGATCCTCTTGATCTTCATGATCCTTTTTCTCCTTCTCATCATATGATATTGTTCTAGCACCTATAACATTTGTATCTATATTTCCATCCCAAGATTCATCTTCTTTAAATACAACATCCCTACTCACAATGACTTTTCTAGTGATAGGATTAAACAACCTATATGCCTTAGATTGCTTATCATAGCCAACAAAAATGCATTTCTCACTCTTATCATCTAGCTTACTTCTAGTTTCTTTAGGAACATGTGCATATGCAATATAGCCAAATACTTTGAGATGAGAAACACTATGAATCTTACCACTCCATGCTTGTTGTGGAACCATGTCCCTCACAATATTTGTTGGACTCCTATTCAAAATATAAACAACACAAGAAACTGCCTCAGCCCAATACTCATTAGGAAGATTTTACCTTTCAACATGCTCCTTGCCATCTCCATTATTGTCCTATTTTTCTCTCTGCAACACCATTTTCCTATGGTGTGTAACTGGTAGTAAATTGTTTTTTGATTCCATGATCCCTGCAATAATCTAAAAATTCATTTGACTTATACTCTCCTCCTCTATCAGATCTCAATACCTTGATAGGTAAACCACTTTGTTTCTAAACAAAAGCCCTAAATTCTTTAAATTTGCCAAAAGTTTCAGATTTGTATTTAAGAAAGTAAACCCATGTCTTTCTAGTAAAGTCATCAATAAATGTTAAGAAATAAATACTCCCTCCTAATGATGGTGTTTTCATTGGACCACATATATCCAAATGTACAATTTCTAAAGGTACCCTTGCTCTATATGACATCCCTTTTGGAAAACTTTCTCTGTGATGTTTGGCCAAAATACAACTTTGACATGGACTTAATGATGCTTCAATTGGGGGTAAGCCTCTTACCATTTCCTTTCTTTGCAATAAAGATAACCCTTTGAGATTTAGGTGACCATACCTCAAGTGCCATATCCATGTTTGATCTTGACTTGCTGCTTTGAAACTTGCTGCAACTTCGTCAGTCATATTGCTGTTCATCCAAAGTGGAAACATTCTATTATTTGTCATTTCTACCCTTGCAATCACCATGTTACTAGGAGGCATATCAAATATAGTGCACAAATTTTTCTCAAAAATAACTCTATAACCTTTTTGACTAAGCTGCCCCACACTTATAAGATTATGTTTCAAACCAGGTACAAAGTATACATCAGAAATAGATTTCTTACCATGCTTTGTTATAACATTGATTGTGCCTTTTCCACTCACTTCCACTATCTCATTATTTCCTAACTTCACTTCAGATTTAATCGATCTATCTAATCTCTCAAAAAACTCTTCATTGTCTGTCATATGATTGCTGCAACCACTATCTAAAAACCAGAAATCACTTGTGCTCTTTTGAGCTACATTACAAGTAATGAACAATGACTCATAATTACTCTCAGAAAAATTTACATTTTGCTTACTGATATCAGCTTGTTTTTTCCGACACTCATTTGCAAAATGTCCAAACTTCTTGCAGTAATAACATTGAACATTTGATTTATCATACCTTTGTGATGTCTGATTGTTATAGCTTCCCCTTGAGTATTGATTTCTTCTTTCTCTTGAATCTAGACTCCATTCTTCTTTTTGAAAATTATTTCTACCTCTTCCTCTTCCTCTAAATCCAGCATTTCCTCTTCCTCTGCCAAATGTCATTTGTGTTTTGAATGCATTCTCCAGTGAATTACCATTACGCTTGTTCAACCTGTCTTCATGATTATACAAGGATCCAAAAACCTCATCTATAGACAATGTTGTTAAATCCTTAGATTCTTCAATTGCAACCACAACATTATCAAATTTAGGAGGCAAACTTCTTAAAATATTTTCTACAACTTTTTGGTCAGAAAGCTCATCACCATTCATCCTTACTTGATTAACCACATTTATAACACGATTTGAAAATTGTTCTACAGAGTCAGACTCCTTCATTTGTAAATTCTCAAATTCTCTTCCAAGTGCTTGCAATTTGACAATCTTTACCTTACTTGTACCTTGATATGAAGTCTCAAGAACGTCCCAA
Organism: Cupressus sempervirens; assembly: GCA_028749045.1. Lineage (NCBI taxonomy): Eukaryota > Viridiplantae > Streptophyta > Pinopsida > Cupressales > Cupressaceae > Cupressus > Cupressus sempervirens. The sequence goes on along the minus strand of CM053786.1, from coordinate 346,070,492 downwards.
GCTTGCTTGGCTGTAATAGCTGGCTTAATTTTTCCAAGAACTGAGTCATCCAGAGCTTGCCCAATAATCTGCAAAGCTTTCTTACTTTTCTACCTATTCTCATCAAGCTTTTTCTTTTGGTCAGCATTTAAAGTAGACTCATCTACAGGTTCAGTATAACCAGTTAAGATTATATCTAATAACTCATAGGAATCAAATATAAGCTTCATTCTAAAAGCCCAATCATCATAATTCTTTCCAGAGAACATAGGAATTGAAGCCTGAAAACTCCCTGAAGCCATGCTTGACAAATACTTATAAACAATATTCACAGATATAACAAACCCTAAATAGGGCAATAAGAAACTTACTGATCTCACAATAACTTTCTCTGCTATAGTCCTCCTTACGTACAATCCTTCAAACACCTATTCTTAACTTGGCTCTAAACTTGGCTCTGATACCACTTATTAGGTGGGTAGAGGCACAGAAAAATATAAAAAGCAATAAATGTGCTGCGGCACAATATTTGATTATCCTTTTATTGATTGATCGAATGAATACACGACACTCCCTTTTATAGGCAAGTTTACAATCTCTAGAAATCTCTAACATTTGCTGACAAGACAAATATCTACAAAATTCTGGAAACTACTACAGTTGACACAACCTAACCCTATACCTAAACCTAAACTTCTAGAATCATTTAATGACAGATTGAGTAGAAATTAATATTTCTAACAAACATTATTTAGAGTTTATTATTAAAATAAAACTCCAAAATAATTATCATTAAATTAAATAAATGTAACTATGCCACAATTAGAACTATAATTTTATCTTTAAATTTCATTCTTTTAAATATTATTTTCCTCTAGTTTATTAATTAGTACAAGCACTAATTAAAACATAGTTTATTATTTAAATTAATAATAATAATTAAAGCTCATTGTTTAAATGCAACTCTAATTTAATTATTATAAATAAATAATTATAATAAAGCAATATTAAATTTATTTTATTTTTATATTTTAATTCTCTTTTTGTCCAACTTCTTAAATTAAACTTTTAAATTAAATCTTATAAACTAAAGTACATAAATATCATCATATTCTAATTTCTCTTTAACCAATTTTCTAAATTTAGACTTTTAAATCAAAACATTTATTAATTAGTTTTTTAATTAATTAAATATTCTCATGCTTTAATATTTTATTTTAATCAAATAATTTTTAATTACCCGATTAACCCAAATATTAAAATTAGATCATTTACCAAACAAATCACATAGTGAAATCCACATAAAAGCAACACTACCAAAACAGACCAAAGCTCGAAATCGAACAACATAGACAAAGATAAACTCATAGGTTTTAAAAAGGGTGGAAAGTCAGTTATGAGTCCTCCTTGCAAGACAAGTATTTAGGCTATGGCTAGGATTGGACCTGAACATTATCTCCCCATTCTTACTATTAGTTATTGTTATAGGGCATACTCATCCTAGCAATTTAGGGAAGTCGATGCCTGGTACCTACAATCCTGCATAAAATTTGACAATGTACATATGCATATATATCTAAACCAAACAAGCAATAGTGGAGAGTGGTACATCGTGTAGATCTCGCCCAGCAGGTGACTATGACTCCCTCCCTTAACCACATCAAACGTGAGAAATCGAAAGATAAAATAGACACACACACCATACGCATGCAAGTATGTGGTAAGTACTATAATGATTATAAGTAAAACATCAAATGCTTAGATAAAATAATGCATCATTGCAAATATATAGTAATCATCATTAAAACATCATCTGACATTACTATGAAAGAAATCACATTTATTAATTACGAATCATTAAAACATCATTAATGCACCAATAACCATAATCATTCAATAACACATGAAATATAGTGAACTAAGTCCAAGTTATGAAATAATATCCTTAAACTAACACATCCATGAAATATGCATAAAAGAGTTTGATAAATATAATAGAAAAACAAACTATGGGTGGGCATTACAAACACTGCCATTTGACCCAATGTTATCATTCCTTTTCTATAGAAGAAACAACTTTGACACTTATAAGACAAAAATGGTATCAATAGTTGTTGGTGAAATGATTATCTTGAATGTTATTGATGAACATGACAAAAATTATACTGCATTACGTCTTTACACACGAACAATTTCTCTCCCACATCAAATATATATAAAACCAAATATTCTTGTAGAACTATAGGCATGAAACTACAACACAAAAGACAGTCTAGTGAATGGATCAGATGGGATATTTAAAACATATACACAATATACAATTTTGACATAGACTGGGTGAAACTCAATGATAGTACAATTGGACAAAAATAATGAAAAAAATAGGTACAAAGCTATACTGATAAAATTCACAATGACTAGTTACTAATGCAACACATTATCCAACCTATCAAAAAATGTCAATACACAAAATAATTATTGTACAAAAAAATTCCCTATATAAATAACATGTACAAGAACCATACACAGGTTCCAAGGACTCATAATCGACGCTATGGCTTTTGATGCCACATGTGTGCATCAAGATAACATGTATTAACATACACAATGATCTCATGACCTAAATCAATTGACTCGTTATATTTGTTAAAACATCTAACATTAAAAAGTTTTAAAATTAAAGAAAAAATATGCATTGTAATGTGTTGTCAAGAATAAAGTGCAAAATGACAATTTGAGAATAATGGTACATATTCTCATAATATATCATATATGCTCTTATGTACAATAAACACACGTAGCTTAAAGTCTCACATAAATGACATCATTAATGACTGTGATATAATGTCATTTGACATCCTCTTCTTGCAAGAGGTACACATGCAACTCCTTCAAATACATATTGAATTCCAACATTTCAACTCACAACATACACAGTATATTGACTTTAGCCAAGAAAAACATAGTCAACTAAAAAATAAAACAACATAATAAATATAGAAGCTATTACAATAACAACCTCTATTGAAAGCAATGAGCTAAATTTATGTAATGTTTATGCAAGACCTAACACTTTAATAACATGACACTATTATTTAAGGAGTGATCATGTATGTCAATTCAAAAAGTACTCTATACATTCCAGGTGATTTCAACATTGACATGTCAACAAAAAATGCAAGGAAAGAAAATCTTGAAAAGCATATGCGAAGCCACTACATGAATTGCATCACAAAAAAAAACCACTCAATGTATACATCCCTTAAATTGATCACATTTGGACAAATTCAAGTACAAATATATGTTCCTTTTACAAAGTTGATGCATATTGGATTGTCCACCTTGCTACATTCATAAAGTTCCATCCTACAAAGAAAATTGATTCCACTCTAGACTACTAGTACATATGTGAACTAAGATAAATAAAATGGCAACAACATCTACAATAATATAAATTTACTTCTTACAACTAAGCTTTTCCATGTAATGATACATATTTCAATGTTCTACAATTTTTCTACAATACAAAAATGGAAGCAAGCAAAAGAAAAGGAAAGGGAACTCAAATCAACCAAGACAAAAAACACAAAGGTATTGGACTTTTTCATTTCTAATACCACAAATTCTTATATGCAGACACAATCCATCAGTACATGAACATGTTTATTATTTCAAGTACTATTAATTATCAATACATTAAAATATGAAAATAACATCCACATATTTTGTGCAGGACAAAACTAGGCAACTCTGCTTCAATATCCATTGAGGACTCGAATGCCGAAAAAACAAGACACACTTTTGTCTTGGAGATATTCTTATTGTATATACAACAACATTAGGCAAGGAAAGTAGAACACAAGAGGTACTACACACAAACTTGACAAACTTAAAAGCATAAATGACAATAACTTTAAATGTCATAGGGAATTTTGTACAATAATATAAAGACAAGATAGTGCCAACAATATCCATTTCAATATTAGGATTTCAAATAGCACCTAAAACAAACTATGACCATAGAGATTGTAATTGCATATTCATACTAAAAGAGTCAAGCACAATTGAAAATACACAGGGACTTTGTCAAGAATACAAATTCATAGCAAGCACCACAATAATACAACTCTCACAAGCACAAGTAACTATGCCATTGACATAATATTTGCATTAGTAGTTGTAGGACGATAATCAAGCTCTCAATATGTAGTTGACATAAATGATGACAACAACTATGAAGACATAGTACATGTAACAGTGGCACCAAACACTCATTCCTTTTCCACATCATATGTAATATTTATATTATTATTGTATACGTAGTTCTAACCCCAAAAAAACCAACCCTCTTATAATTGACTAGCTCCAAATCAATTATGCATTTCTAGAAGAATCCATGCAAACAACATACCAATTGCAAAGAGGTGAAAGTCTAACAGTGTTATTCAAAAACATTGTGTGACAAATTGACATGGAAAGAACCAATCTGCACATGCATTGCTACATTCATCTACACGCTAAAAGCCATGAGAACATTATATATCTTAAATGTATCACTACAAACAACACTTCAGGTAATCAAACTTTAAGAATTTAGCATTTGAATTGCTAATGAATGCATACACAAACTACATTAATATCAAAACATATGTTGTAGGTTGATGGGGTTCTTAAAGTAGCCAGTGCATTCTGAAATCAATTTCATGCATTTTATTCCTAGTGCAACTTCAAATTTGAAAATTATGGAATGCTAGAAGAAAAAGCAACTCACTACAATAGATGTAATCAAGAAGTTGCATACATATATTGACTTGACCTCAAGACTGTGATCACAACTAACAACAAACAAATTATCCATGCTCAATAGACAAGTCCATTGTTGAGCAACTAGTACTAAGCCTAAAATGTACAAAAGTTAAGGACTATACACAAGACAAATCAAAGTTCACCTTTGTCCTCCAAGATTTCTTGGCCAAAGTCTGATTCACTCTCAACCATAACAATGCCATCAATCATGCCTTGAGAAATGAAGTTTGAACAATGACTCATGTCGAAAGGTAAATGCGACTCATTACAATTTTTTTTTTTTTTCAAAAGTGATTTATTGTCATAATTACAATATACTAACATTCACAACATGGAATATGCAGGTATCATGGATAGCTATAATGGTATATCAAGTTACAAGTCATGCTAGTTGTAAAAGATATATGTCTCTATCAAACAAGACATATAATTTAATGATGTATATACATTAATCTTAGATTCAAATCCAATCACTGTATCACAATACTCTATACTATGTGCTACTCTCCTCCAACCACAAAGTACTATGTGGACAATATTAATTATATGTAGAACATGTTTTCCTACGTGCCTCATTGATGTAAAATATTATTGAAACACAATATGCAATAAATTCCACCAAATTAAGGTCATATTGTCACATTCATTGCACATTTAGTATGTAAAGACTATTCCAATTGCTATTATCACATGCAAATACCAAATTTAAGAAGGAACTCTTCATATCCTTATTATTAACAAATTCTTAATTTATCGAAATACTATTAATATTCATAACTATAAAAACCATACAAAATTCAATTATACTAATTAACAAGGGGCACAAGTGCCAAAGTTCCTGCCTTCATGATTTTATGGTTGATTGAAGTAGGTTTTGGTTAAAATATAATGTATTTAGTTTAATAAAATAACAAATAAATAGTAATGACAAATAGAATATTATAGTGGTAAGCTAAATTAAATTACAGAGTATAGTCAGTATATTATTAAATTATATAACTGCAATGATATATATTAATTAAAATAGTAAAAGAATATATAAATAAATATTATAGTATCATGGTAAATTAAAATTAGATGACATCGTAAAGAACATTTATGAGACCAAAGATATTTATGAACTAATTATATATAAGATATAGATAAAATTATATAATTTAAAAAAAAAAGAGTTAAATTGATTAATTTTAATGATGAAATTGTTTGATATATCTTGTTTAAGCGATAAATTCATCTAATTGAAGAAGGTGGACAATATTCTTAAGCTTAAATCTAATGCATAAAAATAAATAAACATAAATTAATTAAAAAATAACATTTATGCTTTAAAAAAACCAAACACACTTATTATAAATAAAGTTGATAATATACAAAGCTAAACAATTTGAACTTTATTAAAATTGATACAAAATTAGTATTATGTATTTTAAAGTATAAATTAAAAATATCAATATAATAAAAATTATATATATATAAAAAAAATGAACAATAAATCTATTAAAAGCATTGGTTTAGATATGTCAAAATAAAAGAAACTAAATTCTAATTTAAACTTATATATAAATTAAAATTAAAATAAATATGAAATTAAGCTATCTAAAAAATAATTTTTGGAAATTGACAATTTAAAAGAGTTAAAATGTCTATATTTGATTAAAATACCTATACTTGATTAAAATATCTATATTTAATAGCATTTTACAAATTACAAAAATAATCAATTAAAAGTGATTGTCTTTTTAAAAAAAAGTTTGTCCACTAGTCACAAATGTGGAAAAGGTAAAATTGAAATTAATGCATTCATAAAGTGTTAGGAAAATGATTATTTTTTAATAAAATTTATCCACTTGTCGCAAGAAAAGAAAAGATAAAGTTGCAATTAATGCTTGCATTAACAGAGGTGTTGGAAAAAATAGTGGTATTTTTGTTGAAGAAAATTAAATTTTTTCATTGCCTTTTTCCTCATGAGCCAATAAGGTTTTCAAAAAATTGTATTTTTCAATTCCAAAAAATCATGCAAATTACAAAACCTTTTGCAAACATTACTATATGAATGAAATGCAGAACTAATAATTCGGTCACAAATCTAAAAAGATTAATACTAATCACAACTTAACATTCAATAATAAATATTCCACCAACGGAACTTAAAAATAAAATACAGAAAGATGGTATAAATATCAACAACCAACAAAAATATGATCGATCGTGCTGCTATACGAATTTTCCTAAATGAACTCACCAGATAATTTCCAACAAGGCGGTCTACATAACCTATCTCCATTATCCATTTTGACTCTGACCAATTAACAACCCCGACAGGAAGCCCGATATATTAAAAAATAATCCAACTTACTGCCATGGCCATGGATTGTAAGCTTTGATAAGCAGGAGAGAGCTGATCTGTCCAGAACGTTGGTGTGGTCATTTTCTTCCCACGCGTGTTATTTACAGTTAATTTTAAAAATCTCTACTTGTGTTTGTGTAATACATCTTTCTTTCAAATTCCCCGCCCTAATATTTTTGTTCATGTTTGTCAAATGTGCCAGGTTTGCCAAATTTGAAGGGAAGATTTTTGAGGGGATTTAATAGGAATGGCTTGGAGACATGTCCTAACGCAGGTAAGAACTTTATTTGTTTTCTCAGCGAATTTCTGTGTAATCAATCAGATTGATATTGCAGCAAAAATAAATTATTTCATATAAAAAAGGCACACGATTTAAGTGCTTTACTTAATCTGGATCATGAAACGCTCATGCGTAGCATTTTATTCTGTAGTTTTGAGAAAATTACTGTCATGAGTTTAATCCTTGTGGAGTCACAAATGCCGAAACTAGGGTTTGCGGGTTTTTTTTGTGTTACTGCGAAAATGTCCAATATGACTGATGTATCACAGGGCTCGAAGTTTTCGTTGACATTTTTTTCTCACCGGGTTTGCCTATTAGGTGTTAAGATTAAAGATTAAGATAATATGTTAGGGGTAGGGAAAAGTCTCCTATTAGGTACACAAAACAGAGTCTTGGGGTTATACTATTCACAGAGCTGGGATAATTTTTTAGCAATGTGCTTTAATGACCGGGTCATTGGTTTGTCTGTAGTGACCTGTGCACATCTCCTGTTGGAGAACTTTGCGACACCCACGTTAGCAACCTTTTTAGTTCTGGAGATAAGTATGGTACTATCTTTCATTTTCCGGTGAACAATAACGATCTGAATAAAATAAATTTAAACTGAGAACAGATACAGTAATTGTAAATATAATATTGTTACATATTCTAATAAGTGCTTTGGGATTTTAATTGCATACAATTCATTGTATTTCTTTCCTAAAGCCCAGGACTGATGACTTTTGTTTGGCATTTTTATTCAGTAAGTTAAAAGTACCATATAATATGATAAATTTCATCAAATTTATCATATTAACATTGATCACATACAAGCTCAATTTTGAGCCTGGATGGTCTAATAAGCACGAATTTTTGGTATTTGAGCCCTGAGACTTCCAAACCAGATTTGCCTAGAAAATGTAAATAGAAATCTGAAGGAAATGGCAACCAGCTACGAAAGAGGGATGAATATTTACTTGGCAGGGATGCTATTCATTGTCTGTTTAAGAGTAGATTATTGTTGAAAATGTGTATTAGTTTTGAGTTATTAAAAGAATCTTTAGACTGGTACTAACAATAATACATTATTTTGATGATGATCATCGATAAGACATAGCAACGGCTCGTGGATGATTGACACTGAGTATCATATCCTCCAAAAAAATGGCTGCCATCTTTAACACTAGTAGCTTCCTTTGATTGCTTAAAGGACACAAGCTATGGAAATGAAAAGAAAATTGCTGAAGTGAAGCCTAATAAAAAAAGTGATCTATGCCTTCTTGGCCCATGAAATGATGCAAATTCTGATTTTAAATCAGGCATCTAAACTGACATAAGTTATTGCCATGCCAGATATTATGGCGTAGGAGCAGATGCCTAAGGCAAAACACACTGGCAAGCAATCCAAATGAATGTAATTAAGCACATATAAGTTGAAAATTTAAGTAGTGGGATTGAAGGTTGAGTGCTTATTAGTTTCAAGTGGTGGATGGTGATTAAATGTCAAGGGGCAAAAAATGCCAAGTAGGAAAATTGGAAGACAAAGATTATGGGAACCGAGCAACAAAAAAAGATTAAATACAAACTTCTTTACAGGGCTCAATGGGTTAACCCCAGAGAAATCCCTTTAACCAAGATAAAATTGGTTACCTAACCTTGTGGGCTCTTTAAGAATAGCTTTGGTGACATTTCTTTGGGCAACTTACGGATTTTTGCATGTGTCAACAAGGAAATATTTGGTTCAAAGGTACACCTAACTTTCTATGAAACTCATAGATAGCAGAAAGGTCAAGATTTAGGCATTTATTCTTGGACACCAGGTTTTTTTTTTTCTAGGATAAATCAGATTTACATGGAAGGGGACTGGATGATGATTATAAATGTCTCTGCCAATAGGCAATCCTTGAATTGCAAGAGAGGCTCCATTTTGAGAAAGGCTTAGATTGTTCTTGATTTTTTTATTCCTTTTGTTCAAAGCTCCCATAAGGAGGATAATTCCATAGCTGACATTTTGGCAATTTTGGACATCAATTTAAATGAGGATTATAGACGGGGATCATGGAGTACAAGAATGGGCTTTGAACTGTTTAGACTTTTATATGGGAAGCCAATCCAACATTCCCGTAGTCCCTCCTTTCTGAATCTCTTTCTAATGATTTTAAGGTATTGTTGATTTTCATGGAGGATTGCTGCAAATGTACTAAGCATTGCCATTATATTTGGTATTTGTTTTTCAAATAGGGCGACCTCTTACGTTTATATGAGAACTGAGTCAAGAATAGAGAACTGAGTCAAGAATAGACATGTCCCTTCATGGGACAAGTCTATATATATATATATATGTATATTTATCTTCGCTACAATTTATCCGAGTGAAGCTACAAAACATCAACACTTGCTCTTAGCTACAGAAGATAAACACAACACAGATATTACAGCATTGGTAATATTAGGAATGACTAATTTTAAGGGTATATTTGATCAAAAGATATCCATCATGTTGATATCACATTTTATATCATGAGTGTTGGTCTTCAGAATATCAACACATGATATTCACCAAGTATTGATATAAGGTTTGATATCCCATATGATATCATGAGTATTTGTGTCCTAGAATGTCGACATTCGATAGCCACCAAGTACTTAAGTTTTTTTGATATCACATTTGATATCAAGAGTATTGTGCTCCAGAATATCAACACATGATATTCACCAAATACTTTTTGGGTAATGACCTTCCAAAATGTTGAGATGCAAGATGTTCACCAAGTACTATAAGTAATTGCCCTCCAGAACATCAAGTCACATGATACTCACCTAGGCACTCTATGTAATGGTCTTCCAGAACATCAATTTGCATAACATTCACCATGCACTCAAAAATATGTTTATAAGGTAGGTGCACACACATTCTCATAATGCTTAGCATATAAACATCCACCATGCAAAGTATAATCTATCATGGTCTACATAGGCATCATAAGGTATCCATCATTAATAGAAAATTTAGTTATTGTAAGATTGTCAACTTTCAATAACTTCTGGAAATATAAGCGATGATCATTTGGAAGTTGTCACTTCCTCATGATGTACACAAGGGGTAGGTCTATTAAATCATGCAGTTATACACATGAAATTAAAAGTTTACATGAAGTCAAAACTCCCTCTGGTTCTAGTATGATTGAAATCTTCAAGGACCAACTGAAACATATCCACTATCCGCTCCTTCAGACGGATGTATCAGACTCCCTTTGAACCTCAATCTTCTGAGCTCCTTTACCTTTGAAGAAGTGTTAAGAGTACCTCTGAATCCAATATGAATCCTTCCTTTCTTGCAGTAGCATTCTCAGATGAAAATATCAAGGCAAATAGCTCTTATAAAAGTAAGAATTTTATCATTAATTTGTATGTTAGTAATTTAACTCATACTTATCACTAATAACAACATAAATGATCACAACATAACTCGACATATTGTTTTTTCAATAATAGAAATAAAATAATTTTATATGATGTGTAGAAGTTAAAATGTAACTATATCTTTCTTACTCCCATATTGATGGAAACATAACCCCTTTTAAAACTTATAGTCAGAAATCAATCAATATCTTAGGGGTTCAATATTGTATTCTTGAAAATCAAGATATGTATATTTATTTACTCCATTTATCAAATAAATTAATTACGCCAATTCATATATCAAATTATTCATTAAACAAAGTATTTAGAGTTATATGAGTTCACCATATTAATGATATCAATAATATAAAAGCTAATTTATATTATTAAGGTGTACCTCCACTTGTTTGGCTGGTGGAACCCCTTCATACCCGTGGCATTGTACATACTTACCTGTTTGATGGCCTTTGCATATCGCTAGTTCCCCTTTTGGTCATTTCACATTATAACCTAGTTTGTAGTGGGTCTTCATCCCATGTGGCAGGCCACCTTTTTTATTACTTTCAGTCTGTGTTTACGCTAGATACCTTTTGATTGGTTTGTAATTGTAATGGCCACCAATATTATCTTTTCCATATCTATTTGAATGGAATTCGTTGCATGTACCTTATGATTCTTGTCAACCAATCAAAGTCAGAGTATAATTGTCAACATCTTCCGTTTGCCAATGGAAGAGGCCGCTCAACGAATCCAAGCCATCTTCCAAACATCTTTCAAGTTTGAGCACACATTAATCATTAGGCTCTATTAGAAACAAAATATTAAATTGCAATTTGTAAACAATATTTTTTTAAAGATCTATTATTAAACATATATTATATATGTTCATTGTTTATAAAATTTATTATTTAATTCTAAGTTGCTGGTTTGGATTTTGGTATGGATGCAGGCTTGCAATTCGGGTTCAGAATTCATCCCAATTTTTTTGGGTTGGGTTCTGATTCGTTTTGGGTTCATCCGTACAAAAATATATGTTTTGTTTTAAAAATATGTATGCGTGTAAATATATTTAACAACAAATAAGTCCATACATCACTATGCTAATAGTAAGCAGCACAGTAAAATACACCACCATATCTATGTTTTAGTTCAATAGGAAATTAATTGCATCATTTAGCCATACATTCAACATGATACACTTGGCTGGTCACATGCATTGAACATATTTCCATATCAACAGGACAGTTTTAGAATGGATGGAATTATCAAAAGATAAGTAAAATTACCTGAATTTTTATTTTGTATTAGTTAGAGGATATCTAACTAGGCTAGATCGGCAGTTGAGATTCAAATTTTAAGCGTGGGATTCGAAGATATCATATCGTTTTTAAAGAAATTCCTCTATAATAGTCAACTTGGATTCCACCTATTGTCAATTTGGATTCCCTCTATAACAAAGTTTTCATTTTCATCTAGAAATGCATAAATGACATATAAACCATCTTTTTTGGTCTTCTTAGTGGTCACTTTAGGGTCGGAAGGATCAAATAGACCAAGTTAGGCAACAAAAGAAACATTTCAAACAAGTCCAAAAAAAATGTTTTGAGAGAAAATTCAGCCCAAGCTCGGCCTCTTGGCAGCAAATTCTTCAAAATTCGCTGCAAATTCTGTAAGAGGAATTCGCTGCAAATTTTGCCTGGGATCCTCTGACAGAATTTGCAGCAAATTCGTAGTTCTGTAGGTGTATTTGGAGAGAATTTAACAAGGACCAGACTTCATACAAAATTGAACCAGACTTTGAGGGTTGTTGGATAGAAATTGGTAACTTAGATTTAATTTAATAAAATTATAATATAATTTAGCTGATATGCTATTTCTAGGAACTTTGTTTCCGAAAATTTAATTTTTGACGAAAAAGTTGTCAGTTAGTCGGAAAAATTGTTAGTTTGGCCTGAAAATTGCAAATCCTTCTCGTTAATTATTTACTAACCAATTTTTATCTCACTCCACTTTTAACTTTAGTTTTGATAGTTATTAGTTGTTATCTCTTCTTTTAATTATTGTTTTTCTTTTTTAATTTATTAGTTTTGCTCTACTTTAGCTCATGTTGTGATCTCTATTTATTTAACTTTTGATTTTAAAAATTGATTTAGATTTTAGTTTTTATATTATTTTAATATTTTTTATATTAGTTTAATTTTTTTTAAAAATATTGTTTTTAGTTTCTATAATTGATTTAGTGAATAGAATATTTGTTAGACATATTATTTTTTTGTATTTCTCTCATTAATTTTTCATAATAGATTTTTTGATGAGTTTTTCAAATGATTATTTTTTCATATTTGATAAATTTAATTTAAATAAATAATATTTATTAATTTAAGATATTAGTAAATATTATATTATTTAAATTGAAAATTATTAATAATCTAATTTATTCACATAAGATAATATTTTAAATATCCACTTATAACTATTGTTTTTCTTTTCCTATTTATTTAAAAAACAATTGCTTGTGATCAAATTTTAGCTTATGTTGTGATCTCCATTTATTTAACTTTTGATTTTTTAAATTGATTTAGGTTTTAGTTTTTAAATTATTTTAAATTATTTTTTATATTAGTTTAGTTCAAAGTAACGTGAATCGGAATCGGATCGGGAATCGGCAATGAATCAACGATGAATCGACAAATTTGAAAAAACCTTTCAAATTTAAAGATTTTAACAATTTAAAACTTATTTCATGCACCCTTTATTGAATATAACTTAAACACACTATAATATCATCAAATAGAAGTTAAAACTTAACATACATAAACATGGAAGTTTGGAACATAAAATCTATCACATACGTAATTATGTTATCTAAAATGTAAATTGTAGGCTAGCTGAAGTAAATAGAAATCAAATGATCATAATGATTTAAATCATAGAATGTATGTAAGATGATCCATAAGACATCAAATCATAAATGTATGTAAGAATCTAAGATGAAGATCCATGAAAGTTTGAAACATATGTCTATCAATGATTCAATATCAATATTTGTAAACAAAATATAAAAACAAGGCTCCAGCTCAAGCCTCAGGCTCATAGTCATCATCATCCTCAACATCATCCTCAAGCTCGGCTGCAGCCTCAGCCTCAGCCTTTGAGTATCCAATCTGCCTACTAGCAAGGCGTCTAATGTAGGTCCTAGAGGACTGCCGAGCCATATCTCCCGCATGTAAGATGGGCTCATGAACCTCGCTAGGGCCTGTGTTTGTGCATGCGCGTGTGCATCTACCAATGCTTGAAGAACGTGCTCTAGCTGCCTCAGCCTCTATATCCACCTGGTCAACCCACGCACGGTCTTCCTCAGTGAAGACTAGATTCACAACCTCTGTGCGCTACTCTGATTCTGGATCAATCTCCTCCAGAATGATTGGAGAGGAGTCAGTGCCCAAAATCTTTCTGATCCTAAGACGGAGGTTGTAATGAACAAAGACAAGATCATTCAACCTCTGCACTGTCAACTTGTTTCTCCTCTTCGAGTGGATGTGCTCGAACATGGACCAACTGTGCTCACATCTAAAAGAGTTGCTTGGTTGACTCAGAATACGGATGGCAATTTTATGAAGTTTTGGGGTTGTGGCCCCAAACATTTCCCACCATCTATCTGAAATAAGGGAAAATAAAAACAATTAGTCTCATTTACAAATTACAAATTACAAGTTAACTCTAAAATTACATAATCAACTTTAAGTTTAGAATCTAGATTCATGAACATTGAATATATTATTTAATTTTTACCTAGTTGCATTGTTTCCCGAGCATCTATGGCCATCCTGCTAGAGAAAAGTGGCCCTTCTTTATTATTGAACTTATCAAGCTCAATAATTGTAGCACTGCTATCCTCATTAGTACTCAACCTCTGGATCACTGTATATAATCCGATGAGAACCTCCTTATCCGCCTTGAAGTCAGGACGAAAACGAAATGCTGGATTCAAAAGGTAAGCTGCTACATGGATGGGTCTATGGAGCTGATTCTGCCATCTCCTATCAATGATGTCCCAAATAGGGGCATACTTCTCCTGCACTGCTGCATACTGGGCTCTAATGGCCTCCTTGGCCCTATCTATGCCCTCATATATGTAGCCCATAGAGGGCTTCTCCCCATCAGCAGTTCGTAGGAGAGATACAAGGAGCTCAGTGGCCTACATATAAAGTAAAACAAAAATTTGAGTCAAAACTTAAATATAGAATAATTCAATAATACAACTTAAGGTAAAACTAAATCATTAAACAATTAGCATAGTAAACTATAAAATATTAAATGTTAAATTGCAATAAATTTACCTTAAGAATTTCTCTAGCAGGTTTCCAAAAACCATCATCATTAGATATGCAATCCACCACATCTATCCTTGCAGTGGTCGTAGCATAGGAAGATGAAATCCACTCCCACCTAACAAACATGCTTCTCAAATTATCCCTTGATGTCAACAAGGATTGCAAGGTGATGAAATTTGAGGCAAACCTCGTGATCTCTGGGCGAGCTAACTCTTTGTCTCTTGTGTACTTCCTCATTGTGCTAAGGACAAATGAATGATTATAAATAAACTTGCATATGTTTTTTGCCCTTTCCACACATGACTTGACCCACTCAAGTTTGCCAATTTCCTCCAACATGAGGTCAATGCAGTGTGCCGCACAAGGGGACCAAAATATGGTGGGGTGCCTCTCCATCAAAAGTTTACCTACAACAATTTTGAGTTAATTAGAATTAGAAATTCAAATTTCAAACATGTTAGAACTTAGAAAACTTAGAAATTCTAAGTTAGAATTAGAAAAAGTTCAAAATTCAAATAAATTTATTTTCAAAACTTGAAAAGTTAAAAGTTTACCTGCAGCAACATAACTTGCTACATTATCCGTCACCACTTGCACCACATGTTGTTCCCCCACCTCTGCTATGACTTCCTCAATAACCTCACATAAGTATGTGGCGTTTTTTACATGAGCAGAAGTATCAATGGATTTGAGGAACATGGTATATCCTACAAGTAACAAAACAACGAATTATAATTAGCAATCAACAAATCAAAATTTGAAATAGTCAATCACGATTCAAAATTATGTATGTAGGAAAGTAGAATGATCAATCACCTCCACAGGATACAAGAAGATTGAGGAGAGTTCTTCTCCCCCTATTTGTCCAACCATCAGTCATGATGGTGCAACCCTTTTCGATCCACTCCTTTCGGTTGTCCTCAAGCCCATGCCTCATATTCTCAACCATTTCATCCAGGAGGTATCCACTCAACTTAGCCTCAGTTGGGGCTTTAAACCCCGAACCACAAATAGCAACTACATCTATCATGTTCTGCCAATAAGGAGCCCTGTCACAAATAGATAATGATATTGATTATAAATTTAGATGTCAAAAACTCAAATCATAAAACAAGTAGATATAATTAAAGTTTTACTTTTACTTTTAACTTTAACTTTAAAGAAAACAAAGAAAAAAGAATCAATTACCTGGCTGCAATAAATGGAATGTTGCAAAAGTACCAAAATTTGCATATCTCTTTTCTGGTAGCATCATGAATCTCCTTGTTCAAACCCATGCCCTCAAGCGTGGGTTGGGAGCCAGGAGTAGTGTGGGGCACAAAGTAACTATCCATTCTGTTTTTCCGCACTCTAGGCTGCAATAGGTTGCTGTTGGACTCTGTCTCAGTATAAGACCGACTACCACTAACACTCGCATGAGTACTAAAACTCGAACGAAAAAGAGGCTTGGAAGAACCCTCTCCAACACAACCTACGGATGCGGATGCTGATGTAGATGTAGATGTAGATGCGACTATAGATGCGGGAGCACGGGAGCCAATACCTCTTAACCCTTCAAGTTGCATTTTTCTATTCAACTTGTCTTATTAAATTTTTTCTAATGCCACTAAACAAGTGCGTTTTGCCTCAGCAGTTTGATGAGTGCAAATTGTGACATCATGGCCAGGTATGCAAGCAATGTTGTATTTCAATCTATAGATACCTCCGAAATTTATTTTTTCTTTACAAAATATACATTTTGTTTGATATTTGGTTCTTCCAAGAAACTCGTCATTATATTTCCAGCATTCATCTTTTTTCCTCATTGTGGAAATTGGAAAATGAAAGCAAAAGGCTGCTGCAATAAAAAAATTCATGTAAAATATCAAAGCTTGCAACTAATAAACAAAAGCTACAAAACAACAAACCCTAGTTTGCAATTTAGTAAAAATAAAAAACATTCAAGATTTGCAAATGAAAACAAAAAAAAATTAAACAAAAAATGCATCATACACTAACATGCCAAAAAAAAACCAGCATTTACCTCTTGCAAATGAGTTGAGGAGTGTTGATATTGACTCCTTAATGCTCCCAATGCAATTAATGGCCTTCCCAGATGGATTTTTGATCTCTTTGGTGCTCTTTCTTCTTGCCGGTTGGAAACCTATGGATTTTCTTTTCTCTTCTTCTCTCTCACTCTTCCTCTCTTCTACTCATGCTAAGCAAATAGAATGCTCTTTAAGGTTATAACAAAGAGGAAAGACAAATTAGAAAGCAAATAAAATATGTGTTTTTTTTTTTAAATCCAACTTTTTATGCTTGCTGCCGCGATCGATTTCTGGCGATACCCGATGGCAATTTGGGCGATTTATGCCATGCATCGCCGATATTGGCGATTCACATGAAAAAATCGCCAACAGTGATTTTCGATCCCAAATAAATCGGGAGTCATGAATCTTATCGCCGAATTGGCGATTTCGGCGATTTTAACGCTTTTTTTTGAAACTATGGTTTATTTTTTCTTTAAATATTGTTTTTTGAGTTTCTATAATTTATTTAGTCAATAGAATATTTGTTATAGATGTCGTTATTTTTTCATTTTATTTTTTTGTATTTCTCTTATTAATATTTTGCGATAGATTTTTTGATGCGGTTTTTTAAAAATGATTATTTTTTTCATATTTGATAAATTGAATTTAATTGTAAAATCTTGAAATTATTGACATGTTTCTTAAGCAATATTAAATGTTTTAAAATATTGTAAATTTTATGTCTGTTTTAGTCTTCAACTTTTTTATTTTTGAATTTTCATTTAAAAAAAACTTATATTTACATTATTTAATGTTCATTCTACATTTTTCTTTTAAATCTCATCTCCTATCGGCGCACTCGTTGCATGTACAAAAGGTTTAATTTCGTATGACATGTTATTCATCTAACAATACACAAGATTTAAAATATAACATTTTGAATTGGTATAATTAAAATTTTATAGATGAATTTTAATATAATTTGATATATTGTTTATAATTTTTATAATAAATATTAATAAACTATGAAGTTATAGAACATATCAGATTAAAAAAGAAACCTACAAACCCAGAATAAAAACAAATCAAAAGCCATTGTGGATGATTGGTCAGCAACACACTTGGAGATGGTGTCTTCAATATGCCTTGCTAAATGCAGAGTCTTCCGTTGAGTTGACTGCTTGGATGCAATCAGCATGTACACAAAGTTGTTGAGTAACATGGATCTTTTCTGCAAATGTAATAATATGACCATTGTAATTGATATGTTCCAAATGCAGATTTTGATTTCATATAAATATGAGAGGAGGAGACATATCTCCAAGGTTTAATCATCATTTAATATATATATATATATATATATATTTCATAATAATAATTTGTATAATATATATACGTGTGTGTCTATGTGTGTATATATATATATATATATATGTATGTATTATATATAATATAATATATATAATAGATATATTATATACTATAATATATGTTTATTATTACATATATATATTTCATAATAATAATTTGTATAATATATATATATATATATATATATTATTATTATTACATGAATACATAAATATAGAAATGATGATTTATCAATAACAACAATGTATCTCATATTGAATTTATTCGACTGAAGCTACAACTTTAACACTCCCTCTTAGCTAGGGAGGATTTGTAGAACACTAGTGCTCAAAAGTATGTCTTAGTAAATGATATTCCAGGAATGACATATATAAGGATATCAACATAAATCCATCAACAGGCATATATATATTAACATATATTACATATGGAATTTGCTTTAATTCACTACGAGGCTAAATTTCTCAACACTTTTTTAGCAAGGAGAGAATTACAACAATTATACGACAAGATTTAAACACCACCTTAAGTGTGCTCTATGATAGATTTAAGTTATGGTGTTTGACAAGTTTCGGCCCAAAGAACCATAACAAATTGATTTTCATGGTGTCTGGCAAAATCCGGCCCGAAGAACCATGATAGCACTTGCTCCAACACATTTTGGTGTTAGGAGATAGGTCAACTATTGATAAGGTCGTCACCTTAAAATGGTTACCTCCTGGTTGATACGTTTGTTATCATGACTTCCAACACTCTGGGACAACAACTTAATGAAGTCTGTCATGATAACAGGTCTACCATTTATTAGATCATCACCTTACAATGGTTAGCTTTTGTTTATATATGTCAATGAAAGATTGTAACCTTTTATTATATATCACATGTGAAATAGTAACCACCATGAAACTAGTCAGAGGGTGGTGCAAAGGCTTTCACCTTAAATTTCTCTCACAGAGAAGAATGTATTACAAGGAGTTTCACTTAGAACTTCATCTCATAGGTAAGATATCATTCACAAAGGATTGCACCTCAAAAATTCTCCCTCTGAATAATGATCTTGGGAAGTTAGGTCCTCTAGTTACTCCATTAGTAACTCTCTTCACCCAAGGATGCCTTTCGAACTCCCTCTAAATCTGATATCAATCTTCCAACTTTTTGGTGATAAGTCAATACTTCCTCATGATGCACTCAAGAGTAGGTCCATCAAAATCATGCATTCACACATGTATTTTTAGATTCCCTCTGAGTATCAATCTTCTAAGCTCTAGTGTTGGCTTCGAAGATGTTTCATACTCCCTCTTAATTTAGAAGGATACTCATAATTTTAATCATCAAAGATATTTATCTAGCCTAATCACAACTTCTTTAAGTTGTTGTCATAAGCTGCCTAGTGTGTCATTCTTTTTTTCCTGCAAGATCAATTTCAGATACAAAGGAAAAGACCAAGGCAGATAACTCTTATACTACATATGAAATACAATTAAGAGAGAGAGTTAGTGAGTAGATAAATGTAATACTTAATGAATACTTATCTGTACATCCTTGATACAAGTTGCTTTAATGAAGGCCCATACATGCATTGAATCAAAGGATGATTCAGATTTGAAACTCTAATGATGTCCCTTCCCTAACATCTCTTCTAAAGATGGTTCAAGTGGAAATATAAACATTGGTTATTGTTCCCACCCGACAATGTAAAATTTCCACTCTTATATTGTTTGAGCAATTCTATGTCACATCAAATATGGCAACCCAAATTCATTATAGTCAATTTTGTATAAAGCTGGTTTTCTATGGATAGGGATCACAACTCTAGCAGGGCATAATTCTTGCCAAATGAGCCCAAGTAATTCAATCCTCACAAATCTATAATTGCTAGACTCAAGAATAACGAGGCCTTCTCATTGGTGGTTTTGACTATTGTGATGATGAGCTGGCAAGGAAATGCCTTGCAAGAAAATATGAAACATACATAACAGCCCAATCTCTGCCTCCCAAATTCTTCTTATTGTTGACCTAAGGAGCAACACAAAGGATTGCAACACTAGTAACGTCACAAGGAATGTTTACACCCATAGACATGGATGTGGATGCTCTTGTGAGTTGAGAAGATAACATAGGTGTTCCTAATAACAATGGATATCAAAACACAAGGCTAGTTCTTCACTATCTCAAAAACATAAGTATGTCATGAGATTGCTCAAGATACTATTCACTCCACTAAATAATATTACTATTTTCTTTCACTTTCAAGGACTCATCATAATCGACCCCAATTCGGTATCATAATTATCATAGAGAATATCACATAACCATACGTTGGGAGGATGCTAGCTAGAAAAGTAATATTGTGGTCTCCCCTATTAGACTTCCTTGATATGTAGGGGCAATTAACTAAATTATTACAAATCTAAATTCTTGATCTTACTTTTAATTTGTGTAATAACAATGATAGATCTGCAATACAACAATGATTCTCTCTTATCAAACAAGAAATCTATCATCCTGCACTCAAGTTTCTTTTGATAATAGTATTTCTCGTTATTATTTATTCGCCAATAAACTCTCATCATAGACATAATATTAAAGTTGATTCAGAATTCTAATTAAAGGAATTTGTTACACTTCACAAATTGCTATGATCCCAATTCCACGTCATGTCAAGGGTATATAAAGGTCGAAACCAAATCAAGCTCATTTGTCACATCTAATTGTCATCATTCCAATGTAGAAAATACGGATGAGGTGTCTCAGTAATGTCTTATCATATTCTTATGTTTCAAGAGTGGGATGTGTGACACTCTAGGGCTGATGTGGCCAAGACATCACATGGCTCAATGAGTTCTAGAAAATTCGTAATGTTGCAGCGCAGAAGATTGTAAACTTATATATATATATATATATATATATATATATATATATATATATACATAAATATACATATAGATATGTTTTAATTCATTTTTAAAATCTTCTTAGGGATATGTCTCCAAACGACCTGCGCTTTTTTACTAGTTTTCTAAACTATGTTCAGGGAATCACCTATGGTCTTTAGTAGGTGATAATGTCTCCAATTTTCCAACTAAATAAGTATTAACTCTTACTCCATGTTTTTTCCTTGCTTATGTGAAACTCTCCCTCTTAAAGTCCATATTATTTCTGCACATCATTATTTTGTTCAAACTCTCTATTTTCATGGTCTTTTTGTAATTGGTTTGGTGTTTGCCACTATTACTTTTTGATAATGCACAAAAAAACGACAATCTGAGAATTTGAACACGTCTTCATCTATGAATCCCGGTAATGTTCTCAGCATGTGGCAACTCTCTATACCCGCTGCCTGTAGTATTTCCTTCTACACATGGCAACAACCCTGTGTCTCCCTACTTGCTTTCACCAACTCTAACCTTCACAATGAGTGATGACACACAAGAGATGATTTTTCTCACAATCTGCAACAACCAAACTACTCTAATCTTCTGTACTTGATCAACAGAAGTATATCTGCAGATACCGACAACACCATATTGACTTTCATTCAATGGCCCTGATAATTCAGAGGCACGAACCTTAATTTAATATCCCTTATTAGATGCTGATGCACTCCACGGACTATGTAAAAACTGCTCATATGTCGAGTATCACAAAAGCTTATGATAAATCAAAGCATAACATCCTTAGAAGACATAATCAATACTTCCGATAGAAAAAACCAATGATTGGAAAAGATGTTAATCTTCAATTCATTCAACACACGTGAAGTACTCCCAAAGGTGCAACCTAATAGATGTCCAAATCACAGGAATTTGAAGGGTTTGTGTTCTTCAAATGCAGTCACAAAAACATAGAATCTCAGATAGAATTTTTACTTACACTTTCGAATCCATCCCACCATGCAGGGACTCACTATTATCAAGCTGAGATGAGCATTACAGTCAGAGCCGTTACCATGCAGCTCTCGACACATATACAACTTATTCTCAGAAAATATCAAAATAAACTAATATCTGCTGGTTAAGAAAAAAAAATAACACATAATAAAGAGTGTCGAGCAATGGCAAGCAATAAATGGCCGACAAATTTGATCTGCCACAAAACATAAACCCTAATGCCAACTCATCATTGAGTCATCAGAAATAAATCATATAAAATGACACAGCATAATAAAGAGACCACTTAGGAGTCGCATATGCCAAAACTCATCGTCACCAACATAAACTTGAAATAAGAAATATGCGACCATGCAACAAGGAAGTGCACAAACAGGAATAATAAAAGCTGCATGACTTTCATGAAATAATGAGAATACCAGAAACCGATCATCATAACTAGGAGTACGCACCACAGAGAAATCTCATAGGATCACAACAAAAAATTGAAGAGGCTTCTTATTTTAAAAGGAATCAAAGGCTACCACCAAAGATAATCTGATCTTTCTTGTAGGTACTCAAATTTAACACTTCTATATTGTTGTTGTTCAATCTGGCTCTAATAACATGTTGTGTAACATGGATCTTTTCTGCAAATGTAATTGATGCAGGAGCATCCAATGGTGTAAGGGCAATCTTGTATCACCCAAAAATATGCTTAGTGTTAGTTTCTGTTTAATGTGTTTTTATTTCTGAATACCCATTTGGGTCAAATAGAGATTACAACTCTCATAGTTCCACTATTGGTCTTCTGGGTTAGAGTTTTTGAGCATCTTGGGATATGTGCCAATGCAGAAATAAGTTGTTTTGTAATTGAGCAATAATTATGATGAGTTAGAGGGTGTAAGTTGGAGGGATGATTATATTTGTAATTTAAAACACTCTAGAAAAAGAATAAGGTCAAAAGGCTTTACGGTTTGAAACTTATTGCAGTTTTAAGTTGCTTGGAGACCCCCTAAGAGCACTTCAAAGTCAGATTTGAGGCACTAAACAGCTTCATATGGGCTCGAAAAATGGGGAACCAGCAAAGCCAGTCAATAGGGCTATAGAGCGCTTGCGAATCAGGTCAAAAGATTTTACGGTTTGAAAGTTATTGCAGTTTTAAGTTGCCTGGAGACCCCTTAAGAGCACTTCGAAGTCAGATTTGAGGCACTAAACGGCTTTGTACGGGCTCAAAAAATGGGGGACCGGCGAAGCTGGTCAATAGGGCTGTAGAGCGCTTGGAGAGCTTTCCAGAAATGTAAACAGTTCATCAATCGGAGTCCCGGATCAAAAGTTATGCCTCTCGGAAGTTGGACTACCATTTCTGGATTCTTCTAATTTTACACCGACTTCTGATGTGTTTTCTAGAACCTTCTATTTTGGCGGTGGATGTCAAATGGCATATTCTAAAATGCATTCCTAACCCTAAACCTAATTTGGGTTACTTAAGGACATTTCTAGCATTGTAAATGCAATTTTTGGTGGAGTTTGGGAGAAGGTACTGGAGGAGGGTTTTTTTCTCCATAGTCAGACAACATTGCAAGCCCTAGGGCACATCATTGGGTCAGTGTTTCGTTGCACTGAACGTAATAGCATATCACTTTTGATAATAATATTTCCCTTTTCCTATTGTGTTCATTTTGGTCTTGGATTGTGCTCTCATTAGTAATAATATGGCCATTGCAATTCATATGTTCCAAATGCAGATTTGGATCTCATATAAATATGATAGGAGACATGTCTTCAAGGTTTAATCATCACTTAATTAATATATATATATATATATTTCATAATAATAATTTGTATATATATTATACACTATAATTTATATTATTATTACATGAATACGTATATATAGAAAATGATGATTTACCAATAACAACAATGTATCTCAGATCGAATTTATCCAACTGAAGCTACAACATTTGGATTTGAAATGGCTGAGTCAGTGTTCAGATTTGAAATGGCCAAATCAACCTTCAGTTTTGAAATGGCTGCATCAGCCTTCAGATTTCTTTCACTTAAAACTAGGGTGTCTGAAACCATGTTTTATAGATAAAAAATGGTTGAGAAGTCCTAAAAATACTAGTTACTGAATGTTTAGTTTAATGGAAAATTTGCCACTTTTTTGTACAAACTTTTGCTAAATTTCATCATTTAATAATTTTTTTTGAAATTTGGCATAATCTGAACTTCATGGTTAATATTTGCTGAATGTTGTGACTTTGTCAGAAGAACCTGGTTTCAAAGAAGTTAGTGGGCTTTTTGCAATTTCCAAAAGCAAAGTATTCACACTTAGTTATGTTGGGAGAGGTCAAGTGGGGACCATGCACGTTTGTGTCTATCAAGTGTTCTATCATATTTGCCATTTTTTTATGGTGCCTTACCACTTGATTGCTGCAGTGTTATGCTTTGAGAACTTTTATATGATTGCAAGGTTGAATTTGATATACGAGTTCTGATTGATACCAGTCTTGGTATTTATTTCAATAAGCATGAAAAGTGTAGTAAACATCCCAGCAGCATCTTGCAAGTCAGATATCTGACGAGTCTGGTATCTGATAAGCAGGTTTATGTTTTAACATCTTCAAATTAGATGGGCTGTAAAAAATGACCTGTAGGCCAAAATTCAATCAGGTTTGGTTTTTTATAGGTTTTATCATCTCTTTGTGCCATTTGAGAGGCTGAATCAGATAATGCTGCCAAGCTCTCACTCACAGCAAATAAGCAAATAAGTTTACTGTTGAGGCACATTCTAATGTTTTTTGGTAGCTGAAAGGAACATCCTTTTGTGAGGTCCACTTGACATTCCATTTAGTTTTGGCTATGATCTTAGTTTCCAGTTTAACTTATTTTTCTGCACAGATCCATTAAGATTGCCTAGATAGTGTCAAACTAAGCTGTATTTTTGGATGTCAAGCTTTAATGTAGCACTTTGTGATGCAGGAGCATCTTGCATGGGAAAATTATTGAAAAAAAAAAAAAATTGAAAAAAAAAAAATTGGTAAAAAAAAAAAAAAAAAAAGGAGAGAGAAAGTGACGAAAATTAGAGAGAAATAATAATAAAAAATAAAAAGGGGAAAAAAGGAGAAAAGAAAGGAAAAGGGGATTTCTATTTTCGAGGTGCATAGGTGGCATAATAGAAAAAATAAAAAATAAATAATTGTCATTCCATTTATCGAGGTGTGTGGGTAGAATTTTAGAAAGTTATGAATATTGTAGAAAGTTGTGGATATTGTAGAAGGTTATGGAAGTTGTAGAAGGTTGTGGAGGAATTCTAGAAGGTTGTGGATAAGTCATGTATTGGGTAGTAAGTGCCTATTTAAGTAAGGCATATGAGCATTTCTAATCAAGCTCGAAGAGTAGAAGCTCGAGGAGTAGAAGCTCAAGGAGAAGCTTGAGAAGGTGAAAGCTTTGGAAGGAAAGCTTGGAAAGTTTCAAGGTGTGAAAGAGGAGGAGGAAGTAAAGAGTGAGTTTTCCTAAGTCTGTGGACAGAGCGCCGAATGTGAAGCAATTTACAGCAGGATTGTGATGGACTTGTGAGTGTGTAGACAGAGCGCTGAATGTGAGGCAGTTTACACTTGGATCTTGGATTAAGTTGGAGAAGAGCTAGTGATTGCGGTTTAGAAACAAGGAGGTTGCTTGGTGGCTTGCGAGCACAAGTTGAGATCTTGGAGGTTTCTACCAGAGTGTGGATCTGGGCTAGTTTGAGTTTGGACTGGATCTTGAGAGATCTTGTAGAAATGTTATTGTAATTGCTAAGGATTTTCAAGTATAATAAAATTGTCTTCATATTGTTGCATTCTTGGTTGTGATTTGGTAAGGGTGGTGTGGCCCTTCGTCAGTGGTATTAGAGCAGTACTTCATCAAGTGGTATCCTGAGTGTACAAGTAGATCGCCGAAGTGTGAGGCAACTTGTACCAGGACCTTGGTTGGGTGAAGTTTATCAGAGCAGGAGTTCCTGAGTGTACAATCAGATCGCCGAAGTGTGAGGCAGTTTGTACCAGAATCTTGGTTAGGTGAAGTTTATCAGAGTGGGAGTTCCTGAGCGTGTAAACAGATCGCCGAAGTTGAGGCAGTTTGCACTAGGACCTTGGGAGGACATGCAGATTGATGGATTGATGCGGAGATGGATGACTGAACTTGTTGAGGCATGATCATAGAGAGCTTGTGGATTGCAAATCCATTGTCCTAGACTTGTGATGTGGTTCCTGATTGTTCGTGCAAGGTGGCAGGTTGCGATCTGACTTGCAAACAATTTGGTTGTCACAAGGAGCGTGGGAAGGATTTGTTGCAGAGGGTTTACGAAGATCTTGGGAGATGGCTCCAAGAGGATTGGACCCTAAGATGATTGCAAAAATCCATGATATAGTGGAGAGGAATTTTTCTAAGATGTTTGCTCGGTTGGATGCTAGATTGGCTGATCAAGTTAAGAAGGTCAAGGTGGAAGAGGATGGTTTTGTTGATCAGTTTGTGGAGTCTGATGCAGAACCTGCAGAGCAACTAGAGGTTGTTGCTGAAGATATTCCTAATGTTGTTGATGTTGGGAAAGATGTTGGTTTTCATGATCAGTTGGTTGAGTCTAACATGGAGATTGTGGAGCACTCGGTTGTGGATGATCTAGTTGTTGTTGGTGGTGACTTGTATCTTGCAGAGCATCTTGTTGTGAGCAATGAGGTTGCTGGTGTTAAGAGTTTGGAATGTGTTGATGGAGATCTACATGTGGCTGCTGATGTGGAGTTTGTTATTGCTCGTATGGACGCACTAGTTGTTGATGTGAATGGGAGTTTGCTAATGCAACATTATGTTCAGTTTGTTCTTGGGAGTGAGCATACTGATTGGATGGTTGAGATTTTGGTGTTTGATAGAGTAATGCAGATGTGGAAGATTTGCACATTGGTTTTCTTGTTCCCGTTGAGGTGGAAACCTTTGGTGAAGATGAAGATGGTTGTAGACCTTTCTTTTTTGGCATCAAAGTGTGGGACACACTTTTCTATCTATCGAAGGAGTCTGATGCAGGAGCATCTTGCATGGGAAAATTATTGAAAAAAAAAATTGGAAAAAAAAAAAAAAAAAAAAACTGGAGGAGAGAGAAAGTGACGAAAATTAGAGGAGAAATAATAATAAAAAATAAAAAGGGGAAAAAAGGAGAAAAGAAAGGAAAAGGGGATTTCTATTTTCGAGGTGCATAGTATTAAGATAATATCTTATATTTTCTATAATAGTCAACTACTTGTCTGTAGTCCGTCTTTCAGTCTAGATAGGAATGTTTCCTATTCTGTCTCTTTTTTCTTCAGTCCAGATAGGAATGTTTCCTATCCTGTCTCTAGTTTTGTTTCTAATTCCGTCTTCAGTCTACGTTGTTTCTTTTAGAAACAATGTCCTTGTAATTCTTTATAAGGAACACATTTGTTCCTCTGTTAATAAATGAGTCATCCGGAAATCCGTTAATCTGCCAACTCTTCTTGAATCTTGTAACATGGTATCCGAGCCATGATAAGGAATTTTTCGAAAATTTTATAATTTCTTTTGAAATTATCTGCACACCACGACAGTCGTCTCTTTTTTGCAGCCTCCTGGTCTGCAAAATCCGTGCCTATATCCTTGGGAAAGCTCGCAATTTTTTTCTGCAAATCGCGTCAAAATCACACGCATTTGAAGCAACTCGCGTCCATATATTTTCCAGCTCATTTGACAGCAAAATCGCGATTGTAGGGTCAAGGATTAGTTCGTTTTGTTTGCATTCTTCATCATTTGCGCTCTCCCTGAAAAAAATCTGCCATTTTTATCAAGAAATCTGAAGTTTTTTCAAGCCTTTTTCAGCCAGGGCCTTTTTTTTCGAAACCCTAATTTTTGGGGTCGAAATTTTTTTTTGTTTGCAAATTCTTGGTGGGTTTTTTGAGAGCTCAACTGAGTTGTTGTCCGTTTTTTTTGGGTGCCTCGATTTTTGATCCAGCAGATCCAAAAAATGACAGCAAATTCCTTCTGGGTTTTTCGAGCTCTCTTCTGGGTCATTCTCTGATTCTTCTGGGTCTTTTGTATTATTGCCTCGAAGAACGTGCTTTCACAAATTTTCACAATTTTCATTGAAAAACGTGCCATGGCATCTCTGACAAATATTCTGCTCGAACATAATTCCAAATTCAATGGTCGCAATTATGGAACCTGGAAGCAGCGCATCATCGCAATCTTTGAATATCGAAACACCGATCAACTTGTTCTGGGTGTTACGCAGCGTCCGACTTCTCCGGGTCCTGATCAAGGCGAAGCTGCATTTTTTGCCTTTGGAATTTGTTTCTGTTTTTATGGGTTTGTTGATTTTCTCCTCAAAAATCATTTCAAGTTGTCTGTAATACGCAAGGTTGGGTGAGATTCTGGGTTTGTTGATTTTCTCCTCAAAAATCATTTCAAGTTGTCTGTAATACGCAAGGTTGTGTGAGATTCTGGGTTTTACCGTTTTTTCCACAAAAACGAAGTTTTGTAAATGCAACCTATTTTGAGTCATAGCACTCTTCTGGCAAAGCTTCTTGGTTTCAACATTCTGTAGATCCAGGGAGGGTCTCAATTATCACAGAATGTTCCGACATCCGTACGTTGACCATTAAGGGAGGGTATTAAGATAATATCTTATACTTTCTATAATAGTCAACTACTTGTCTGTAGTCCGTCTTTCAGTCTAGATAGGAATGTTTCCTATCCTGTCTCTTTTTTCTTCAGTCCAGATAGGAATGTTTCCTATCCTGTCTCTAGTTTTGTTTCTA
Source organism: Cupressus sempervirens (assembly GCA_028749045.1). Lineage (NCBI taxonomy): Eukaryota > Viridiplantae > Streptophyta > Pinopsida > Cupressales > Cupressaceae > Cupressus > Cupressus sempervirens. The sequence continues at coordinate 346,041,313 of CM053786.1, read as the reverse complement.
ATTCCGTCTTCAGTCTACGTTGTTTCTTTTAGAAACAACGTCCTTGTAATTCTTTATAAGGAACACATTTGTTCCTCTGTTAATAAATGAGTCATCCGGAAATCCGTTAATCTGCCAACTCTTCTTGAATCTTGTAACACATAGGTGGCATAATAGAAAAAATAAAAAATAAATGATTGTCATTCCATTTATCGAGGTGTGTGGGTAGAATTCTAGAAAGTTATGAATATTGTAGAAAGTTGTGGATATTGTATAAGGTTATGGAAGTTGTAGAAGGTTGTGGAGGAATTCTAGAAGGTTGTGGATAAGTCATGTATTGGGTGGTAAGTGCCTATTTAAGCAAGGCATATGAGCATTTCTAATCAAGCTCGAGGAGTAGAAGCTCAAGGAGAAGCTTGAGAAGGTGAAAGCTTTGGAAGGAAAGCTTGGAAAGGTGAAAGTTGTGGAAGGTGAAGCTTGGAAAGCTTGGAAAGTTTCAAGGTGTGAAAGAGAAGGAGGAAGTGAAGAGTGAGTTTTCCTAAGTCTGTGTATAGAGCACCGAATGTGAGGCAGTTTACAGCAGGATTGTGATGGACTTGTGAGTGTGTAGACAGAGCGCCGAATGTGAGGCAGTTTACACTTGGATCTTGGATTAAGTTGGAGAAGAGCTAGTGACTGCGGTTTAGAAACAAGGAGGTTGCTTGGTGGCTTGCGAGCACAAGTTGAGATTTTGGAGGTTTCTACCAGAGTGTGGATCTGGGCTAGCTTGAGTTTGGACTGGATCTTGAGAGATCTTGTAGAAATGTTATTGTAATTGCTAAGGATTTTCAAGTAAATATTAAAATTGTCTTCATATTGTTGCATTCTTGGTTGTGATTTGGTAAGGGTGGTGTGGCCCTTCGTCAGTGGTATCAGAGCATACCTTCATCGCTTTGCCTGCTCTTGTAGTGCTTGAGAAAAAAATACCAATATTACCAATTGTTATCAGTCACATATTGTCACGCCTTCACAAAATGCCTGTGAAGATGACCCATTTCTTTGGATTGATTTTTCTAACCAGCTCAGGCTATTTAGCACTTTTTTATGAGGCCAACTTTTTATTGCTGTTCATTGTTTTAGGATGCCTCACAGAGTTGGGGCCATCATCAATGTAATAATGAAATTTGCTGGATGCCATCAGGAAATGAAAAATTGTTTAAAAATTACCATTAAATTCATGTGGCAAAATTTGGGCAAATTTAATTCTAGAAACACTGAGCAATCATTAATAGCATCAAATAAAATTACAATAAATTTGTTCCCTTCTTATTTTGTTTCTTTCTGTTCAACTTCAGGGTGAGTGATTTGCCATATATTGTGAGCTATTTGACAAGTTAATGTGTTTTTTTGAAACTATTGTTGCCTTTGTAAGGATGTATATTTGAGGTGCTTTGTTTGCAGGGTCACACAGATTCAATAAAGGTTTTGCAGATGAATAATCAAACACCCCCTTGTCCATGAATTATATCAATGCAGCACCCATACCATGTACAGCTTTACTTAGACATAAACCATATCGTTAATCTCTCCCCTTTGTTCCCCTAGCTAAAGCTATAGATAAGATGATATTGAAAATAATTATATATACCCTTTTTTAATAATTGAATCTTGTCTCTTTATGCTCAAAATAAAGATATATGATTATAGATTGTGTTTAATTGCCTTCTAGTGATATTGTTACTCTTGCAACTTTACTCAGGTTGGATCAGTCGTCAGACATTCAAGGCAATCGTCGTCATTTCCACTTTTGGGTCACAGGCTTCAGCATGTTCTGTATAATCTCCAGAAGGATTCAGGTTTGTTTTAAGAATTTAAAATTAAATAACCATCTTTCGTAAGTATATCTATCTGATTTACTTTATTTGACCATGGAAGGTCATCTTGAGTTTGGTTCAATTCTGATTTTGAGAATGATACAGATTCTGAATGTTACTTTTTTACTTTTGTCAAGACATGGCTGACAGTCGGCCGTGATTAACTTTGCAATTGCTAGGTGTACTTACAGCTTTCTTTTTTTCATACCATGGAACCCTGATTCCTTGCAGTGACTGTGGCTTAGAACTAAGCTACTATGATATGTTCCATAGTGATGCAGGGGCAACCCCAAAAGACACACCATATCTGAGCCAAAAAGACCTTAATAGGTTACTTTTGCTGCTTCACAAATTCCCTGTTTTCACATTTGCCGAATAGTGAAACATTCACTATTTCAGATCCAAATTTTGTTTTATGGATCTCTGATCCAAATTTTTGAAGTGCTATAGGTTAATCAAGGCGTGTAATGTCCATGTGGCAACTGGATGTCAACTTGGATCTTTCAGTTGAGTAGAAGGCAGTTAGACAAAAGATTCACAAAAAGACGAGGAATCAGCACAAGGACAAAAGTATGCAGTGTTGTCAAAATTGCATTTTGACGACAATGCACAAGGTTAAGAATCTCTCACCTAACGAATATGGAAGGTCAAGAGTCACTGGTAGAAGGAATATGAACTGCCTCAACTCAGTTTAATATAGATTTTGATCAGTTGTACAACCAAGTAGCAGTGAGGGGAAGTAATACAAAGTTGTTTTGAGTTTTCTCGTAACTTTTTCTTGTTTTAGTTGGATTCTGAAGTGTTGATGAACTATTGAATTGCAAAATTTTTGTGCTCTCTTGTAGAGTAGGATGTTTGCTTTCATTTGAATCAAACTTGCTGAATTTGGATAAGTCCTAGTATGTTTTTGTGGCAATTTTCCTGAGATTGATTCTAAATTCCCGGTCTAGTGAGGGTTTTGCAGAAAATGCCTTACTACTTGAAGATTCTCCTGTAGGTTTTAGCTGCCTTTTGGGGACTGCAAGCAATAGATATGCCTTCTCAAATAAAGTTTGTTTCACGTTCAAACTTGCAGGGAGCTGGGATAAGTATTAAGCCCTAGCCGAGCATCTCAATGTGACTGATAAGAGTGAAGTTACTGGTTTATTGCTACATAGATGCAAATGGGTGGTTACAGATTGGTGAAATTGAGTCGTTCAAATTGAGTTTGGAGCCTTTAGCTCGATTGTTAGTAGCAGCTCCACAATTGAGACCTAATTAGGCCTAGTAAGCCTATTGTCCTAATAGGTGGTTTGCTAGTCAAATGTTGGAGTTGGGTTTTGAAAGTCTGGAATGTGTTATTTGTCCAAAAAGGGTATTGAATCTGTGTTTAGTTGTTGGGGTCCTTTAGGGTTACTAAAAGTTGAGCCCTGAAAAACCAGTTCATTAGGCGCAATTGTTAACTGGGTCTGTCCAGTCCTATTTGCTACAGAATTTGGTTATGACACAAAGGATGATCCAAATTGCGATTAATTGGGTTAGACAAGTTGGTTATAATGTTTATTAGTCTACATCTAAGTTGCCGGTTCGGATTTCTGGTTCAGATGCGGGTTTGACATTTGCTCCTTTTTTCGGTTTTGGTTTGGGTTAGTCTTTGGATCATCTGTAAAGAACTTTATATATATATATATATATGATCTAATTTTGTACCACCCTTGTTTTCTGAATGACAAGATTTCCAGTTCCCCCCTCCCTTTTATCGGCTTGATGTTTCAATTGATTTGTTATACTTTGCAATTGAAATGCTATGTTTAAGGGGCATGTCTTATTATCATTTCTGGCCATTTTTAATTACAGTGTATTTAATTGACATGAAACCAAAGATCTACTAATTATCATGCCCTTAAAAATCAATTAGTTTTACTCTTACATCATTGATTACTGGTTTAGTATATTACTGTAAGTTGTCAATTTTTGCTTGCTTATGCTGTTTTTTGTAAAAACTGAGCCCGTGATTTTCTGTAAAATGAGCTTGCAATCTTTTGTAAGCACCACTTTTTGCTGAGCCCACATCGTTGTTCCTCGCACGCCGTATATTCTCAATGTATTACAAATGCGGGTGACTTTAGGTTGAAACTTTAGGAAAGGCAAAAAAATATTAAATATCTTCACTAAAGAACAAAACCTGTGTTAGCGTCATGGGAAAGTAGGCCCAATTTTGCCGAAAAAAAGAGAAATGTGTTTTTAAATTGTCGGGAGAAGTCTGAAGTCTGTCAAAGTCACCTTACATTTGACCAGGGTCCTGTGTGGTGCTTTTACAGGAATGTTTCTAGAAAAATATGTGAATGTGATACGAATTCGAACCAATTTGAATGTCGAGTGAATCAAAATTTAAAATCGGGGGTTGACCAGCGAATATGGTAACTTAGGTTTTTCGTTGGGGTGTGGAAGCGTGAACATTGTACTCCATTTGTGAAATTGAGGAAGTCTTGCAACCCAAGTGATTTGTGGGATCGAGTCCGTTGGCTTCCAGCAGCTCTGCATCACATAATAGCTGAAACAAAATGAAATTTGAGAGGCTCAAAAAGCTGCACAACACATTACAAACAATTGTAGAGAAAGGATATATCAATTTTATAAAGCAAAGACCTCAAATGTGAAGGATTTCGTATAGAAATTGTGTTTTAGTGCCAAGGTTATGAGAGAGTGGGTAAATATTGTTCTCTTTTAAAATAAGGAGTGTTGTTTTACAAAGTGAGAAGTCAAAAATCATGGCTTTGTTACAATTTGTGTTTGTTCATTTGATATTATGCTAAAGTACAATGCAAAACCTTCCAAATTTGTAACATTTCATCTAATTATTGAAATTTGAAAACATTGACACATTAATAACTAAGTTGCAATGAAACTGAGAAATGGTATCTCAATCTAGTAAATTTCATATCAGCTTAGTAAGAGATATTTGGACACTTTAATGTTCAAGTTTCACGGATCTCTGCTTCAGCTCTTTTTATCATCACTTCTGCATAATCTAGAATTAAGATATTAGTTTCACAGACTTTCCTATATTTGTGTAACGAGCTCATCAATTTTCTTCTGCTTTGATGACTAGTGTTGAGTACTATAGTTGTCAGACAGCTTTTCTGTGAACTTAGCTACAACCAGGCTTATGATACTAATTCTCACTGAATTAAGAGCCAATAACAATGCATTTCATTATCAAATCTATATGTGTCTAATCATATAGCTATAAAAGTATTGTCAGATTATTCTCAGTTCTTGTTTACGTTTCTCAAATATGCCACTGGAGAATTGAGGTTAGAAGGTTGCAACTGCTTAAAAGCTTACTAAGTGTCAGTCTACTGAAAACTTGTTTTGGCCAATGTAATTTTGAATTTTCAATAACTAGTTTGTGAATTCTTTTTGGATTCAAAATGTTCTTAGTTGTGAGAGTTTCAAGCAATAATCGTGGCATATATTTTAATTGAACTTTCCGGCTGCTTTATAATGGCAATGGTAAAATCTCCATCTTTTTTCTGTTAAAAATTCTTTATAACATATAAAGGCCTTTTACTATGCCTGGGTTATTGCTTGTGGTCTAGGAAAATGGACTGTATTTGTTTCACATGGAATTGTGCTTGTGTTTGACGATCTGACAGCTGTGGCTTTCTAAATTGCTCTCACCCATCTGCAATAGTAAAATATGCATAGTTGCAAATAGTTGGGCTCTTAAAATAGTTGCATAATCTGTATGAGATGGGAGGAATGTACAAATCAACCTTGAAATAATTTTATTTCTTACATTTCTGCCACAGCTGTTCTTAAAGCTGTTTCCCCTATGAACTTTTTTTGTTATAGATTTATAAATTGTGGTTGGGGGTGGTGGTTGTGAGTTTTGTTCCACTACAACATACAAAATCAAACACTTAATGTTTCGAGGTGAAACACTAACTATCCAAATATCTCTTGAATAAGGTCATCTCTCATGCTAAGCTTGCAAATTATGATCATGAAATGACTTGAGGTTCCCTTCAATGTGGATATTTGCTTAGTTAAATAATTTGATTTGCTGGTAATCACTTAGGGGACTTAAGCTTGTTCATTCAATGGATATCAACTCTTTCTCTTATAGATTTGGCTTTACAATGTTCAATGAAAATGCGGTTTAGATTTTTCAACTTCTACTTCAACTTCAACTTCAACTAAATTCCTACTTCTACTTCGAATTTGAATGCAAGGAATTTTGGATGACTTGGAGTCTATCAGATGCAATCTTGTTAGTGACTCTACACACCTAGTGCAAGCTTCTAAGTTATACTTTGATAGTATCAACATCAATATCTCCTTTTCAATCCCATCAAATGGATGCAATCCAGAGATTAAATATCAATTGAAGTTAAGTGTTTTTGATCATCCACTAATCACACAAGCCACACTTACATTCAACAAGAGGTTAGTGGCCGGGATTTGTTCAGGTCAAGGAAGTAAACATCCACAATCTTTATCATCCAACTAAACTACTTCTAAAAAAATGAAATGAAATCGTACTCTAAATGAGAGATGCATGGAACCATGCAATACTCCAAAATTATCATATATCCACCATGAAAACCAATAATGAATAGAGAATTTTGGTAGTACTTTGGCAATGATTCTTTAACATAACCCTCTTGCAAATGATGCAAGCAAGCCTTTATATAGGGAGAAACTTTATAATGAATGAGCAAGATTAATTTGAAATCAAGTGCCAAGATTAATCCACATTTAAGCCCTAATTAGGGTTTCTATAACCATAGCTACAAATATTAAATGTCCACCTAATTACAATCAAGCACCACCATGTGGGCCAATTAAAAAATTATATTTCCTTCTTGGTCCAGTAGGAAAATAGATTAGGCATAGCCACTTAATAAGATGCACTAACCCACGAGCCAACCAAAAGAGGGCACTTGTAGAAGAAGCCACCAGAAAATTCAAATACAACCAAGAACTAATTAGAAAAAAACCATTTTGCCACCTCATCACCTTAACCTGCAAGACAAACCACCTGTAAATAATTGTAAAATTTTAAATAATAATTTCAACATATCAAGTTAGTAAGACTCCAAAAATCATTGCAAATTTTCTTTTTTAATTTCCAATAACAAAATTTAATTGGTTAATGCAAATTGAAATCTCATCTCTTATCTTTAAATTGATTTTCAACCAATGATAAACAACATCATCTAAAAAAATGTTTTTTTCCTTAGTTAAAATCGACGCTAAATATATAAATTAAAAGACTTATTGAATAATAAATCTGAATTGGGTCCCCCTTGGTCGAACTTCATTGATATTTTTGCAATTTCGAGGACCTTGGAGTAATTCATTTAATGCATGGTCTTTTACACCTTCAGATTGATTGGAAAATATTTAATTTATTGTTACTTATGATTTATTTTGCATTAATTTCAATTGCCCATTTGTTCTAATCAATGCCATTTGGATAAAATCAATGCCACAATGGATGAATGAATGAATTAATAGTTAAAATCAATCCATATTTTGTAAAATCTAGGTAAATCTAATCTCATCTAAATTTATAAAACCCATTTTCATTTTGCAAAATCGAAGTAAATTTAATCTCATCTCAATTTAAAACTTATTTATTGTGCAAAATTGAGACGAATTTGGGTGTTATCTTAATATGAAATAAATTTCCATCCCCATTAATGCCATTAAAATTGATTTCCCCTCGCTTGAAATCTTACTAAATATTTAATCCAAAGCTCAATGCAAGGTCTAAAAATATTAAATGTTCGTCGTCTAATGGTACGCTTGAATTTTAATCGCCATGCTCATCACTTTCTTTTTTTATTCAAACATGAGATGAGAAGGGGCTTCCTCCATCTTAAATTTGAGATGAGGAGAGGCTTTGTCCCCCCCATTCGAGATGAGGAGAGGCTTCATCTCCATTTCCTTGGTACGAAGAAATGTCTCTTCTCCTTTTCACTAGAGACGAAGAGATGTCACATCTCCTTTTCACTTGGACGAAGAGGAGTCTCTTCTCAATATGCTAGGAACGTAGAGTCTCAGCTCCATTTTCTAGGAATAAAGAAGAGTCTCAACCCCATTTCACACTTAGGCCATTTTTACCTCACCTCAATTTCTGTCTTTATTTCCCATTTTAAACTTAACCAAAATTTCCAAATGTTCAAGTTCTAAACCAAGAAAGCCTTTGAAATCCTAGATTGTTGCCAAACTCACACTACTATTTAAACCTACCAGCGAAAAGAGGGGGTTCCCATTTGCAATGGGGCAATGGTGTGAAAACCTCACAATAGGGGTCAGCAAGGTCCATTTACACTTAAAAAAAAAAAGAAATCTTTAAAACAATTTTGAAGTAGCTTGAAATAGAGAGAATAGTCCCTTTTTTTGGTTTTTGTAGGTGACATACAAATTTCCCAAATAGGATGTAACAACTGCATGTTCATTATCTAGGAGAGACACGGGTGCCACTTTAAGCATGGTGAGTGAAAAATTAAGCCATTAAATATAAAACAAAATTTGTTGTTTAGTTGAACATGTGATTTTTCTTTTTATGATATTTAAAAATCATGTGATGATGTTAAATAACAGTTCCTGCATTTTGATTTGCACAAGACATAGGTGACACAACATTATTTAGAATTTCAATTATAGGCATCTTTGGGAAGCTCTCAAAGTCGTTTGTTTATGGCACCAATATGATTTAGTTTTCACAATTTTAGGATAGATTTTATCCACTAGGAATTCTATTTTCCTTATTCAACTATGACAGTTTGAGGAAGCTATTTTACGTGTTCTTGCAACTCTGCTTAAAATTTCCACGAAGAAATACATTTTAGATACTTTCAAAATTCTCTTTGGAATTGGAATGGTGCTAGTAGTAAGGCTTGATTTTGGCACACTGGAAGGTTCATACCTCTTTTGTGACAATAAAAATATTTGTCAAATATTGAAAGATTACAAGGTCTATACTTATTGTCTATATTTGACAATAAGTATAGATCCAACTAGGAATGTCATAGTCTAGATATTCACGTAAGGCCTTCTAGCCTATAGACATGGAACTTCATTCCAAGAATCATAGTCGTTTAACTACAATAGTTTTCTGATCAGTAGAGGAACAATCTCAACATAGTCTACTCTTTCTAAACCAATATGACCAAAATTATCCGAACTCAACTGAAACATGTCATTTATTTGTTCCCTCTCTTTGTCCAGAGTTGCCTTTGATGAACTGATCACTCTTGATATAGAAGGATAATCACTATCTCAATCATCAAGGATATTAGCTTCAAGAGCATCCCTTTACCCATCATGATCATCATAAGACTAATAAATTATAGTTCAAACTTATTTCGAGCTACTACCATAAGATTGAGTTCTACACAATATTTGGTAGCATGTGTAAAGTACCAATCTTGTTTTCTTGCAAGAACGTCTCTAGAGACAAACGAAAAAGATAAAGACAAAAATATCTTTATAATTTGTATAGAAATACAAGTAGATAAATGTAATAATCAAAGATAATGAATACTTATCCGTGCATCCTTGATATTGCTCCAATGAGGTTCTCATTGATGTGAGTTTTGTTCCACTACAACATGCAAAATCAAATACTTAATGCTTCGAGGTCAAACACCAAATAGTCAATCTTCTCTTGATATAAGGTCATCTCTCATGATAAGCTTGCAAAGTAAGATTATGAAATGACTTCAAGGTTCCTTCTTAATCGTGAACCTAACTCAATTTTATGATGTGATATGCTGGTTATCACGAAGGGACATAATGCTATTCATTCAATGGATATCAAGTCTTTGCACTTCTAAAGGTTTGGCTCTATAATGTGCAATGAAAATGTGACTTTGATCTTCAAACATCCACTTCAAATTAAACTTTACTTTTACTACTATTTCTACCTCTAACTGGGAACGAAAGGAATCATGGATGACTTAGGTGTAATCTCACTAGCTGCTCCACCGACCTAGTGCAAGCTTCTAAGGAATACACATGATTTTCACATCAATATCCTCTCTCCAATTCCATCATCTGGATGTAAACCAAAGATTGAACATCAATCGAACTTAAGTATTTTCATTGGCTTACCACGCAAGGCACCCTTACCATCGGCAAGAGGCTAGTGACCTAGATTTTTTAGAGTCAAACAAGTAAACATCCACAACAACTTCCATTCAACTAAACTACTTCAACTTGAAAACAAGTCTACTCCAAGTGAAAGATTGAGGAAACCATGCGACACTTAAAAGCAATAACAAGTAATCTACCATGAAGAACCAACAATTAATCATCAATTACTTTGACAATTATCATAGCAACAACTTCGTCAAGTCTTTCCCTTAGCTACCCTACATTACTCTAGCTCTCTACTACCTCTAATCTCTTATTAGCTCCTCTTATCTAACCCCCCTACAAATGAGAAGGTCTTGGCCTTTTATAGTTACCCAATTACAATGAAGTGCTAAGATTGATTCAAGAACAAGGGCCGAGATTTCTTCCCACAAACCCTAATAAGGGTTGCCAAATTTGCAACCAATTACATGAAGGCACCAATTTGTGGCCCAGTAAGAAAATTACAACGATTTTGATAGCTAGTGAGAAAATAGGACACTTGACACATTATGATTGACTGTGCTTGAAACTGAAATTTCTTGTTGGAGGAGGCAAACAATTGTTTCTCCATCCTTTGAAATTTCCTCATGGAATCTACTTGAATCACTTGCATCCTTAGTCACAGGGTTCGCTCGATCTTCATCATGAAGTTTAGAATTTGGCGAATGTCAAAAGTTTGTTAAAAAATCGTTAAAATTTATCCTAAGATTCGTAGGAAGGAAGGGTGCAGTCTGTTAAAATAAAACATATTAAAAAATTGTTTCTGGAGCCTTTTAAGGTCAAGCAGCAAGCAAGTTTTCAGCCATGAATATTTTTTACAGCAATTTAATATTGGACGACATTAATGGGCAGATGGATATCCACCACCGAGTAGGGAAAAAAATCCATATCCATGGTGCGGACAGAAGCTCATACTCCATCAGCGGAAACAAGCTTGGAGTAAATGATTTGGCTCCTCTAAAGAAAATAATTCAGGTCGATAGGTTAAAAGTTTGGCTTCTCTTTCACTTTTATGTAGATTTAATTTATAAACATTTAGACTTAATATTTATGTTTTGTTTTGTTCTAAATTTATTTTAAATAAAAATTTAATATCTTATTATTAAATCATCTAGATTTGTTTTTTAATTATAATATATTTTAGAGTTTAGTATATTATCTTAATTATAATATTCAGTATTTTTTAGATCTATTTTTATTATGTTTTGAATCATTAGATTTGTTATTTGATTTGTTTTTATTAATATATTAAAGTCTAACATTTTAAAATTTAAATTATAATATATTTATATTAGTATTAAAAATCTAATATAATTGTTATTATATATTAGTAATATTTAAATTACCTTTTAAAACTTTAAAATACAAATATGTTTTAAAATGTATTTATATTATATTGAAATTTAATATAATATATATATATTTTTTTTTAAATTTCATATATATATATATATATATATTTTTTAAAATATAATATTTAAGACGAATTTATGTTGATTTTTTTTGAATATTTTTGGCCTTCCCGAACTTTATTCGAATTTTATTGTTGTCGAACTCGAACCTTCTGACACAGCTTGCAGCTTTATGAACCCATGAACCTGATCTTTCTTGCTTCCTCTTGAAGATGTTCTCATGCAGCTGGATCTTCTGCGCTTTCCTGAATTTCCTCTTGATTCTGACTTGAGTTTGTAGGTCGATAGCTTGACCATGAATCCTTCCTTCTCACTGGAGTCCTTAGGCTTGATCCATCTTCCCTTGTAGTGTCCACTTGAAGTTTGAGGCCTTGATCATCACCTTGCCCGCTAGCTTCTCCTTCTTGAATTTACCTTGCAAACAAAGGAAAACAGCATTGAGTTCATGAAGAAATCTGAAAATTAAATCACATCAGTAAAAAACAAAATTCATCCCATTTTGCATTAAAATTCATTTCTCTTGTAACTCTTCCCATTCAATTGGTCTTGAAGTAATTCAAAGCTCCCCTTTAAGACCATTCAAAGTTAGGCATCTTAGTCATGATAATGCCCAGATTTTTAAATTTAATTGGAAAAATAATATCACCGCCCTTGGAGCTAGGGTCACCTTAACACCATTAATCTCGAATTTTCATTTTTAGGAGGCAAAATATTTCATGTTAAAACAATTTTAGCGCTTGGTAGTAGATGGGAAGGGATGAGGGAAATTTCAGAAGATACAAAGTTTCTAAAGGGGGAGATTTCGGAAGATGCAAAATTTCCACCAAGTGGGAGATTTCAGAAGATCCAAAATTTCCACCAAGTCACCAAAGGGGAGATTTCAAAAGATGCGGAATTCCCACCTAAGGGGAGATTTAAGAAGATCTGAAATTTCCACCAAAGGGGAGATTTCTGAAGATCCAAAATTTCCATCAAGGGGGGAGATTTGAAATATCCACCAAGGGGGAGATTTAGGAAAATCCGAAATTTCCACCAAAACTTGGTTCTTTCACAAACTTCATCCCCTTTTCCAACATAGCAACCCATCTCTCCTGAACCAATAAATTTCACTTTTCACTTGGACTTGGACCACAAAAATCCTCCTAAGTTGCATCAAAATACTTACACAAACCTGACATCAAAACTTGTTTCCCAACAAGCCAAAATTGCTCACACTCACCTTGGGACTGGGGACTTGAAAAAAAAAGTTCAACCAAAACTGTCTAAGACAACTAGTCCTACCAGCTAAAACCAAAAAAAATGAAGGGGTCCCCATTTGAAATGGGGCGATGGTGTGAAAACCACACAACAGGTCCATATGAAAAAAAAACAGATAGTGTCTTGATATAAGCATTTGCCAAACAACAGGAATGAAACATTGGTTCTTATTCCCCCCACAATTAAAATTCCCACTTATATGAGTTTGAATAATTTTACATCACATCAAATATTAAAAAACTTCTTTCCTAAGGTATCTCTCAGTACCTTAGAATCTTCCAAAAAGTTTATTTTGCTTCCCAATAATTCGCAAACAATTTTAATTTAATACACAAAATGCTTTGTCTAAAATATTTAACCTCCTCTTTGACATGGTACTCTTTATGGTAAAGAGATGTTTTAAAAATCTTTCAAATATTTGCAACACTTATAAGTAGGCTTGAATATTCTCCTATTGTCCACCTCAGAAGAAATTTCAGTGGCACCACAAGAATTGATAAGGGAATATATGTTGTATTATAATAGCACACCTTCAACTGTAGCAATCTGGCTTCCTTAACGATATTCTAGCAAGCACAATTTGATTAGCAGTAACTTCCTCAATCGATATACAACACCCTCTAACTTCCTCAACTGATATACAACATCCTCTGAAATACTGAACAGAGCTATTTCACTAATGAACACTGTGGTTATAAAATAGTTAAACTTTCCTGAATGATTAATCACATCGAATAAAAGTTTCTAAAATGATTCTTGAGTTACTAGTTGTGATATATTTTCAGAAATATGATGGAGTTTAATAATTGCAACTCCCAACATGAGTGACAAAGTTGGTTTGAAACGAGACAATGTTTCTCTGATCCATGTTCTAGTTGAAAAAAATGAAGCAATGTCAATATACATGTCATGTATGCCGTCTTAGAATCATTCATGCCAGCTCAACCCCAAGATCATATTGATTTCCATTGAAATATTTATTTGAGTTTTCCACACCTTTTTCTAGATCATAATAACTCAATAAACAATCATTGATGAGTTAATTAATATAGTCAATGACTTTTGTAGCTAGTTCGATAATAACAGAGTGTGAATGTCATTCTATTTTGCAATTCCTACCTGAACTATTCCATCCTCAACACTGGAGCTGATATCTTTCAGCTCCAGACACCTGTCATCTATCACTTTCATCATTATGAAGGTAATGAAGGTAATCTCATGTTTATTCTTCATCCTATTCTCGTATTTAATCAAACACCAGAACAACCAGGTGGTGCAGGGACCATAGATGGCGATGGGGTGGAGGCAATGATCACTGATAATGGCGCCAGCAACAATGCAGCTCCCAGCAAAGAACAAATGAAAAATGACGCTCCCACCATTGCAAACAGAATTAAGGAGATTCTCCTTCCCAACCTTGCAAACTTGAACTTTTGATGATTGTGAGTGACTTATGATTCCTATTTTGTTGGGTCCCTTCGGCATTCCATATGTTGATCAATGAGTGATGACTATATGGGAATTGATGAAACTTATCAGATGAAATAATTGCCGTGCGTATTGGAAGGTTAACATTGCACATTAATAATATTCCATGTCACTGCCGTAGCATTGCTCATACATATATTCATGTAGATATCGATAGTTTGACTATACTTGACTGCTCATGTACATTATGGCAATGTTCAGCATGACTTCACAGAGTATTTGGAGAATTCTGGCACCAGATCTGGGTATGTTGGCAAATAATTCTCCTCTGAAAGGGAAGATCTTTAACCTCCACTAAACCTTGCTGTTGTATGTAGTGGGTGTTAGCTGTGGGCAATTCAATATCACCTGCAAATCCAAGTTGAGTGAAATAGTGATAGTACTGGATGGGATAGTACTTGTGTAAGTACTACTACTTGATATAAATAACCATTGTTGCACTATTTGTCAAAACTTCTGAGCAATGCTGCACATGTTGATTAATTTCTGCGATTGGTAAAACACCAAGTGCATTCATTCTGTCAACGAGATCTGTATTCAAAGTCATCCTCATAATGACTCTAATGCCTTCAGGCACCAGTTCAATCTATAGAGGAATGCCAGAAATCTGATGACGGTAAAACTTGTGACCTAGTTTGCTTTCTTCTTCAAGTAGAAACTCAAATTTTTATTTCCAACTTCAGCAACGCTGGAGTCTGGTCACACATATATAGAAGGGATGATCTTCTTTTCTGCTGGAACTGTTGTCCAGACTTGGATCTTTTCACTAGGGTCCGGCTTTAGGTTGTCATCAGTGTGCTGCCTCTTGCTTCCTTCTGGGGGAGTGCTGGCCTCACTCTCTGGTTTTTCTGATTGTTCACAATCTATCTTATGACTTCTTCTGTGATCTTTAAACAAACTGGTAGGCACTCTACGCTACAATGTCAAGATAGTAACAACCTACTGCAGGTAGTCAACACAAGGCATCTAAACTCTTTTTGCAGGTCATACAAAATGGATCCTTATGATTACGTGCCCCAGAAATAATTATAGGACATTATAAACCTGGCTCTGATACCATGTTAAAGATTCCAGGCTTTGGATATGCACTTGTAGATGATGCTATCACACACAAATTGCTTCCTCAGCCTCAAGAGTAATTGGTGCCTCTGAGTCTGGAATGAAGGTGAATGAGTGAACTCAGTGAAGCGAAGAACACAAACAGCTGCAAAGCTCCAAACACGAACACAAACAGCCACAAAGCTCCAAACACAAACAACTGTAAACACAAACAGGCGTAATGAGGAAGTGCGAATACGGGCGGCATAATGAGAAACTGTCGTCGAATGAGGAAGTTCAGTCGTCGTTTTAGGGTTGGTGTCATTTTAGAGATAAAATAGATTATTATAAACTAGCTAACGCCTTTTTAAAACATTAAAAAGTGAATGCTTTTTTGTCGTCTGCCCAAATTCAGTCCAAATTCGGTGGCATTCAGCCTGGGCTCTTCTGTCAACTCCTGAATTTGCTTTACATCCTCCAACATTCGTCTAGGGTGTGAAATGAAGAATCCACAGGGAATTCATCAGACAATTGACGAATGTGAACAGAACTGGGATCGACTTCGACTTTCCTGCGAATCGAATGTCAAATTTTCCTGGAAAGGGACGGATATGGTAACTTAGAAAAAATCATTCTAAAGCTTCTCAAAAGTCTGAACAAACTGTTAAAATCAACCTATCAAACTTTGGAATATTGTAGGCATCACACCGAATAATGTGTCGCATGTACTTCTGCCTCTCACAGACACAGACATGGATCAATTTTAATCATACCTTGCTAAAACCCTCTGACTATTCCCTCCCTTGCGCATCAGCTGTTTCAAACACAGGAACCATGGAAGATTTCATATTCTCTGCTCTTATACCATGGTAAAATTCAGCACATGGAATGTAGACTCCATTTTTTGGGGTCTGACATAAACTGTTTCACTTAAACTTCAATCAAATCTGCACTTCAGAATGCTATACCCAACACTCAAAAGTTTTGAAAATACAGGAATATAGCAGAAAAAAATATTAAAGTCAGAATAACACATGCTTTTCTGAAACTTATTTTATTTTGAATTTAGGATATGCTGTTCTGATTGTTAAATAACAAGTGCCTATGGTGTCGAATGGCCAACTTGGGAATCCAAAAGCAAATGAAACAACTTTCACCCTAAAGCGAAGTTGATGTTTTTAAGTTTTGTTTTGAGAACCCATTTTGCTAGTATGGCACACTTATGAAATGGGGTTTTGGGTAAATTTGGGTGTAGAACAGAACTATATATATATATATATGGACCCTAGAATCATGAATCATGATTAGTATGTTAAGTTTGAATTTCTCCATCCTTGCTACCCTCAACAATGCACCTTTTTCTTTGTCAAAAATAAATGACAGCTGTAACTGCAAACATAAAAAAAAAATGTACAGATAACCCTCTCAAGTATTTGCAACTTAAAAAAAAAAAAAAACCAAAAAAGGATTTGTTAAAAATGAACATTATATACCGAACTCACCTCAAATAATGTAGATTTGGTGTTTTCTTGTACTCATCTGACCACTGTGCACTTCATTGAACTATTTTTTCACAGCTTTTTATTTTTTATTTGTCTTTTCAATTTGAATAATAGTTAAAAGGATTTTCATTTTTGATTTTAGATATTATTGTCTCTAATTTAGGTTTATGTTTTGTCTAAATGGATGTGGGGGTTTTTGTGGGCCCCACACACCTTTGCCTTTTAATTCTTGTTTTGAAGGATGCAGGGAACTTCTAGGCATTCTGTGCTAGTTTTTCCATGTGCTTGAAATGTTTTCTGAACTTCTGAAAATTTGGTGATGGAGGGGAGAGACATTTCCATCTTTTCTATGTCCTCAAGATGTTCCCTATAGGAGATGGGTCTATTTTTTAGGGGATGCACCTGTCGGGTACATAGGCTCAAGAAGATGCTTTAGACACCCTTATATTTGTCATACCCTTGGGCACTTTTCATTTTTTGTCACTTTAGGACATCTATATGATTTTCATTTTTTCTTTTTGGGGCGAATTGGAGATGCGTGCGAGGGTTTAGGCTTCATTACCTAATATTTTTCTCCTGTCATGTGGAATTGACTTGGAAGTTGGAATTCATGTTTGGAATTGATAACTTCGAAGAAATGGACTACCTGATCTCATGCGATCTTAGAATTTTGGCCCTCTGATGTATGACAGGGATATCATTGGTTCTCTGTTCTTATGTTAAGAAGTATCCGAGGTATAGTTGGTTATTTGGCAATTTCATCCTTAATGTGGTTTCTGTAGGATCTTTCATTTAGAACATGTGTAATTCAGTATATGGACAATTCTTCTCAATTTGAACTGGACATTGTTTTTTCTAAAATCATTTTATTTTGACAATTAAATTATTCTCTGAAAATATTTCATTTCTGTCACTGTTTTTTACTCGAGTAGGATACATTTTTTTCTTCTTCTGCTGTTTCATGGCCTGTGACAATTTTTGCTGCTAAGTTCGATACTTCTTAAAGATTTCTTCTTGATATGCAACATACAGGTTTTGATCATGTGGCATCCATATACGGTCCATGGAGTCTCTAACAGAATTTCTAATCTATATATTTTGATGGCAGGGATTGGAAGTAATCTTCCGAATCATCAAAATAGGCTCCTCTCAGGCTATGTTGGGAATTTTGCTCGGAGAGTGAGGGATTATGATGGAGCAAATGAGGCTTCACTGTTGAAGGAGCTCTATAGAAATGATGCAGAAGGTGTGATAAGAATCTTTGAAAGCCATCCGTCTCTGCAGAATAATCCGTCAGCACTTGCTGAATATTTAAAAGCATTGGTGGAAGTAGACAGGCTGGATGAAAGTGCATTATTGAAGACATTGCAGAGAGGTGAGAATTGACATGTCGTGAAATATATGTCTGTAGGTACTGCTTTTTATTTGAATGCTCATGTGAGATACGCTTTTAGATGCTAAACTGGAAATAGATGAGCTGAGTCCACCGAGCCATGGAGCACTTCCTTTTTAGTAATAAATGAAATCAGTCAATGACAAGAAATGGCAGTTTTCAGGACTTGGTACTAAAAAATTATCCGATAAGATGATGAAACTCACAATAGGATTTTTTATCTATTCAACCTTCTTTAGATGAGAAATATGTGAAATCTTGACTGATTGTTTGTGGAACTCAAAGTTTGTAGTTCTTTCTATGTGAAATCTTGACTGAATGTTTTTGGAAGTCAAGGCTTCTACTTATATTATGATCCTGTCTGTCCTAGGTCCCCTTCACATAAGTCACCTAGAAAATAGGAAATTTATTTCATAATTTTTAAAAGATTTTTGTGTTGTATATTGACCTGAAGTAAACATTTCCAGGCATTGCCAATTCAACAAGAGATGGGGCACGTGTATCTACTGGCTCTTCCTTGGGAAGTATTGGTGTTACAACCAAGGATGGAATTCTGGGAACAGCAAATGCTCCCATCCATATGGTGGCAGCTGAAGGGGGTCATTTTAAGGAACAACTTTGGTGCACATTTCGAACGATTGCACTTGCCTTTCTTTTAATTTCTGGTGTTGGCGCACTCATTGAGGATCGAGGCATTAGTAAAGGTATCAGTACTATGGGTTTGAAGCCTCTTTGGGCTCAGGCTCTCAACTTATCATGTTTTGGTGTCTTCAATTTTTGTCATTGTATATGCCATATGGAATGTAATGCTTGTGGGCTTTGCTGAATTTGTAAGGTCTGGGTCTGAATGAGGAGGTGCAGCCAAGTATGGAATCAAGCACAAAATTCAGTGATGTGAAGGGTGTGGACGAGGCCAAGGCAGAATTGGAGGAAATAGTTCATTATTTACGAGATCCAAAGGTAATTGCTGAAAGCTGCATGCTACTTTTCAAGGTGATCATTTCCATTGTTAATGTATTGATACTTATTTTCCGTGTTAGCAAAATCTTCTTCGATTTGCATTACGCAAGATTCCAACAACATTTGTTTCTGTTTCTTCCAAACCCTGTTTATCAAGTAGCATCCTGTCCCTGATCCTATATCTCACTTTCACTCGACAACCATTTTTTAAAGGAGACACAAACAGAAATACATTCAAAATCAGAATGTTTGCTTGGATTTCTCAATTACCAGATATTGGTATGAAAATGCTTAAGCTGAAATCTGCCTGAAGTTTCAAAGAAAAACACCTGGTCTGGTTTTGCAATAATTATAGGAATTGCAGCCAACCACTATATAAGAATATCAATATGCAGGCCCAAGAACAAATTGAGTTGCCAGAAAATTGAAATTCCAAGTGCCCTGCAAAATTAATTTTCTAAAGAAGGCAAAGTAGGAGTCAATAAACAGAAAAGAATTTGACAAGCTACGGGATATTGTGGCTGATCTAGTGTGAGCTTACGAGAACTGGAATCCTGGTTGATGCTTTTTAGCATTTAGTCGTATACTTAATTTAAAATGTAGTTAATGTGTGAATTGATACTGGGTTCGTACTTGTGTGAGGAGCTATTTCTTCTTTCCTATTTGTGTTAATTTGTTAAATTTTGCTTGGATAGGTGCTATTAAACTTTATTTCATTTAGTTGAAAACTGAAGTGATCATTGCAGTAGGTCTAGCAATGTGGGGAACAGGTTTTTAGTAGTGTTTTCAACATGGCAGTTTGAAAAATTGTGGACACTGCCTCCCACTCCCTTAACATGACCTAAAAGTAAGCTATATTTCAGGTGATAATTGAAAGGATTTTTTTGGCACAGATGCATATATCAAGTTACAAGTTGCATGCTTGGCTTATGTTCTCTTTTTTGGCATTTGGAAATTTTACATGCCCTCAATGAGCATTATTTTTTAAGACAATATTAAAGTACACTGATAGTGCAATAACTGGAACTTAAAAACACAAATTGCTGTGTCTCTGCATACTCAAAATTTCAACTGTCCTGCATGGACTGTGTTCATTTTTAGCTGTACAGTTCCTGCTGTCACTTATACCACATTACAATGCAAGATGTGTTTGCATTGAGATTATTTTATGAACATGCTTATATTGAGAAATGGTTACACTTTTGTTTACAGCGATTTACAAGACTTGGTGGCAAGTTGCCAAAAGGAGTTTTGCTTGTTGGACCCCCTGGTACAGGGAAGACTATGCTGGCTAGGGCTATTGCTGGCGAGGCCGGAGTTCCTTTCTTTTCTTGCAGTGGAAGTGAATTTGAAGAAATGTTTGTGGGTGTTGGAGCACGAAGGGTACGTGATCTCTTTGCAGCTGCAAAGAAGCGGTCACCTTGTATCATATTTATAGATGAAATTGATGCAATTGGGGGAAGCCGCAATCCTAAAGATCAGCAATATATGAAAATGACTTTAAATCAATTATTGGTGGAGCTTGATGGATTCAAACAAAATGAAGGAATTATAGTTATTGCTGCTACAAATTTCCCAGAATCATTGGATAAAGCATTGGTCAGACCTGGTCGATTTGATCGTCATGTTGTAGTACCCAACCCTGATGTTGAAGGTCGAAGGCAAATCATGGAATCACACATGTCAAAGGTAATAGATCTATTTATCTTGTTCTTACTGGTGTTTGTGCACATTTCACTCGAGATAAAGCAGCTGTTAATCTTGTCCTTAATGGTGTTTGTGCTCATTTTATCTTTTTTAGCTTTTAGCACATACTTCACCAAATGCCTTTAAAGGATTTGAAATTATAAGATGTTTAACTTTTGTCAGGATCATATTATTAGCATTGTCTCATGATTTGGCAAACTCTATGAGAAGCAACTTCAAAAATTACTGTTTATCTGGATTTTAAACTGACTTAGTTCTGCAGGTTTTGAAGGCAGAAGATGTGGATTTAATGATTATTGCTCGAGGAACTCCAGGATTCTCTGGGGCCGATCTTGCAAATTTGGTGAATGTCGCTGCTCTTAAAGCTGCAATGGATGGTGCTAAAGCTGTGACCATGTCACATCTTGAGTTTGCAAAAGATAAGATTATGATGGGTAGTGAACGTAAGTCTGCTGTAATTTCAGAAGAATCAAGACGATTAACAGCCTATCATGAAGGAGGACATGCACTTGTGGCAATACACACAGATGGTGCACTTCCTGTGCATAAAGCGACAATTGTGCCAAGAGGAATGTCTCTTGGAATGGTTTCACAGCTCCCTGAAGTAGACCAAACTAGTATTTCTCGTAAGCAGATGCTAGCACGTCTAGATGTTTCTATGGGTGGAAGAGTTGCAGAAGAGCTGATTTTTGGAGAAAGTGAGGTGACATCAGGAGCTTCGTCAGATATTCAACAGGCAACAAGACTTGCCAGAGCAATGGTGACAAAATATGGAATGAGCAAGGCTGTAGGTGTTGTTGAACACAACTATGACGACAATGGGAAGAGCATGAGCACAGAGACACGACAACTTATTGAGAATGAAGTAAGAGAATTTCTACAAAAAGCATACGAAAATGCAAAACACATTCTAACCACACACCAAAAGGAGTTGCATGCACTTGCTAAGGCACTCCTTGAACATGAGACACTCAGTGGGAGTCAAATCAAATCTTTGCTTGCACAAGTAAATAGTCAGTCTCAATCTCTTTCGTCAACGCCACAAACGTCTACTGCACCTTCTCCACCTCCACCATCTGCAGCCTCAGCTGCTGCTGCAGCAGCAGCCGCCGCCGCCGCTGCAGCAGCAGCTGCAGCAAAAGGTAAAGGTGTTGCACAACCAGTAGGATCTTGATAGGTTTCATTGCTAGCTTTCTTCTTGTAATTACCATTTCATGTGGGGAGTGAGTTTGTAGACTTCCAGTAGCTCATGCCACAACAAAACAAGTAGTGCATAAGTTGCTGAGTCACCTCTTGAAGCATGCTTGTGACAAGGATGTATGGCCTCATTATACCTTGATTTTATTTGGAGAATGTAATTTTTGAAAGAACAGATTTATACGTTAACCCCTTCCCAGAAGTGTAATCGACACATTATATGTAATTTGTAATGTTCTGATGAACTGCTGGATATTGACGTGTTTTTGCTCCCACTGAAAATTTTAGTCAATAGGGAATGGCTTGGGTAGCAAAGATGAGATATTGTTGATTTACCATGGTGTATTGGAAAGCACGCTAACCTGACAATATCACACTACCCAAATCAGATTTAATTTGTTTCCTTCACGAAATTAATATCATATTGGAATTATTTAATTTGATATTTTAATTAGTTAAATGATGCAGTATTTTTAGGAGATGACTTAAATATCAGACTAAAATTTATCAAACTGACGGAATAATTCTTATTGAATTTATTGGTTAAGGCATGACCTCATTCAAAATTATCTTAATTTGAAGGTTGACTTGTGTGGGATACTGGAAATTCTTTAATGCTTTCTGTATGTTCCTCTATGTTGTCTCTTTAGGAAAATCTTTGTGGTAATGCCATGGATCTCAGGATATTATGATGTTCGGTGTATAGATATTTGTCTGCTTGTCTGTGAGTTGAAGTTTCATCTGTAATCATGTTGGCAATATTCATGACTCTCTGCTCTCTAATTATGGACTTTAAAGATGACAATGGTGCTGATACATTCTGGATGTAAAT
This sequence comes from Cupressus sempervirens, assembly GCA_028749045.1. NCBI lineage: Eukaryota > Viridiplantae > Streptophyta > Pinopsida > Cupressales > Cupressaceae > Cupressus > Cupressus sempervirens. The sequence goes on along the minus strand of CM053786.1, from coordinate 346,018,562 downwards.
TGAGATAATGATACGTTTTAGCTAGGAAATGTGGTTCATGTCAAAATCATAGTTTTGATTAGTGCATTCTTCTCTATTATGCTTTGCTTAAGAGAACATTTTTTTGTGTTGGAGATGGTAACAAGTGGAACAGCTGTGGTGGCATGGTTAACTGTAGGCATGATGGCTGCACTTCTTTTGGCTAAGTTGTCTAGTTCTGAGGGTAGTTTTTCACATAAACTGTTTCCATTTGATTCCAACTTCATCGCTTTTTTTCAAAAAATTTCTAGGCTCAATGCTGCAGAAAGAGAGAAGCATCACTACTTTGACCTTCAGACATTTTGAATCTATTTTTATATCTTCTTTCCTTGATTATAAGGCGAGTATAAGAACCAGGAGATGAAAATAAGTATAAAAATTGTTTGTTTGATGAGCATGTTATATGACAAAATATGATTTGGAAAATTTTAAATAAAAATCATGCTGCAATTGTAATCTTTGTCAGGCTACTCTTGACAAATCTGAATATTTAAACCAATATTTACACTTGGCATCTGTTATAGCGCTTGCTTTTTTTAAACAGTAACAGGTCTTGAATTGAGGCACGTGGCTAGCTCTAATTTACAGTAGTCGCTTTCTTAAACAATAATTGGCCTTGAATCGAGACACTTGGCGAGCTCTAATATAAATGAGAAGACTTCGTCTTGGGTTGCCTCTCTTCTAAAGGGACCTTTAAGTGCAACGGAGATTTCCATGTGCCATTTTTGTGTTGTGTATTGTCGTATCTTAGTTCCGCTTATTTTTGCATACGATGGCCATGATAGTTAATGTTTTAGGATAACGCATGACATTATATACACAAAGGTATGTAGGTAACTCTCCAACATTCGAGAATCTAGCAATTGTAAAATCGAAGGAAGATGATTGTTATTAATTGGTATCATCAAACTTATGTCTTCACTATTTTGTTAATTGGAATTGGAGTCTGATTTTCAATATTAGTAGATTATAGTTTTAGTTTGGTAATGTTCGCATAAATGGAGAGCATTCTATCGTGTTGGAAATAATGATTATGGTTCTCCAACTAACAACTAAATGGCTTGAAGTAGTATTTATTTAATATTGTTTGGTGAGCTCAAGTGAGTTTTGTTTTATTTTGAAAGATCTAAGTTTGTTGCTTTTGTATTGCGGAGATGAAGTAAATTTGGTAGTAAAATGTGGTTGAGCTGACAGAAAATTGAGAGTTTGGTATGTTGAGGGTAATGGGTATGGGCTCATTTGAAGTGTTGAACCGAAATTATTATGATAATAAAGGAGTTGTCTATAATTTAATATGATAAAAAAGTATTCTGCAGTTTATTACATCTTTAAATTAACTTTTAACTTCTAGATTGTCTTTGAAACTAATTTGAGTATGATTTCGGGGGGTTTTTTGAGTGATTGCCTTGGGTGTTATGGTTGCCAGAATTTTGTGAATCCTAATGCTTATGTGAACAATCAGTAAATGTGCAGTATCATATATTGTTAGAGTTAAATTGAAAAATGCTCGATGGTTTTAAAATCATCATTCAATGCTGAAATTGAAATGTCGCCTATATGTTCTTGTTAATGATGTTAATATTAAGGCAAATGAAGTTAGGAATTGAAAATGAATTATGTAAATTGTTTTATGGTGAAAAGTATGAAAGAATGTATCAGATTAGAAGAGCATTTTTAGAGTTACCATGGAAAAAAACCTTCTTTTGAGAGGAAAGGTAATTCATTCATTCCAATAGCAGTTGAACACTGAATTGCATGCGATTAGCTGCATTTGGTTAGGAATTAAGAGGTGAAATGCCTTTTCTATTCATGTGCACTTTTATTGTGTCCAAAGATCTATTCATTACAAAGTTTGGTGGTATGAGGTTCTTAATTTAATAAGATGATGATATTTCTTGTTGCTTCTTGAATTTCCTTAATATGGGGTTAGTATGCCTAATTCTTGAGCAATTGACCCAAATGTAGGTTTTTTTTTGAAAATGGAGGTGTTACACTTCCATTGCAAAAGGATATTCTTGATAAAGTTTCAAGGAGATCTAATGGAGTTCAAAGAAAATTTTCAAGTTGTCGTATTTAGAAAAAAATGAGAAAATGGGAATTTACAAAGAACTACTTAATAAAATTGATGGTATACTTTGTTAATTGTGGAAAAATTTGTTTGGATAGTGTTCTAGCAATTTGGTCAAAACGTGACAAATTAGAAAAAGATGCATTATTGAGTATTCCATGCTTTGTGGTGGTATTATACCACATTTGATTAAGAATGTGATGAGCCTACAGTGTGGGTATTGGAGAAAAGTGTCTTCCAATGAATGCTAAGGCACAAGGGGTTTGTTGAGATAACTTGTTTGAAAGTCATGGTAAATATGAACATGATTAATTAATGTACCAAGCTAATTGATGGCCCTCTCATGCTTCTAGTGCTCACTTGGAAAGACCTAATCATATGCAGAGCATTGATTTGGTAAGATTGGGTATCCTTGTCTATTATAAAGGAGTTTTCTCTTCTGTGTGAGCCATACCTTTAAGCTATGCGATGCAAGTCCCTCGCATGCTCTTTAATATTTGTTGGCAAATTCTCTTTCTCATTAGAATTTTGGCAATTCTTTGTCTTTTCAAGCTTAAAAGAATTTGTTCATCTTTTCTCGTGAAGTCAGAGTTTTTGGCTAGTTCTTAGTCACTCATCGAACATTGACAATCCATGCAAAGCACTTTCAAGTTGGCATGTCTCTGATAAATCTTTAGTTTGCTAAAGTCTTGTTCAAGTTTAATCCTTTGTGTCGACCTTGACATGCATTTTGGACTCATTTGTACTTTTATCTCTTTGAAAATCTCTTTAATTGAGTTCCACTTTTGGTATCACTCCTTGATAGGCCTCTTAGATTCGTAGAGAAGAAAATAAGACTAAATGATTACAGGAGGGATTGTATTCAAATGATTTAAGTTCCACTTCACTTGGTGGGATTTGACAAAGCAAGTTGAAATGTTTTGGATTGCGGTAAATACTGGTTTTGAGGGGACCTGAAACCCCTTACAAAAAACAGAAAAGATATTAAAAGGAGTCCGCTAGGTTTTTCAAGGACTTGGAACCTATGGTATCAACAAAAAGTCCAAACCAGGTTTTAGAAGGACCTAGAACCTAAATAGTGGCAAACATACAATATAAAGCTGGAAAGATAAAAATAGAAGAAACAACCAACAAACATAGCCAAGACCAGAGACCTGGACCAACAACCAGAACCTGCAACAAAAAAATAGGAAATTACTCTAGCTCCTCTGCAACCTTAGTCATGTCTTTGCCAGTAGTAGGGACCTCTTGAAGGAGACCTTCAAAAGTAGAGATATGAGCAACTTTAATGTCCCTCTTTGTGCTTAGCCTAGTCCTGCTTGGTTCACCAGTCATCTGGGTAGGCATAGGGGAAATGATTTTCTCATTGCTCCTCCTACCAATGCTAGCTGCCGACACACATAGATTAGAAGTTATCATGTTGATAAGTAGGAGATAATTTCCAAAGTAAGTCAAATTGTGATATTGCTATCAGGATTTAACTGTGTGATTTTTGAGTCAAACTCATTGACCCATGTTTCATGAGTAGTGATTCAACATGAATCCATCTCTTATGAGAATAAATGGACCACTTAGCACTCATTGGATCTAGGTGATGCTCATAGGGGTGAAGCACTAGGACTTCTCAGGAGGTCACCCATCCTCGTACTACTCCAGCCTGAGCGCGCTTAACTATAGAGTTTCCTCCATGGTTAAACCCAAAGCTTGTAACCCCATTTGCAAAACCTTCACCAAGTGTTGTGCCTTATGAACCATTCATTAGAAAGCCCCTTAAGCTCATCAATTGATAAGTAGGAGATAATTTCCACAGCAAGTCAAATTGTGATATTGCTATTAGGATTTAACTGTGTGATTTTTGAGTCAAACTCATTGACCCACATTTCATGAGTAGTGATTCAACATGAATCCATCTCTCATGAGAATAAATGGAACACTTAGCACTCATTGGATCTAGGTGACGTTCACAGGGGTGGAGCACCGAGACTTCCAAGGAGGTCACCCATCCTAGTACTGCAGCCCGAGCACGCTTAACTACAGAGTTTCCTCCATGGTTAAACCCAAAGCTTGCAACCCCATTTGCAAAACCTTTGCCCCTGTGAGCATCACCTAGATCGAATGAGTGCTAAGTGTTCCATTTATTCTCATGAGAGATGGATTCATGTTGAATCACTACTCATGAAACATGGGTCATTGAGTTTGACACAAAATTCACACAGTTAAAGGCACAACCTAATGAATGGTTCATAGGGCACAACACTTGGTGAAGGTTTTGCAAATAGGTTTGCAAGCTTTGGGTTTAACCATAGAGGAAACTTTGTAGTTAAGCGCACTTAGGCTGGAGTAATACTGAGATGGGTGACCTCTCAGGAAGTCTCGGTGCTTAACCCCTGTGAGCATCGCTTAGATCCAATGAGTGTTTACATTTATTCTCATGAGAGATGGATTCATGTTGAATCACTACTCATGAAATGTGGGTCAATGAGTTTGACTCAAAAATCAAACAGTTAAATCCTGATAGCAATATCAAAATTTGACTTGCTGTGGAAATTATCTCCTACTTATCAATTGATGAGCTTAAGGGGCTTTCTAATGAATGGTTCATAAGGCACAACACTTGGTGAAGGTTTTGCAAATGGGGTTGCAAGCTTTGGGTTTATCCATGGAGGAAACTCTGTAGTTAAGCGCGCTCAGGTTGGAGTAGTATTGGGATGGGTGATCTCCTGGGAAGTCTCGATGCTTCACCCTTGTGAGCATCACCTAGATCCAATGAGTTTTAAGTGTTCCATTTATTCTCATGAGAGATGGATTCATGTTGAATCACTACTCACGAAACATGGGTCAATGAGTTTGACTAAAAAATCACACACTTACACTAGTAAATTTAGCCCTAAATATCGACAAGAAAAGGTTGAAATTGCGACCAGAGTTGGTCGAATAGACAACTAAACCTATCGTCGATCTTTTTTAGTCAGTTTTTCGTCACAGTAATTATGTGTCAAAATTTTGACTCAAAAAAGGTTGACTTATTGATGCGAGTTTTGTCAATTTCTTTAGTCCAGCCTTAACTCTTATTTCCTCACTTGCATCCATTGTTGGTCAAAATTTTGATGTACACCCCATTGATTTTTTCGACGATAAAGTCAAATGTTCGATGGAAAAAAAGACCAACCATCGTCGAAATTACGACCAAGATCCCTTTCAACTGTCATCGAAATTGCGACCAAGACCCCTTAAATTTTCTGCAGTGGTACCATACATGTGATGACAAAGGGAAGACATGTTGGTCGAAATTGAGACCAACGTTTGGTAGAAATTTAGATGAGCTGTGCCAATTATTGGAAAAGCTTTGCTCTCATAGAAGCCTTCTAAATTGCACAAAATTGGATTCTAAAGCATATTTGCTTGGTGTGAGACTTAGGGTATCGTGCACATTTCTACCTCCACACCATTGTTTTGTTCATATCACATGATTTATTTCATACAAAACAATGGGAAGGAGGAAGAAATGTGCACGATATCCTGAGTCTACATCGAGCAATTGTGCTTTAGAATCAAATTTTGTGCAGTTTAAAAGGCTCCTATTAGAGCAAAGCCTTTGCAATAATTGGCACATCCCATCTAAATTTTGGTTCTTGAGACACCATTGCCTGTGAAGAATGCAAGGAAAAATAAAATTAGGAAAGAATTATTTATCAGGAATGAAAGCCTATAACACTAACTAATCTCTGTTTTTTAAATAGATAAACGTGATAAAAAAACTTACAGTCCCAATCATATCATCATAAGAGCGCATATATAACTATAACCCCTTATTTGGTTGCTTGTTGATCAATTCCTTGGCAAGAGCATCCAGGACATAATATTAAAATGCAATCAATCACTAAGCCTATTTCTAGCAATTGAACTGGACTATAGAAACAAAAATTGCCTTAAAATTGACACCTCACCAGTTGTAGTTCATTTGCATCCGTAATGGCTTCACAAAAGTTGAAAGCTTACCATTTGTCAAGAACACAAAAGGCACTTGTAGTTCAGCTGCATCAATACAAGTAAAGTTATTTGAATGTTCAAAAAATGTGAAACTTCCACTTAATAGCTAGAAAAGCCATAATTCCTCAGTATACATCATCTTTGATGGAATGTTCATAAGTGAATGATTTTCTCTAAAAGCTCAAACTTATGCACAAAGAAGCACCATGCTCTTGAAGATATATATACAGGTTACAAGATTAACATATCGAAAGGAGAACATGAGGGCAATAGACTATCATCAACATCGATTGTGGAGTTGCAGATAGGTAAGTGATAAACATAAAAAGGTAGTACAAGGCACCATTTTCCATGTTCTAATATGATGAACTACCTTGGAGCTAGTTCTAAACCTTGATTGCTTAATGTTGGATTTGATCCAATGGTACTATTATCTGGAGGAGGTCCCACACTCCACTTTCCTGCTGATTCTGAAGGTTCAATGACATAAACTCCTCCATCAATCATTCCAAGAGCAAACTGATTTGAGTCAGATGGATGTGATGCAATTACTAGAGGATAGACATTGCATGAATAATTAAAGGATGCATTTTGAGTTAAATCATAAAATACGAGAAGGCTATCGTATGAATATACCACACTTGAAATGGGAGTAGATAGAGAATCATGAGGTGTCCACTGCAGTACAAAAAAAAGTGATATCAGTTTACACTCATATAGAGAAGGTAGCTTATATCATTATCACTTACTAAATTTGAATTCTAAATTGCTAACAAAGACTTACATAATGTAAATGGTCAAACTTAGAAGCATCATAAATAGCAAGCTGGCTCTCGTGAACAACCAACAAGTGAATTTGATCATTATGGAACTGTACTCTTGTATCCCTAACTGGTGGTGATGATCTTCCTGTCTGCACTTGTAAAAATTTTGACTTTCGCTTCTCCCATCTATCAATGCTCTAGAAATAGAGTTGCCAAAACATTGGCCAAAGATTTAGTACTTTGAATATATAAACATGTGAATGTACAAAATGAGATGGCAATGGATATAAAAAATGAAGACAAACCTGGGCTTTGGCCCCAGAGGATACCAATACATTCAAAGTGTGTGAAAATGTTAAGCCTGTAATTTTCTTTTGGTTTCCTTTAAGCTTCATTTTTACCTGGTTAGTTTAAACAAGTTTTGAAAAGACACAAGTTAGAATGTCGTCATATTGAACGACCCCAAATACTCTTCCTATAAAATAAACACCAAAACAAAACGAATAGAATGAGGACAGTTCACTTTGACCGTGTCTAACATTTTTGCATCGACTTTGCAATTCATATTTTAGAATCTATAATCTAGACAGTGAATTAGTGAAAAAGAGAACTGCCATGATGTATCATTTAGTATAGTGAGCTTGAAAAGAAACAAACAATCATGCTAGATCATAAATATAATTTCAGAGATACCTATAATCAAGTCTACAAGCTTTCCAATTTAAGATACAAATTAAGACTTTTTCATATGAGTGTGGTCAGGTTTATAATGGATTGGACAAGATAATGAGCTAGAAAAGAGAAAAGTTACGATGATAGATAAAGCTATGATTTCTAATTCCGAGTTTACAAAAATACACAATCAACTCAAAAAATGAAAATTCAGAGCAAATAAAGATTCTGTTTATAAGTAGTTTACTTAGTGTACACTATTTTTCTCATAATTTAATGAATTTCAAAGATTTTGATATGACTTCATAATTCTCTTTTGCATCAATATTTATGAGTTATTAACAAGACATTATGGAAATGGCGCATACTCCATTATCTATCATGATCAAGATAGGAAGTTAGAGAACACGAAAGTTGTGATGGTAGATCATAGAACATGATCTAAAATATTGATAGGAAAAAATGATAAAAATAATTGAATCTGAAAACAAATTAGGTAGCCTTACTTTCTTGGTCTATAATAAAGTTTTTCAAAGAGTTCAAACACCCATCAATATAATGAATTAAAAAAAAAAAAAAATCCTGATGATGGATTGTAAGAACATGGATCATACTCTATAATGCATTATTGAAACATTGATCTAGAAAAGACAAGGTGATAATGGATCATAGAAAATGTTGACACAGATAAAATATATGCAAACAATTTCAAGAGCATTCAAATTCGAAATAAATTCGGCAGTCATACTCTATAGATCTACATTAAAGACCTTAAATATTTGAATTATTATCTATATTGAAGATACTAAGCTAGATAAGAAAAGTTTGATACATAGATCACAGAATTTTGACAACATACTATGTGATGCATCAAAATAATAAATCACAAAGGAAGAAAGCTATATTGATAGTTTGCAAGAACAAAATCTATAAACCTCCCAAAAATAACTCAATAATGTACAACTTCGTTCATCCAAAATTTAAATCAAACCAGTATTTTGTAGAGGTGCAAATTGATTGGTTGTGAAATAGAGAAACTATTCTACTAGCTTTGCCAAACTAGTTTTTTCAACTTATTTTCAAGTTCTTCCAAACAACTCTCCAAACACATTAGGGTTTTAGATACCCTTTAAAAAGTTATACAACATATATCAAATTTAACAACATTTATTTTGAACCAATACCTTAGACCAAACCCTGCTACCCCTTTCAAGAGTTCCAATTAGACCACTTTTACAAAGAAAGTGTCCTTTCATCTTGCAACCAAGTTCTTAAATTTTGCACAATGTCTCAATTTATTGCCAAACCACATATTCTTGCACTGGTTTACTTAGGCATACTCATTTTATGCATTAACTCCCAAACCCTCACTATTAAGCCTCAAACTAGGGCATCATCAAACTAAGCATCCACTTACCTTCAAACCCACCTTAAGGACCCCTCACCATGTCCTTAACATAATTTTTTTATTATCATAAAACAATACCTCTGTATGGACAACTTGACCAATCCAATAGTTGCTCACACATTCCATTTACCTTTCTTGAATATTTTCTCTACTCCCTTGGTGATCATCACTCAAACCCTATTCTTTCTGCACCATGTGAGTATGGTTATATTACATTGATTATAGGCCTATTACACAATGGATAGTGGTGACATATAGTGGGATGACCATTATTCCATTCAAAACTTAAAAATGAGGTTGCCCTTCCTATGGTTCCTTAAATCAATCAACACATTACATTGAAAAGGATTGAAAAATGAACTTAAATCAATGCAAAGGGATGTAATAACATTGTTTAATTGAAAACAATAGAATCCTTAAGAATTTACAAATAGTTAAACAATACACCATGAATAATCAGTAAAAACATTCATTTTATTCAAAGTCGGGATATAATCTGTTAAGGGCAATCTTGAAGTCATTAAATGGTTTCTTTCTCCCAATCCTCTACTATTCATTTTTTTTAGTTTATGAGACCTTGTAGAGTTTAGAAAATTGACTATAACTACCCATCACATTAACAAATGATTAAAACTTCAATTAGACCAACTAGATGCTGATATTCAAATTCAAACTTGACAATTTCTCTCCAAACACAAACTTTATTTAATGACTTCCAAAGCAACAAAAAGCCTTGTTATTTACCAATTTGACTAAAGGCACCCTATCAAGGACTCATAGACCCAAACAAACACACATTTTTATCATTTGGTCAAAATTGACCATTATTACATATTTTAGGACATTAGGTCCTCTAACTCAATTATAAAACTAATTACATCTTTAGGCCATTTAAGGCCTATTTACATCATTTTAGTCCCTTGGACCTTGGAACACACATTCCTTGCCATTTTGCCTTCTTAGGTCTCTAAGGATCATTAGGTTCTTCTATACCATCCAGGAATATGGCTTGTCCTATGACTTCTATTGCTAATGATGATTTAAGCAAGTGTGACAAAACTAATCAACTTGTTAACTAATAAAATCACAATCTTTGTTGTAAGCACCCATAACAATGACCTTTCATCTACAACTAACAAGCATGTTACTAGCAACCAATGAGAGAAATACACTTATTCCACATTAGGGACTGATAAGGAAATCGTGCTTGATTTTTTAGCATCTTGGAAGTCTATAATAGAAAAAATAATCATTTCTTTAATCAAAGTGACCTAAGGTTTGTTGAGAAAAATGTGTCTTAACCTTGTGACTTTTCTAGATAATTCTAAAAATGTATCGTCACATATTGGTGACTAATTGAGATTTAAGGGTAGCTCTTTGAAGAACTATAAAACAATGGTGATTTATTGCACATAATCCTGGGTTAAAGCTGGTAACAACATCTATGAACTATCTTCAATATAATTTTGAAAAAGTACATTTTTATTTGACAAAAGCAAAATTTTATTCCAAGGCACTATTGAGATCTCTCCTTCTGCAGTGAGGGGTCTGTTACAACTTGTGGTCTAAATTTTGGCTTAAGGTAATTTGTGAGTAGCTTTGCATACATTTCATAATGGGCTATTCGAAATCCCCATTTATACTTCACTTGTCTGTAGAGGTTAAGATCCATGTTCGAAATAAGCAATCCATCTTCATAGCAGGAATTAAATGGAGTATAGGAAGCATCCGGTGCTGAAAACACATCTAACATTTATCCATTCAAGCACTCTTACAACTAATGAGACACAATATCAAAATAGGAAAAGTTGAGCAAATTATTTCATTGATCTAACCTATTGGACTCCAAGACAAGAGAGAATTAAAAGTAAATGTAACAAGCCAACCACCAAACCAAGCAACAAAAGACACCAAGTTGCCAACATTGCCTTTCATATTTATAGGAAATATTTGCATCAAACCAAACACAGATAAATCTACAGATTATGAAATTCATATAAATTGATTATCAATATAAATAGACCATTTATTATTGATATAATTGCTTTTAATATTTGGAAGGTTGGGTTCAATTTTGACTAATGTGACCTAAAGACTAAAGTTCAATTACCAAAATTTTGTTACAAAATTGTCTTTTCAGTCTATATTAGTGGTGTAAAACTTTTGGAGAACACTTGCAAGCTCCAAAACTAATTGGTTTACTAAATTGATTTATCTATTTTGTAGTTAAGGATTTGTTTTAAATTAATGTGGCCTAGGGATTAAGTTATAACCCATGTTTCAAAGCTTAGCTATTGATAGAGAGATTCTATAGTGGCAGGGTACATGCATTTATAGCCAAGGTTAGGCATTCCTAATGATCCAAGGATTACACCAAGGTGTTGAGAATGATTGAAGTGGGATATAAACATTAAATGCCTTAGAGAATGAAGAGTTTGAATGAAAGAATGATTTAGAAGAAAAGCTCTCTAGATATTTTCAAGGTGGGTGAGGATGAGGGTATACAAAGGAACTAATCTATAAGACATTGGGTCTTCTCATTAAAGAAAAGTCTCTTTATAATGATCATGAGGTCCATTCTTCTCAAGAATAATGTCTAGCCTCTGGTAATCAAAAGAGTTGGGTACTAAACTCAAAAGAAATGATAAGGTAGGAAGTTTTGATTCATTAGTGTTTACTGCTAGATTGACTTCATCTTTGCATTTTCTTCTAAACCTAGTCAATTCACTTTTCTAATGAGAACTAACCTTAGATATTATGACCCATGGAATTTCGCCAACCCCTAATGAAAATATTGCAATATAGGCCTATACAACATAAATACAAGAAGATATTATAAACAATAATTTTTATTAGAAATGGATACTGAATTATTGAGATCTGAATAAAATATTGTCTAGTTAATGATGTAATACTCACCAATAGACCAATTAGAGCTAGCCTACTCCCAATCAACTATAAAACAGATTGTGTAGAGTGTTACTGTAGAACAAGGTAGACAGAAATAATTCAAAATAAACATCATAATTTTGATGCTCTAACTAATTGTCACTTTTTGTAATTTATGTACTTGGTAATTATGTTGAAAAATTGGCTGCCAACTTGTGGACTAAAGTAACATTAGAACTTAATTATCAAATAGAAAATATATGCTTGTCAACAATAGTTCCATTTTTAAACACATTGACACAACAATGGCATTCCCTTTATAGTCTTAGATGATTTAACAAGAGAAATGGCTACTTTCTTTTGCATGAGCATTAGGTAAATGAAATTAAATCCCATTAAATTGAGTTAGTAGACATAAAGTGTTATAATGACAGGAAAGTGTAATTACTAGTATGTAGAATGACAATCCAACAATAAGGCAACTGATACGAGCATTCCTCTTGCAGCAATCTGAAGAAAGTTTTCTTTGTTATTGTCCAAATTAATACACAGTAAATGTCCTTATAATAGTCTATATTTAGGACCTAACTCATACCATTAGAAGTGGTCTCCTACCAGATTTGTCCATCAACTATGCACCTACTGCTGTCTTTGGCACCTACCAAACACCACTTTCTAATTAATAAGTAAGACAAACATGTTTGATCATTGAGAGAAACTAAATAAGATATTCTTATTTGGAATTGACCATTGTTGGCACCTGAACTATAACAATTGCAACTGATATTGTCTGACCCAAAGAATAGCCTACAAAAAAGTCCAAAAGTTTTTTGACCTCTTATGAATTCCTTCTACCTGTAGTTTCAACTTGATATTACTTTTTATGATCTTGTTGTTTCTTTATAGGTTTGAACCCTATCCCACTTTATCTAATTAGAACAATTATATTACATCTAAAACATAAAAGAACACATTTATATCATCAAAAATGAAAGAGAAACATCTAATATCCTAATCTAGCTTCTCACCGGCAGCCTCAAAGATTGCACTGGTGTAAAATATAACACCATTGATTCCACCAATTTGTTGGCATATCACTAGGCCAACACCAACCTGATATAGAAAATACAATTGTTAAGTTGTAAAGGATGACTAGATAAATAATTAAGATTCAACAAATAAAATTTCATCAAGTATAGTCCATATTATGAAGTTGTAAATGATCAATGGATTATTGGAAGGAACTGTGGATGAGTAGATAAATTATGGAGAACCAATAAATAGTTGAGTATATTGCTTACAATGACAACATGAGCATAGTTTCTGTGAAACAAATCAAGTATTTTGGTCTTGGGAAGTTTTTCCAACTCCTCTATATATTCTTGTATAATATATTCAATAGATTGATAACCTAATATCATTAGCAATCAACTATTTTTTTTAACGTCTTCATTGGAATTGATTAGCTCCAAAGTTTTACACAAATTTTAGCTTAAATTGAAATTGGAAGTTGACCTAGTTGATACCAGTGAATGAAATATATATATATTTCTAGAATAGACAAAGATACGCACCAGGATTTTAGTTGCTTCATATGACACATCATATTGGCTTCCCCTAAGAGCTTGTAATGCTTCTTTAAAATCTTTATCACGACTAGCCTTTGCCTAGAATGCATTGACAACAAATGTATTAGAAAGAGCAGCACATTTTGAACATGTAGGGATTTTTAAATCAGATATTGTACAGTTCTTAGATGGTCATTTTAAAACATCTCACATTAATATGAAAGTTGAGCATGGAAAATAAGACAATTTTGACTATTTAATACTTTTAGCTTAGAAAACAAGTAATAAATTATGTTCTTATAGTAAAAGAATACTTTGACTAAAGAAAAAAACTACACAATATTAAAACATGACATCGTGCTTTAAAAACTAAAAAGGTACCTGTAACGAAGAACTTCATTTGGACTTTTCTAATTCCCCCCTGCCCAACATCACTCTAAATTCCCCATTAACATTTAATAACATTCATTCATTCATCCATTTTTGAAATATAACATTCAATCATTATAATCACATGATAAAATTCATTAACACACAACATTCATGAATAATTCATTAACACAAAATTCATTAACATGCAACATTCAAGAGTAATTCATTCATGAATAATTCATTAACACAATATTCATTAACACCCAACATTCATGAATAAGTCATTAACACATAAAATTCATTAACATACAACAATCATTTCTTTTTGGTTTTCTTGCTATTTTTTTTTTTCATGAAATTTCTAAGAGGAATATCAATGTCCTCATCATCCCCCTCCTCTATTGGTTCTAATGCATGTCTCCTCCTCATTCGTTGAGGAACATTATGAGGCCGTTGCACCAAAGGGGGGTCTGTTGCAATAACAATTACTTCATGAGTTAAATTCACACCATTTTATATTAGTGAGTTACGAGTTTTTATTTAAGTAAAATAGCTATAAATCAAAAAATTAATTTAAAAGAACAAAACATAGATTTTCTTTACCTGAAAGTGCGACATGAGCTACCTGTTGATCAGTCTGAACATCCTCCAACACTCGTTCATCAGCACGACATGATTCTATATCCTCTAAAGTATACACAAAAAGGTTACACCAAGTTCAATGAAAGATGTTAAATTGTATTAATAATTAAATAATTAGTTTTAAATAGCAAATGAGCACCTCCATGGACAGTATGAGGCACATCAGGGGCTTCATGATGCGACGTATGATCTGTGTCACGATTAATAGGTTGCATTGCAATGTCATGCACATTATTATCAAACAGATTGTTGCTCAAGTATTCAATTTTTAATATATTTTTTGGCATATTTACCTGTGCACATGATGTAGGAGATTGTTTGGTTGGGGCAATGGAAGCTTTCCATAGGCATTCAACAACAACTACATAGCCTTGCTTGAAGGCAATTCTTTTGTGTTCTTCCATGGCCTCCAGATTAAAATCAGTGCCCTGTATTTTTTTATTAATTAACAAAATTATTTTCATTTTATACATACTTTTTCTTTGCAATTCTTTTCTGTTACTTACAACTCATGCTTTGATTTTAGAATATCCCCTAGAGCCAAGTTTGTGCTACCCAACCTTTTCTAGCCTGGCTTTTGTTGCCTTTGATGTGTCTTACAACCTATGGAAAGTTTGAAATATGTTAGATGATATAGATATAAATATTATTACTAATTAGTGCATTATTACATTAATGTACTAGTAGTTAATACTATTGCATACCTTCTTGCACTTGTTGGTGTAGTTTCTCTTCGATCATCCACCCCTTTCTCCTTTGTACCCAAAATGAACTCATTCCATTCCCTCACTTTAATAAAGGGAGGACACTCGTACTTCCGGTTTAGGATGAGACTCTTTCTATATGAGTCCCTCACAACCTTAAGATGTTTGCAAGCTTTTTGTAACATTTTCTTATGATCAAAAATATTATTACCAAACTCATGCTCGAAATCTTTGATGAGCTGATCTTTTAATTTTTTATCTTGAAATTCCACCTTTTATGAAAAAACACAAAATTGTTAGATATAGCTAGTAAAAGAAAAGACCTGAATGAAAGGAAAAATGTTGCACCAATTAATGATATGAAAAAAAAAATAGTGGGATAAAATTAGTTCACTTATGGTGTTCCACCTTGTACATATGGTGGGCTTGAATATTCGTAGTGTGAGGTCATAAAGCTTCCTATAAAATGTATCGTTTCCTGCAAAAATGTCATGGGATAATCAATCCAAAGCTTCTTATGAATAGGTAAATGCATATTACAATATAAAAAATAATTATTTAAAGTATCTAAAGGCATCAATTCATCATTGTCAATCAACAACAACATCTCCATAACTCCCATGCTAGAAACATAGGTAGCTCCAGGAAATGATGGTGAATTATCACCAATACTTGCACTATGATTTGTCTCTAGCGTAGTAGACAGTGCATCTCCTACCACAAAAAAAATAATTCACTATGTAATGCACCCAAGATAAAAGTACAAATTATCAACTCATAATTAACACAAAACCAAATATAGAAAACCAAGGATTTACTAGCTAGATGCCCCCTTGTTGCCGACATTGCAGTCGGCAATCTTGTATGGACATCCATCAACCTCCTAGGAGTCTCCTACAATTGATGACCTGAACAATACATTGTTAGCAAATAAATTATAAAATAATAAAAGTAAGAGTTAACTTAAGAAGTTTTTGAATGTTCAAAATTAAAAATTCCTTGTAACTTTTAAACTAAAAGATTATTTTACTAGTTGTAGTCAGAGCTCTACTAGTACTAGCCTCATCGTGTTGTCCTTGACTAGGTTCTAGATCAGTTGCCAAAAAATCCTCTAACAAGAACACATATTACATATTTTTACTTCACAACATAAAAGATTATAAAATATAAATCTTTATTGAACTTTTGTTATAACTAAAGATTCATTACTTCTTACTTCATAACGACAAGCTTGCGCTCTCAAATTAGATAGCTTTTTTATCATCTCCTCGGATGGAATATTTGCTTCATCCAAAGTTCTCATTATTTCTAAATTAAATTTTTTTTTTTTTTCTTCAACATTATTGTTACATTGGGAGTTTCTGCAATATCGTCATCAAAAGGGGTAGCTAGTGGCTCTGTACCTACTGCAAGTGCTTTTCCCTTATCCTGAACATCAGATTGTGAGAGGAATATTAGTAAAACTATCATAAAAACTCAAAAACTATAAATAAAATAATGTAATAATATAAAATTTTTCAACTATCTAATTTGTACAATTTCAATAAGGTTTACCTTTGCTGAAGAATGGGTGGGAGTAGCATCCTCGTGGCCTCTATCATCTGTCGGATCCATATCATCCTGTCACAAAGATTAAACATAAAAACTTCAACTAACTGAAAGCAATAGATAACAAAAAAAAACTTATTAAAAAAATGGAATATAGTACTTACAACCCTGATGATAGTAAATTTTTTTGTATCTATGTGATTTAAATGGTAATCTATTAGCAGTTCTTCCCCTACACTTATTGATTTTCTTACACAAACAAAAACTTCATTCCCCTCACACACCTCAAATATGCAATTGGGTTGCTTACTAGTTGAGGAAGGTCACATACTATTTATAAAACTTGCAATATTACTTAGTACTTTTGGTCTCCCATCAATGTACATAGAAAATATTTTACTTTGATCATTTTCTTTCCGTTGGATATAATTAGCTAATAGTGCATACCTACACATACTTTTTTTTTATCAAACAATCTGCATCCAATCACTGTAATTGTAACATGGACTGACATACTTGAACAATTCAACAAGTTTTTTGTAACATACCTTTATCCCATCCATGGAAAATATGCCCAAACCATGTAATGAGGATGGAGCAATGCGATTTATCCTCTCATTAACACAAAAATCTGTGCTAATTGGAGGTAGCTCATTGGGTACCCATTCTTTCTCAATGTGTGTGTACTGAAAGGGCACCTTGATGTCGTCTTTGGTCTCATCATCATAAGAAAATGACCCCCCATTAGCAAGGAAAAATTGCATGCATTTAGCAATTTTTTTCCTAATCTTTTGACCTCTAGTTGATCTCCCTATTTTAGCTGTACCACATGTAGAGCTTTCATCCACCATTTCCTCATTTCCCTCATTCAATGTAGATAGATCTGACAAGGACCTATTTGGTGGCACCTACAATCCATCAAATGGAAATTTGATAATATTTAAATAATATATATATAATAATCAAGTCGTGACTCATACGTGCTGTTCTTCCTTGTCTATACGTGAGAGATATAAAATGTAGTAAGTTGAAAGTGATTATACAATTCTATTTCTATATAGACCTTCTTTGTCTATATATACATTATATGATTTTATAATATGTCTATTTATAACATACATGGTCAATGATAAACAAGAAGAATATAAGAAGATTATGTCTATTTATTGACTTATACCTGCTGATCCATGTCACTATGCACGATCTAGGCCAAAGGGGTAAAATTTTCAGCATATGTTAATCATTTATCTTAAGTTAGCTAAAAATTACATGACATGCGTATGCTACAAATAACTTAGACGAAAACATGAACAATATGCAACATTGTAAACATGAACAAATTTACCTGATATATGGAATGCAAGATCGTCAACAGAAGGGGTGACAATGTTTGTAGTCAATTGACTATTTGCAAAAAGGGTGATAATCAGACACAATATAAACAATGGTAATTATAAATAACATATGTTGTAATCATTAGAATTGAACACAATAAATATGTAATCATATTTCTTGCATATGTTAATCATTTATCTTAAGTTAGCTAAAAATTACATGATATGCATATGCTACAAATAAGTTAGAAGATAACATGAACAATATGTAGCATTGTAAACATGAACAAATTTACCTTATATATGGAATGCAAGATCGTCAATAGAAGGGGTGATGATGTCTATAGTCAATTGACTGTTTGCAAAAAGGGTGATAATCACACACAATATAAACAATGGTAATTATAAATAACATATGTTGTAATCATTAGAATTGAACACAATAAATATGTAATCATATTTCCTACATATTTTAATCATTTATCTTAAGTTAGCTAAAAATTACATGATACACGTATGCTACAAATAACTTAGAAGACAACATGAACAATATACAACACCGTAAACATGAACAAACTTATCTTATATATGGAATGCAAGATCATCAACAGAAGGGGTGATGATGTTTGTAGCCAATTGACTATTTGCAAAAAGGGTGATGATCAAACACAATATAAACAATGGTAATTACAATTAACATATGTTGTAATCATTAGAATTGAACACAATAAATATGTAATCATATTTCCTGCATATGTTAATCATTTATCTTAAGTTAGCTAAAAATTACATTATACACGTATGCTACAAATAACTTAGAAGACAACATAAACAATATGCAACATCGTAAACATGAACAAATTTACCTTATATATGGAATGCAAGATCGTCAACAGAAGGGGTCACGATCTCTATAGTCATTGATTATCTTCTTCTTCATCATCCTCATCATCATCATCATCATCATCATCATCATCATCATCGCCATCATCACCATCACCATTATCATCATCACCACCACCACCACCACCACCACCACCACCATCATCACCATCATCTTGATCTTCATCATTTGCTTCATCATCTTCAATATCTTCTTCTTCCATAACATTATACATTATCGGCCTTCCTCTTGGATCATGTCTAACAACAAATGACCAACCTTGTTTATGTGGAACCTCTGAGTAAAAAACTTGCTCACATTGTCTTGGAAGAACATAGGGCTCATCTCCAACTAGCTCAAACAACCTTGTATTAATCATTGTAAATCCATTATCATGTTGAATAACCATTCTATGTGGATCATTTTGATTTAATCGTAACCTGTACCATGTGATGATGAATATAACTACTTTGAAGGAGTTAAAGTCGCACTCAATTATATCATCCAAGATGCCATTGTATTGATTTTTAGATTTTTGAGGATGTATGTCATTTCTAGATGATATATTGGTGACCTCAAAAATTGCTGTTATCCCAGAATCACAAGTTTTCTTTGTGTCATCCAACTTTTTTATGCAAAATTTGTGGCCATGATAGTACATAGCTTTGTGGTGCTTGACCTAAATTTTTTGAAGTATGTGTAAATTATTTACATTGTGAGTTGATACCAAACATATGTTGAGTTATGATCATTAATAAATTTCTACATACCTCTCCACCTCTTAAACCCTTTACTAGATCAACTTCCATCGACATAACATTGGAATCTCCATTACGATGAGCTTCTGTAACCAATGAAGCAACACCTTCCCATGTTAATGAGCAACCATTTTGTTGACATCATTCAATCCATACCATCATCCAATCAAGATTGTTCACAATATACAAATGTATTGCATCTCACGCTTGACCACCTATATAAAAAAAATACATCAATTATAAATAACTTATATTGAAGATTTATAAGAATTAATTAACTACAATAACATCTTAGATTTACCTCTCATTTTCCTCGATCTACCTTTTCCCATCAAGTACTCCCCTTTGAATTTGTTAATTGAGTTGGGATCCCAAATACAATCTACATGGATCTTTGCCACAAACTTAGGAAGATATTCACTACTGTACACCATGGTCTGGTATACCATATATCCCTCTACCATATAACCCTCAACATGTGCTTTCTATCGAACCAAGCCTTTCAAAAATTTTAAGTGCCTCTCAACCATCCACATTGACCTAGTTGGTATAGGTCCACACAATTCAATCTCCTTAACTTGATGTATGAGGTAGTGTTTTTGTGCATTGAAAAAACTTGGAGGTAGACACTTTTGCATTTCACACATAAAGAGGAATTTTTCTCTTCCAATATTTTATATCTTCTTTATTGATTTCTTTAGATGACAACTACCTCATGTATTTTCCAAGATCATAGATAACTTATATGACATTGTTGGTGAAGTGGTGTGGGAGAGATAGAGGGAGAACGTGCTACAATATTTGTAAAATGATCTTGTCAATATTTTATAAAAGAATGCAATTAAAACTAAATGCAGTATACAAATATATTGTGAATAAAAATAACATGAATTACCTTAATAAATGTATGCCAATTGTGTGTTTTCAATCCTAGCCCAAATTCACTTTTCTTTGATATGATATTGTTTATGTTCGCAACAAATCTTGTGGGAATTTTTTTTTTTTTTTTTGTGACTTCTTTTATAGCATTGCTCTGCTGCTTTGACAATAACCAACTAAGGGCACTTGTATCAATGTGGTCTCCATTTTTATTTGATGGAATTCCATTTTTCATTGCATGGTTGGATTCTTCAATGTTATTACAAGTTTTGACAATTTGGTTTTTGTCACGTCTTCTATCCAATATTTTCCATAATGTCTCTATTACATTCTTTCCAATGTTTATAGAATCAAACAAATGCACAATTAGGAGTTTCTCATAGTAAAACAATCTAGTAGGATAAATTTTTAGTCCTTTTGCAAGTTGGTCATTGATGCCTTGACAACCTTCACAAGCATCAATTACATCATCAGTAAACAAAACACAATATCAAAATATAAATTTGAAACAAAAACCATCAGATGGAATGAAATTACCTCAACGATTTATTTTATTGTATGCCAACTTCCATAGGTGAGGTGTCATTCTCTGTGGCTTTGATGTAGTCTCTTCTTTCCCATTGAAAAGATATTTTTTGGTAATTCGGTACTTATGATTTCTGTGCAGAAAGTGTCTATTCTGATCGAACACCTGCTTTCTTAAACTTTTTGAATGATGAGATTTCGTCTTTGGACCACAAATTGGACATGCAAATTTTCTATTTTTTTGAAGACCTACAAGATCATGTATAATTGGATTAAATGTGTTAACTTTGTATTGTCACTATAACATACCAAAAAAGAGGTGTTAAGAAGAGAACATACCACAAAAATGTGTTAGCCGAGGGGCATCATGTATTGTCCATACAAGCATTGCATGAAATTGAAATTGCCTTTGTCCTATTGATCTACAGATGTCATACATAGTAACCCCATTCCATAACACCACCAAATCGTCAATAAGGGGTTCAATATATACATTGATATCTTTAACTTGGTACTTACCTAGTTGAATGAACAAAAACATGACATAATTATTATGACCATTTTCATGGATTAGTAATAATAAATTAATTTAGATGACCATTAAATCAAAAAATACCTAGAACAATCAGTGTCAACATTATGTGCTCTCTCTTTATGGACAACCAAGGAGGTATGTTACTGTTGATAACAAAAATAGGCCACATCAAGTAAGTAGATCTCATCTTTCCAAAAGGATTGACATTTTCTATTACTAATGAAAGCTTGAGATTATGAGGTTCTTCTTTAAAGTGTGGCCATTTTTCCTTTATTTTCTTAAATGTCAAACCATCTACAAGCATTCACATAATGTCATCTTGACTTCTATTGCGTGCATGGTAATCCATAAATTATTAAAATGCATACCAATGGATGATATTCATTTCCCCCTTCAATGTGACCATGTTGCCTACAATGTTCCTCAACTATTTTGATTAGATATCTTTGAGTCTTTAAGCCATTACAATTTTTGCAAGGACAATAACATTTTCCATCACCTTTTCTTTTTAAGTTAGACCACAGTCTAGCAATTGTCTCCCTATTTTTTTGTGTGTTGATATCGTCAGACATGGTCTTTCTTGAATGGAATGACTCATTAGTGGAAGAAGGATGATTTGTTTGCAACCTGCAAATGGAGTAGTAAGAGGAAGAGACATATAGAAATGAATACTAAAGCGAGACAGATAGAAAGAGGTATAGATAGAGAGATAGATTGATAAAGAGATAAAGAAATATAAAAAATGAAAAGAAACAAATACTTAGTTGACCTTCTATAACTCTACCTCTACATATTGCACTTTCTACATGCAAGTACTTCCTGAGAAAATGGGCAGCAATAACCAAGAAGGGAATAGGAGAGTCCATTTGGCTCAAGAGGAGGATGCACAAAGTGACCAAGGGGCAAGAGGAAATGTTGATGCAGAGAGAGGAGAGTCTCTAACATTCAATAAAACCTTGGTGAAGACTATCATAGAGCAAGAACATCCCCAAAGAAAGACATTATTCAGAACTCTCTGCAAGGTAAGAGGTAAGGTCTGCAAAGTTATTGTAGATTCTGGTTCAACTAATAATATAGCCTCAGCAAAAATGGTAGAGAAGCTTGGATTGAAGAAGTTGCCTCATCCTAACCCTTATAAGGTTTCATAGCTAAATAAGGAGTAGCATGTCATAGTAAATGAATAAGTTCATGTTCAATTTCAAATAGGGGAGTACAAAGACAAGATTGTCTATGATGTTGCAAAAATGGATGCTTGTCACCTATTGTTAGGTAGGCCCTGACAATTTGATGTCAATTCTAAGTATGATGGAAGAAGCAATGTTTACATCAGCTCCAAAAATAGGAAGGAATACGCTATGAGACCACTACCAGAAGATAGGAAGGAGATGCAACATGCATCTAGTGTGATGATTATTGGAGAGAAGGATTTTTTGAAGACCCTCAAGCTGTAGTAAAGCCTAAATTTGGAGAAAAATGAAAGGAGTTAGGTTTGTGAACCAAGTAGGAGTCAGGACATATTTCATTGTCTTGCCAAACTAATAAACCTCCAAGGTGAACCGGAAGGGAGTTCAAGCCCTACAATTCTATGCCGTTGGCAATCTAGATAGTTTAGCTCAGGGGTACCCATTTCTTTATAGGTAGATGCAAAGGATGGTCTGTGAACAAAGGATGGTTCGACTAAGAAACTTGCCTACATGGTGGAGTGGAGTTAGCCCAAGATATTTTGGACTCTTGAAGAACTTGGTAAAGGGTATCTGGAAAGGTGAAAATAAACAAGTATTTTTATAGCTACAAAGGAGGAATCGAGAGCATTATAAATAATGAAGAAGAAACTTAAATCCATACAGCTTCACCTCTATTTACAATTTGACCTTTCTGCATGTGAAATATGACAATATACAAAATTTCTAGTCACATTTTCACTTTAAAAAGAAAACCAAATATACCTTTAGTACAATATATTCTTCAAATTCTTCACTACCAGATTCTTTAGAACTGTAAGCTCCTGTGTAGAAAAAAGATGAGATGTACTAAGTAATTTTTGATGGGCAATATTCAAACAAATCAACTATCGAAAAAACAATTTATAAAATTCAATTGCTTTATTATGTATTGAAGACTTGGCTTAACCATGGAGTACCTCATTAGAAGACTCATCCTCACTTGATTCTTCTTTACCATTTTTTAAAGCTGCAACTGATCCATTCTTCACTACAACTGAGTTATTCTTTCCCAAAGCACTTGGTTTTTTATGTGTTTCCTATAATGCACTTTGAATAATATTAAACACAAATTTCTTATCTCTCTTTCAAAAGGTACAAAAAAAATTTATAAAATGAAAAATGCCACGATAGTATAGAAATATTTAAAGATAAAAAAAATATCTATTAATGTTATGCTAGAAAAGTACAATGAATGTCTTCATCATTTAGAGAGCACCAATTTTTTTGTTTGATTTTCAATTTGAAATAAAGCATTTCAATTAACCATTTTTTCACTATTGAACATCAAAATTCCATAAGCTTGTGATTCCACTAAAACATGATTCTATTCTACAGATAATTATCCACAACAAAATAACTAACCTCCTCAGAAGAAGAATCATCATGCTAGAATCTTTTGTTGGCAGCTTCTTTGCGATGGCAAGATTTTTGCTTACATGATTCTTCACCTTTATCTATAGAGCATTAACACAAAAATGAGTAACATAAAGTTAAAACATATGTTATATTATCAATATGATCCCAAAAAGCAACAAAATAACTGGCATTCTTCAGATCCAGTATTTTTTTCAACATAAATGTTCTAGTTTGCTCATTTAAAATCTTAGTAGGAGGGGTCTCAAAATAGTTAGATATGTTATTGAAACCAAACTTGACCATTTAGGAGTGATCATGACTTTCCAAGTCATCAAAGTAAAAAAAATTACAAAAATTGTCAATGACAACTTTGGTAGCAATATTAGAAAGTCACCAAGAAATAGTTGGGGATCGATGAAGAAAGTTGGTACTTGGAACATAGAGTTATATAACCTCATTTGAAATCATTTTAAGGGGTTGGAGTTCCCAGTGTATGAAATGTTGACTAATAAAGCAAATTGTTTGATGAATCATTCCAAGTAATTTCTTAGTGCATTAATTAAGTTCCCATTTTATGTTTTGGTAGTTGTAAATAAATTTTTTCTTCTTGGCTTGTTCACTGGCCTAGGTAGAGTAGTTGGTGCAGGAGCCCCACATACAACCAAGCCAATAGTACAGCTTATGAAGACCACAAAGGCAGCTAGAGGAAATAACAGAATTAATTGGCAAGTTATAAGAATTAAACTAATATGATGATTCAAATATTTGTAATGTCCTTAATAGGACTAAATAAAATTCTAATGGACTGTCATTGTCCAAGCACAAATAACATTGGAGTGTTTAGAGTCTAGGAATGTTAGTGATCATAAAAGATCAAAATTCGATGATAGTTGTATTGGTTTTGAGTTAGTTTTAGGCATTTCTATATTTTTGTTTTAAGTCTCTATTACAAGAGAGATAGTCAGGTGTACGAACAGAGGAGAAAGACATCAATAAGAAAACTTTATTGTTTGCAATTGAGTTCCATTACTTTGGATCTCCAATCAATTGGTTTATATTCGAAAGACTTTGATAAGGTTTTATGCATGAACTACTATGTTTTATTGATATGTTTCATAACATTGTAGGCTTGTTGTCACACCAGTCTTGACTTAAAATAGTTACTCTTGATTTCAATTTTCTATTGCAATAACACCTTAGGTAGAATGAGGATCATCCCATGAACGTAGAGGCCTAACCTTCATGGGATGAAATTGTTAACATGTATGATAAATTGCTAACAATGCATATGCAGTTTTGTGGAGTGCAAAAGTGATCACAGGTTGAAGATATATTGGAATTGAAAGTTGTATACAGTAGGGAATATTCTGCCCAAATGTGGAGTGAGTTCTATTATGGAAAACATATAAACATATACAAGAGGGAATATTTTGTTGCTTTATGTGAACTATACTTTGTAGATTCTCAAATATGATAATAAAAACATTCAAATTTGATAGGTGATTCAATCTTTTAGTGAAGCTTTCAATACTTACCTCATAGCTGCTAGAGGCTTTGGAGGTCTTTGAGCTCCCATTTCTATCTGTTTCTATTTTAAACCTTATGAAGATAGTGCAAATGTATACACTTCAGAGAAGTTGATGGAGGTCATCTGAATTATCAAATTCCTATTAAAATGGAGTTCAATTTATTACGATATAAGGTAGTTGACTTCATGTGAAAAATGCATCTATAATGACAATAAAATACTTAAGAAGAATTAATTATAGGCAATGATATAAGAAAGACAATAAACTTATAAAGTATAAATCTCATATCAACTACAAATTATACTTACTAAATAGTGCAGAGAGAATTCTTCTATAAATTGGGCAGAGCAAGCTTTTGAATAAATTATACTTTGAAACAAGGAATCACCATTTGGCCTACAATAAACACCAAGCATCATGCACTTCTTGAATTTAACACAAAGTTTAGTAGAGGAGAAGCACTACAAAGGAAAAAAATAATTCCATATTAATTGCATAATACTTACTACCTAGCATAGAGGAGCTCTTCTGGAAAAGTTCCACAAACCTCAATTAAAACTTTGTGAATGGCCCATTTCCTATTGCATAGACTCCTTCAAGTTAAAAGGTAATCAACCAAGTTGATTTGATAAAATGCACCATCGATTATGTGCAAATAAATATGAGCCTGAGATTTAATATAGAATATATACAAAAGCCAACATAACTCCTATTAATTTAATAAATATACTTACCCATTAGTAATCTACTTGTAAAGGGAAATTCCATATAAATCTTGGATCAACCTTCTTTGCAGGGTATTCGTCAAGTTTTATGCCAGTACATTACTATGCACCAGTCTGTCAACCAGTTTCTCCTCTCTCAAATTCTTCATGTAATTGCACAAGGATCCATAGTTCATGCATGTTTTACCATATATATGCAAATCTCCTTGATAGAACTGGGGTCTTCTCTATGGAGACTGAAACACTCAATACAAGATTAGGGGAGAGTACCAGAATCCCCAATGTGGCATTTTGCTGTGGGATTAAAATCTGAGGACCTAGTTTTATAGGTTAAGCATTTGTTGGAATATATTATCTAATGGGGTTGGGGAAGGGGCCTATTTTATTCACCTCACAACTTGGTAAAATTGTTGGAATAAAACTTCTTACTACTTGGTGGACTACACTATTTCTCCCCCCAAACAAGTTAATTTATATTGGGGCAGATACCATTGAGGTAGTCATTGAAGAAATCGATGCGCTACTCTCCTTTTCTAAGGAAAATATTTATAGAGACCTTTTACTACATTGGGATAAAGAAAGTTTTTGTTGATGAGGTTATTCTTCCCATCCATCCCAAGGTTTGGAGTATTGATGTTCAAGGAAATGGGAGAACTATCATTGATTTTGGCATCACCTTGACCTATATTGTAGAGCCTACATACCATATAATCCTTGCATCATTCAAAATGACTGTTGTATCTGAGAATAAGACTTGTACAGAGCTAATTTGATCTATGATTCAATGTCTTAGGTATTGCCAGACTCTAATTACCAAAGCTTACAATTATTTTCAAAGCACAATATTTAATTCTCCTCCTTTAAACTATTTCATAAATGTTGTTAATGAAAAGTGCTTGACATTATAGGGTGTCTCTTCTCTTACTATTTTCTCTATTCTTGGTAAGATTTTGTAGTAGAACTTTTTTATCATGTATGACAGGGAATTTTCTAGACTTGATTTTTCTCATATTGATTGTCCCACATCTTAGGATGTACATTTTTCTTGAGATTATTTTCATTTGAAGTGCTATCATTATAGATAAAAAATCATTTTCCTTTGATTCTGACTATGCTCCTTAATCTACATTTGCTAGGCATGGCATCTGTCAGACAAGAAGCTTGTCTATTACACTTTATTTTCTAAGTGATTATATCTATATGCCAAGTTTGATGAAAAAGAAAACTAAGAATAATTTGGAGTATTGGAAAGAAAACCTTCACAGTGACTCAAGGACAATGACAAAGTGCAGCACAAGGTTCTTAAAAATAAGAGGACAAGTTTCAAAAGGCATTGTTTTCTTTTGCTTCAATGAAAAATAGCCCCACATACACATTTTCTCAACTTAATTTTACCAATTCCAACAAAAGAATTATATATTACCTCTATTCAAATTTCAAAGGACCAATAA
The DNA here is from genome assembly GCA_028749045.1 of Cupressus sempervirens. Taxonomy (NCBI): domain Eukaryota; kingdom Viridiplantae; phylum Streptophyta; class Pinopsida; order Cupressales; family Cupressaceae; genus Cupressus; species Cupressus sempervirens. Next base: position 345,990,721 of record CM053786.1, on the reverse strand, counting down.
ATTTCAACTTATTTCTTAGTTGAACATTACAAACTCTTTCTTTATTCCAAGGTTGAAACTAGATAAAGATTTCTTTTATCCTTCTTAATTTATTAATAGAAGAAAACCTATTGTTATTTGTTATCAAATAATTATATTAATATGAATGATATAAACAATCATGTCTACAATGATCAAGAAGGGAAATCATCAACAAACTATTCAAAATGCAATAATAACCATAAAAGTTTAGGGATGCAAAGAACAACAAACTTCAACAATTTTAATATTACTAACGACATCAGTAATGGGAGGGATAATTATTGAAGATACAATTTATTTATACAATTAATTCAAAACTTTCGTCAGAAAAATTTCATATTGCACAAGATATTAATCAATATAGTAAGCATTGACATCTAGAGAAAGATATGAATCAGACAATTGTATAAAGAGCAACAACTGGTATATTCCAAAAGTTGCTACCACTTGTAAAGGATACATTATGAGATTTGATCTCACATCTGGAAGGGTATAATCGAATATTATTTTTTCTTATTTATCCATACTTGGATCGCACAAAGCGAGTAGAGGCTCCCTTAAGGCAATCAGTTAAACATATTAAAACATCGTGAATGACACCAGAAGACATCACCATTTGAATTATTATATTAGACAAGAGATTACCCTAAAGTAAGTGGTTTGATCAAACAAAAACTGTAGAAATCATTACACATTTCTAAAGGAGTATTAGGAATGGTAATTATTGTTATGTCATCATGAGTGATAAGGAAGGGATTAGTTGCTTAATTTACATAGTAATGTCTAAGACAACCAAATAAAGTCCTTTTCTTATAATCTGAACATATATATATATATATATATATATATATATATATATATATATATATATATATATATATATATATATATATATATATATATATATATATATATATATAACAACGTGATATCCTCAACCCTAACATTCTAAATTATTATTTATATAAAACTGCAACAAATCAAACCATTAGCTATGCAGTACCCAAATGTACCTAAAATTGGCACGCAGAAAATATAATACTTGGATAAAGTACTGTTGCCATTCATTAATCAACCCAAAACAAAATGTTCAGAGACATCTCTTTATAGTCTCCATGTGAAAATGATAACATAACTCATTATTGTTAAGTTTAACTAATTTCTTGTTCGATTTAGAGGGGATTGCTGCTAAATGAAGGGGAGAGGATCAATTCATTAGGTGTTTGTTGTATGATATATATGTGCAACAATCCTATTTCCCTATGATCTATTATGGTAATCATGAACTACTGTCAGTTCACTATTGACATTAGGAGAGAAAATCAGTTCACTGTTGACATTAGGAGAAAAAATTGTGAAATCGATGTCCTAAGACAATTCCTTTGTCAGGTTTAAAGCCATATCAGAGGCATGACAATAACCTTCATAACAATATAGTAGATTACTTAGACTCCCAAACACACAACTCAAACCACATAGCAGAACTCATAATGTATACTTCAAACAAAATATCATAACTAGCCCATCATATGAACTAACTAAAAGGAGCAAAAAATGAAAGAAAAGTCTTTTTAGGTGACAGAAGATTGTTCAACCACTATGATGTTCCTACATCACTAAGTCACAAGTGAGCTTTATGAAGCCACTATAGGACCTTAACCACATCCTAAAATTGCAAGTAAAGTTGGGAATTAAATCTGAATATACAAGTCATAAGGACGTCTTGCATATTGATGTTGATGTTTATTGACATGGATGAAGCTCTTTAGGAGCAGACGCTTGTAAGATACAGTGCTTGCTTCTAGATTATTGAGCCAAGGAGCAAGTTCACGGGCTTGTGAAAGGAATTGAAGCTAGTTTGAGCGTATTTAGTCTGATAAGCGACTACGGTTGTCTAGAAGATTGAGAAATCTCGTTTATGATTGCACTAATTTGAAGTGTATGAACAAAGTGACAAAAGATTCATCAATATCTTCTTCACAACTCAAAACCATTTTAGAAGACAAAGTAGCTATGGATATTCTAGAATATATTTGAGATTAATACAACAAAAAACCTTGTGATGATGATATTGAGCCAAGGCCAAATGCCACCAAGTACTCTCAATATTTTGAAATATGATATGAAAAATGAAAGGTACTCCATATAAAAAGTGAAAGGTACTCCATAGGAAGTTAAAGAAGGATTTAATGAAATAGATTTTGGACACCCACTTTTTGAAAATAAGACATGTTAAAATTGGTATTGAACATACTTCTAATGGTCTAATTTTGATCACTTTCTGATGGCTTCTCTATTTGGACATCTTGTATATTTGTAGCAACTATATTATGATATTCATCTAGTTTGTCATTCATGTACACTTTTTTTTTTGAAATGAGAAAATTCCTATCATAGAAAGTGGAAAAGAAAATATGTGTAAGATAATTGTGAGATGGCCTCAATATTGGTAAAGTTTGACTAATGTCAATTTAGAATTGTGGTCAACTCGATGGAGATATTGTCAAGGGCTTTCTAAAAGTAACATAATCCTCCCCTTCTTCTTAAAGAAAATGAGATTGAAAATAAATTTATATTATTGCTCTGGTAGGTTATAGTTGATTAAGTCCACTATGTAGATGTCAAGGGTTTGAAATGTTGGCATTCATGTTAATTTAGAGTTTTAAAACTTTTATTGGCACATAAGAGTTAGGACATGAACGTTGTTTGGAAGACTAGATTTGGACAAAAAACTCTCGGCTCAACAAATTGAAATGAAGGACACCAATCCCAAATTTATATTAAGGGTGAAGGAAATGAATTTGAGAAAGTTAATGTACCAACATTTGATACTGTATATAGAATCATCCACAAATGGGAGGGTTTCCATAAGGCATAAGGTAACCATCATAACTAGGGCTTCATAACTAGGGATTCCTCAAACTACGCCTTCCCCCAATCAATCCCCAATCAATGATTGTTTAAACAAGAAGGTATCAACTCACCTATTCACCTATTCACCAGTTGCGATGTAAAGCTAGACAAGTTCGTGTATGCTCAAATGACGGCTAATGGTTCCAATTTAGGGCTACAGTAGATGGGTTTCCAAATGCTCCAATGAAATTCTCCAAGGATGAAGAATGTACTAGAAATCCTCAATTATCTGCAAAATGATGCTCAGCTAGTATGGAACTCAAGTGAAGTGAAATGCACTCAGCTGACTTGTTGCTCAAGTGAAATGCTTTTTTTTTTTTGTCTTTATGTTGCCGTGTTGGTTGCAATTGTAACCAACACAAAATAAAAAGAATTGGTCACAATTGTGACCAACTCGAGCATGTATTAAGAAAAAAAAAAGTTTCCTTTATAATGACGACTAACCAAGCCATTTAAATTTTTGGTCAAAATTTTAAGTCAAAATTTAGGGTCAAATCTACTAGTGTTAAATCCTGATAGCAATATCACAGTTATCATGTCCATATGTTGGCTACTATACTTGACTAGTTGCCTTAGCCCAATTTCCTAGGTTATCAATTTTCCAAGAATGTTCTCAACTTTACCCTCTAGCTTAGTCCTTTTGGTTTTCTCATTATCTAGACTCTTCTACAGATCTTTAACAATTTTCTCTAGGGCCATGATTTTGTTATAGAGCCAAGTATCTACTTGAAGAGTCACGTCTCCCTTCAATTTGTCTTTGTTAAGAAACATAAGCCTTCCACTTATATTCTTCTCCCCATTAATCCAGTCAACACTATTATCCTCAGGATGATCGGTATCAATGTGGGCATCTTCAGGAATTGAGTCTTTTTCCCCACCTAAATCCTTTTCATCAATGTCATTCTTCTAGTTAGTATAACAAATTTTTGGCTCTTGAGTAATAAGGATCGTATTCCCATCTTTATCATTCTTATTAGTATCCATGGCTTGCCTCTTCTCCTCATTAGTTTCAAGGGTAGGTGTATTATCTTTCACATTCTTGTCTTTACCCTTAGAGGAATTCAAAGAAACATCCCATTCATTCTTTCTCGATTTGGAGAACCTACATTGCTCCTTATACCACCAGACTTAACCAAGGAATCATCTTGACTACCTGAATACCCATAATTATTTGAGCTATAATCTCCACTCTCCATTTCTCCCCCCTCTTCTCCATTATTCTCTGCTTTCGAAGTTCCCTTATCATCTTTTGAGATTTCTTTAGGTCTGACCTCTAATTTGCTCTTGATATTACTTTCACCCTTAGTCTTTCTATTTTTATTTTTCTTCACACGCTCCTTCTCACTTGAAAAGTTGCTATTTGACAGTATCCATTTCCTTAATCTCCTCAAATTTGACATTTTGGGTTTTAATCTTTTTTTTGTACTAGATTTATCCAGTGTTTCCTTTCTAGTTATCTTCTTTCTCTTTCCAGCTAAGGGAGAACTTCACAACATTCTGTCTACAATATTCCTCAATTAATAGGATGAGCTCTTCATCGAGAACGAGGTTGGAACAAATTGAAATGTTGAAGACAAAGCATTTTATTTGTTCCACCATAAGTGTTAGCCTTCAACACCTCTTCTTAAACTTTTTATTGTTCAACTTTGCACAAGCAAAGTTGGTTCCATTTTCAATATTAGGCTCCAATACTCTTTGAAAATTCAATGCTTGAGCTTAAAGAGGTGAGATTTTTTTCAATGGAAGCATTGGGCCCACCATGCTATCTTGGACATTTCAAAGGGAAGACACTATGATTATTTTTGTTCATTGGGTTTTTATGTTTCATTTTTCACTAATGGCTAAGGATGTCTAGAATTTTCCAGTGGTATTTATTGCTTCTCAAACCAACTCAAAAGCTTGACACTCAAAATTGATAGCATTTGAAGTAGTTCAACTAGTTCTCTATAAGTGCAATGGTAACATTGCAGAATTTGTTGGTAAGGCTTTAAGTGTAACAACACATTATCCGGGTGAGGATATTTATTGCCATCAATGAGCATTTTATTTGGAACAAATATACATCACATAAATGTGAAATCTTATTATTTTATTATTTGTAATTGTTTAAAAAATAAAAGAGAACAATTATGTTTCAAGAAGTAGTTATAAAAGCTGAAACTAAAAAGGCTTAGTTGGAGGATTCTTTAAATATGAAATTAAATAATTTTAGAAAGGTAGAGATTTTAGTGTGATCAGAATTCACTAACAATCTACAATAGTGGTGAGTAATTAAGATTGAATGGGAACAACCCCTTTAATAACAATTCTATTCAAGAATTAGAAGATTGGAGAATTGGTATTCATAGAAATTCAAACACACTCATTGTAGGAACTAGATCATTTTGTACAAACCTTTTTTCTCTATCGTGTGTTGTGTGGAGGAGATTGTCCTACACTAGGAAGGTTTCAGCTTAGAACTCAGACAAAGCAGTTGATGTAAGTTAGACGAGACTGTACCCATGCCAAGTGTCATGAACTATAGCAGAGTTGTAGAGTTGTGGTGGTGCTGACACTTTCTCTACGTACAAAGGTTGAAGGCCAAGTGTTTGAAAGAATGCAACATCAAGAAGAATGAAATAAATAGTGGTACCCTAATATTAAGACTAGATTGCATGAGAATTGTTTGACAAAAAGTCTAGTATCGTATCTACTTTGGTTTTTTCAAATACGGCTTAGTATTATTTATTCATATACTGCTTAGTATTATTTTGAATCATGGACCCCCCACCCAATCCAACAACATTACAATAGATAGTTGACCACTTGACATTATTAGAGAAGGATAATGCAACTCTGAAAGTCACAACTCTTTCTCTCTTGATAGTTTCCCAAGGTCTCTTACTACAGTTGCAGAAGTTTAAATTAGTGAGCCAAACTCTCCAGGACACTATTCACTCCCTATCTAAATCATTAAATGAATTGAACCAACATGTTGTGGGTAATTCTTCAAGCATCCAAGACCTCTCTAAAAATTTTACCACACAAACAACATGCATTACAAAAGATATCAGCTCCATTATTGAAGACTTCAGGGACATTGGAAACCTCAAGGACAAGCAGACCAAGCTCATTTATAAACAAACATCTCTCTTGACTAAAACATAATAGCAAATTAAATCTTGGGCCTTTGCTCGAGGTCAAAAAAATTGTCCAAGAAAAGTTGGCAAAAGACAAAGTTAGGCACTTCAGGGAACTCAACCTTCGGGTTAGAGTTCTTCTTTCATCCTCCATTGATCCTCTACCCATGGGCTACCCATTTCTCAATGAGAAACTAGGTATTTTTGATATTACATTAGACAGAGCATGGTTTGGACACTATGGCACCCTTTTTCTTGGGTTTCTCTCACTAGCTGATTGACTACAAGCTCTCACGAAAAAGAAGAAGCTCTTCCTTTTTTCCACAAACATATTTTTTGATGAGGACCTCACAAAATCATAGGTAGCTGAACTAAAACACTCTAGGAGTCTCATGGTAGAAGCAAGGAGTAACAAAAAATGGGAATTAATAAGGAATCAAAAAGTAGTTATTCGTGACTCTTCTCCCAAGGGTTGGGATACGAGACATATCCAAGCCAAATGATAATCTGAGCACCAATAGTTGGACAAGTCTAAGCCTTCCATTGACTCTCTGCTTGTCAACTGTTGGAATGGAAATGGCTCCCTTGGTCTTTGGTAGGCTTACTTCATGATGTTGTTGGGTATGCTAATTTGTTGGTTGTAACTGAGACTCATGAGAGTCTTTCTCAGCCCCTTCCATGTTACATAAAGTGTTAGTGGCTTTCAATTTGTAGAGAGGAGGTCTATGCTTTAGGTGGTGTGCATGGTTCTGGTGGGGTTTCTTGTTTGATTAGAGATGATTTGTTTAGTACTACCACATTGGTTGTTTTTGACATTCATGCTAGATTTATGTGGATCCAGGTTGGAGGCAGTAGTCACCGTTAGAGAGATATCTTCATTGTTGTATGTTACTTTTTGCCGACTTCCTCACCTTATGCCATTCATAGTGTTGAGCCCTTTTACATACCTATTTGAGAGAATCTCCAAGTTTGTGGCTATGGGTGACATCATCATCTTAGGAGATTTTAATGCACAAACTAAAGATCTTCGGACCCCCTAGTATGATAGTGGGTCTGACCTGATTTATACTACTAAGAGGGATCCTACTAGTATGGGGCTTCAACATTTGTTCAAGGATCATAGTGGACCTCTAACTTTCTATGGTCGATACCTTCTCCAACTCTGTGAGTCCTCCAACCTAGTGATTTTGAATGAACTCTCTAGCTTTTTGAGTTATGAGCTTTTTATGTCTTGGCCTCATAGTGCGGGTGTGAGCGTGGTTGATTATATCCTCATTGTTTCTTCTTTCCTCCCCTCCATCCAAAAATTTACTATCTCCCATCTTTCCTTGGCTGATCATGCCCTCCTTAGCCTTTCGATTCATGTTTCTTCCCACCCTCTACTGACCACCTCTATTCACCTTGCTCAGATCTGCCCTCATACCCATTTTTGTTTTGAGGATAATGATCAAGAACTCTTCATTTTTCATTTGAGAATATTCCTTTGTCCTACTAGCTTCATGGATTATAGTTAGTTTTACACCATGTTTCACTCACTAGCTACCATGATTTGGGAGTCAACTCTCCTCTCTATTCCCCACTGCTCCATTCCTAACACTCCCAGATTTGTTTGACGGAATACTTGTCCCATGAACCAGTGGTTTGATGATGCCCATAAAACTTTCCACCGCTCCATGCACTTGGATTTTGATACTCATTCCCCCACTTTCACTAATGTATAACTCTCTTACAAACACTTTCTTCACCATAAGAAATAATTATTTATTACTTCATAGGGTAGATCCCTCCATGACACACTTATTTAGTATCCCAATTTATTTTGGCGCATCATTTGCCCTAGAGTAGCTAACCCCAAGCTACCCCAACCTTTGCCTCCTTTCCTCCCATGTCTCCACATTGTATGAAATCTCGGGTCAGCTCACTCCCCTTCCTGGCCCACTCCCACATTGTTACTTATTCTCCACCTCTAGCATTTATGAGGCCATCAAAATTATGAGATGCAATAGGGTGGCTAATGAGGAGGGTTTTTAGGCTGACCTCTTTAAGCTTGATAACACAATCTTGGGCCCTTATCTCTCTATACTCATTAATAGAATGGTTCATTTTAGTTTTTCGAACTCATGGTTGAGACACATTATTCACCCGATCCATAAGTCTGGGCAAGCCTCCAATCTTGGAAACTATAGGACCATCATGATTGGGCATACTTTTTCCAAACTTTAAGCTACAACATTAAATACTATCTTATCTAATGAGCTTGACAAGAGGAATTGCATGGCTAAGGGTCAAGCAGGATTTAGGGCAGACTACCAAACCATGGATCATATCTTTACACTACGAGCTATTATTGAGGAGGCTCAACACCACTCAAAGAAAGTCTACTGTTGTTTTGTGGATTTTTTTAAGGCTTTTGATTCCATCCCTAGAATGGCCCTTTTCCAAAGACTGAGAGATATTGGTATTTATGAGATTTTACTGATGACTATCATGAGGTTATATGAGACAGTGATTGGTAGACTCAGGACCATAGAGGGCCTCTCTGACTCTATCCAGAGCACCATTGGGGTGAATCAAGGCTGCCCCTCTCACTCAGCTTGTTCGAGATTTACATTGATGAGCTTGAGGCTTTTCTTAGCGAATCCTCACTTCTGGGTGATTGTTTTCATCTACACTAGGTATTGATCTCCATCCTTCTCTTTTCTGATGATGTGGTTCTTCTTGTTTCTTCTCCTAAGGGTCTTCAGAGGCTTTTAGATAGACTTGCATCTTCTTTTGACATGAGATAGCTGGTCATGAACCTTGAGAAGACTCGTGTTATGGTATTCAATGGTTTGAAGACCTCACATCTCCATTTTCACTTCTAGGGCTAGGAAGTTGATATTACATCATCTTACATGTATCTTGGGGTTACATTTTTTAGATCTCATTTCAGCTTGAGACTAGCCATTCAACCTCAAATTATTAAAAGGTTGGGTTCCCTTGGCATGCTTGAGAGACAATGCTTCAAACACCACTTTTAGGACACATCATCTAAGCTATCCCTTATGGATTCCTTAATAAGGCCCACAGTGCTCTATAGCTCAGTGGTTTGGGGTCCTTCCCTTTTAGGCTCAGATTGGGCTATGATCAAGTGTACCAAGACTCTACTCCTCTGTTGGATTATCAAATGTCATAGATCTACCCCCACTATATTATTTTGGATGAGTTTGGAGCTCACCCATTCAGGCTTGCAACCATTTTTGACTTGATCCAATTTCTCCACCATCTTCTTGGCTTTGTAGACTTGACTAAAGGCCAACATAGATATCCTTACTTAGCCTACTACTCCTTAGTTTCTATTGTAGACCCTGATCCAACCACTAGAGCTTGTTGTTTTTATGCTTAGGCTACTATCCTCTCAAGTTCAGTTGGGATCAACATTGACCATCTCCCTCCCTACTAGTTCTCATTGGATGCTCCTGCTCATCTACTCCCCTCTCGGTAGGAGTTGAATGAGCATGTTAGACTTGACATTTATAGGAAGTATATCATACAGACCTAGGTGGATCCTCTAGGCAGACTATGTCCAAGGATGAATTTCTACATCACATATTTCTTAGATATTAGAGATGGAATTATTATATGCCCTGAGTACTTACACAAATACTGGACACACACCCTGTGTATCTCCCTTAGCTCCTTTAGGGTGGGCTTGCACATACTTCAGATATAGGTCAATCACCATATTGCTAGAGAGGATTGGTGTGTAGACTTTGTACCTTAGCAGAGGCAAAATATGAGACCCATTTCCTTTTTAGATGCCCCATAGACTATGAGATTAGAGGGAGATTTTATTGTCTATTTAAAGATTGCAGATCCCTCTCAACTTTTTTTAGGTACACAGATCAATGTTACATTGTGCTCTATCTCTGCGAGTCCTTACAATTTCATGTCCATTCTTTACAACTATCATTTCCCATGAATCGGACCTAGGCACATCTTATTATGACCTTCTTCTCACCCTCAGCTCTAGCTTAGTGTGTGAAGTGACTGTACAATTTCTCTAACATAGGCCATTCTAGATCTATGAGACCCCGTAGGAAATTTCTTCACTAGTGACACTCCTCTCATAGAACTTAGCTTCATCACAAGGCCTCTGGTAGCCACACAAATTAGTTTTTGTTGGAATTTTTCCCTATGAAGATAGATACCTAATCTTTTTTGTGATGTCTCCTGCTTTCTTCTTCTTTTGTTGTACTTGTTCTTTTTTGGACACCGTTTGCTGCTCTATTTTTTTGCTTTCTTCTTGGTGTAAGATTCTAGTCCCATAGAACCATGTTGTGGTCTTTTGTTGGACGTTAATAAAATTATCTTATCTATCTTATCTTGTTCAGAGGCATGAGCCTATCATGATTTAAAAAATTCACATTTCTTGGGTTTGAAGTTAGGTATTATTTTTCTATTTTGATATAACCTCAAATGTATAGGGACATGATGTTTTTTGAGCTATTAGATCTCATTATGTAAAGGAAGAGGTATATAATATTTGAATTGGAAGATCTCTCTAAATTGCATTTAATCTTTGACTCATCATATTTTTATTTGATGATTGGATCATGTGCATGTGTGCTACAAAATCAAGGAGTTTCAATTTATGGACTTGTTTGAGAAGAATTTCTCATCTATTCATTGGTTTATAGCTTGTGGATGTGAGGTTGAATGATCTTTGAGTCATCAATTTCTATGCCTTTATTTCCAAATCTCATCTACATTCACATCGTGGTGATAAGGACATTTAGGTTTATCTTTCCTATTTTTTGGTTAAAACTAAACCCCCTTTATTAGTTTTAGATCATATAAGGGAATTGTACCTCTAAATTTAATAGGAAGATCATCAATCCCATGATGCTATCTCCAACTGTTGATGATGATTGGTCTCTCCTTTTGGGTATTACGAATCACTTTCTACATTTACCTTTAAAGGAATAATTTTTTCACCAAGGATATCCAACACTTGAGAAATTCAATAGTAATTGAAGATGATTCTCTTTTTTGTAGGTGCTATATTATTGTTTGGATGCCTTATATTCATGGTTTTTGGATGTCATGAGACACTTGTGCTTGGACGATGAGTATCCTTCATACCTTGATGCTATGAATTATTCATGTTTGGATGATTACGTGCATCTCCCCATGTTTCATTGAGGACTATGACTACTACTAGTATGAGGGATTGCTTCTTTTCAATCCATGTGGTTGGGTGACAATTATATATTAATTAGATCCAAAGGATAGTAGATTGAGATTTCTCATGAGTTTTATATTACTTGTACTTGGATATGAATTTAAATTTGATAGTGTACTTTATATATGGACATTTGAATTCTCTTAATGCATTTGCATTATTACTTCATAAATGGCTCATTGAATGGATGTAATTATTATTGGATTATGTGATTGGATATGTATTCAATTTCATTGGTTAGTGTTGGACTTGAGTTTGATTGCTTATTGGATTAAACAAATTGCTTATCCAAGGTTAAAACAAATATATGGAGGAAGTTATATTTTTGGCTTAAAACAAATTTAATATTTGTAATAATTTTGGGTGGTGTAGTGAAACAATTATATCTTGATTAGATCTCATTATGGCCTTTTAATTAGTGTTATGAAGTTTGTGGGGTTTTTTAAAAATCTTTTATAGAGTGTTGTAAAGTAAAAGTGTCATAATTATGTGGTTTGAAATCTTTAAGCTTAGGGGATGCACAAGAACAATAGTCCACCAAAGCTAATATGAAAACACAACTTTAGATTGGGAAATAAAATACTCCAGAATATCCTATAACCATTCCGATTCCATGATCATACTCATTGTAAAAAGGGATACTAAATCAAACCTCTAACCAAGCCAAACAAGTCCATAGGCAAAAACTAGATGACACACAACATGATGCAATGCCAAAAACACCCAAAAATCAAACACCTTGAAATTTGATGAAATAAGAAACCCATTTCCAAATTATGGTCAAACAACCAAAAATCAAATAAAATTTGAGGTAAAAGTTCTCGAGGAATTTCCAGTAGCATAATAGTAGAAAAACTTACAAATTGAAAGCTCCATTCATTCATATGCTCATTTCTGGTCAACCAAGTCAAATTAAAGAATGAAAATGGAGGGGAACACTATATCTCATCCTACAATCAATTAGTAATAAAAATTAAGAGCTTAAATAGAGAAAAATCATAAAAATGAGAAAGCCCTACCTCATAGCCATAAGGCAACAATGGGAAATGCAAGCGTGGAAAGGAAAATCCATCAAAGGAACTAAAATGGTTGACTACGTAGAAGATCCTCGCTATGAATCCAATGAGACTGACCTTGCGATGATCCGACGAGCCAATCTCACCCAACAAACAAGATAAGGTTTTGCCAACAAGAGGGTTTAAGGAGTTTTGTTCCAAAGACATGAAATGAAAAAGTAAAGAGATAAGTTGCTCCCCTTAATGCCACACACATATACAAGAAATAGAGAAAAAACATAAAATGGACTTATTATTATCTCCACATGGATGTTCTTTAAGTGCTCTGCAAAATCTTTAGCTTTAGAATAACTTATCTCTCCTTCATCTAACTTCCTCAATTCAGAAGCATTTTTGGACTATTCCCATATACAATCTAGAATGGTGTTTTATCAGTGTTTATGTTATTGTATGCAAATTCTAACTATAAAAAAATCAAATCCTATCCCTTTGACTTATCTCCAACCAAACATCTCAGTGAATTCCCCAAACTCCTATTAACAACCTTGGTCTATCCATAAGTTTATAGATGATGTGATGAGCTAAACTTCAAATCCATCTTCAACTTCTTCCACAATGTGCACCAAAAATACCTAACAAATTTGGTATCTCGATTTGAGACTATATTCTTTGGTAGACCATGTAGTCTTACCACTTCTCTAAAAAACAACACTACCATATGGACATCCTCACCGGTCTTCTTGTAGGGAATGAATTGTCGTATTTGCAAACTTGTTAACCACTATAAAGATTGAATCATATCCTTTCTTGGAAAATCAAAAATGAAATTCGTGTTGACATCCTCACATGGATTCTTTGGTATAAGTAACAGATGATACAACCCTATATATTCTACTTTACTCCTTTTTGCATCTGACATACTCTACAACTATGTATAAAATTTTTGACATCTTGTTGCAATTGTAGCTAGTAATAATTTGCATTAACTAAAGCAATGATTTTATCTCTACCAAAATATTCAACAAATCCCCCACTAAGCTTCGGTTTAACAAAATTCTCCCTCATATTACTTCTTGGAATACACAAAAAATTTCTTTGAATAGCATACCATCCTAGATTTTGAAATCCAACCACTTTGTCCCATCAAGCATAACAGGTTCTATACACACTTTCCAAGCTTTGCCAAAATTAGGATCCTTTGGATACAAACTTGTAAGCTTCTTGAACCTAACCACCTCAATTTACATCTATGTCAATAAATTTTTTCTCCTGCTAAGAGCATCTGCAACCTTGTTAAACTTCCCACTCCTATGTTTCAAAATGAATGTGTAACTCTATAAAACCTCATCCCACTGCAAATCCCTCTAGTCCAATTTTCTTTGACTATTCAAATATTGCAAAGCTTGAAGATTAGTATAAACAATAAAATCCTTAGGATGAAGATAGTGTCTGTACTTCTTCAATTCCTAAACTATAACATGTAATTCTTGAGCATAAACATAATATTTTCTTTTGGCACCATTCAACTTCTTACTGAAATTAACAACATGTCTACATTCTTGGCTTAAAACAACTCCTATTGTAGTACCACTAACATTAGAGTCTACTAGAAATAGGTTGTTTTGAATCTATAAGTTTTAAAATAGGCTGTTCTTTAACTTCCTATTTCAATAGATTAAAAATCTTATCTACTCCTACATTCCACTTAACCTCTTTACTATCCCCTTTCATTGTTTCAGCCAAGGATCCACAAATATTGCTATTTTTTTGATAAAATATTTGAAAAATCTAACTGATCCATGAAAAGATCTTACTTAAGTAGAACTTCTTGGAGTAGGAAATTCAAGGATAGCCTTCACTTTTTCAGGGTCAATTTTTAGACACATTGAAACTACAAACTCTAGATATATTAAATCCTTCACAAAAATACACTTCTTCAAATTAATCAACAACCTTTCTTCCCTTAAATTTTCAAATACCTTACAGATATGTATTATATGATCCTCCAATGTCTTACTAAATATCAAAATACCATCCAAGTAAAAAATGACAAACTTCCTTCAATACCTCTTTCATGAGCTAAATAAAAGTGATCCCAAAAGACATGACTAACCACTCATAGTAGTCCTTCCCTTTCCTTGAATGCAGTCTTCTATTAATCTCCTTCTTGATTCAAATATGGTTGTACTTATAATCACCTAAAAATGGTCATCTAGACTATCAAGCCTCTTCTTAACATTTTGGCTAAATTAATTAATCATTTACCTAGACCAAATTGCTAATAATCAATTAATTTGATTATAACCTATAGTTTGACTATGCTATCCTAAGTTCATTATTTGATTAAAAGAACATGTCCCCTTTTAATTAAATAAAAGACCCCATTCTTTTAACCCACTTAAAGTGCACACATAAAATCCTTCTTGATTCAAATATGGTTGTACTTATAATCACCTAAAAATGGTCATCTAGACTATCAAACCTCTTCTTAACATTTTGGCTAAATTAATTAATCATTTACCTAGACCAAATTGCTAATAATCAATTAATTTGATTATAACCTATAGTTTGACTATGCTATCCTAAGTTCATTATTTGATTAAAAGAACATGTCCCCTTTTAATTAAATAAAAGACCCCATTCTTTTAAAAGAACATGTCCCCTTTTAATTAAATAAAAGACCCCATTCTTTTAACCCACTTAAAGTGCACACATAAAATCCTTCTTGATTCAAATATGGTTGTACTTATAATCACCTAAAAATGGTCATCTAGACTATCAAGCCTCTTCTTAACATTTTGGCTAAATTAATTAATCATTTACCTAGACCAAATTGCTAATAATCAATTAATTTGATTATAACCTATAGTTTGACTATGCTATCCTAAGTTCATTATTTGATTAAAAGAACATGTCCCCTTTTAATTAAATAAAAGACCCCATTCTTTTAACCCACTTAAAGTGCACACATAATCTCCTTCTTGATTCAAATATGGTTGTACTTATAATCACCTAAAAATGGTCATCTAGACTATCAAGCCTCTTCTTAACATTTTGGCTAAATTAATTAATCATTTACCTAGACCAAATTGCTAATAATCAATTAATTTGATTATAACCTATAGTTTGACTATGCTATCCTAAGTTCATTATTTGATTAAAAGAACATGTCCCCTTTTAATTAAATAAAAGACCCCATTCTTTTAACCCACTTAAAGTGCACACATAAAATCCTTTTTCTATTTTGCAACTAAAAGAAAAGGCTTTCTGACTTTTGTGTTATAGGATAAGTCAACTTATATTCTATTGGTTGACTTGTGCGTGCACATGGATCACTCCTCTTTTTGAATTTCACCATTGATCATCCACCATCTTCATCTTGATCTTTACCATCCATACAACTTTAAAAGGGAGAGAGCTTTCTCCCTCAAAGGATCCATCCTTATTTGAATATTGGTATGTTGTAGGTTTTCTAACAGGTTCTTGGAGCTTTGAGGAGATCTTGTCTTTCTTGTCTACATTCTCTCATCCATGGCATTCTAGCTTAGCTTAGCTTTCAATTTTGCATGTAGCTTAAATCATATAGTCTAATAATTGGAGTGCAACACTCTCATCCATGATCAACATAGCTACATTTTGCATACTCATTCTAGTTTAGTCTTCATTTTCATTGCATCCTTGAGGAACTCCTTGTGACATTTGCATCCTTGCATCTTGTCTTTGGAACCTCCCATTGCATGGTTTACTAGTAAGAAGAGTATCTCTAAGGCTCATCTGAGAGCCTTCTTATTCTTGAAATATACTCTCTTACACTTCGTGGATAGGGAGCTCTAAGCCAGCATCCAAGCATTTTGAACTCATGGAATCATTTGGATAGAAGGGTTTACAGTGTGACACAAATCGAGTGTATAGTACCCACCATTTAGATCTATCTTCATGAAATGCACAACTCCATTAAAACACTCTATAATATCATCCATCTTTAGTAATGAAAACTTGTACTGATTTTGTTTTTGATCTTGTTAATATTCCAAGAATTCATGTAGATCCTCCATTCCCTATTCTCATTTCGTGATAATACTGCTAGTAAAACACATGGACTCAGACTCTCGATTCAACACATTTTGCAACAACTCATGTACTTGTTTGTTTAACTCTTTTCTTTATTTTGGTGTCATTATGCATGCTTCCTTGTTTGGAAAACCAACTCTCATATTCAAGTTCATTTGGTCATTGATCTTCCTCATTGGTGGTATTCCATTAGGTACATTATCAGATACAATATTTAGAAACTCATCTAACAAATTTACTACTTCTAAAGGTGCTTTTTCTACTTATTCTTTACCATCTTTTAGAATTATTAAGTAACACATATGCCCATGCCTCATAACCTCTAGGAACTTCTTTCCATCAATAAAACATACTCTGATGGTACTACATACCTATTCTTTTTTAATCCTTCAATGGCTTGAGCTTATGTTTCACTTAATCCTTTGTCAGAGTGTATGTATTCACATGACCATCAGGTATGATATGCATGTTAAACTTCCATAGCCTACCCAAAAACATATGACATATTTACAAAGGTATGATATGACAAAGTACCTTATCTTGGTAGCTTCCAATCTTGAACTTCACTAGAAACTATTCATTAACCATGACTTTGGTCATCCTACACCTAGGTAAAACAATATGGATGTGAGTGTTTCTGCCTCTTGAGCTTTTAACTTTATAACCCTCTCTTCTGACACCAAATTGTTAGTTCTTCCACCATTGATAATCACATACCAAAACCTATCTTCACACTTGTAGCTAGTTCAAAAGAAGACCCCCCTTTAATTCAGTTCACTCTCACCACTTAACATGATTCTTCTATTAACTAGGACTTCTCCTCTTTTAGAATCTTCAAAATGTGATGATTTGACATCTTTATCCACATGCAGAACTCTTCTCTCACCTTTAATTCTCTTATCTTTCCTTCCTTGACATTGGGGACATTCAAATTCCCTATGTCTTGCTTCTCTACAGTGAAAACATGTTCCAAAAAAGCATCCTCTTCTTGATCCTTGTCCTCTTCCTCTTCCTCTATGATATTTATTATTCTAATAATCAAAATGATTGAAATCATTTCCCCTCTGATTCTAACTGCTACCCCTAGCCTCATCCTTTTTTTGATCTTTATTTTTTCCTACATAGGATCGTCCACTAGATCTTCCACCACTACCTCTTCCACTTTTCTTATTTTTAAACTTCTTGTTTAATTTTTTCTCTACTCTTAAGGAAAATTAGTATGCCTCTTCAATACTATTCATTTGGACTAGACTCAATTCCTCTTGGATTCTTAGCCTTCACCCATTAAGGTAACAAACAACATTCTCCTCATCATCTTTTACATGGTTTGTTTTACTGCTAATTCATTAGAACTCTTCTATATACTCCTGAATAGATCTTCTCACTTGCTTCAAACCTTGCATTTTCTTTAGTATATCAAGCTTATGGTCAATGGGAATGAATTGACACTTCAATCTAGCTATCATCTAGTCCCATCTTGTGATTTTATCCTTCCCTCTTCTTATTTTTCTCTAATCAAATCTCCTACCACCAAATCTCTACATGACCCTTTAGTTTGGCTTTTGCAAATTTGACCCTATTAAGATCATCAATATCTTCAAACTCAAAATATTCTTCTAATTCATTGATCTAATCGATCAATTCCATTGGGTTAAGACTTATCAAACATTTGGATACCTCAAACTTAGGTCTTTTTCCATTCTTGGAAATGACCCTAAAAATCTTGTCTTCCTCTAGGTTCAAAACTTGTTCTTCTCCTTCATGCTTAACATTTCCTTCTTCTCTTTCATCCTCACTTTTATCTCTTACAACAAGATTCATCCCTCCATGAAATTGTTCTTGTAATGCTTATAATTATCTCTAGGGGGCACTAAAATCCTCAGCTATCAGACCTTTGATGCTTTTTCCACATTCCATTCGTGGAGGCATTTGACACTTTTGTTGATACCCTTGTACAAATTGCCTCACAATCAACAATTTGTCTATAGAATCTGCCCAAACCATGGTCTTGGTCCAAACTTCCTTATAGTTGATGATTTGTCTACACACCTAGGAACTCCTTCTCTGATACCACTTGATGGAGGGTGCTCCTCTTAATACTAAAAATACATAACATAAATAGAGAGAACAATATAACTTTTGCAAGAACAAAAAATGGGATTCTTATTATCTCCACAATTATGGAACTACAAATTTTTAGAAATGTAATATGCAAAGCCATATGCACACTTTATTTATAATATTCCTTAGGATAGAGCCATCAACTACCAACCAGAATTTCCCTAAACAACCTATGAGCCTTCCTTATATTGAAAATCTTCTACTATTTTGAAAGGTTCTAGACATTTAGCCATAATCCTTAAGGCCAACCAACCCCCAAGTAACTATTAGTAATTTATTTATTACATAGGTTGAGCTCAAACTATATTTTAATGTATTCCAGCTTTTGAAGGCCATAACTTTCAAACTATAACTTTTAGTTGCAATTATAAGTACTTTTTAAAAATGACAACTTCTGATCTACATCGCCTTGATTGCATGGGCATCGTCACTTGGGCTTCAATCTCATTATCCATACACTAAGGCCTTCAAAATTAAGCTCAAACATTTCATAGCCAAAAACCTCAATAACTTTTGTAATTCATGTGGTATGATAATGCAACTCCATTAGAAGGTTTAAATAGCTGAGATGAACCTCCTCGTGTGAAATTAGAAAATTTTGAGCTTGTATGACCCACTAATAAGAATAGTAAGTTTTGAAAAATAGTAACTTTGTATTCAAATATCCCTTGTTAAAAAGACATAATAAAAAATATTTTTGGTGATGCAAGATTTCCTTACACCTCAGATGCTCCTGTATCATAGAGTGAGAAATAAAGTTCTCATCTGCCAATTTAAGCACTTTTCCAAAGTGACTTAATTAGGTTATTAAGTATAACCTAATAACTAATTAGACCTTTTCCCAAATCAAGTTAGGAAATTTCAGTTTCCTAGAATTCAATGATGACAAATTAGCTGATAAATAAAAAATTCTTCAAATAAATAAGATATTTCAAAAATGTTAAATACGTAATTTAATTAATATTTTTGATGACAATTGTGGAACCCTAAATGCATAAATACACTCACAGTATAATCACATTATGCATGGTGAATCCATATTTACCAATTATCGAAGGTTTATTAATAACAAATATAAGGATACATTGCCCATATTGAGATAACATTGGCTCAACATGAAAATCCCAATCACTAAGTCCATATGCAAGTGCTAGAGATATAAATGTTGTAAAGTAACAAAAACATGAATTGTAGATGCACAATATGTAATAACTAAAGCAACAAGTGCACATAATTGTGTAATAAAACATGTTATGAATTCTATTTAAATGGATCATTTAAATAATCAATTTACATCATTGCATAAGTGTACTGTAAGAACAAGATAAATATCCATAGCACACTAATCCATGAATCCAATATGGAAAAATCATTTACCAATTATTCTAAGCATTTAATAATGGAAATAAGAATAGGATACTCAAACATATATAAGACACAATATACATGATATCTTAGACAATCAACCTAGAGCAACATCATAAACCTCAAATGTAGAATGCACCAAATAATATCATAATGAGCCATGATACATATATGGAAAAAATAATATAAATCAACTTGGTCAAATATATGAGTCAACATTGCTATACGAACCAGGTCAAGTGTAGCACACCAAAGCACATACAATGCAATCATTGAACAGATCTCAAGAGTATTCACATGAATAACATCATAATACCTTATAAATATAATCTACCACTAGAACAACCTCATCAAAACCATCAAATGCATCATAATACCATAAACCAAGAATAAAGCATAATTAACATTTTGATAAAAAACATAAATCACATCACCCAAGGGTGTAGACCACTCATGGGTCCCACATAACTGTTCATAAATCAACAACATCATGATCACATTATTAGGATTACTTACATAGATCAATTAGGAAGGGCACTACGTCACTCCCTCAAAGACTAAGATCACTCTTGGAAGCTTGTGATCTAATAATAGAATTAGTTAATACCAAGAGAAAAATCAATTTCCAATAATTTAAGAAAACCTTATCAATTTGTCCACTAGAAAAACCAAATAACTCCTAACACCCAGAAACTATCTTGTGAAGCCTCTGAAAGAGATCAAGCATAAGAGAACAAGTGTCACATCAAAACAAAGTCCTTCAACAAGGAACTCGATATGCACTAAGAAAAATCATCTAGCCACAAAATCTACACCATGAGGCAAGGAACATGTTGCTCAACCTCATCATAAGGTTCCCAACTGCATCATGCACATACCAAATGACTACCAACCAAGGTGAAGATACTATGCACTTCAAAAAAAAATTGGAATCAAGGGGAAGAAGCATCTAAAAATACCAAAGAACTCTATCACTCCACATGAAAGCATTCTTAAATCTAACTAGAATATCACTAACTCAACCTCAAAACATAAGAGATTAATATTATTTGTCAAAATTGAGCTCTTTTGAGGGATACTACATCCAACTTAGGGAAAAAGAAGAGGTACATATGTACCAAGTTACATAATCAGGACGAAGAGATCTTAGAACCAAGAGGCTAAAAAATAGACTTCTTCCTTATGGAAGGATGTTCATGACCTAAATTACTACAAGCATAGAAGTAAAGTAGTCATCATGGTATGAAATATCAACTATTTATGGGAACTAGGGTCATTCAACCCAACTAGGAATGACATCACCTTTTAACAAGGTGGACAAAAACTTATACTTAGCTTCATACCAAATCTCAAGATGGTAATATGTATCCAAATTTACTATTTTCTTCTAGCCACATGCTAGGGATCTGACACTTACCTACGACTAAAACTCAATCTCCAACATTGAGTCAACCAAGAAGGAACAACTTGATTGAGATAAACTTATGAAAATATATGAATTAGGAGTTATAACCATTAAATGTTAGTACTTGGAACATAATCTCTCTCAACATCTGTACTAAATTGGCCCAAGATGGTTTGGCAGATGCATAATACCTCCAACCATCTATACACTCACCTCAACATTAATGCACTAGTAGTGTATCCAAACCAACCGACTCACTCAAACATAGGCAAGAAAAAGAGAAATGAAAAAAAATTGAGGCCCAAAATGACAATCCAAATTCATAGGTGGAATAAGTCACACCCAATCAACCAAAGACAACATCTACACCAAGAAGGAAATAATCACAGTCTACACTTCACATCACTAAAGTAGACATTAGTCATAATAAATACACAAACCAAAGAATTTATCCTAACTAAGAACCAATTATATTATGGATGGATAATAATTCATCTTTTAAGATATAACATTTAGTTTCAGGCTTCTGTAATAGCCAATAACCTGATATGTTATGATTGAATTACCCTCTACTTGATAAAGGGTATCTAGAATATCAATTTTTCACTTTTTAGACATGAGCACAAGTGCCCGCTATTTCAAAAATGATAGTTTACATTACGAAAGTTTTGTATGAAGATATCACATAACTAGATAAAAAATGAATGCCACAAACAAAAAAATACATGAAAATATGTTTTGTCCTATAGGATTTCAGGATCAACACAAAATTGCCTTCATTTTAGAGGCCATGAATTTTGCGTCCAAACTCTGGTTGACTTCGTTAAAAACACATCCAATATGTCTTGATGAGTCCTATGAAATGATGGATATTTAAGAGTCTATTACCTAATGGTTTTAGTCACTAATTAAAATAACACAATATAGATAGAAGACGGTAATTAATCCTGGTTACGTAGGCATACAAAAAATAATCCTAAACCACAAAAGAAATGGGCATGCTCAAACTAATGTAAGACATTAAAAAAGGAAATTCATTATTTAAAATAACATAAATTTCTTATTATCAACCAATAGAATCTCATTTCCATGATTAGCACTATATGAACCATTTTACAAGTAGCTATGAATATTTGAATTAAAAGATTTCCAAAGAAAGGCATCAAGAGTCAGTTACCAATTAATAGATACACAATCTTTTTATAAATATCTCTTCTTTCATGAGAAAAATTACAATTTTATCATCATTTATACCACATATATTTGTATTAAAACCTTTATATCTATCACAAACACACTAGTATGTCTAATGTAATGTTCTCCCTTGTACATACTATCAGAGGGTCAAAATTAACATGATAGAGCCACGCCATAGACTGGGCAACAATACTAAACATTCATAATAGTCACCATAAAAAAAAGAAATCTCAAATGGGAGAGTTATTAATCCAAATACTAAATCTAAAAAAGTGCACATTTCAATCATAAGTCAAATGTGAAAATTGTCACAAGAGAGCAATAGAGAAATTTGATGACTAGGGCAAGTAAGGAAATGCCAAGATAATGCTCTCCCAAACAACATGTGGATAGATAAACTAGCCAAATAAAATAAGACATCCAACAAATCACATTAGATGTGATAATTGAGAACCCAAACAAGAGGGATAAATTGCCACATGATGCTAAGGAATACATACCCTTGCAATGTTAGAGAACATAAGCAAACACGTCAGACAATTTTCCATCAATGACATCATGCATATTCATAGCTACAATATTCTTATGAATACATAAGTATTATATCTAAATTGAAAATTTCCTCATTCCTTTCCATGCAATGCAACCATATATCATGTAGGGTCATACATACAAGATTATAGGTTCACATAATTCCATTAAACCATTACATTTTAAAATGCATCATAAACAAATAGATTTTCCTACGATTAAGAAACAAGTGATTTGGGGATGCAAGTCATTAACCCAAATTATCTATTGCAATTGATTACTTCCTTGCTTATTCTTAATTTTTCTATTTATTTTAAAATGATTTCATAATATACAATCATTTCTCAAAGAAAGGTAAAAATTAAATATTAAAATGAATGACAATGAATAATAAATGTGATTCATATCTTTTACTTTCAACTAGAAGAACATAAAGAAAATAGTGCATTATAGTTCAAAAAGAGAAATTTAAGAGGCACTCAAGGACCAAAATATGGACACCAATCAAAGAATTTAGGGGGTCACACAAGAAACAAGTCATACTAAGGCACATCAATACCAAAAATACTACAAGGGTTGTCATAACACATGAGATGACTTGTTATACCAAGGAATAACATCACCAAGGTTGCCAAGGCATTCATATGCATGGACCACACAAGAGTTACTTAACCACTCAAATCCATGAGAAACAACCCACAATATGGTTTAAGATGCTTGAATTAAGTTCTAACAAAGGGGTATCATCCATACTTGAAAGGCACACAAAAACTAGGAGATTCACTTCATTCTCCTCACATTACTTGAGTTCATACATCAAATAAAAAAATGTTTAACCCAAGTAGATACCCAAGAAATACGATAACATAAGCTCACAAAAAAGTCACGCATACTCACAACCATAATTTAAGCCACATGGGGAATATAAACACAAATATCCCAATGTTTGAACATGCACTCTAATACCAAATGTAATGCTCCACTTGGATATCCTTGGAAACAAGGATAAACATAGGCTAACATTTTTTTTTCAAAAATTCAAGCATATAATAATCAAAATATTAGAATGGAAGACTTAACTAACCAACAAACCAAATATCCCCAAGTGTTCATCACTTACCTATGCAAAATTACCATCTAGGTGAACTAACATACATGGCTCATTATATTAACATGCAAACATTAGTATGACGCTCATTTTAAGACCAAAGTAAAAAATCATTAAATGATTAAGCTATTCAAGCTCATTTCTAGCTAAAATATATCACATATAAGATATCTTCTACTAAACCCAATGGTGATTGATATTTGATCTATTCTGACTAGGGAAGGTGTGAAACCCAAAAGGGTATCCAAATATCCAAATCACACCTCCAAAATAAAAGCAAAAAAACTCACTTTTTTTCCTATAATAATTCAAGATTCTTGATTTTATATCAACTACTATATGAATGTTCTCCTCGAGCCATTGGAATTCATGCTCGAGTCTTATAAGTCAATGCTTCCTTGTAGAAGAATATGCATCCTCATATGACCAAGTGCAAGTGTTGTACAATGAAATTATTTTTCATATGATATCAAAAGTCATTGCACAAATTTAAAACATAAGAACATCTAGTTTAGTTAAAAATCCACACCAAAGAGTATTAGATCCACATAAATCAAGCAATGGATACTTGATAATAACTATGAAATCTAAGAAATAAAACCATATGTCACCTTACAAATCTACTTCATCATAATAGCAATACACAAAAAAGATAAAGCAAGGTAACATCTAACATACTAATACATAAGATAAATCAATAGCAATGAGATGCAACAACACATACAAATGAGAATCAAGTAGACAATATGATATATTAGGCCACATATATGATTTCCAAAGCATCAAAGGAAAGCATAAACCACATGGAAATATACTCTAGATAAATAAGGAATCCAAGTGAACATCAAGCTCTGACCTCAAAATTGGAAAAAACCCATTTTTGAAATGTGGTCAAATAACCAAAGGTCCAATAAAATTCACAATTTTTTTTCAGAATAACCATATAGAAAATCCAACAAGAAGCACAAGTCCAACAAATTAATATGAAAATACAACTTTAGACTATGAAATAAAATACCTCAAATGTCCTATAACCATTTCGATTCCATGATCCTACTTGTAGAAAGGGATACTAAATCAAACCTCTAACTAAGCCAAATAAGGTAACATACAAAAACTAGATGTCATACAAAATGAGGTGCTGCTAAAAACACCCAAAAATCAAACATCTTGGAATTTGATGAAAACAAAAAACCATTCTCAAATTGGGATCAAACAGCCCAAAATAGAATAAAATTTGAACTACAAGATCTCAAATTCCCAATGACATAACTATACAAAAACTTACAAATTAAAACCTTCAAATCACACATATGCTCATTCCCATCCAACAGGGTCAAATTAAAGCATGAAAATGAAGGGGAACATTAGTTCTCAATTAGTAGTAAAAAAGTAGAACTTAAACTAAGTAAAACTATTAAAAAAAAAATCCTTATCTCACAACCAAAAGGGGAAAAACTGGAAATGCAACTGCAAAAAGGAAAATCCATCAAAGACACTAAAATACTCAACAAGGTAGAAGATCCTAGCTATGAATCCAATAAGACCAACCTTGTGATGATCTAGTGAGTCAATCTCACCCACCAAAAAAAATAAGGTTTTACAATAAGAGGGTTTGAGGAGCTTTATTCCAAAAACATAAAATGACAAAGTAATGTGAGAAATAAAGTTTTCATTTGTGTATATAAACACTTTTATAAAGCAACTTATAAATTAGGTTATTAAAAATAACTTTCTAACTAATTGTCAACTACAAAAAAATAGATTTTGTAAATAAAAATAAATTAAATCAAATAAATAAAATCCATCAAATATTTTAATTAATATTTTCCATGACAACTATGGAACCCTAAATGCACAGACACACTCATGAGTCTAATCATGTAATGCATTATGAATCTAGACTTACCAATTAGTGGAGGGTTATTAATAACAAATATAAGGATATGTCTTCCATACATGGACTGCATTAGCTCAACATGAAGGCCATATCACTAATTTTATGTGCTAGTGCTAGGAATATAACTGTTGTACCCTAAAAAAATATCGAGTGTAGTTGCACAATATATAATAAGAAAAGTAATAAGTACATGTAGTCATGTAGTAAAACATCTAATCAATTTCATTTAAATAGTTCATTTAAATAATCAATTTGTATCAATATTGCATACATTTACTTTAAGAACAAGATAAATATCCCTAGTACATTATTCGATGAATTAAATATGGAAAACTCATTGCTTGATTATTCTAAGCTGTTGAAATAATAACCAAGATAATCCTACAGTTCTGACAGTACAGATCGTACCTTCTCTTATTGATAATATATCCAATGATGGGCACTTTATATATATATATATATAAAGTGCCCATCATTGGATATATTATCAATAAGAGAAGGTACGATCTGTACTGTCAGAACTGTAGGATTATCTTGGTTATTATTTCAACAGCTTAGAATAATCAAGCAATGAGTTTTCCATATTTAATTCATCGAATAATGTACTAGGGATATTTATCTTGTTCTTAAAGTAAATGTATGCAATATTGATACAAATTGATTAATTAAATGAACTATTTAAATGAAATTGATTAGATGTTTTACTACACGACTACATGTACTTATTAATTTTCTTATTATATATTGTGCATCTACACTCGATATTTTTTTAGTGTACAACACTTATATTCCTAGCACTAGCACATAAAATTAGTGATATGGCCTTCATGTTGAGCTAATGCAGTCCATGTATGGAAGACATATCCTTATATTTATTATTAATAACCCTCTACTAATTGGTAAGTCTAGATTCATAATGCATTACATGATTAGACCCATGAGTGTGTGTGTGCATTTAGGGTTCCATAGTTGTCATGGAAAATATTAATTAAAATGTTAATTTAAAATATTTGATGGATTTTATTTATTTGATTTAATTTATTTTTATTTACAAAATCTATTTTTTTTTAGTTGACAATTAGTTAGTAAGTTATTTTTAATAACCTAATTTATAAGTTGCTTTATAAAGGGTTATGTCCCTTGAGGGACATACCCTTTAGAAAGGATATATAAGTAGGTTGTAAATGTAGATTATAGGACACACAATACAAAACATTCTGCTCCTATAGGCATCTTACTTACAACAAATACTAAGTCTGAGATATTCTAATTTTCAGATTGATATAAGAGAATTGGATTTGCATTCAAGATGAGTTATAACTTCATCAAACAATCTGAATATTCATAATATTTAGAAGACCATTCTCAACCATTCAAAGCTAAACTAAAAGTCTGATCCAAAGAACAAAAAATTAGTGGAATCTTTACATGGTATCAAAGCCAAGTTATTAAATCCAGGGCTCTAGAAATTCAGTCATCAGACTTTATATATACTTAGTAATTTTCTCCTATCTTCGACAACATATACAATCAAACCCAAGGACAAGTTTGATGGGAAAGAATACTTTGAAGCCTAGAAATTCAGAATCTTAATGATTCTTAAAGAGAACAATGTAAAACAATTCGTTTATGGAGCATCAAAACAACCCTCAATTGAACCTCACAAATCCATATGAGGCAATGGAAATAGAAAAGCTATACAAATAATCTTGGATGGAGTTGAAAATGATATTGTACCTATGCTTACAAAACATCAAACTACCTTTGATATGATGAATGCATTATGAAATGCCTATGAAGAAAACAATGCAACCATGGTTCTTGCACTAAAAAGGCAACTGAATCACATTCAAATAAAGAAAGGAGAATCGATAAGTTCTTACTTCTTAAGAGTTTTTGGCATTAGAAATGAATTATCAAGCATAGGAACCATCATTAATGACATAGAATTAACACTTATGGCTATAGATGGATTGCCATATTCATGGGAAACATTTGTACAAGGAATAAGTGCTAGAGATCAGCTTGTAGGCTTTAACAGACTCAAGAATGATTGTCTTCAAGAGGAATCCAGAAAACTAAAGAAAGGAGGGAAACCAAAAGTAGAAGATGAAGAGCTTCACGTTCTTAATGCCAACTCCTATAAGGGCAAGAAGAAGCATTTCAAGAAGAAAAATGGAAATCAAATGAATGGGAAGCCCAAGAAAGATCTATCTAAAATAAAGTGTTTCAAATGTGAAAAATTTGAACACTATAGATCTAATTTTCTTGAAAATTCCAAACAATAGGCAAATTGTACAATTGTCATTAGAGAAGAAGATGCTTATGATCTTGAGAATCATGTTTTGTATTCCTCTATCAAATGAAATTTCAAATAAAGCATGGCTAATTGATAGTGGATCTTCTAGAAATATAACGAGATACAAAGAAACTCTAGATTTTTATTAGAGAAGGCTAATGATGAAGTTACCATTGGTGATAACTCAGCACACTCTGTTGAAGGAATTGGAAATTTTACTTTGAAACTAAAATTAGGAAATACTCTTCTTCTTAAAGGTATACTCTATGTACTAGGGATTAAAAGAAACCTAATCTCAATTACAACACTTGAAGATGATGGACTCAATGTTGCATTCGTGGATGGCAAAGTATTAACTTGGGCTAAGAACTCTTCCATCAAGAAAGAAAAGTTAATTGGTCAAAGAAAGGGATATTTGTATGAATTGAATATAGAATCTAGTCAATCCATTCAAGCCCTAGTTCACAAAGCTGAAGATTCAAATGAAATATGGCACAGAATATTAGGGCATCTAAATTTTAAAACCTTATCAACTATGGAAAAGATGGTTATTGGATTACCCAAATTAAATAAATATCACCCTAGTATTTGCAAGGGGTGTGCTTTGGGTAAAAGCACCAGAAGTCCCTTTCATGATACTATTAGGAAAAAAAATAATGTACTAGAATTAATTAATTCAAATTTATGTGGACCTATGTTTGTTCCTTCTCTTGGAGGATTCTGGTACTATATCTTGTTCATAGATGACTTCTCTAGGAAAAGATGGATTTATTTCTTAAAATAAAGGAATCAAAAGAAATCCTACAAAGATTTAAAGAATTCAAAGCATTAACCAAAAATTTTCATGACACAAAATTAAAACCCTTAGAACAAATAATGGAGGAGAATATACCTCAAACTTGTTCAGCAGGTTTTGTAAATAATAAGGGATCAAGAGGGAGTACACTGTTCCTTATAACCCATAACAAAATGGGGTAGCTAAAAGAAAGAATAGGACAATTATAGAAGCTACCAGGGCTATGATTTTTGACCAAAATCTAGAATACTATCTTTGGGCAAAAGCCTCTTGTATTGTTGTATATATTTGAAACAGAAGTCCTCACTCCTCTCTTAAAGATAAAACCCCTGAAGAAGTATTTACTAAAGCAAAACCCAATCTAATTCATCTTAGAATTTTTTGATGTCTTGTATATATTCATGTTCCAAAAGAAAAGAGAACCAAGTTAGAACCCTTTGGGAGGAAAGGTATCTTTGTAGGGTATAGTGAAACTTCTAACTCATATCAAATTTTCATACTTGGACAAAAAATTATTGAACTTAGCAGAGATGTAATCTTTGAGGAAGATCTTGCATTCAAAAGAGCCATAAGTTCTAATGAACCTCCTCTTTTATCGAGTTCTAAAAGAAATAGTGAATCTAGATCCTAGAGGGAGAACTTAAAAGAGATCAAAGATGAAATTCAAAATATGAACCTTGAAAAAAATTCAAAGAAAAGACCACTTTGGGCCATAAAAACAGTTGAAGCAACTCAAGACTTTGCTACACCTTTAGGAACAGTCAAAGAAAGTAAAAGACCTAAAATATTATCTAGTTATACAACAAATATGAGTGATTTATCCAAAACAGAGCCAACCAATCCTTTGATGCTATTAAACATTCAACTTGGAAAGAAGCTATGACATAAGAGTACCAATGAAATTATTCCAAGACCTAAAGGAAAATCTGTTGTTTCTTCCAAGTGGATATTTAAAATAAAGCATGTTGCTGATGGTAGTATTGAGAAATATAAAGCCAGATTTGTAGCCAAAGGATTTTCTCATAAAGAAGGGATTGATTATGAAGAAACCTTTGCTCTTGTTTCCAGATATACCTT
Organism: Cupressus sempervirens; assembly: GCA_028749045.1. Lineage (NCBI taxonomy): Eukaryota > Viridiplantae > Streptophyta > Pinopsida > Cupressales > Cupressaceae > Cupressus > Cupressus sempervirens. The sequence goes on along the minus strand of CM053786.1, from coordinate 345,960,558 downwards.
TGTACGAGTAGTCTTAGCAATTGCCGCATCAAAGGGATGGAAGGTACATCAGATGGATGTAAAAACAACATTCCTAAATGGAAAGATTTCAAAAGAAGTCTATCTAGAGAAACCAAAAGGATTTGGAACCCATGATCCTAACATATTTGTTTGCAGGTTCAAGGAAGCTCTTTATGGGTTTAAACAAGCTCCCAGGGCCTAGTATGAAAGGATTGATAAATATCTCACCGACTTAGGATTCTCCAAGAATGAAGTTGATCCAAACTTATATTATAAAAGAGATAAAGATGATATGGTAATTTTGATATTGTATGTTGATGATTTATTAATCATAGGTGATGAACATCTTATAGATTAGTGCAAGAAAGATCTAACTAGAGAATTTGAGATGAAAGACTTGGGGCTTCTCCATTACTTCCTAGGATTACAAGTATGATAGAATTCTGATAGTATCATACTTAATCAAGGAAAGTACACATCAAATATCTTGAAGAGATTTGGAATGTGGAATTGCAAGTCTATGTCTTCTCCAATGGAGACTAATTTACATAAACTTAAAGAAGTAGCTGCAGACACCTTCCATAGATTCTACTCTCTACAGATAGATGATTGGGTCCCTTATGTACTTAGTAAATACAAGACCTGATATTTGCTATGCTGTTAATGCCTTAAGTCAGTTTATGTGTGAACTGAAGGAGATTCACCCAGTTACTGTTAAACACATTATGAGATACTTACAAGGCACTCTTAATTATGGACTCAAATATGAGAAAGTTGTTTTAGATTTGCATGGATTCACCAATTCAAATTGGGGTGGAAGTGTTAAAGATAGGAAAAGCACTTTAGGATGTTGTTTTAGTTTAGGATCAGCTATGATATCTTGGATATGCATAAAGCAGTCTTCAGTAGCTCAGAGCTCCACAGAAGCCAAATACATTGCAGTAGCAATGACCTCTCATGAAGTAGTATGGCTGAAGAAGTTACTTGTAATATTATTTGGGAAAGCCATGAATCCTACAATTATTCATTGTGATAATCAGAGTTTCATCAAGCTCTTAGCAAATTTAGTTTTCCATGACAGGTCCAAGAATATTGAAATTCCTTACCATTATGTGTACATAACATGCCATCCATCCTTATTCAACATGCCATCCATCAAGGGCATGTTGCAGACGTATAAAATATTTTGGCAAAATAGAATTTCCCATTATAGAGTAGGGTTAGGTTAGAGATATGGTAGACAGGAATCCTGTAACATTGGAATACATTTGCATTGCAGATCAAACAACAAACATACTCACCAAACCTTTGTCTAGAGTGAAGATAGAACACTTCAGGAGGAGGCTTGGTATGGTTGAGTTGTAATCCATTTGTACTCTCTTTATTATTAATAAAATAATTTTATTTTGTCAAGCTATTGATTGTTATGGGCTCCACCATTTGTATTCATTATTTTAAGAGGTGGCGATCTCTGAAAATAATGAACATTCGTATAAAACATTATGAGAGGTGACGATCTCTTAGATAATGTGCTAAATAGTAGAGATCTACTATAAGATATAGATGAGTTCAAGATCATATTGTGATGTTGACATTACTATGTTCATGGGTCACAAATTGAATAAAGGAAGAATCTTAGTATTCTCTAGGTTTATCCTGTATTCTGGTAGATCTTAAAACTCAGGATCATGTTGTGATATGGAATTACCAATTTCTATGAAATCATAACTTGGATAAATGAAGAGATTACTCTTCAAATTTATCTTGTATAATATCACTAGTGGCACTGATTTGTCATATCACAAGTTTAAGTAATATGACTTTGTATCATGTATTCTATGATACCTCATAAGAGACATACATATATAGAGTATTAATTCTTTCTTACTCATTTGTCTTGATGATTGCTAGATATAATATCTCTCTGTAGGATTATCAGGTTAAGAGGGAGTGTTGAAATTCTAACTAAGATAATCCTATAGGTCTGACAATATAGACTGTACCTTCTCTTGTTGATAATATATCCAATGATTGGCACTTTATATATATATATCTCCTATAGGTGCCAAGTTAGGAAGGGTTATGTCCCTTGAGGGACATACCCTTTAGAAAGGATATATAAGTAGGTTGTAAATGCAAATTATAGGACACACTATACACAACAATCTGCTCATATATGCATCTTACTTCCAGCAAATACTAAGTCTGAGATATTCTAATTTTTAGATTGATAATAAGAGAATTGGATCTGCATTCAAGATAAGTTATAACTTCATCAAACAACCTAAATATCCATAATATTTAGGAGACCATTCTTAACCATTCAAAGTTGAACTAAAAGTTTGATCCAAAGAACAAAGAATTAGCAGAATCTTTACATAAGTATTTAATTATTGAAATCATAATTGAACACTCAACTGCATATAAGACACAATATACATGCCAATAATGGCATGCTGTGATGGTTAAATTTCTGCGTTGTTATACTTGCCATCAAGGTTAAAATCTAATGGGGATGAGGTCCCCCGTTTGTGGCCTCACTGGTTCATAGCTCCAGGTCAAAGCATTTATCCCTCTTAAAAAAAGAAGGCATAATATACATGACATCTCAAATAATCAACCTGGAGCAACATAATAAACCTCAAATATAGAAGGCACCAAATAATATCATAAGGAACCATCATATACATTTGGCCAAAATACCATAAGTCAACATTGTAAAACATACAAGTCAACACTGCTGCAAGAACCAAGTCAAGTGCAACCAACCAAAGTACACACATTGTAACCACTATTCACATCTCAAGAGTACTCATAGAAAAACATTGTAGTACCTTACAAATCCAAGTAACCACTTGTACAACCTCAAAAAACCCATCAAATAAATCATAATCTCATTAATTAGGCATAAGGCATAATCAATATGTTGATATAAAAACAAAAATCACATCACCCCAAGGGTGTAGACTACTCATGGGTTGCACATGATGACTCATAAAGAAAGAATTTCATGATCACATCCATCAAGATGACTTACCAAAATGAAATGGGAGAGGCACTACATCATTCCCTAAAAGACTAGGCTTACTCATGGAAGCTTGCAATCCCAGAATAGAACCATAACATACCAAGAGAAAAATCAACAACCTTTAAATTAAGAAAGATTCATTGAATTATCTACAAGTCAAACCAAATCACTGCAACACCTACAAACTATCTCGTCAACCCGTTGAAATGGGTCAACCATTAGAGAAAAAGTGTCACACTAACACGAAGTCCTTTATCAAGGAACTCAATGTGCACTAGGAAAAATTATCTAGCTACAAACCCTACACCATGAGGCAAGGAACATGCCCCAAAACCTCATCATAAGGTTCCCAAGTGCAACATGCAACTATAAAATGACCACTAACCAAGGTGAAAGTACTATGCACTTCCAAACTAAATTGGAATGAAGGGGAAGAAACATCCCCAAATAACAAAGAACACTAACATGTTGTATAGGAGCATTCTTAAATCCAACCATAATCTCACTAATTGGTACTCGCAACACAAGTGTTGAATATTTTCTCTCAAAATTGTACTCTTCTAAGGGATACTACATCCAACTCAAGGAAAAATAACTAGTACAATCATATCAAGTTGTGTAATCATAACCAAGATCACTCAACACAATGAGGCTTAACAATGTATAAAATCCTTATAAAGGGATATCTATGACCTAAATTACTACTAAGTATAGGAGAAACACTACTTCCATGACACAAAAACCTCAACTATCACTGGGAACTAGGGTCATTCAACCCAACTAGACAAGGCATCACCTTTTAACAAGGTTGTAATGAATACCATTTTTGAACAAAAAATTATACTTAGTTTCATACTAATTCTCAAGATGGTAAGATGTGTCAAAAGAAACTGTTCTACCATCTTAGTGACTTCCTAGGCCATGGATGAATCTGTGCTTGATGCCCTCTTTTTCCTATTTTCTTCCACCTTTTTTTGAGTCTTTCTACATTCCTCCTAAGACTTCTGAGGCCTATCTTGTCCCTTATCTTGGAACATATTGAACCATTTCATCCTATTCTAGAAAAGGTCAACCCAAGTCAACCTCTTCCCTAGTGATTACAAAACACAGGGCTTGAAAAGTCTCTAGGTTCCAAATTGTTAACTCCCACTCTCTAGTTATCTTGTATTATTTTCCTACTTGGAAACTAGTATATAAAGAGACTTGGAGGCTTTATTTTTTATATCTCACATACATGCAAACTAAACTTACTCTCTCAAGGCATTCAAGCATTTCAAGCATTAAAGAAATTCAATCATTTCAAGAAAAGGAGTTTTCGTCAAGTATTGTAGGATTCTTTGTAAGCATTTCCTTTGAAACATCTAGCATATTGTTTACCATCAAGGGAAGAAAATTATATTGAGGATTTCATAACCTTATTCATTGATGCACATTTATATCCATGTTTATATGATATGGTTATTGTATATCCATTACAACTTGTGGAGATATCCTACATTTACATACCAAATTTAACATCTGAAACATACAACAAGGAAAAATCCTTATTGACAAGGATTTTTACTAGCAAGGTGATCCTTACATTTATCTTATCTCAGTTACATACATTTACAATTCTCAATTAAATATTTATTCCTCAATCTATGTCTTGGCCAAGGAAGACCCTCATCTACGCAACAATAGAAACTTCTATTTTATATTTGTAGAAGTAGAATAACTAATTGTTATTACATATTTGCAACTAAATCTTTGAAATCTTTTTGAAAAACCCACGTTGAACTTGATATAATGCCTTGGGAAAATGGTGACATCATGAGAATTATTCTAGGATGATTACCACTAGGTTGACCCATTCTCTGTTCCTTGACCAAAAAATTAGTTTCTAGGTTTTTTTCAGGGGTTTTCATTCTGTCTAGGGATCTAAAGTTAGGCTTTAGTTATAGGTATGGATCTGCACTTTTGAAAGCTAAAACACATATTCCACTCTTCATTTAAAGGGGAGTTTTATATCTGTCATTTCTATTCATAATTTTAGCATAAATCTGTATCTTAATTGAGCTGATTGTATATACTTGACATCTAGATTTACATTACTTAATCAAGTAGTTCAATTTGGCATACACATTATTACACACAAGACAAAGAGAGTTTTTCCCCTATATTGCATTCCTTTTCATTATTCAAATTCAGTATTGGCATCCCTTCCTTTTGGGTCTTGTTAATCTAATTTAGATTCAAAAGAGAATCATATTTGGAGATTCTCCCTTTCCCTAGACACACATCTTTGAATGTTTCAATATGTGAAGTTAAGGCCTACATCATATTAAGGTGATTCCATTTCACCTCTGAACATTTTGGTGAATCCAACCTCTTACCTACTTTCTTGGAGTTAGATATTTATTTTTTGGGTATTTATTTTCCTTTTAGCGAACCCTTGAATTCCTTATTTTTGGTTTTAGAGTTAGATTTAATGATATTTTATGTGTAGTTAGATCTTTTCTTATGCTATTTATAAAATTTGTGTGGTTATACCTCATTAGACCTTTCCTTTGTGATCTCCATTTTTAATGATTTGAATTAAACCAAGTCTAACCTGGGGTGAGTGCACCAAGATGGTGTACAAAAAGGGGGGTATAAGTGGACACCTTTATTTTCCTTTTTTCTTTTTGAAATTAGGTAAACCTAAACTTGGACAAGATGTTTGAGGGTCATCCACTCAAAATGATAAGATCCATAAAACATATAAATTGTAGTACTTTAAATCTACTATAATTTTTTTTTAAAAATGGATAAGACTAGGTCGGTCAAACTTTGTGCACACGAAAAAGAGTTCCTAATTTTTTTAGAAAATATAACATAGTTGTTTTTGTGTGCAACACAAAAAATAGTTATATTTGCTATTCTACACATCCCTTTGGTAAGATGATAATTAAGAGTCATATCTAGAAGTTGTATATTTTTTTGTAAATTTCTGATGAGTATTTTATCTTTTATGAATTATTGAACTTACTACATCCTAAAATTTTGGTACCTGTTCATGTGTTGAGAATAGCTTACAACAAAACAATCAAAACTGTAAACTTGTTTTTTTAAATGTGCATAGAACCAAGTGTAGAACAACAATATATTGTTTATTTATAATTTTTAAAATATATCAAAATTTATTTAAAAAATGGTAGATAGATGTATGTGAGGCATGTCAAGGCATTAGTAAAAGTAATTAAAGTTTACCATGCTAATGTTGTCCCAAAATAGAAAAAATTATATTCTTAGAAAGATAAGAAAACGTGTAAGATTATGGTGGTGATTTTAGAGATACCTATTTCACCATTAGCAAACTTGGTGAAGGTAAAGATGAGAATTAACCTTAGAAGATGAAAACACATCTAAAGGAAAAAAATTGGAGGGAAAATAGTCTCCCAAGCCTTTGGTTCATTTCCCTATGCTATCACCGAGCCATAACCAGATTGGGTTTCTAGGATTATAATAACATGATCAGGTTATGAAATGAAAAAGTGCATTCAAAACTTGATTGGGTTATGCCAAACCCAATCGGGTTATTCAAAACTTGATTGAGTTTTGAAGAACTAAATGTAGACTTTACTCCAGAAGCCATAACTTTTTCATCCGAAGTCCAATTGACTTCCTTCAAAATGCATTGGAAAGCTATTGAAGATATCTAAAACATGATATAGATAAAATAATCATATGTCTTCAAAATTTTCTTTTCTAAATGCTTAATCAATAGGTAAGCATGAATGCTAATATAATTTTCATTCTCTATCTCTCAAAAACACATACACACACTCAATCAATAACTAAATAACTCCACACACTCAATCACTAACTAAATAAATCCTAATATGTCTCTCTTACTAACTCCTAACCCCACCTCTCTCTCTCCCCCTCCCTCTGTCCCTCTCTCTCTCTCTCATACACACACACACACACACACACTCTCTCTCTCTATCTCCATCATATCCCCTAATCTATCTTTATCCTATCCCCTTTTCTCTCTCCATCACTCCCTCTCTCTCACTCTCTATACTACCCCTTCTCTCTCTCTCTCTCTCTCTCTCTCACAAACACATACACATACATTCACTCACTAACTAAAAAACCCCTAAGACAAATCTCTTACTAAATATTAATGTCTCACATTATTTAACTAACTCCTACCCCCCTCTCTCTCTTTGTGATTACCCTCGTTGTATCCCTAAGCCTCTCTCTCTCCCCCCTCCCCCCCCCCTCTCTCTCATTCTCTCTATATTTATCATTTTCTCTATCCATGTCCAATCCTCTCTCACTCTATCCATCCTATCTACTAATCTCTCTCTCTCTCTCTCTCTCTCTCTCTCTCTCTCTCTCTCTCTCTCTCTCTCTCTCTCTCTCTCTCTCTCTCTCTCTCTCTCTCTCTAACATATACACATACATTCACTCACTAACTAAAAAACCCCTAAGACAAATCTCTTACTAAATATTAATGTCTCACATTATTTAACTAACTCCTACCCCCCTCTCTCTCTTTGTCATTATCCTTGTTGTATCCCTAAGCCTCTCTCTCTCTCCCTCCCCCCCCCCTCTCTCATTCTCTCTATATTTATCATTTTCTTTATCCATGTCCAATCCTCTCTCACTCTATCCATCCTATCCACAAATCTCTCTCTCTCTCTCTCTCTCTCTCTCTCTATTATCCTCTCTCTCCTCTCTCTCAAACAACTTTCTAACCCCTTACCCATCTATCTCTAACCCCTAATCCCTAACCCCCCCTCTCTCTCCCTGACCTCTAATCTTTGAAGTTGGGACTTCACATAGAGAGAGGGGTTTAGAGATAAGGGGTCATAAAGAGATAGGTAAGGGGTTATAAAGAGGTTTTAGAGATAGAGAGAGAGTATAGGGTATAGAAAGAGGGAGAAAGGATAGGAAACAAGAGAGTGTGAGAGAGATGCAGAGAGTAAGAGAGATGAAGTGATGGAGAGAGAGGGACATAGGAGATAGAGATTAGGGGATATGATGGAGAGAGTGAGAAATATGGATAGAAAGAGAGGCTTAGGGATTACTCAGAGAGAGACAATGCTTAAGGATAACATGTTAGATAGAGAGAGAGGTTAGGAGTTAGTAAGAGAGATATATTAGGATTTATTTAGTTAGTGATTGAGTGTTTGTATGTGTGTTTGAGAGATAGAGAATGAAAAATATGTTAGCATTAATGTTTACCTATTGATTACACATTTAGAAAACAATGACTATCTGTTCTAGATTATGCTTAATTCAAATTGATGGAAAATAAAATTTTGAAGATATAGGATTGATTTATCTAAATCATGCTATAGAGATCTTGAATATCTTTCCAACGCATTTTTAACAGAGTCAATCAAACTCTAGATGCAAAAGTTATGGCTTCTAGAGTAAAGGCTACATTTAGTTCTTCAAAACCCAATCGAGTTTTGAATAACCCGATCAGGTTTTACATAACCCGGTTGGGTTTTGAATGCATTTTTTCATTTTATAATGTGATCAGGTTATTTGAATCCTAGAAACCTAATTGAGTTTTGTATATTTTGGCCAGGCTTACTTTTTGAAATTTTAAACAATCCGATCAGGTTATTCATAACCCAATCAAGTTATTAACATTTTTGGATTTTTTTTTTTGTGTGGTGTCCACTAAATTGTACACAATCTTGGTGCTAACACCCCTATAAAACTCCCATTAGGAGAATCTAGAGGGTCATGGGATTCTTTGACCATGATTCATCTTTTCTCCTAGGACTCATGATGACATTGTCATATTTCCTCAAGATAGAAATCCTATAATGGAGCACAACTCTTCTCACTCCTCTAAGGATGGAAATAAAACCTTAAGAGTTATTCCTTCACAAGTTGATAATCTCTCTAATGAATTTGATAGATTGGAAACTTGGATTGTGCAATAAAATCCAAATCTTGATAGTGTTTCTACTATTGGAACTATTAAGAAGATTATTAATAATGATGATAATAACATTTATATCTTTTGTGGCATATATCACCTTATTAATACTCATGCCAAGAGTTTTAAGGAATATTCTCAAGAGTTAGTGTACCCTCCTTCCACAACCATTAAACCTTCTATTCCAAATTCCACTACTCTTTCTAGAATTCCTATGTATGCTCCATCTCTTATGATGACTTCTATACAAGGCTTCACTCTAAGTGTTGGTATGCCTAGTCTTTTACTTCATGTGAATGTTCCTATTACTTCCATACCTTCTCCATTACCTTCATATGATGTGGTTCCTTTCACATATTGAAATACTTTACCCATTCCTTCTAATTCTCTTCAAACATCTTTTCATCTTTCTTCCTCTTCTTACATTTTTCTAACAAATCTAACATATTTATGCTTACTATCAAATCCTTTGATCCCACTATCAGTAGTTTGGTTCAAAGAATCACTGCTTTTCAATAACAAATGGTTCAAATAACTGAATCTAAGTATGATATTCATACATGTGATATTGATAATCACCTTTCCTTAGATATGCTTTGTGTTGTTATACTATAACATATTGAGGTACCTTATCTTAGAACCTATAATAGTAAGAGAGATCCTATGATTCATGTTAATAATTTTTAGACTATATATAGTGATTTTTCTCATGACTATATGCTTATGGCTAAGATTTGTTAGAAACATTTAGAATCACTGAGAGGGGGTGGGGGGGAGTAGTGAAACAATTACTCAAGGTCTACATGTACCACTTGAACAATTAAACATCAACCACAACAATGTTCTAGTGATCCTACTTATCCTGCTATTGCTCAATCACTACTATAAAATTGTCATAAACTTAACTTGGATTGCATAATGAAAACATCATCATATATAAAAAAAATTCATAAAATATTCATCACAATTTGACACTAGAATTTTACGTGGAAACTCAATTTGGGAAAAACCACCAGCAACATGTCACCCTTTTTCACTCTTTTGAAGTCTACTCTATTAGGATCCAACTCTGTTAAATGTTACAATGCATACTGTTAAATGTGACCTGGTTAGAGGATTTAATCACCCTATTAGGAGTGGCCTTGTAAAAGGACTTTGATCATTCCATTTAGAATGGTACCTAGTTAAAGGATTTACATAGATTGTTAAATCTTCCAAATACTATTAGGTCAACCTCTATTAAAAGGATTTCAATACAAAATATTTACAATAATAAGCAAGAAAACAATATATTTTGATCTGTGTGATTACAACTCACTCTTGTTGGTTTAGATCTCTTTTCAGTTCTCACGCTGGTTCACTAATAAGCCTTTCATTGTCATCTCTGATCTTGATTTGCTTGGACACTCTTCAAGAAATTAGTCTACTCTTCTCATCAACACTTAAGACTTCTTCTAAAATTCACTTATCAACAACAACATCTGCAAGATTTCTCTTTAGCTTCACATCCACTCACTTGTGTGTTTCTAATCAACCTTTCTTTGTGTGAATTCCTTTGCATACAAACTCATACTTCTTGATTCTCTGTGTCTTTATGTGTGTGTGCTCTCTTTTTTTGGCTCTGTACCTTCTTTAATAGGAAATATGTACTTTACCATTTTCTACATCCATCATATATCCTAGGGTTTACGATCATATTCAACTTGATTCAATGTACTTGTACAGCTTCTTGATCATCCTATTAGAAATTTCTCTAGAATGCTTCTATTAGGTCTTACCTAATCACCACCTTGAATTTAATGATCCAACTGATCAATCTAATCTTCCTTAAATTTATACATCTCCCAAGAAATAATGTAAGTTAGCTTGATCTTATGATTTCTTTGAATTTTATCTTTTACTGTCACTCAACAATCACTAAATTTTGACACTCGATCAACACTGAAATTCTCAGTCACTGTTTAAGATTTCTAGCTTGGCATCAACTATCTTGCTTGGTTAATGCTAATGCTCAATCAATACTATATTTTCTTGGCACTAACTGTCGCTCGGTTGACACTAGAATTACTTGACAGTCCTTAGTATTTACTTGTTTTCTCTACTTGGCTTAGCTTTCTTGACATAAATAATTACTTTTCTTTATCAAAGTCTATCTAATCAAATATCCATTGTAACTTCCTTTTCATAACTTCAACCTTCCCTCTAGGTGCTATAGTTATAACTCTCAAATCCTCTTCATTAATCAAATAGATATGCCTCTTCATTAATCAAATAGATATGACATTTTCATTAGGTAGAAATATGTCTCATCCATAGATTCAACATAAATGAAAAAACAACAATTGTTCCAATTGTTTCTAACAATTTCCACACAATTTTAGGGATAGAACCTTGCAATAGTATTTCTCTCTACCTCCTTATTCTATTTATTCTTTCCAAACTCTTGCTAATGCTTTCATTCAAAAATTCCAAAAATACATTGGTCCACAAATTTCTTTGACTAATTTAATGCATTGCAAACAAATTGTTAAAGATAAAGTTACTAAATTTATTGATAGTTTCAAACACTTGTATGCTCAAATATATTATCCAGTTCTTGATCATGATATTCAACATATCTTTAGTTCTAATTTACAAAAATACACTAGATAAGAATATTCTTCTTGACTATACCTCCCTTTCTCATCTTTGTGAAATACCTCGCCATTACTAGTTGAAAGTGAGTAAACTTGAGAGTTCTACTCTGATGGTTCTTGTTTTTATTAATAAGAGTGTTGCCACCAATAATAAAAATAAGTTATATAAACCTAACAATTTCATACAAATAAAGTCAACCAACACATGTGATGTCCCCTTCTAGCTAGATAATTTGGTTTAGTTATGGTTTAGCCTATTATTGGACCCTCATAGGCTAATGAGGATGGGTAGAGGGTCTTCTGAGGATTGATTAATCTCCAACATTCAGGGATTTATGGATGTTACTTTCATTAGATATCATTTGGAATCCATTTGCCATACTTACTATGTATAGTAAGTCAAGAGTAATACAGATGAACCTTTTCTATTTTTAGAAAGTGTATTTGGTCACATGGGGAATTATGAGGAGAGATTCTTATTTTAGATGACATAGAAATCATACAAGTATTTCAAGAGATACTAAAGTTTAAGTGACTTTGATTTATTTAAATATTTTAATGTTATTATAAAGTTATCAAGTAACTTTATAATAAAGTCATATTATTTATAATAAAAAAGTTACTTTAATATTATAAAGTGCAAATATATCTTTTATCCCACATTGGCCAGTAAAGTGACTAAGCTCTTAAAATAAAAGAATAAAAAGGGACTTAAGAGCTCATTCTCAAGACGGGGAGAGAACTAATATTGTTTGATATGAATTTGGGAGAAAAGGCCAAGGGTTTTTTATTCCAATTAGCCATTAGAGAGCATCATTTATTCAAGTTTGCAATCATTTAAGGTGGGGAGATATCCATTAAATTTGGCATTCAAGAGAGCTTCATTTTGTAGTTCTATTTGTGCTTAAAGTGAAGGAATAAAAGAAGGGTTTGAAGAATATTGAAGGAGTATCAAGTGTAGAATCAAAGATTCATCATTGGAAGCCATTAGTAATCACTTTTTAAGCTTTATTCTTTCTACTATAGTACACGTGAATAGTGCACATGAACAATGCACGTGAACAATGTGCATGAATAGTGCACATGAACAATATGTGTGAACAATAAATTTGTAGCTTCTTCAATAAATTTCAGCTACAACAAATTGCATTTTTTTCCAGTGCATATTAGTTTATAGCAATAGTCTACGAACCATAATCAGGTTTTTGGTTGGTTGTAACACTTGTTTTTCACTAGCATTTTTATTGAAACAAATAAGTATTTATTGTACTTGTCATTTTATAGTGAAATCAATACAAGTTGCAACGATTGTTTTATTTGTTTTAGAATTTCAGAATTATATGGTATTTTTTTCTAAAACCCCTTGACAATTCAAAAAAAACTATAAACTTAAAAAAAACAAAAAGAGATAAATAGTTTTAGTAGTAGAGAGCAATTAGGGTTCTTAGATTGATATCGAAGCTAAATCCCACTATCCAAAGGGTTTAGCAATCACATAAAACCACCGGCGGTTGGCTCTCATAAATTTTACACTCACATGCAAGCTTTGTTTGACAAGGACCAAGAATTTGATAAACAACCAAACACCATGGGTGACAGGTAAGAGGGTAGCCCACCAAGAGACAATAGGAATGAGCATTAGGAAATAAGAGATTTTTTCAAGGCAATGGTTACATGAGAAGAGCAGATGACTCAGGCTTAGCAGACGATCACCACCATGATTGAGCACATGAACCCATTGGAAAAACAAAATTACGAACAAGGAGATAACATGAGTGTAATGGGATCACCTAGATCTCATAGAACTCTTTCCAAAATAAAATGCAGGCCCACACATCATAGCTTTGTTAGAGAAGAACCAATATAGGAGCCATCAAAAAAAGTAGAGGATGAGACATTTGTAGATATCCTTATGGTTGCTAATGATAAATGGGAATTATTGGCACCATAGGTGCAAGAGAGAATGAATTTTGAGAGGTTTTTGAACCAAAGAAGAGAACACTATTGTGCAATTAGACAAGATAGGACATAGAATAATGAGCTGAAGCATGCTACAAGAAAGCTTACTTTATCCACTTTTGATGGTAATGATAGATTGACTGCACAAGATTGGATCCACATGCTTGATACTTTTCTAGCATTGAATCCTATGATGGAGATTGAGGCAATAAAATATGTGACTTTACATTTGGAGGGAGTAGCACACGATTGGTGGTATCATGGGTTGATTACTCTTCAACACAATCAGGTGACTTCTTACCAAGACTTTGTGGACAAATTAGTCGAGAGGTTTGACAAGAAATACCAGAGGTTTACTTTAGAGACCTATCATAACTCAAGTAGGTGGGGATTTGGAGCATTTCATCAATGAGTTTCAACAATTTTTAGTTATGGTGCTAGATATATCAGAGAGGAGGTTGATATTTTTATTTATTGAAGGCTTATTTGAACCACTAAGAGGTTAGGTAAAGGTTTCTGATATTTTCACTTTGCATGGGGCTCCAAGGAAAGCCAAGAGCATGGAGCATGAAGCTCCAACAAATACATTTCATCCCAAGGGTACATCATCTAGCAAAGACAACAAACCATTCTTTAAGAAACTTAAGAGGAATGAAACAAAGGCTAAAAATAAAGATAAATCATTTGATCCTTTGGATAGAGAGACATTAAATGATTAAAGGAATAAAAAAATTTATTTATTACAAATGACCATATGAAATGAACCATGACTATCCTTTGAGGCCAAATGGGAAAGAAAATAGGGTTATGTAGGCTTAAAATGAGGATTCTAATTCTGAAAATTCAAACTGACAATCTAAAAATGAGGAATCAATTGAAGAAAAGGAAGGCATAGATGATTAAAAGTTGAAAAAAATGGCTACAAGTGATGAGAAGATTGAGGATAGAATTGAGGAGGCCTATCTCACTAGTGTACAACAAGAGGGATCATTTAAGATGAGAGGGGTATTGACTGGTCAATGACTTATCACTTTGCTTGATACATGTGCTACTCACACATTTATTGATTCCAGGTTGATTGGGAGGCATGGGATACAAACATATCAGTTTGAGGGTCTGAGAGTGAGGGTAGTTGATTTCAACAACTTTTATGTTGTTAACATGTCCACCCCTAAAGATCAAAAACTTTTATTTCAAAGCATATTTTTATGTTGTTAACATGGGTGTTACAGATTTAGTTCTTGGCATGACTTGGCTAAATGATATTGGAGAGTTCACTCTCAATTTGAGAGATATGGAGATGAAGTTTCAATCAGATGGGAAGACCCATATACTTAAGGCCATTTGTGACAATGGGTTTAGGATGATGTCTTGCAGACGCATGAAGAGATGCTAAGATATGACCAAGTTGAGTGGACATCCCATTGCACTTTAATGCCTTAACAGGGGTAGCAAAAAAAAAAATCACCCAGACATATAGGAACCAAGAATCAAGCACCACAAGGTTTTCAGTGAAATACCACCAGGTAGAGGTATTGAGCATATTATTGAGTTAGAGGAGGGTGATAAACCCATCATGATCACATCCTATAAGGATCCAAAGAGATTGAAGGATGAGATCAAAACCATCAAGGAACTACTTGCTATGGGGCACATTAGACCAAGTAAATCATCTTTTGCTTCTTTTGTAGTTTTGGTGAAGAAGAAGGATGGAATTCTTAGGATGTGCATAGATTATAGGGTCCTAAACAAGAAGACTATCAAAAATGGGTACCCCATCTCACAGATTAATGAGTTATTAGATAAGCTACATGGAGCATGTTTCTTCTCCAAAATTGATTTGAGATCAATCTATCATTAGATCTGAGTAAGAGACTAACATATAGAGAAGATGACATTTAGGTATTATTGTATCCATTTTAAATTTGTAGTTATGCCATTTGATCTAACTAATGCTCTAGCTACTTTTCAGTCCACAATGAACAAGGCCTTTCAGCATCAGTTGAGGAAATTTGTGTTAGTCTTCTTTGATGACATCCTAGTGTATAGTAGGACATGGGATGAGCATGTTTGATAAACACTACGTTGAGCATTTTGAGTAGGATCCCTTGTATGCAAAGGAGTCCAAATGTGATTTGGGATTATCAAAGTTCTTATATCTGAGTCACATTATCAGTGCTCAGGGAGTACGTATGGATCCTAAAAAGATTTGTGCTATTATTGGGTGACCTACTCTAGTGAACCTAACATAGTTGAGAGGATTTTTAGGGTTGTGTGGGTTCTACATGAGGTTTGTTAGTGGATATTCTAGGCATGCAACATCCTTGACTGACTGATGAAAAAGGGGGATTTATTATGGACTCTTGAGGCATAGGAGTGTTTTGATAAACTCAAAGAGTTGATAATTTCTTTTCTAGTGCTAGCATTACCAGATTTTAGAAAACCTTCTGAGTTGCATTGTGATGCATCTAATGAAGGTGTTAGAGCGGTGCTTATGCATGACAAGTAACCAATTGCTTATGAGAGTAGGAAGCATAGGGGGCCTGAGAGAAGCTTCAACATTTGTGACAAGGAAATGTTGGCCATAATGCATGATTTGTCCAAATTCAAGCATTATTTAGTGTGTAGCAAGTTCAACATAAAACCTGACCACAATAGCTTGAAACATTTCCTGGGGCAATGAGATCTTAATGAAAGGCATAAAAAATGGGTAAGCAAATTATAGGCATATGACTTTGATATTGCCTATTTAAAGGGGACATAGAATGTAGTAGTAGATACCTTGTCACAAAGACCCCACTTGAGCTTGATGACACATATATAAGAGAATTAGAGACTTTGATCCTTGCAGAGTATGCAAAGGATACATGGGCATTGAGATTCATAGATGAATCGGTCTAGAAAAGTGATTTCACCCTTGTGATTGAACTTATCATTTACACAGGGCACATTTATTTGGTGCCAAGGTCACTAGTGAGGATGATGGTGTTGAGAGTTTATCTTGACTCGCCTTGGGATGGACATATAGGTTTTTACAAATCCTACTGATAGATTCATGAGCATTTTTATTGGAAAGGGCTCAAAGCTAGGGTGTTGCAGTATGTTAGAGAGTGCCCTTATACTTTCTAGTAAAATAAATAGAACTCTTACCCAACCAACTTACTTCAACCACTTCCAATTCCTGACAAGAAGTGGGAGTGTTTTTCCATGAACTTCATCATAGGGTTGCGGAGAGCCCAGGGTATAGACTGTATATATGTTGTTGTTGATCACCTTATAAAATTTTCCCCCTTCTTCTCGATCACTACTACATACATTGCTATGTAGGTGACAAATTTATTCTTCAGAGAGGTATGCAAATTGCATGGCTTACCTCAGAGCATCATCAGCGACAAGAACAATAGGTTAATGAGTCACTTCTGGTAGGATTTGTTCAAATTGTGTGGGATAGAGCTTACTCCGAGTACTAGCTACAACCCCTAGAAATATGGTCAAACAAAGAGTGAACAAGTGGGTGGAGGGATACCTCAGGAATTACATAGTAGGGTAGTAGAAGGCTTGGGTTAAGTGGATATATCTACGTGAGTATTATTATAATTCCATTTATCACATCTCTATCCAGATGTCACCATTTATGGCATTATATGGATATGAGGCACCCTAGATAGTAGAGTGCGTAGTGCTAGAGACTTATTATAGGAGAGCTAGGAAATTGTAAAGGATCTTAAGGAGAATATCACTAAGGCACAAAATTAGCAAAAGTAATATGCTAAGTAGAAGATGACTGAGTGAATTTTTGAGGTAGGTGATATGGTATATCTAATGTTGTAGCCTTATGAATAGTCCACTCTCAAAATGAGTTGTGTTGAGAAATTCAAGCCACGTTATTATGGGCCTTTTAGGGTGATCAAGAGAGTTGTAAAGGTGGCTTATGAGTTGGATTTGCTGACAAATAGTAGAGTGCATAATGTCTTCATGTATCACATATCAATAAAGTGTTAGGACATTAGATTATTCCTTCCACAATGCTTCCTCCCTTGGGTGATGAGGGAAAGTTGGTGTTAGTACTTGAGGCTATCATTGAGTTCAGGGAAAGGAATTTGAAGAGGCACACCATCAAAGAATATTTGGTCAAATGGAAGGACATGCCAGTTGAGGATGCTGCTTGGAAGAGTGAGGACATTTTAAAGCATCTGGAGCCGAGATTGCTTGAGGACAAGCAATTTCAGGAGGGGTAGATTGTGATGTCCCCTTCTAGCTAGATACTTTGGTTTAACTATGGTTTAGCCTATTATTGGACCCTTGTAGGTTAAGGAGGATGGTTAGAGGGTCTTCTAAGGATTGATTCATCTCCAACATTCAGGGATTTATGGATGTCGCTTTCGTTTGATATCATTTGGACTCCATTTTCCATACTTATTATGTATAGTAAGGAGTAATAGAGATGGACCCTTTCTATTTTAAGAAAGTGTATTTTGTCACATGAGGAATTATGAGGAGAGATTCTTATTTCAGATGACATAGAAATTAGACAAGTATTTCAAGAGATACTAAAGTTTAAGTGACCTAAGTGATTTATTTAAATATTTTAATGTTATTATAAAGTTATAAAGTAACTTTGTAACTTTATAATAATAAAGTCACTTTAATATTATAAAGTGTGAATATATCTTTTATACCACCTTGGACATTAAAGTGACTAAGCTCTCATAAGAAAAGAATAAAAAAGGACTTAAGAGTTCATACTTAGGATGGGGAGAGAATTAATATTTGTTTGATATAAGTTTGGGAGAAGAAGCCAAAGGTTTTTTATTCCAGTTAGTCATTGGAGAGCATCAATTCTTTAGTGTTGCAACCATTTGAGGTGGTGAAATATCCACTAAATTTGGCATTCAAGAGCTTCATTTTGGAGTTCTATTTGTGCTTAAAGTGAAGGAATAAAAGAAGGGTTTGAAGAATATTGAAGGACTATCGAGTGTAGACCTAAAGATTCATCATTGGAAGCTATTATAAATCACTTTTAAGATTTGTTCTGGCTGCTATAGTACGCATGAACAATGCACATGAACAATGCATGTGAACAATGTGCATGAGTAGTGCACATGAACAATACATGTGAACAATAATTTTTCAACTTCTTTAATAAATTTCAGCAACAACAAACTATATTATTTGCCAGTGCATATCTTTTTATAGCAGCAATCCACGAAGCAAAATCAGGTTTTTATTTGGTTGTAACACTTGCTTTTCACTAGCATTTTCATCGAAAAAAGAGAGTATTTATTATACTTGTCATTTTATAGTGAAATCAATACAAGTTGCAATGGTTGTTTTATTTGTTTCAGAATTTCAGAATTATATGGTATTTGTTTCTAAAACCGCTTGATAATTCCAAAAAAACTATAAACTTAAAAAAATAAAAATTAAGATAAACAATTTCAGCAGTAGAGACCAATCAGGGTTCTTACAACACAATTCCTAATCAAGTGACTACTACATCTTAAGGTATAGCTAATTTTTCCTCTGTGTATCATCCTAATCGTAAGCACTCTCAATTATCTAAACCTTTTCCCAAGGTGATGACTAAATTACTTCATTCTAGAATTCTTAAACTTCCTCCTATCTATCCTATTGACACTAGCAAACCAATTTCAAAGTCATTTGATTCAAATTCTTTTTTTCAATATCATCATCAATCGGGTCATGATACTCAAAGGTTTTTATGTTTTGAAGAATACTATTCAAAATCTTATTGATTCTAATGCTATATCTATTGATTCTCAGGTTAATAGTACACATATATCAATAGCACCCCTTCACATTCAAAAAATGTCATTAATCAACCTTCTTCTTCTTATATTAGTCATGATGATAAGATAGAAAATGCCAATCATGTGGTTAATCATGTTGAGTCTTATGCTCAACCTCCTATTTCATCCCCGCCAAAACTAAACAAGAACCTCCTATCACCTTTATTCAGTTTGATATGTTTAAGGTACCTAATGGTCCTCTTTACATTACTACTAGGGTTACTCGTATTCCTTCTTAAATATTTTTGAATGATCCTCCTTCCACTATGAATGTGATCATTGAAGAACATCTTTATGAAATATGGTTGTATAAAAATACCTATGATACATCTCTTGTATGGATTCAAACTTGCAATGGTTCTTTTAATCATCCTCAATGTTTTATCACTCTTCTTGTCACTCTTGATGAATATAATTCCTCATCTATAGAACCAATTTTCCCTTAGCGGTTTTTCAAGGACAATTTGTCTAAAAATATTGTGTTTATGGTGTTGCAAATTTCTTTCCGTATTTTATTAGTGAAGTTGTAGTTGTGTTATTTTTCAATATTTATTGTTAATTAATTTTTAGCAGTTAAATAATATTGTAAGATAGGAGATTAATAATTAGTGATTGCAATAGGATTTTTCACATATTTGTCTATTTACATTTTGGCTGTGGAACAAAAACTTGATTTATGAACTTTTATCCATACAATTATTTGGAAATATGAACACATTTGTAATGTCTACAAACAAGTTTTTTTAATTGGTTTGATTCTATGTACAATAATGAAAACTATTATCTTAAGAGTCTGAATGTTTAATCAATTATGACCTCTTGTAGTATTCTATATATCTGTAGGGTGTTACCTATGTTTTTCTTTACTTGTGTATCAATACAAGACTATACATTTTCATAATTGTAGGTTATGTGTATGATGATTGTGTTTATGTCGCATACATTATAATATATTCTTTATCACCAATTGAAAGAGTCTATTGTTTCAAAACTACTACCAGCTTATAAATATTATGAGAACTATATGTTTAGTTTTAATCATTATTTATTAAAAAAATTGCATTTACAAAAAAAAAAACTCCTATCGACTTATCGTTGCACGTACGCAAATGTACAACTCCTAGTTATTAAAATTAAGAGCCCAAGTACATAATACAAAAATAATAAATATAAAGATATTTCATTTATATTTTTCTAGAGATGTAGTGAGGACAACACAATTTATTGGTATGTTGCTTTATTTGAGTAAAATATTAAACTAATGTTTAAATAATTTGTAGTGCTAGAGTTGTAGGGTGACCTTGAATTTGAGATAATGAAATATTGATGTTACATCATCTTTAATGCTTTGAAGTTTTTCTTAGGGAAAATTAAATTTCATTCTTACAAAAAAAGAGAGCATGTTTTACTAAAAGTAAAGATAAAAGATTATCATATAAATTTAAAATAGATATAAATTATAGTAATTCTATTTTAAGTTTTTAAATAATGATGTATTAATTTAATTGAAAAAAGAATTTAAAGAATATCATGTCTTTAAAATCCATAATATCAATAATTATATTTTAAAAATTATACATTAATTATATTTTATAAAGGAAAAAAATATAATGATCTTGAAACATTTTCTTTTGCAATTCCTTAAGACACGAAATAGTGAGCATTATAAACTAATATGATAAGTTGGTTTAATCGAAAAAACAATTAAATGAATTAATAATAATATAATCTTAAAAAATAAAATTAATTACTATTATATAAAAAATCAAATTAGTTAATGACCCAGAAACGTTTTCTTTTGCAACTCCTTTGAAGTCCTTTGAAGTGTGGAGTCAGTGAAGTAGTGAGCATTATAAACTAATATAATATCTTATACCTGTTAGATATTCAAATTTCATTTTCATATACATATGGGAATTGAAATACTTTTAGTTTATGTGTATTTGTTCTGAACTCGGGTTTTTTGCTCTGCTAGGGTTTTCTTGCTTCATGCGAACTTTCAATTTTTTTTGCGTACGACCCTTCCCCTGCACTCCCCTTCTGTCGGCACTTGTCATACCACATTTACTGCGGGAGCTTTAGGTTAGGATATAATGGCTCCGGCCAACGGTGAACCAGTTGTTTTTGGTGTTCATGTTGCTGCTTCGGACTGCCATGGCGCCGCCACCGAACAAACGCCCGCGCAAGTTTGTCCCGATGGTTTTTCACGAGGTAATCCTGATATTATCCTTCCTTTGCAAGAATTTGATGCTGCATGTGACTGGTTAGAAAAACATACCTTGATAGGGTATTTTGTTGGTAGGACTCCTCCTGAAGCTATGCTCAGAGAATGGGTCAACAAAAGCTGGACTCCTCATGGAGTCTGCCTTGACGCTGTGCAAAACCTTACCAAAGGTTTTTTTTAATTTCGCTTTGCTAACCCGTCGCAAGCAGACGTGATATTTACCAACTGCCCTTGGTTTGTGCATTCCTCTCTACTTGTTTTTCAGAAATGGTCCTAAGACTTCACTATCTCGAATGATAAAAAGCTTAGGGTTCATGTATGGGTCGAATTCCCAGGTCTACCCTTGCCCTGTTGGCCTTTTATTGAGTCTATTGCCCAAGCCCTTGGAAAAGTTGTTACCAAGGAGCCTAAGAAATTTTTTAATGCTCGCCTTCAGTGGCGTGTTTGCATTGAAGTTGATCTTTCCAAAGATCTCAAAGATTCTGTGGAAATCCAGATTGGCGCTCAAACCTTCTCATAGAAGGTGCTTTACTTGAACCTACCTAACACCTGTTATAGGTGCCAGTCTGCAGAACACAAGATCAGGGATTGCCCTTTGGCTATGCCTAGGGTCAAACCCCAGCCTAAAGTGGCGCCTATCAAATAGGCCGA
Source organism: Cupressus sempervirens (assembly GCA_028749045.1). Lineage (NCBI taxonomy): Eukaryota > Viridiplantae > Streptophyta > Pinopsida > Cupressales > Cupressaceae > Cupressus > Cupressus sempervirens. The sequence continues at coordinate 345,938,321 of CM053786.1, read as the reverse complement.
AGGAAAAAAAGAAGAATGGGTTACTGTTGGGTGCAAGGGCAAGCCTGCCTTGAATCTCTTGGCCCCTAAGCCATCCTATGCGGCGGTTACCGCGATTCCTCCTGCTTCCACCGAAGTGTCAATGCCTACTAGCGTGGAGACGCCAGTGGCTTCCATTGCACTTGTTCCAGTTTCACAGGTTTCAAACCTTGCTGGTTTACAAGGGATTAAGGCGGCCGCCAGGGCCTCGTCCTTGGCTGGGGCTCGTTCTCCTCTTGCAGTCTCTTCCATAGTACCACTAGCAACAAGGCATTCTCGCAGACCTCCTAAACGTGCGGAGATATCAGGGGTAAAACGGTAGGTTGTAAGTCCAGAGGATTTTTCGTCTGACTTCCACTCGATTTCTACCTTTTTGCAGAATAGCTACTCCTCTCTGGAGGATGAGGATGATATGGAAGAGTTCTCATGAACTTCCTCTCTTGGAATGTTCGAGCTCTTACAAACCTCCCTAGAAAGTTCTATGCCCGGGATACCCGTCATAGACTTGGGAATTTAGATTTTCTTTGCCTGCAAGAAGTTAAGATTTCTGGTTTCATGCTTTCTGCTGCATGCCGCGTCATTTGGCAGGATAGTGTTATGTTTTCTTCTTAGCATGAAGCTGGCCGAGGTGGTGTAGTTACTCTCCTATCACCTCACCTTCATTTTGCTATTATCTCGCACGGTTCTAACCCCACACACCGTATTATTTGGCTTTTGCTTTCCATTAACAATCATTCTTTTGGAGTCATTAATGTTTATGCCTCCAATGATGCTATGGAAAGGGCACAAATGTGGGTTTGGCTTGTTGACAACTTGCTGCTAGCTACTTGGGTCCTGTGTGGGGACTTCAATATGGTTGAAGTGACCTCTGACAAAGATGGCATTCTGCCTTTCCATTGGACAGCTGGGGAAAGAGAAGCCTGGCTTTACATGTGTCATAAATTGGGCCTTTTTGATCCCAATACTAACCGCCGCCATGATAGTGGGGCCTGACACACTTGGTCCAATTTTCGAGCCGGTCCTGACCGCATATTGAAACGTCTTGATCGTGCTATGATCTCGATGCAATCTTTTTTCTCCTTTTATGAAGATCGTGATTTACTTGTCATTCCCTTGATAGATGTGACGTTGTCAGACCACTATCCCATTTATTTTGGCATTTCTTGGAAAACAGCTGTCCCCAAAGTGGCCAAGTCTCAATTCTTCCTCAATACGTCTGTGCTATTGCATGCTTCCACCATCTCCCACATACAACGTGTCTGGAATTTGGAACCACGTCCACATTCCCATCGAGGTTGGATTCAATGGTGGAATGACGCCATTACCAGAACGACTTAATTTTTGCGCATCTACGTGCGTCAGCTGGCAATCTTCAGAAAACGGTCTTATGAAGCCAACACCCTTGCCCTCAAAAAAGCCTTTGAAGCTCTCACCTTCAACCCCTTTGATGTGGAATTACAAATTCAGCTTGCCAAGCTTCACCATGATAAGAAATTTTTTGATAACTATGCTGCCCGAGGAGCCCAAATCAAAGCTCGTCTCCACTGGTTGGAGGTTGGCGACAAAGCCTCGAAGGAGTTCTTCCAGGCTCTCCGAGCTCATCATACCAATGTTGGGATTAAAAAGATAAAACAGGGAACTGATGTTCTTTCCAGTCTTCTCGACATCCTGCAAGCATTTGTTCTTCACTATGAGAATGTCTTTGCTTCGCAAGGCCATTCGGTTTCTCAGGAGGAAGCTCTCAGAAAGTGTATTACTGTTACTCCAAACCACCTCGCGATTGAGCAACGCACTTTTTGTGAGCAACTTCTTTCCCTCCGAGACCTTAAAGAGGCAGTTTACTCCATGGTGGATGACAAATCCCCTGGGTGTGATGGATTTTCCTGTGAATTTTACAAACATCTTTGGGAGCAAATTGGTCATGATCTGCACAAAGTCTATCTTGAAGCATATCATTCTAAAAGCTTAGGAGCGATCATAAATAAAGGCAATATTAAATTCATACCTAAAGCTGGTGATCCTGAGGACATCTGCAACTGGAGGCCCATCACCCTCCTGAATGTGTCTTATAAGATCATTGCCAAGGCGCTCTCTCTCAAAATTCGCCATATGCTTCCTCTAATTGTGCGACTTGAACAAACTGGCTTCATCAAATCTAGGTATATTCTTGACAACATCATTGCTGTCTGGGAAGGTATGGAATGGGCCCGTAAGTCCAAGCAGTAGGCTATCTTTTTAAAGATAGATTTTGCTAAAGCCTATGATCGCATTGAATGACCTTTCATTTTGGCTATGCTTCAGGCTCTGGGTTTTGGTCCCAATTTCCTTCAATCCGTGGAGATGCTCTTTGGTGACGCTAATGCTTGCATCACCATCAATAATTCACAATTTGAAGCTTTTGGACTTTTTTGTTCCATCAGACAAGGTTGTCCGCTAGCTTCAGCGCTTTATGTCCTTGCTGCTGAAAGTTTTGGTTATTTACTTGCTCACTCTGTGTCTTCAGGACTAGTTCGTGGCATTTCCTTGCCTGATTCTTCCTCCCAGTTAGTCAATGATCATTTTGCTAATGATTCTTTTTAAACTCTTCTTGAAGATGAAGAAAACATCAAAATGGCCTTTCATTTTGGCTATGCTTTAGGCTCTAGGTTTTGGTCCCAATTTCCTTTAGTCCGCGGAGATGCTCTTTGGTGACGCTAATGCTTGCATCACCATCAATAATTCACAATCTGAAGCTTTTGGACTTTTTTATTCCATCAGAGAAGGTTGTCCCCTAGCTCCAACGCTTTATGTCCTTGCTGCTGAAGGTTTTGGTTATTTACTTGCTCACTCTGTGTCTTTAGGACTGGTCTGTGGCATTTCCTTGCCTGATTCTTCCTCCCAATTAGTCAATGGTCATTTTGCTGATGATTCTTTTCTTACTCTTCTTGAAGATGAAGAAAACATAAAAAATGCTTTAAATTGTCTGGACACTTTTTGTCAAGCCTCTGGCTCTGCCATTCAATGGCATAAAACGCTCTGTTACCGACAGTCTTTTTTGCCAGCTCCACCTTGGCTCAGCCAATTCCAATGGAAATGGGTTACTTATGGAAAAATCTTCCGCTTTCTTGGCATTCCCTTTGCTTTCTAGGCTTCCCCTGTGGAACTTTGGAATGCCGTGCTTACAAAGATTAGCAAAAAGCTTGATTATTGGATCACTAAGCCGCTTTCTCTTGCTGGTAAATTCCAAATTTGTTCTAAGATTCTGGCTGCCACCTATGTCTATTATTCTTCTTGTTGGGCTCCCTCCAAAGCTTCCTATCTCAAATTAGAACGTTTGCCCAAAGATTTTCTTTGGGCCTCTAGTTTTGACCATCATGGTTTTCACAAAGTTGCTTGAGATTTCTGTTGTCTCCCAAGGGAATCTGGGGGTCTCGGCTTGCTTTCCACTCGGAAGCAGGGCCTTGCCCTCTGTGCTAAATGGATTATCAGAGCTATTTTTGAAGATGAAGCCTGGAAAATTCTTGTTAGGCATTGCATCTCTTCAGGCTTCCTTGCTAACAGACCGGCGTGGAAGGGGATTGGTTTTCAGACCCTTCTCACTATGCGTGAACCAGTGGTCATATAGGGCTATTTTGTTATAAAGAGCATCTGGAAAGCCTGGGAAGCTGTTAAACCTTGGCTTCGTTGGGCTGGTGATGAGTTTCGCAATGGGCTGTCCTTAAATCAACAGAACATTTGGTGGTCTCCCCTGTTTGCCATCCAGGGTACTCCTCTTGCCAAGACTCAAGGTGCCAGTGCTCTGCATTTCTTTAAACATGGCATCCACACTACCAATGATATTTTTTCAAGAGTCACCATGAATTTTAGGTCATGGGAGGATATGCAAGTTCAATACCGCCTTGTTCGTGCCGATCGCCAGACTTATGACCTTCTGTTGTCTTCCATCCCTGTGCACTTACTTCATAAAGTGGGGATTCAATCTGTTCGTCCTTGGTGGTATGATTGGAAGTGGTATCCTGCCACTCCATTTACCAATTATAAGTCCAATATGGGATACAGATGGCTTTCGCCCCACCTTCCGATGGTGAACACGCTTAATCAATGGTGGCATTTGCATTCTTCGCTTTCTCAATCGAAAAAATGGTTCGACACCATTTGGAGTGCCATTACAGAACCTAAGATTGCCCACTTTGCTTGGTGCCTTGCCTTCCAAGGTCTTCCCTTGGGGCCTCGACTCAAGCACATTAGGGTTCTTGATCCCAGATGCCCCTTCTGTGGTCAACCTGAGTTCTTTTTGCATATTTTTTGGTTTTGCAAGCGTGCTCAGAATTATTGGCACTGGATTCATGATTTTTTCAAGCCTTTCAGGCCTGAACCTTTTTCATGGCACATGATCCTGCTAGGTGATTCTCCCAGAATTCCTCAGAAGTTCTCCCAGATTTGGCATACCTTCAGGATGAAAATTTTGTTTTCTCTATGGAAAGATAGGAATGCAGTTTTGTTTACTTACATTTTTTTGGATGTTAACATTGCAATGTACACTAAGGCATGCATTTGTAACAATGTCATTATGCAGATACAGGTGCAAGCTAATAAAATTGCCCTGGAAGTTGCACACTTACAGAAATTGTTAAATCATTGGGGCAATGCTCCATGCACCATTGCCAGAGTGCCTCCGGATGCCTCGGCCGATGCCTCTTTGTCTCGCGGTCGCCGTTCCCGACGCCAGTCCTCTGGCCGCCATTCACACACGCCGCACTCCTAGGGTCCCTGCCACTGCTCTCCCAGCGGTGGCCATGGCGGTTGGAGGCGCCGCTCCGCTTTCCCACCGCGTGGTGGTTTTGGCTGGTCCCCGGCTCCCCCCCCTGGGTGGGCTTCTGGCCGGTCTCTGGCTCCTCCCCTTGGACGGACGCATTTTGGCAAGTTTCCTCGGCTGGCCTTGGCAATTTCTCCTCCGCGGCCAGACAAGAAGGATGCAGAGACTGTGACTACCCCAGATCCTGCTGATGCTGCTGATGGTTGGACTGTTCCCAGTCCACCCCACAATCCCACTGATGCGTGGGGATTTCCTGATAAAGATGATCCTCCTCCCTCTGCTGGTATCGCCTTGGCAGCCAGAGGTTGTTAAAAGTGTTTTTTTTTTTTTTTTTGATGAATAGTTAATAGTTTCTGGCTGAGGCCATATTGTTTATTTCGACTTCGGCCGTATGAACTCATTCACGGGGTGATCCTGTATCCCCTGGCCCCCTTTTTGTGAATTGTAATCTTAGTAAATTTTATTAATTAAAAAGAACTATTCATCAAAAATACTTTTAGTTTTATAACTCGCCCGATATTTGAATCTCCCTCAAAAATTTAAATCATAGGCCGTTTCAACTGACAAGAGGGGGAAAAAACAAACGGTTTTTTTACGAGTACATATAGTTTTTGTGGATGTTGCATTGCATTAATCGGATAGGCTGGGTTGGGTTGTGCAGAGGGTCGGAAGCTTGGTCACCAGCATGGAGTCATTAAAATTGGCAGCAACATGTATGCTTTTGGCCCCTGTTTACAAATATGCTCTGTTTCTGCCAAAAAAAAATAAAAAAAATTAGCCTAGGTAAACATTCCTTCCCTCACATTTGCTTTGTAACTTTAGCATGGAGACAAAAGTATCGGCATTACGAATCGTAATTGGTCACATATTATCATGCTTTTACAAAATTCCAGTGAAGAGCTATGACCCATTTCACTGGATTGGTAATTTTTAACCAGATCACGCAGCTTAGCACTTTAGTAAGACCGACTTTTTTATTGCTGTTCATTGTTTTAGGATGCCTGCCAGAGCTGGTTGAACATCAATGTCAAAAATTGAAATTCGCTGGATCCCATCAGACAATGAACAATTGTTTAAAATTACCATTGAATTCATGTGGTTAAACTAGGGTAAATTAATGCTAAAGACACTAAGCAATCATTAATAAAATCAAATAGAATTATCGTAAATTTTATGTCTTCTTTTTTAGCTTTTTCCTGTTCAGTGGGAGCGATTTGTCATATGCTCTAAGGTATGCACAAGTTAATGTGTGATCAAATAAAATTATTATAAGTTTGTTCCCTACTTTTTTTGTTTCTTCCTGTTCACTGTGAGGGATTTTCCATGTGCTGTCAGGTATTGACAAGTTAATGTGTTTGTGAATCCTCATTGAGGCCTTTGTAAGGATGCATATTTGAGGTGCTTTGTTTGCAGGAGAGAGGTCCACTTCGCTTGCCCTCTTATCAAACTGAGAAAAGCAAATTCCTATAAAATTTATTGTCATACTCAGAAAAGCAAAAAGAATGCAAATGGGCAAAATTGGACTTATGAAACTTCTTGTTATGATATTCTGAATATCACGAGAAGATGTTAAATGCTCTTGAACTTTGATTTGCATAAGACATAGTTCATGCGGCATTTTTTTGTAATCTCAATTATAGGCAGTGGCACCTGTGGGGAAGCCCTTGAAGTTCTCTTTTTCATGGCACCGGCCATTTAGTTTACACAGTTTTGGGATAGAATTAATACACTGGGAATTTGATTTCCCTTATTCAACTATGACAGTTTGAGAAATCTGTTCTATCCGTCATCATTCTTGCAATTCTGCTCAAAGTTTCCATCAAAAACTGCGTTTCAGAAACCTTCAAAATTCTCTTTGGAATTGGAATTGTGCTAGTGAGGCGTCATTTTGGAAGACTGAAAGGCACATACCTCTTTTGTAAGAGAATAAGAATTTTTGTCAAATATTGAAAGATCACAAGATCTATAATCCAGTGCAACATATCCGTCAATATTGCTCAAACTTGCTGTTACCATGAATCTTCATAAAAGTTCTTGAACTTTTCTTTTTAATGGTGTAGAGATCACTTGATTATGATACCACTGTTGGTAGATAATCCATGATTTTAGACAATTGATAGAGGAGTATGTTATTTCTGTTAGGAGATGACTCTTGCCAACTTGTGCACTAGAAGTATTATTCCACTTCTTGTGCTGGACATTTAGCTGAACCAAAGATTTTGTACCATTTTCAGAGCTACTCTTACTTGCCTCATATGCAGAAGTAGGTTGAGGATTGTATTAGCCAGTGCCAGTTAAAAATCTTGTAATCAGTTTTTTTCAGGTTATCAGCCTTTACCAATAACTTCATATTGTTGGGAATCCATGAAATAGACTCCATTGGCGATCAGGTCAATATGTGTGCAAATTTGTAACATATGCATGTTTATGTTTCCTTGCCTTTAAACACTGGAGCAATTTTTACTGCTCCTAACTATCCTTGAGATTTGTGATTCATTCTTCTTCAGCCACTTCTGGTGCTCATTTTTGGAGATGGTTGGCAGCCATTTACACTCCCTCCACTTTATTTCATCTGCAGACTGATGACCAGAGGTTGAAATTTGCTTCCTCGCTCATGCTTTGCTCCTCTCTCAACCTAAGTTACCCTTTTGAGTTTGGGTTCAAGTTCGGGTTTGAAGAACCAGTTCACTGGTACGAGAAAATTTTGAACTGAGGTTTGGGTATGTTTGGGTTCTTTAGTACAAAAACATGTAAAATTACACACACACACACACACACACACACACACACACACACACACACACAAACACAAACACACACACACACACAGAGGTGTGCAGCCTAGAAGAATGAATTAAGACTTGAATGCCACATAGTATCATAAAGAAAACAAAAACACTATAAACTTGTAATCATATCATCACATCTATTATCAATGCCAAAATATTAAAATAATATCGAGTTCAAATATCATTGTTCAACTTTTAACAATTGGAACTTTGCACTTCAATCATCTAATGGATGATCTAAATCTTTGTATTCTTCTTCTTCTTTTTCATCAAAGGCATTAGTTGATTCACAAACAGTGCCAATGTCAATGGGATCAGCTGCACTAATAACATTACTACTTTCCAAGTTTTCAAACACTTATTACTTTCTCATTGTACAGAGAACTTACTTATTTGTAATGAAAATCCGACCTAAAAAATGCTATATAAGTAGCTTGCAACTCCATCCATCTATTGAAGATATTGTTTAATGTTTAAAATATGACTTATCACTATACATAGCTTCCAATTAATTGAACATGGGTCATTATCAGCAATTGGATACAAAAGTTTCATTAGAAGAAATCATGAAGACTAGTTTAATTTGATGTAATAAATATCTGAACTTCAGCAAATTTTGTTTTGTAATGTTAAAAATCTTTTTTTCAAATTCTATAATAATCATTTTCTGCAATAAATTATAGAATGTTTCTCAGTGCAACTGTACTTGGTTCCCACTCAGTCTGCGTGGTGTGCCTTGGATCAGCCTGGAGGAACACAACCTGCCTAGGTTCAAACCCAGGTGGAACCCAAAAGGGAACCGGGACCAGGACAAAGGACCGGTTTGAAATTTGCCTGGTTCCAACGACCAGGGAGAGAATTGGGTAACTAATCGAGTCTCAACTATAAATATGTTGCTGATAATTACCTATATATCACTCTGTCCAGCTACAATTAAACTATATGTATCTAAATAAGCTATATTCTTTAAAAGTTTGATATGGCAGCAGCAGAAAGCTTCTTGGTTTATGCAGAATTTGGCAAAACTTCATACCAAATTCAAGACGTTATCAATGGAATCAGTCGTTGATGGTATTTGGCTCACTTTGATTAACACGAGTTCAATACAAAACAATTTAACTTGTAGTAATGAAAACTTCTGGATTTGTTTGTTTATAACTTTTTTAGTTATGGCAGCAGTTTCTGGAAGAGATTGTGTTAGAGTTTTTGTGTCAATGATTCGGATCACACTCTGTGTTCCATCATCAGGACAAAAGAGAGCTGAAGGATGAGTAAGAATAAAATTGATGTGTTTAACTATTTTATTATCAACGTTTTAGAGCACACTACATGAAAATGTGACAACCATATTAGAGTCTTCTCTTCATATGTATCTGTTTGTCTTGCCTTACTGTAATTACAGGATTGGTAGAGAATGACCTTTCGAGAGATTTATGCATTTGGTTGTCCATCAATGAAGAATGCGGTGATTAGTATATGTCACTGATCCCTTGGTAATTGATATATTGTCTGATAGCTATTATTGGTTGCTCAAACTCTTCCTAGTTGCTTTTGTTACCTCAGCCACATCACCTTAACTCATTTTTCAGACCTTAGATGATTTTTTAGTCATTGAACATATGGTGCTTGATACTTTCAAACTATGCTCAATAACACATCTGACTTCTCCCTGTATGATATTTGATTAACTTTTACAATTTTATCTCTCCTAGAGGCTTGGCAAAATTGAAGTACTTATTTGTCAAGAAATGAAAAGGGTGGGGATATCACAAATAAAGTTTCAAAATGAGGGACATGACATCAAAGTAATTTGGCATGCATAATGCTATCTGTGGTAGGGTAATACTTTCACAGAAATAGAGCAGCAAACTGAAAGTGTAAAGGGAATTCAGTTACTCAAATCTAAACAACAGAAACACAGTAATCATAAGACACTAAGGGCCCGTTTGGCAGCGGGCATAGGAATTGGAAATAGGCATCTGTTATTCAGGATTCACTATTCATGCATTTGTTATTCCTGATTCGCTATTCTTGGTCTGTTTGGTTCACCCGGAATTCGGTAGGGAATATGTCTATCCTCCGTTTGGTTCACCAAGAATAGGCTATTTTTTCCTAGTTTACCCACGGAAAATCAGATCATGTTTACTTTCTCTCACAAGTAGGGATAGAAGGCTGAGCAAGAGATTACATAGACCAATAGCCGATCTAGCTGACGTTTGTAGGGCCAGCTGTGAGGGATAAAGACATCACCGAAATGCTGAGAAAATTAAATGCTGCCAAACAGAGGCTTACCATTGAAAGCTAATTGAAAAGAGGCTTTGTTATATGGGAAGTACCCATCTTTTTCAAGCCAAGATTCTATTTGTTCATGCCTGCCCCACCTCTTCCAGTGAACGGGGAGTAGAAATTTCTTAAAGAAAACAGGCAAATGAAATCTTCATCGTTCGAGCCAAAACGCAGACTCAGACTCACTCCTTCACGCCATTAAAAATGCCCAAATAAAATGAGCGCTAGTTTGCCAAAAAATTGAGTGCCATACTTTTTATAGACCCGAAATATTATGTTTTGTAGAAAAGTAAATATGGAATAGGAATGGACATTTGCTATTTCACCTATTTAGGTTGAATGGCAAATGCCTTTTTTTTGGACAAAAGTGGCTATATATTCTTATTCTGAATTCCCATTGGATGCACCCAAACGAGGAATTGAATTTTTTTAGAATTTACCAACGTCTATTCCACTCTAATTCCGAGCGCCAAACAGGCCCTAAAGTCCTCATAAAAACATGGGAAAATTACGCTGAAACATCAATTAGAAGACAATAAAGATTCAATGTTTGTCCAGGCTATTTTTTAACACCAAGCGGCTTGAAGACTACAATTTGCACTTATTTTAGGACCGGCTGTTTCCTCAAGGTAGAAATTAACTACCAAAGATATAAATAATGGCCCAAGGAAGCTCCAAAATAACATCAAGGAAACTGGACAGAAAGCAATGTTCTTGTCGGTGGGAGACTCTTAGTTTTTTTATGCCATAGAATGGATGCAACGACTCTGTATGTAAATAAAATTGTTTATTCTGAAGGAGAAATCCAATTCACTGCTAATTTTCATGGAAAATTTTCGAGCTTTTTCATGTCCAAAGCATTATTAGTTGAAAATAAGAAGACTCCTATGCCAGAGCTGCACAAAATGTTTCCTGCAAATGCTTGTTGTGCTGAAGGAGAATCCTGTAGGCTAAAGGCCTTGGGAAATGAGCAAATTCAGGAAATCCCCATTGAACAATGTTGACCATTTTTTTCATTAATTAAAAATTAAAAGTAAGGTAGCATCCCTTTGTCCCCAAAATGCCCCTTGGAAGGGGGAACGATAAAAACATGGGACATGTCCATAGGAGAACTAAATAAAAGAGAGAGATTTTCCACAGCAAGTCAAATTGTGAAATTGCTAACAAGATTCAATTGAGTAGTTTTTGAGTCAAATTCATTGACCCATGTTTCATGAGTAGTGGTTCATATGAACCCATCTCTATTGAGAATGAGTGCAACACTTAGCACTCATTGGATCTAGGTGATGCTCACAAAGGTGAAGCATTGGGACCTCCCAAAAGTCTTGGTGCTTCACATTTGTGAGCATCACTTAGATTAAATGAGTGCTAAGTGTTCCATTCCTTCTCATGAGAGATGGGTTCATCTGAACCAATTTTCATGAAACATGGATCAATGAGTTCGACTCAAAAACTACATAGTTGAATCCTGATAGCAATTTCATGATAAGAAATTCTTAAACTTCTTCTTCATGAGGAAGGTATTCACTTGTAAATAAATTTTCGCTTTCAGTATTTTAAATTTTCTTTTTGCTGGTGACTTTCCTAAATTGTCTGCAACCTGCTCATATGAACCAAAAACCTCAACAAAATCGATTCCCTGCCTTAGAGAATCCTTTGGCAGAAATTTTTTCTTAGTTCTCCTCAATGTTTTTAGCAATTGGATGCATGGAATCAATGATGAAACTATTAACACAAAGATAGGACACTACCCTACAACTGCCTCTTGTCATACTTGCTTGATTGGATCAAAAAGTAGCTTGTAAGGGTATCATCTTGAATGCTTTTAGATCTGCCATACAAGAAATTGAAAGAAAACTTTTCATCAATCAGGGAGCACATAGGACATCCTTTGGCTCAACAACATCACTTGAAGGAATGTTGAGATCAATAGCCATAATCTTGATAACTTAGTTATACTTTTATACTTAACTATTTGTGAATTGTATTGAAAGCTTTTTTATTGAAGCTCATGTATGATCTGCCCCACTTTCCACATAGCACCCTACACCAAAATTAATTTTAATGGATGGATATAACATGACAAAGAAATTTGACTCAAGTCTAATTGCTAATTCATCTATTTTAGCCAAAGATTTTGCTCTTCATGCAACTTCCTATTGATACTTCCCGTCTTTCTTCTTCATAAGACATTAAGATGCATTGTGTTCCAAGTTGTGATGCTTGAAGCACTTCATATTCTTTTTCCCAAACATTTTAATTCTGATCTGCCCCACTTTCCACATAGCACCCTATACCAAAATTAATTTTAATGGATGGATATAACATGACAAAGAAATTTGACTCAAGTCTAATTGCTAATTCATCTATTTTAGCCGAAGATTTTGCTCTTCATGCAACTTCCTATTGATACTTCCCGTCTTTCTTCTTCATAAGACATTAAGATGCATTGTGTTCCAAGTTGTGATGCTTGAAGCACTTCGTATTCTTTTTCCCAAACATTTTAATTCTTCCTTTTACCCATCCCAGTCTTGCCTTTCTTACCACCTTTTCTCATTCCACCAAGGATTGTTTTGTTTTGATGCTCTTTTGCAAGATTAACGATTTTGGATTCTCGACTACTAGAAGAAGTCATTCTAAAGCTTCTCAAATAGTTGAATCAGGTCAATGTGATGGTTGATACTCCTTAATGGAGGTAAAGCATTAGGAAGATCGTCCGCTACTATGTCTTTACACTCTTCCAACATATCTTGAATTTCTTTAGGAAAATCAGTTATCATTATGATAGTAACTTCACTTTTAAGCTTTTCTATCAAAGAAAAATTTACCTCTTCCTTCTTAATTTGGTGTGAAAATCTCTTACCACCCATTGACATCACTCAAGATATTGGTTCAATAGAAAAACATTCCTACTTTAGGAGTGTAAGAATGCTCTTCTTCCCATCTTTCTCAAAAGTGTAGGTATTGTCTCGCCCATCATGTGTAGCATTTCTGTCATATTGCCAAGGTCTTCCAGGCACAATGTTGCACATGTCCATGGGCATAACATCACACACTATATGATCTTTGTAAGTTCCTACTTGTTGATCCGCTTTACATTTTTTGTTATCCAAGATCCGATGCCCTTTTTACAACCATGCTACTTTGTAAGGAGCTGTGTCACAGGGTTCGACAAATTCTAGCCATGAGGTTCGGAATTCGGCGAACTTCAAAATACCGTAAAAAAGTTTGTTCATATTCACTGCTTGTTCGCCTGTATAAAGGACCTAATTTTTTCTATAATTAAAATTTCAAACAAAATGAAATTTCAATGATTTTTTACATGTTTCATTCTTCATTTTAGACAAATGAATGCCCTCGTTCCAAATAAGTCCTCCTTCACTAATCCAAACCATAATAAAAAATTCAAATAATCTTTGAAAAGCGAACAGAGTAGTATGGGATTATCAAGCATACTGCAGATGTAGATCTCGTGTTTCCTCCTATCATTCGTGATGGCAAACAAAATCATTTCTTGCCTGGGCGCGAATGAGAAATTTATTAACAATGATTTATAAATTTTAATATATGTACTTATTAATTAGGTTTCGTGTTAATATATAAGTTTCGTTGTGTGTGTATATATATGTATAGATAATGAATTTGATTTACTTAGTAATCTTGTTTATACGTGTGTATTACATGTTTGTTATTTTATATTAATTTATAAATTTTGTGTATAAAATGAATTTAATTTTTATAGTAAATTTGTTTAGCGCATATGTATGTATACATATGCTATATATATGAAATATTAAATTAATTCATAAATATGTATATATTTATACTTTTATGTTTGAATTGAAAAGTTCTTTGCATGAAATTCGTTAACTTATAAAATATATACTACAATGCATATATATTCACCAATACCATGAAGAAGAAGTCACACACTCTCTAGTAACTAGGAATCAAGATCATATGTTTAGATTTTTTTTAAAATTATATAAGGCGAATTTGATGTCGAATTTTTTTCCAAATTTTTTGCTTCGTCGAACTTCATCCGAACTTCATAGTTGTCGAACTCGAACTTCAACACGAACCTTGTGACTTAGGTAAGGAGTATGATGTTATCTTTCTCAAGCCTAGTTTCTCCACCATCTTTGTTGAAACTAGATTATCTATGCTCCCACTATATATGATGACTTTGCAGCATTTTCCTCCACTCTTGCATACTTTTTGAACAAGTTTTTTCTTTGAGGTCATTCTTTTACCTCCTTGTTGTGTTTGAGTAACCCTTTTCATTAAGACTGATTCACCAACTTTGGGTTCCATCATTATATGTGATAGGTTCGTATATGTTTTCCTCTTCTTTACCTTCAACATTGTGTGCAGTCCTTTGAGTTGCAGTAGGATTTTTTGGACACTCATAAGATCTATGTCTATATTTGTTACAATTAAAGCATTTTTATAAAAATCCTCCACCTCTACCTCTTGAATAAGGCCTTCTTTCTCTAAAAGAATCATTACCTTGATAAATTTTTTTCTTGTTGAGCAAGCTGCTGGCTTCTTCTTTGTGCTTACCATTGTTCTCTACCACTTTGTGATCCTCTTCTTTTTAAACTTTGACTTTTTCCTCTTGAGCTTTGTGTCTATTTCCTGAATAATTTCTCTTCCTCTTTAAGAGCATATTGATACGCTTCCTTCACTATTCTAGGATAGAAAAGGTTAATTTCATCTTGAATATTATATTTCAATCCACCGAGATATCTAGCCAATTTTTTAGCATCATCTTCAATGTGATCAGCTCTAATGGTCAACCTATAAAGTTCTTCCATGTAATCTTCAACTAACATGTCCTATTGGCTAAGATTTTGTAACTTTTTGAAAGATTAAGCTGGTAATCTTTGGGAAGGATTTACTTGTTAGCCTTTCCTTGCTGCATCCTTTCATCTTGTACTCCATCCCTCTAGAGGGATGCATGAACCTTCGATTGGGTTATTACGAATTTCACTTTCTTTTTATTAGAAACATTCTCCTCTTGAAAATATTTGTTTATTGTCCTGATCTAATTGATCAGCTCTTTGGCATCTAGACTGCCTTCATTGTAGACACTTCCAACCTTGGCTTGGAACCAGATCCTAGAATCACTCTAAAGATTCTTGTTTCAACTCCTTCCTCCTCTTTGAGGCTCCACTTCTTCATCACTAAAGTCTCTTATGTCAGCTCCTCTTCTTTGTGCAAGCTCCATTGCTTCCAATCGATCCTCCATGCATCTCATCTCTTCCAAAATTTCTACTTTGGTGGCTTGCCTTCCTGAATATCTTCCGCGTCCTCGCCCTCGAACCCTGAATGCCATCATGTAACAAAGAAGGTCTTGTCTCACATTGAGTGGGACTTCTTTAATTACAACTAACAATAATGGAATAGGATTGAAAAATACTCTTCTTCTCATACAAATTTTATACCATCCCTCTCCTACCTTATACAAACCTTCTTAACCTTGATTTTTAAACTAAATTGTGCCCAATAATAATGTTGACTCATACAACCAATAATCAAAAATTCCATGTTCTCTCCTTTTTCTTATTCAGTAAACAAAGTGTTTACCAAATTCAAGAAACACCCATGACCAAATTATTTACCTTTCTTTCACGTTGACTAGCTTCTCCATTAATATCTGCTATCCCAGTAGCCAAACTTCTAGATTTCCCTTGCATGCATCATAGAGTTCTCTCATAGTTTTGAGTATCTCTCTAATGTTCTCGTCAACAACACTGGCTATCATCTATTAAATGCTAGACAAAGATCTTTGATCTATACTATCAATATAGATCCACAAGATGTTTTGATTCACTGCCTTCAAGCCCAACAACAATGATGGGACTAATGATGGACGGAATGAATATCATACATTCTCCATGCGTAGAAGACCACTTTGCTCTCAATGCACCAATAAATACTAATCTACACCTGTATGAGCCTCCAATGATCTTGGATGAAGACACAAACATTTAGGTTCCATCCACTGATGATCTTTCACCAGAGTACATTCCAAAATTGCTAGAAGATGTCATCCTTAACAGGAATGTCAGGACATCACAAAGAGGACTAGTTGAATATGTCTGAGTGGGATTGAAGGGGATGCATCCAAGCAAGGCAAGATGGATGGAGATTGGTAAAGTGAGGGAACTATACCCTCACCTACTTTCTGAGTAATCAAACTTTCAGAGGTCCAAAAGCTCTTTAGTGGGGAGGCTTGATTTGGGGGATAAAAATCAGTTAAATTGAAATTTCCCCAATGCTCCAATAATCAACATCATTACAAAGTGTTTGCAATTCTAACTCCAATGCAACTTGAACAGGCAAAATTGGAGTTTGGATGCCAAAATTATGGCCAGTCAAAGTTTGGTCAAACTAGGAACAAAGGCCGTAAAAAGGTGAAAAGTTTATAATCTCAAAAGTGGTAACAATGGATTTCAAATTGAAGAACTCGTCGGGAGCTTTCTAATGACATTTGTTTCGTTGAAAACAGAGATCGTATGTGAAAGTTATACTCATTTGAAATTGGAGGGAAAAGGCAAATAATGGTGACATCAGCATGATGTCATCCTCACAGTCAGCTTGGTGATGTGGAAAGTTTCCTTCAAATTATGTGGTGCCATGTGGCACATCCAAGCTATGACACATGGCTCCTCAAATGGGCATATAAGAGTTCATTTTAACAAAAAAAAATCTATCATGGGATTCAAACCCATGACTCCTCATTTAGCAGTAGTCAACCCTACCATTGCGTTGCACCATTCACACTTGACCGAAAATAGTCCAATTGTGTTTTGTTAAATACAAAAGCGCTAATTAAGGTAAATGGTGAGCGGTGGGGGTTGAACCCCCAACTGCTCGGTGCACAAAAGAAAGTGCCACCTTTGTGCAATACATAGCCCATAAAATATGAATGGCAAAAAGTTATCTAAACACTAAGCATCCCGCCATCCTTATTTAAATAAGAATTATCATTAAAACAAACCTCTTAAAATTAAATGGTGGAAAATAAATTAGAGTTGTAAAAGGGATATTGACAGGATTATGTGTTTTAAATAGTAATTTTTTAGTTTGGGGGTTTTAGCCTAATTATGAATAATTTTATGTACAAAAAGAGACATTAGTTCTTTGATAAACCAACCAGGTGATGAGAAGGAAATTATGATTTTGAAGGCTTGATGATTATTCTTGCACATTGGAATGTTGCCCTTGTGTCTGAAGGGAAGATCTTGAACACTTGTAATTGATTTGTTTGGAGCTACTTGTTAGGATTAAACCACGGACATAAATAACAATTACATGCAAATATAACCAATAACAAAAAAAATAATAGATCACACAGAAAAGAACACAAGACACCAATGTTTAACGTGGTTCACCCAATCCTTGGGCTACGTCCACCAAACAGCATCCGATATTATTACGATCTAGTGATTATAACCTGATTACAATCCGTAATCCCTTACAACTCAATACCGCCGCAAGAACCAATTTCGCATCACAACTATGAAACAATCCCTAACCCTAAGCTCTTTTTATACAAGTATTTTTACCGCTTTAGGGTTATAATTAATAATTACATGTCGGCCCAAAATCCCCATAAAATAGGGCCCAATTTTTTTTTCCCAAAGAATTTACGAAGTATGTACAGTACTTTCCTGATCAGTCACCACAATCTAACACTAATTGGATCGGTCCCTTTATTGGAGCGGGACCTGGAGACGTAGTCCGACTCGCGGACAAACTCCGTTATCAATTGTGTTTTGTCTTCTATCTCTTTATTCTATTTCTTTCAGTCATTACCTTATTATGCTTTGTTCATTTAAGCATTTAAGTTATGTTGATTCGCGAAATAATGCTTTGAACTAACTTTATGAAATTATGTAAAGCATTCCTCTGTAATAGTCCTAGATCCTAATCAGATCATCAAATGATGTAGAATTGTTATTTTCTTTTACTCTTCTGAGTACTATACCCTTATTTAATTATTTTTTGACATTGTTTCTTTTTTTTTCCCTTCAATTTCTTAAAACGTTAAAAAAATTCCCCAATGCTTTTAGATATTGTTGTTTCTAATTTAGATTTAGGTTTTTGTTTAAAAGGTCACGGGGGTCTTTGTGAGCTCCTACACATTTCATTTTTTTTTCAAGGATGCATGGGACTGCTAGCCATGCCATGCTAGTTTTCCCAAGTCCTTGAAATATTTTGTAAAATTCTGAGAATTTGCTGATGGAGGAAAGTTTTCGTATGTCCTATGTCCTCAAGATGTTCCCTAAAGGAGATGAGTCTATTTTTGTTATACCTGCCAGTACTCATGAACACTTTTGGTCACTTCAGGACATCTATATGAATTTTGTTGTTTGGGGGGCAAATTGGAGACTTGTGCGAAGTTTCAGATTTCATTATCTAATTTTCTCCTTGTGTTGTATGGAATTCATTTGGAAGTTACAACCCATGCTTTGGATTAAAAACTTTGAAGAATGGAGCACTAGATATCATGCAACCTTAGAATCTTGCCCCTTTGATGTACAACAGGCATATCATTGTTCATATGTTAAGAAGCATCCAAGGTAGAGTTGGTACTTTGGTAGCATCATCCTTCTTGTGGTTTCTGTCGGATCTTAATTCAAACATGTGCCATGCAGTATGAGGACAATTTCTCTCAATTTGAACTGGACATTGAGCTTTTTAATATTTTTGACAAGAAAATTATTTTCTAAAACTATTTCAATCATGCCACTACTAGTTTTGCTCGGGTAGGATACATTTGTTTTTGTTGATTCATGGCTTATGACAAGTTTTGGTGCTAAGTTTGATTCTTTTTCAAAATTTCTTTTTGATAAGTAACATACAAGTTTTGATCATGTTGCATCTATATATGACCCATGGAGTCTCTACTAGAATTACTAATCTATATATTGTGATGTCAGGGATTGAAAGTAAGCTTCAGAATTGTCAAAGTAGGCTCGCCTCAGGTCCCGTTGGGGATTTTGCTCGGAGAGTGAGGAATTTTTGTGTAGTAACTGAGGCTTCATTGTTAAAGGATCTCTGTAGATATGATCCAGAAGGTGTGATAAGAGTCTTTGAAAGTCACCCTTCTTTGCAGAATAATCAAGCAGCACTCGCTGAATATGTAAAAGCATTGGTGAAAATAGACAAGCTGAATGAAAGTGAATTATTGAAGACATTGCAGAGAGGTGAGAATTGACATGTCATGAACTACATGTGAGTGGGTACTACTTTGTATTAAATGTTCATTTCAGAACTTTTGTTTTCATATTCAAAAACAAATCTTTCTTAAATTCTAATGGCCACAAAAGAAGATAAATCAATATGCTTAGATGCTAAAGTGGAGTGACATGAGCTGAATCCACCGAGCCATAGAATACTTATTTAATAACAATGAAATTGGTCACTGATAATAAATGCCAGTTTTAAAGACTTCATACTAAGATAATGAAATTCACATTAGGAATTTTTATCTATTCAACATTCTTTAAATGAGAAATAGGTGAAATCTTGACTAAATATTTGTGGAACTCAAAGCCTGTAGTTCATTTAATGAGAAATATGTGAAATCTTGACTGAATATTTTTGGAAGTCAAGGCTTCTACTTAAATTATTATCTAATCTGTCCTAGGGCTCTTCACATAAGTTACCTAGAAAGTAGGAAATTTGATTCATAAATTTTTAAGTTTTTTGCGTTGTATATTGACCTGAAATAAACATTTCCAGGCATTGCCAATTCAGCAAGAGATAAGGTCCATGTATCTACCGGATCTTCCATGCGAAACACTGGTACTACAAACAAGGATGGAATTGTGGTAACAGAAAATGCTCCCACTCAAAAGGTGGCAGCTAAAGGGGGACATTTTATGGAAAAACTTGGGCGTGCACTTAATTTCCTTCTTTACATTTATATTGCTCTTCTTATTGCAGCAAACTTTGAGGACCTAACCGCAGGTAAAGTTATTAGTGCTATGGGTTTGAAGCCTCAGGGCTCAGGCTCTCAACGTATCATTTTTTGGGGTCTTCATTATTATTATTTTTGATTGTATATGCCACATGGAACGTAATGCTTGTGGACTTTGCTGAATTTGTAAGGGATAAGTTTGTTTGATAAGGTGCAACCAATTATGGAGACAAGCACCAAATTTAGTGACGTGCGGGGTGTGGATGAGGCCAAGGCAGAATTGGAGGGAATAGTTCATTATTTACGAGATCCATAGGTAATTGTTGAGAGCTAATGCCTTTTTTAGAGACAACCACTTCCATTGTTAATGAACTGACACTCATTTTCTGTGTTAGCGAAATCTTCTTCAATTTGCATTACCTAATATTCTGGCAACAGTTGTTTATGTTCGTTCAAACCCTGTTTACAAATTAGTGTCCTGCCTCTGTTCTCATATCTCACTTTCTCCAGGCAACCGATTTTTGAAGTAGATTCGAACAGAAATGTACTCAAAACTGGAATGCTTGCTTGGATTTCCATATTATGAGATATTGTTATGAAAATCCTTAAGCTGAAATCTGCCTG
The DNA here is from genome assembly GCA_028749045.1 of Cupressus sempervirens. NCBI lineage: Eukaryota > Viridiplantae > Streptophyta > Pinopsida > Cupressales > Cupressaceae > Cupressus > Cupressus sempervirens. The sequence continues at coordinate 345,917,875 of CM053786.1, read as the reverse complement.
AAGTTTGAATGAAAACACCTGGTCTGGTTTGGCAATGATCATTGGAATTACACTCAGCCATTATATAAGAATATGCAGGCGCAAGAGCAAATTGAGTTGTCAGAAAATTGAAACTCAAAGTTCCTTCCAAAATTTATGTAGTGCATCTGTTGACTCGGATGCATTCCAAAAACCTTAGTTGACAGTTACTTTCTGTTGTTAATCAGGTTCTTAGTTTTTTCGGTGCTTCTTCGTATACTATCTGGTCAAATGGGCCTCTGATCTAAAGCAAAACTGAAATATTGTGGACAATAGTTAGTTCACTTAATAGATCTTGATAGGCTGTTTGATGCATATAGTCCATATTTCCTCTCGTTTCAATAAAATTTAACCCCGCTTTTATTTTAAAATTAATTGCCATAAAGAGTCAATGAACAGTAATGAATTGGAAAAGCTATGTGATACTGTGGCCAATCTAGTGGTCAATGTAATGTCCCATTTTTTTTGGAGGAGTTAATTATAAAGTTATCGATTACAAGGTAACTTTATTAAAAAAATAAAAATAAAAATTTTCTAGAGGTTGCTGGAAGAAGCGGAGAAAAAATTAAAAAGAGGGAGGCTGACCTATCAAAGAAAAGAATAAGTAGGCATTGAGGGCTCATTGCCTATCATCGAGATTTATTATTGATTTTTGCTTATGTGCGTTGTGGAGCCTAGGGTTTCTGCAAATAGTCACAATTGGCCATTGAGAACGAAAACTCTCAATTGGTACGCAATTTTGAGGGTGTGAGAGATCACCTGAATTATTGCAGCTGGGGGAAGGATATTTCAGTCCTTTCATTTGTGCTTAATTGCTGATTTGGAGTTTCTAGTGGAGTTGCACTTTCACCATATCATCTATAGCATTTAGTCTCCACCATTTGATCAATCCAGGTTCTTTATTTCAATCTGTAGTTGGAACAAGTTCTCAATTGTATACATCCAGTTAGGGTTTCTTTGTAATGTGCTATGTCATAATGTTTTGGTGCTGAAATTTGCCATATCATTTGTAAAAACATTTGATTTTCATTGAATGAATACATTGGCACTGCTATTTCTTTTATTCCAGCAATATATTTTAGTAGTGTATTAAATTTAGGGTTTTTTTAGTGGCCTACTGGTACGGGTCATTACAGTGGTATCAGAGCGGTTTCCTGCCAGCCTAATAGGGTTACCTAGCCACCATCTAATTTAGTTTACAAAAGAACTAGCATAACTAAGAATATGGCTGAGAGACATTCTCAAAGTCCATCCAGAAGTGTGCGAAATGATGAGACTTTATAGCAATAGGAGAGGCTTCTACAGTCAATAGAGGCAAGTACATAGGCAATGATGGTTATGATGCAACATTTGATTGGGGAAAATAGGAGGAATAATCATAATAATAACCAGGATGACAGGAGCATAGCAGGATCACAACATAGGATAGGATCTGGAACAGTTGACAGACCCACACGTCCTACATTCAGAGAAGAAACTCCAGCACGCACACCTGATGCTATGGTAACAGATGTTGTAGATGAACTCCGACAAGCAAGGAATGAGTGGGATTCATTACCAAAATATGTACAGGATGGATGGACATTTGATAGGTACCTGAATTATAGAGCTGCCAGGCAGAAGCAAGTAGATAAACATAGTGAGTTGCAACAGGTCACCAACAAGTTGGTATTACCCACATTTGATGGCAGTGGAAAAATGACTGCTCGTGCTTGGATTCATAAGGTGGATACTTTCCTATCTCTGAAGACTATGACAGAAATTGAAGCACTCAAGTATGCCACTTTACACTTAGATGGGGCAGCACATGATTGGTGGACACATGGGATGATCACATTGCAACACAATCAGGTAACCACTTATCAAGAGTTTGTGGATAGATTGATAGAAAGGTTTGATAAAAAAAATTCCTGAAGTTTATTTTCAGGAGTTAGCCCAGTTGAGACAGTCAGGAGGCTTAGAACAATTTATCAATGACTTCCAAAAGCTTGCAGTGATGATGCCTGACATTTCAGAAAGGAGGCTAGTCATTTTATTCACAGAGGGATTAACTGAACCACTCAAGGGGTGGGTAAAGGCCTTTGATCCTCCTACATTACAGGAAGCCATGAAGAAAGCCCGCAGTATGGAACTTGCAGCTCCAGCAAATCGATTTAGTTCAAAGGGTTCTTCATCATTTAGAGATAACAAAGGGGAATTCAAGAAGGGTAAAGAGAAGGTTAGTGACTCAAAAGACAAGCTAGTTGCACCTTGGGATAAGGAAACACTTAATGACTTGTGTAGGAAGAAGCTACGCTTCTTTTGCAAAGGTCCCTATGAGTTTGGTCATGATTTTCCTATGAAGCCTAAGGGGAAGGCTAATCCGGTGATGTGGGCTTATTATGAAGGTTCAGATTTAGACATCTCAGAGCACCATGATGAGGATCCTGATGAGATAGAGGGTGAACAAGAGGTAGATAGTGCTGAGAAAAAAGAGGCTCTAGAGATACATTTATAGGAGGCACGTTTGTCTAGTATTCAAAGAGAGGGATCTTTCAGATTTTGAGGAGTCTTGGCAGGACGAAAGATTATTACTCTGTTGGATACAGGTGCCATGCATAATTTCATTGATGCACGATTTGTGGAGAGGCGTGGACTCATTACTGAGAAGTTCGAGGGACTGAGAGTTAAGGTAGCTGATGGATATACTCTTCGTTGTGATAGGATGGTACAAGATCTACCTTTGCACCTAAACAACTATGAGTTTAAGGCGGACTATCATGTGGTCAACATGGGTGACATGGACATAGTACTTGGGATGCAATGGCTACATTCGTTGAAGGAGGTTACCCTAAGATTGGAGGATATGGAGATACGATTCGTGGTGGATGGTAGGACTCATGTGCTGAAGGCTATCCATAATGGTGATGTTAGGACTATCTCATTTAGGTTGTTGGAGAGATTAGCCAGGCATAATAATATAGAGTGGGCAACAATATGTGCCTTGATGCCTACCCAGGGGGAGCAACATAAGATTGAATATCATCCAGATATTCAAAAATTGAGAATCAAGTATGGGAAGGTATTCAGTGAGATTCCACCAGGCAGGCCACCAGACAGAGGTATTGAGCACATTATCGAGTTGGAGGAAGGTGCTAAGCCTGTCATGATCACACCATACCGGCACCCAAAATGACTCAAAGATGAGATCGAGAGGACCATCAATGAGTTGCTAGCAATGGGACACATCAGACCAAGTAAGTCACCTTTTGCATCTTCTGTTGTTTTGGTAAAAAAGAAGGATGGAACTCTACGAATGTGTATTGATTATAGGGTGTTGAATAAGAGAACTATAAAGAACAAGTATCCCATTCCACACATCGATGAGCTGATAGACGAATTGCATGGGGCTTGTTATTTCACAAAAAATGATTTGAGATCAGGCTATCACCAGATCGGAGTTCGAGAGCAGGATATTGAAAAAACTGCTTTTAGATGTCATTACGATCATTTCCAATTTGTAGTCATGCCTTTTGGTTTGACTAATGCACCTGCCACTTTTCAATCCATTGTGAACAAGGTCTTCCATCATCAATTGAGAAAATTTGTGCTAGTGTTCTTTGATGATATTTTGATCTATTGCCGGACATGGCAGGAACATTTAGAGCACTTGGAGACAGTATTAAGCATTTTACAGAGCAAGTCCTTGTATGCCAAGGAGTCCAAACGTGATTTGGGGATGACAGAATTGTTGTATCTTGGACACATCATTAGTGCAGAAGGAGTGCGAATGGATCCTGAAAAGATCCGTGCTATTGTTGATTGGCCACCATCAAAGAACCTTACACAGTTAAGAGAGTTCCTTGGTCTATGTGGATTCTATCACAGGTTTGTTAGTGGCTACTCATGACATGCAGCGCCCATGACAGATTTGCTGAAGAAAAGGGCATTTGTGTGGACTCGAGAGGCACAAGAGTGTTTTATGCGATTCAAGGAAATAATGACTACATGCCCAGTATTAGCATTGCCTGATTTCACAAAGCCATTTGAGCTTCAATGTGATGCTTCTGGAGAGGGAGTTGGTGCTGTACTCATGCAGGACAAGCATCCTATAGCTTATGAGAGTAGGAAACTTAGAGGGGTTGAGAGATCATTCAACATATATGATAAGGAGATGTTGGCCATCATGCATGCCTTGGCCAAATTCAGACAATATCTTGTGGGCAGCAAATTTTGTATTAAAACTGATCATAATAGTTTGAAGCACTTTTTGGGACAACGGGACTTGAATGATTGTCAGCAGAAGTGGGTGAGTAAGTTACATGCATATGATTTTGATATCACATATGTTAAGGGGACACAAAATATTGTTGCAGATGCTTTATCCCGTAGGCCACACTTCACTTCTATGATTCAGATATCAGAGGATTGGCGACACTTGATTGTAGCAGAATATGCCAAAGACATGTGGGCCTCTTCTATAGTGGAGGGGACAACAATTGACACTAGATACACTCTCATAGATGATTTGATCATTTACAAGAACATGATTTACTTAGTCCTAGGATCGAAAGTGAAGCAGTTGATTTTTAGAGCATTTCATAATTCACCTACAGTAGGCCATCCTGGATATTTCAAGGCTTACAGGTTAGTACGGGAACGATTCACTTGGAAGGGACTTAAGGCTGATGTTTTGCAGTATGTGCGTGAATGTCATGTTTGCCAACAGAACAAACAACAACACACTTATCCAGCAGGGCTCCTACAACCACTTCCTATTCCTCATAGGAACTGGGAGTGCATCTCTATGGATTTTATTATGGGCTTGCCTAGGGCCTAGGGGTGTGATTGTATCTATGTGGTGGTGGATAGGCTGACAAAATATGCTCACTTCTTCCCTATCGCTACTACATACTCAACAACTTAGGTGGCAGAGGTCTTCTTTAGGGAGATTTTTAGATTACACGGGTTGCCTCAGAGCATTGTGAGTGATAGGGACAGCCGCTTCATGAGTCACTTTTGGCAGGAGATATTTTGGTTGTGTGGCACTGAGCTTACACCTAGTACCAGTTATCACCCACAGACTGATGGTCAAATAGAGATTGTAAACAAATGGGTGGAAGGGTATTTAAGGAATTATGTGGCAGATCAACAACGAGCTTGGGTCAGATGGATATATCTCTGTGAGTATTGTTACAATACTACATATCATATGACTATACAAATGACACCCTTCATGGCACTTGACTATTATGAGGCACCTAGTTTCTTAGATTTGTTGTTGGGAGACATTCGAGTACCCTGTGCAGGTGACCTATTACAAGAAAGTAAGGATATAGTTGCTACTCTCAGAGACAACATTGCTAGAGCTCAGAACCAGCAAAAATAGTATGCAGACAAGAAGAGGACTGAGCGTAGTTTTGAGGTAAATGATATGGTTTACCTCATGTTGCAACCATATAAGCAATCCACTCTCAAGAAGAGTGGTACAAAGAAACTCAAGCCACGCTATTATGGACCATTCAAGATCATCAAATAAGTTGGTGAGGTGGCTTATGAGTTGGAGCTTCCCACAGATAGTAGAGTGCACAATATTTTTCATGTATCACGCCTCAAAAAGGCGTTGGGTTAGAATGTGATGCCTTCTGCAGTATTACCTCCCTTGGATGATGAGGGGAAATTGATCTTAGTGCCAGAATTCATTCTGGATAGTAGAGAGAAGCAGCTTCGCAGGAGAGTAATCAGAGAATATCTAGTTAAGTGGAAAGATTTACCTATTGAAGATGCTACTTGGGAGGGAGAAGTGATTTTGCAGCATCCAGCATTAAGATTGCTTGAGGCCAAGCAATTTTAGGAGGGGCGGACCTGTAATGTCCCATTTTTTTTGGGGGACTTAATTATAAAGTTATCGATTACAAGGTAACTTTATTAAAAAAATAAAAATAAAAATCTTCTAGAGGTTGTTGGAAGAAGCAGAGAAAAAATTAAAAAGAGGGAGGCCAACCTATCAAAGAAAAGAATAAATAGGCATTGAGGGCTCATTGCCTATCATTGAGATTTATTATTGATTTTTGCTTATGTGCGTTGTGGAGCTTAGGGTTTCTGCAAATAGTCACAATTGGCCATTGAGAATGAAAACTCTCAATTGGTACGCAATTTTGAGGGTGTGAGAGATCACTTGAATTATTGCAGCTGGGGGAAGGATATTTCAGTCCTTTCATTTGTGCTTAATTGCTGATTTGGAGTTTCCAGTGGAGTTGCACTTTCACCGTATCATCTACAACATTCAGTCTCCACCATTTGATCAATCTAGGTTCTTTATTTCAATCTGTAGTTGGAACAAGTTCTCAATTGTATACATCCAGTTAGGGTTTCTTTGTAATGTGCTATGTCATAATGTTTTGGTGCTGAAATTTGCCATATCATTTGTAAAAACATTTGATTTTCATTGAATGAATACATTGGCACTGCTATTTCTTTTATTCCAGCAATATATTTTAGCAGTGTATTAAATTTAGGGTTTGTTTAGTGGCCTATTGGTACGGGTCATTACAGTCAATTTTGAAAACTTGAGTCCCAGTTGTAGACTTAATTTGAAATGTAGTTATTTCGTGTGAATTGATACTATGTTCGTACTTGTTGGGGAAGGCCTATTACTTCTTTGCTCTACGTGTTAATTGATTTGTTAACTTTTTGCTTGGTTGGATACTTTAAAGCTCACACCATTTACTTGAAAATTGAAGCGATCTAGCAATGGGTGCTATATACCTCACTCCATTTAAAAAAAAGGGAAAATGCTATGTTTCCGTATCCTCAAAATTTCAAATGTCCTGCATGGATTGGGCTCATTTTTTAATTGTGCAGTTCCTGCTGTCATTTGTGTCATATTATCTTGCAAGATGAGTTTGCATTGTGGTTATCTTTTGAAAATGCTTATATTAAAAAATGGGTACACTTTTGTTTACAGCGGTTTACTAGACTTGGTGGCAAGTTGCCAAAAGGAGTTTTGCTTGTTGGACCTCCTGGCACAGGGAAGATTATGCTGGCTAGGTTCATTGCTGGTGAGGCTGGAGTTCCTTTCTTTCCTTGCCATGGAAGTGAATTTGAAGAAATGTTTGTGGGTGTTGGAGCTAGAAGGGTACACAATCTCTTTGCAGCTGCAAAGAAGCAGTCACCTTGTATCATATTTATAGATGAAATTGACGCTATAGGGGGAAAGCGTAATCCTAAAGATCAGCGAGCTATGTCAATGACTTTAAATCAATTATTGGTGGAACTTGATGGATTCAAACAAAATGAAGGAATAATAGTTATTGGTGCTACAAATTTCCTAGAAACATTGGATAACGCGTTGGTCAGACCTGGTCGATTTGATCGTCATGTCATAGTCCCCAACCCTGATGTTGAAGGTCGAAGGCAAATCATGGAATCACACATGTCAAAGGTGATATACACATTTATCTTTTTCTTAGTGTTACCTGTCCATATTTCACTTATTCTTACTGGTGTTTGTGCTCATTTTACCCTTATTAGCTTTTAGAACATACTTTTCTTGAAATGCCTTTGAATTGATAATCTATTGAGGGCTTTTATTTAATTCTATTATATTTCTAAACTAACCTGCTTCGAAGAACTCTGAAGGTTTTGAAGGCAGATGATGTGGATTTAATGATTATTGCCCGAGGAACTCCAGGATTCTCTGGGGCTGATCTTGCAAATTTGGTGAATATTGCTGCTCTTAAAGCTGCAATGGATGGTGTTGAAGCTGTGACCATGGCACATCTTGAGTTTGCAAAAGATAAGATTCTGATGGGTAGTGAACGCAAGTTTGCTGTAATTTCAGATGAATCAAGAAGATTAACAACCTATCATGAAGGAGGGCATGCGCTTGTGGCAATTCAGACGGATGGTGCACTTCCTGTACATAAAGCTACAGTTGTGCCAAGAGGAATGTCTCTTGGAATGGTTTCACAGCTCCCTGAAGTAGACCAAACTAGTATTTCTCGCAAGCAGATGCTAGCACGTCTAGATGTCTGTATGGGTGGAAGAGTTGTAGAAGAGCTGATTTTTGGAGAAAGTGAGGTGACAGCAGGAGCTTCCTCAGATATTCAACAGGCAACAAGCCTTGCCAGAGCAATGGTGACAAAATATGGAATGAGCAAGGCTGTAGGTATTGTTGAACACAACTATGATGATGGTGGGAAGAGCATGAGCACAGAGACAAGACAACTTATTGAGAATGAAGTAAGAGGTTTTCTACAAAAAGCATATGAAAATGCAAAACAAATTCTAACCACACACCAGAAGGAGTTGCATGCACTTGCTCGGGCACTGTTTGAACATGAGACACTTAGTGGGAGTCAAATCAAATCTTTGCTTGCACAAGTAAGTAGTCAGTCTCAATCTCTAGTTAATTCCCTTTTGCAGTAGCTGCAACAAAAGGTAAAGGAGCTGCTAGTTCTCATCTTCTTGTAATTATTATTTCATGTGGGGAGTGAGTTTTTAGAGCTCTAGTAGCTCATGCCACAACAAAATAGTGCATAAGTTGCCGAGTCAACTCTTGACGCATGCTTGCAACAAGGATGTATGGCCCCATAATACCTTATTTTTATTTGGAGAATATAATTTTTGAAAGAACACATGTATATATTAGCCCCTTCCACAGGAGGGTAATCCACACATTATGATCTGCAATTTGTAATGTTATGTTGAATTGTTGGAGATATGTATGTGTTGTTGCTCCCTCTGAAAATTTTAGTGGCTTGGGTAGCAATGATGAGATAGAAGTTGTTTGATCATTGTGAATATTGTAGTGCCTTAACTCAAATTTAATTTTTCTTTTAATGAAAATGCCATTTTTCTTTTAATCCAAATGTTAGAACACTTATCAACCTTATTAATCCTTAACCATGTGAACAATATAATCAACAACCATAAGAATATATACAAACACAATAACACTAAATATGTTAACTAGGCAAACCCTTGATTAGAGGGAAAACCCTGGTGGGAATGATACCCATAAAATGATGTACTTTATAAAGTTCCAATAAAATACATTTTGTACAAATCAATCCTTGTTAGGAGACTTTGAATTCTTGTTAGGAGATTCTAATCCTATTAGGAGTTGTAGAAGGTAGATGGGCCCACTGTTCAAACAGCTTCAGGGGCAAGACCACTAAACTCACTATCCAATTGATCTTTTTCTTATTCCTTATTGAATAATAGAAATGAATTAACCTCAGCTCCTTCTCTATCCTCTTGACTGGGCCAAACCTCTTCTGATCTCAATACCAGATCACCAACTTTGCATCCAATAATCTCTTAGATCGCTTACACACATTTACCAAATACTTTGCTCCTTCTCGCTTGATATCAACCTCAATACATACATTCAAACAAGGAAAATAACCTTTCTTTATACCATATCATCAAAACAATTCCTTGAGTAGGCCCTAAGGCTTTCTTAATTAATTATAATAGGACCTCATTAAGATAAACAATTATTTTACAATTACACAATACTGTTGGCTCACAATCTTCACAATTTCTCACACATGTGACCTCTGACCTTGTGTGCTTGTTGATGTCATCATCAAACTATCTTCTATCACTATCTAACTTCACTCATCATGATTCTATCCCTGTTAGGAGATAAAATCAAAACATTAGAAACAGCTTCTTGGGTACTCTATCTACTTATTGTCTTTTGTAATTCATTAATATCTTCTGCTTGTGTTTGACTTTCTATACCCTTACCTATCCACTTCATTAGGGTACAATGTAGAATACATCCTTAACTGTGCTTGACCTGATCATCAATACACAATCTGTACGACTTCCTACTCTTTGTGCTACTCGACCTGTTTCACAAAAACAATACTATGTTGACATCAAGGACAAACACGGTCATGAATGCAACACGCCAATCATGAACAATCTCTCCAATGCTTAGGATACTCCCCCAAAGGAATACTATTAGCATTCATGCTAACAATCTCCCCCCTTTGAGATTGATGAGAACATAGATGAAAAAGATATAAGTTCCAAGAATACCAAATCAAATTTTGTTGTTGTTGTTGCTATTCTTTTCTTTTCAAATCCTCTTCATCAATCAAATCTAAGAATCATTGCAACACTGCTCTATCTGTGCTTTCTCATTTTTATGATCAACATCAAATTTTCACACTCTAGCTCACAAGAACAACTCTCCATTCTTATCTATGGATGGTCATCAATTTTCACACTTCTCCCCCATTGATATAACTCAAAGTTTTTCCCCCATTAACATCAATTACTTTCAATAGTATTTTATCTTCATTGCGACAATCTCTCTCCCCCATTATGTTAGAGAGGTTATATTATCCATCTACAACACTTCTCCCCCATATATAGGAGATGTTTTTCATGCAATCTCTCCCCCATTGTCATTAATGACAAAGACTTCATTATGTCAATCATTTGCTCCAAATCTTCAATCACCTCAAGTTTCCAAATACACTATTTTGTACTAACTACAAAGAGTCCTTGATGACTTTGCTCATTTTAGATATTCCCCCATATAGGAAACATCAACATTCATTCTAGATAAACAATACTATTCTATACCACTAGATTGATGCATTCTTTGCATCATTTACTTAGAAGTAGGAAGGGGCATAACCCTAACCATACCTCACAAATACTCAAATGTATCTTTAGTTAAAGGCTTTGTAAAGATATCTGCAATCTACTCTTTTGTACTCACATACTCTAATATGATCTCTTTCTCTGCAACTTTTTCTATCAACATATGATACTTAATAGATTTATGCTTAGTCTTAGAATGCAATACAGGATCCTTCGACATACTTGCTGTACTTGTGTTATCACAATGTATGATAACTGGCTCTAAGAATTCTATCCCAATATCCTTCAACACCAGCTTCATTTACATGATCTAATTGCAATTGTTTGTTGCTGCTACATACTCTACTTCTATTGTACTTTGTGAAATACAGTCTTGTTTCTTTCTTATCCAAGAAACTAATTTTCCTCCAAGGAAAAATGCTCAATGTTGGTGCTCTTTCTTTCATCCATATTGCTTGCTCAATCTGCATTAATACATGCGCAAAAAGTAAAATCACAATCCAAAATTAGGTGTACCCTTCAAGTATCTAAATATTCTCTTTGCTGCTGCATAATGTGATTTCTTAGGATCAACTTGAAATCTTGCTACTATCTCAACTACATTTTCTTATTTGGTATGGTGTGAGTCAGATACTGCAAACCTCAAAACATAGATCTATACTTCTCTTTCTTAACTATAGATGTCTCATCTTTGCTAAATAATTTGTGACAAGTTATCATAGGTGTACCAACAAGATTACAACTTTTCGAGCCAAATCTTTTCAACAAGTCTTTCAAATGCTTAGCTTGTGTAATAAAATACCGTCACTATTCTGTATAATTTGTAGACCTAAGAGAAATTTCATTTGACCAATTATACTCATCTCAAATTCATTCTTTATTTCATTAACGAATTTATCACTTGCTTCATCATTACCTCCAAAGATTATGTCATCAACTAATATCACCATGATCAACAATCCATTCTTAATTTCTTTCAAATACAAATTTCTATCTATCACACCGTTAGCAAATCTCAAAATTGCCAAATATTTGTCCAATCTTGCATACCAGGTTCTTGGTGCTTTCTTTAGACCATACAATGTTTTCTTCAATTTGCATACCATGTTTTTTTCTTCTATCAAAGGGAATCCTTCAGGATGCTCATTGTATACTTCTTCAAGTTCTCCATTAAGAAATGTTGATTTTACATCCATCTAACACACTTCAAATTTCTTATTTGTTGCATAAGCCAAGAACATTTTTACCGCTTCAAGTCTGGAAACATATGACAAATGTCTCTTCATAATCTATGCCTTCTTGTTGTGAATATCCTTTTCATACTAATCTTGCTTTATTTCTCACAACCTTACCTTTTTCATTCGTCTTATTTCTAAAAACCCATTTAATTCATTTAACATTATTTTCTTTAGGTCTAGGAACCAATTCCCATATCTCATTCTTCATACTGATCTAGTTCTTCCTTTGTTGTTTGAATCTAATGATCATCCTTGCATGCCTCATCTACACTTTTTGGTTCAACTTGAGAAATCAAACATAATTCTTCATGTACTCTATTTCTTGTCATAGCTCCTTTGTCTTTGCTTTTAATAATCTGATCAACAAGATGATTCTTTATCAAATTCTTCTCCAGTTTAGGCATTGTTGTTTCAATTCTAACTTCTTCGCTAGGTTCAGATCTTGGTTCTTCTCTTTTTTCAATAATTTGAATGTCATTATGAAAATCATTATGTCATTATGAAAATCAAAGAAAACTTCAATATTCTCTCTAATAGATTTAGGATTATATTCTTCTTCATCAGAATTATAATCCAACACTCTCTCTTTAACGCCAAACTTTTTATCCACTTTCACAGTTGCACACTTAACAATAGTCTTAGTTCTTTGATTAGAACATCTATAGTTTTTCTTTTCAATGAATAACCAAGGAACATAACTTCATTGCCTAATGCATCAAACCTACCAATATCATAATCTCTCTTTATCTAGCCCTTAATTCCAATTTTTAAAATCTTTTTACTAAAGGTGCATATCCAAACCATAATTTATAGCAACTCTTGTTTGTACTATTTTTGATATACATCTGTTCACGGTGTTGGAAATATGAGGTAGGAAAGGGTACTGAGAGGGGAGGGGTGAATCAAGAATCAATAAAACTTAATCTTATTTCACCGACTAATCCTTCATATAATATTCTGATGAAGTTGTATGCATGAAAGAAAATAAACATTCGTAGCAATTTGACACAAGATATGGTAACCCAAAAACATTCCAAATAAAAAGTAAAATTGGGGTGGGAATGATACCCACAAGTTTTAGTACTGCAGTATAAAGTTGACCTGTTAATGCTTACAATTGATCACTTTCGATGATTTGCCTTGTTAGGAGCAATACAGACTGTGAGGTCCACCTTGTGAAAGTATTTACAAAACATACAATGAAGTATGCACTCAGTTAAGAGATTTAGCAAATGACTGTTAAGTCTACCCTATTAAAGGATTTAATTGATACACCTATTAGGATGAACAAGTGGCTGATCTATAATCCACAACTCTGATTTGCTGGTTGAGATTCCTTAAATTGTAATGATCAAGTTTTTGTGATAGATAAATATTTGTTGTCCCTTATACTTCTTGTAGCCTTCTTAATTCAAAATTTTCTTATTCCATGCTCTTGTGATTATTACTTGGATATGATAAAATGCTTTACATATATACCAATCCAAATCATAACTTACTAAAGTCGGCTACAATACAAGTTTCACTAAAATCCACAAAGTCAGCTCAACTACTAGAACTCAGGTTTTGAAGACAAGCTTAGTGATGTTTTGATACTCGACAATCACTGTCAACAATTGACATTGTGTGGAACTTTGTTGATGAACAGGTTCTATTCATGTTGATCACTTCTAAGTAGCTTGAACTTGGTCAGCACTGTGTGACTCGGTGAACACTACGAAACTCGACGTATACTAAATCACTTGGTTGACACTCCATAGCTCAGTCAACACTAAATTTACATTGCTAACATTGCGAGCTCAGTAGACACTAGAGAACATGGTTAACACTAGATAACTTGGTTAACACTGTGTAACTCGATTGACACTGTGGAGCTCGGTTAACACTAGAGTTTCCATCACTTGTACTGAACAACTTGGTAGTCATTGCTACACTTGGCATGAACTATACATAGGTTCTGAAGCTCGGTAGCAACTGAGAAACTCGATAGTGACTATATACTATGTGTGAGTCATTAATAGACAAATTGACCTTAATGTCAACAATCTCCTCCTTTAACATTATTGACAAAAACACTTATCATCCAAAAAATTGAATACTCAAAATTACAATGTCAAAACATTCTTTTATCATCATTCTGTGTCTACAACTCGATAACATTCTCTATTTTTCAGATTTTTCAAAATTGCTTTTGTAAAAGATGTTGTTTGCTTATATTTTCATGTATATCTCTATAATACTATACTGCTCCCCCATACATAAACCTTATATATCTGTAGTATTTTTCCCCCAGACATATATTCTTTACATGTCTTTACATATACTTCTCCCTCTTTATACATTTATACATTCATCTATACTTCTCCCCCTTTTTGACATAAATGCTAAAGGTGTATACTATATGTTAATACAAAAATGTGCTAAGAATTCAGCATGTACCTTCAAGATTAATGCCATTGACTTGTCCCAATTTTCCTATAACACCTTATTTGCATGCAATGCGATCTGAACTTCTGTTGATAGCTCCATCATGAGATCAACTATGGAGAAGTTATTGTCATGAATGAGTGTCTTAGCATGTGCAATGTGTGTCTACAATGCATCCATGTTTGGAAGAATCATGCTTTGGATTTCTATAAGTGTGGCCCTGATCCTGGCTTCTTCCTTTAATAATTCTACTTGCAAATTTGTTAGAAATCTAATCTTTGAATAATGAGAAGTGTTGTAGCTTGGGTAAAGTGACAACTGGTGTGCACTTGCCTTCATGTATTCATCTATCTTTGATAGTTTATCTTTAATTCCTTGTGTATCACACAACTTAACAAACAATGAAGTGACACTATTTACAAATGTCTCCAATGAAACAAGAATAGTAGACAATTCTACTTGGTTTATTGCAATTTTCTATACTACCTGTTCCAATACCTTGTTCTCAAACTTTCTTTCTACTCTTTGTAGTGACTTATCCTATTCATTCAAGTCTTCATTGAATTTCTAGAAAACTTTTGCTAATTGGTCCAAAATAGGTTGTGTACTATCAACCTCAATACTCAGTGCATTTACAAATATGTCCTTTATATCTTCAAGCACTTGGGTTTCCTTTCTCTTCTCTTCTTTAAGCTTCTCTTGCTTATCTCTATTTTGCAATAATTCTCCTAGGGTATTCATTTGATCAGGAGTGAGGATAGATATATCTCAATTTGGAATAACTATGTCCTCATCTAGATCAATTTCTTTTGCTTTACCCTTACCCTTATCTAAAACTTCAGTACTCGGTTGAGACTTGTTCTCAACTTTCATTTTACTAACTATGGATACATGCAGAATAGGAACAATAGTAGAAATTGAGGGGCTAGCAACAAATATATATATGGCACTAATAGTAGAAATACTTTGTTGCTGCATGATTAACCTTGATGATGGAGGAAATTGCTGCTCAATAGATGAAGTGTGGATCACTTCAGTCAATAGAATACTCATCTCAACATGTCATGAGCTTGGTTGGGTGCTTGCTGTTGTAGTGATACCTATAACCAACTCGGTAGAAGCTTTCTTTGAGCCAGATTGCACTATGACTTTGCTTGGAGAGTGAGGAAATGGGGACATTACTGCTGATGCAATCTTCTCTGCATTAGTTTTCTCAATACTTTTTTTGGTGTAAATAAGTATTTACTATTTACACTAGGTTAATGCATATTCATATTATTTTTCATATAGACACTTAGGAGGTTGCATATTCATATGATTTGTCATGTAGACAACACAATAGTTTTCACTCTAATTGAGCACATATTGTCTACTACATCTCTTTATGGGAAACACTTTTGTATTCTAATCCTCACATTGTTACACGTACATTCATGCACAATGGAGGATAATCCACTCTTGGTGGACATGTGCTTAATTGCTATGCTTATCTCTTGTATGACTCCTAGACATATTAGTTGCCTTTATATACAAGACACTTCTATGATTTATTCATCCAATTATCTGATTAATCCATTATCATTGATCATTTCTTGTCTCTCTTGTGCTGTCTCTTGAGCGTCTAGATCTTCGTATTTCATTCTTGTTTTAGGCCAATTCTTACATTGTATAAGAGCTTGAGGAAGATTCTTACATGGTATTAGAGCCAGGGGAGTTTCACTACATAGCCATTGGAGATTTTTTTTTTGTAGGTCAAAGATTGAGCTTGTTGGTGCAAATCAAATGTTGGTATCACATTCAAACAGTCAAAAAATCCCCAAATTGACTTTTGTTTTATCAAAATTGGACATTTGAGGCAAAATCTAAAGTCATTTGATTTTTGGAGGTGCGACGATGATGGTTCATGAAAAATAATTACAGAGATGATTTTCAAATAGCAATATCTCCTTCATACAAAATTCTTTTTCTGAGCCATTTTTTTAATTTTGGGGTAGAATTTCGTGATCTACACATTGGTGCAGGTTGTTTGTGATCTCTATTCTTGAAGTTTTCTACAAATAGAAAATCTTGATTTTTACAACTTTAGAGGCTTCGTTCAAGCTCATATGGACACGTATTTAGGTGCAAATTTTTTTTGAAAGTGCATAATTTTTGTCTACTTTCCATATCTGGTATTAGTTTGGAGTAATTTTGAGTGGACATAGTACTTTCAACATTTAGTCATTTTTGGCCTATTTTGGCACTTGTAATTAATTAGATCCTTGAGAGGTCTTGTGTCTTATCTTGTTGAGTCATATATAGCTTCATATTTACTGTTGTAACCATCATTAATAGAAGTCCACTTTGGTCTATTTTGATAAGTGGTCAAATGTACACACACTAAATATAAAGTGCCAAATCATCTTTTTTAGGGTGGGGATTCTTTGATTGAGTGAAAGGGGGGGGAGGGATGTGTCTATCTTGCATTCTTCAATCTCTTTGATATTGTGCTCTTTCTTTTGCATTATGGGTCCTTTTTCTAAACTAACACCATATAATTATGCTACTTGGAAAGAAAAGATAACGAAACTGTTAGTTGAAAAAGGTTTATTACGTTATGTAACTAGCGTTGCAAAGAAACTTGATGATGATGCTGATGAGTCTCGTAAAGAAGACTGGGAATCAAAAAAAGAGATGACCTTAGGAACCTTGCTAAAGAATATCTTAGATCCTGTTAAATATCACATTAGAAACATTATCAATCCAATCAAAGTTTGGGATAAAATTGAAGCATTGTATGTGATAATAGATGAAGATATGGCCTGCACCATTGAGGAAAATCTTTTCAAATTGGATCCTTGGAATTTTGACACCATAAAATATTATCTTACCCAAGTAGACATGTGTAGGGCACAACTTAAGGATTGTGGTGAACCCATCAAGGATGCAAAGTTGATCAAACATGTAATGGCTCATCTTCCTCCTGAATATGTAGCTTTCGTTTCAAGTTATAATACTCACAAGTTAACAATGAGAGGTTCCTTCACTAATCCTTCATTCAAGTTATTTTCAGGAATCTTAGTCTTAGAACATGAAAATTTAGTATGAGAATTCTTTAGTCTTCCAAGCATAAATCCTTCGTAGCTAATAAGGGGAATCAAGGGAATCAAGGTGCTAAAAGTTCCAACAAGAAGCAAAAGCAATGGAAGGCTAAGCCACAAGATGACATACAACAATCTTCCTCTACACATCAGTCTACCTCCACACAAAAATCTTCCTCACCACAAGAAAACTCCAACAATAAGGGTAAATTATCCAAGAAGGAGTTTCTTACTTGTGCATATTGCAATAAGAATGGACATGAAGAACATCATTTTTACAAGAACGAAATTGATGAACTCAAGAATCTTCTCAAGAAGAATCAAATTAGTCTACCTTCAAGAATGACTACTTCAACCCCTTCTTCACATTCATATTTTGATAAAGGATAGGATCACATGGGAAAAGGTCAAGCCTTAGTATCTACTTCAAGTCAAGATTCAGGGGCTTTGCATCATATGGCATCTACACAGTCTATGTTTTCATCATTTGATCCTTGTCATTCTCTACCTATCTTGATGGGAAATCATACTTGTATGAATGTTATTGGGAAATACACTATTGATAAAGGAGAGAGATACTTTACAAATGTGTTGTGCATACCTCACTTAAGTCATAATCTTCTTTCCATCTATCAACTCACTCATGGAGATAGAAGAACTGTGGAATTCACTCCCGATTTAGTTTTTATCAAAGACTTGGAGACTAGACATATCATTGCTATAGGGGTGGTTGATCATGCATCTCAACTATACTACTTTTTCAGACTTTGGTCATGACGATGATAGTGATTTTTCAACAGATTTTTATCATGTGTCTAGTGATGATTCAGATTTTGAGGAGAAATTTGGCTACTTGAACTTGGGTGTTCTCACATGTGATCAAGTTCTCGAGATATTAATTTCCTCTCCTTCTACTGATATTCCATCTACTATTGTTCTTGATGATTCTTGTAGTCACATAGCTATGGATTTAGATGATTTAGTGCAGTCAGGCATTCATTGTCTTCTAGACTTAGTTCCATGGGATGACTACTTGACAAACATTTCCAGTTTGTTTATGGAGTCCTACATTGCAAATTTGGGAGACACTATTGATAACATTCATCTTCTCTTTGGTGAAGATTATCCTTCTTTAGTTGTTGTGAGGGAACACTCTGACCCTCATCTTCATTCTCTACTTGACCAGTCTTTCGAGGTTGACACGGTGGTAGATCCTTTGATACAACAGTTCGAGGAGGTCACTTTCTCTTTAGAGGAGATATTTGAGTCTTTGATACATGTTCTACATTCATCCTCAGTTAATCTTGATTTGTCTTTTTTAGAAGAGTGGCATAATGCACATAATTTGGAGGAGGCACCTTTCAGTATTGACATGGGGACACTCGAGCAGGATTCAAAGATTTCATACATTTTCAGGTTTCTTCCTACAGATGGAGGAGGCTTCTTTCATGCACCTTTAGTTTTGTTTCTTCCTAAGGGGAGAAATGTTGTTCTACACTCATGGACTAGTTTCTACTTTGAGCATAGAGCATCTTCCATTGGTGTACATTCTACATTAAGAGAAGGCTACTTGGTCTCTCTTCCACTTCTTCTTTTTTATGGGGGGATCTTCTCCTCACATGAGGTCTTCTTCTCTTTCATTTTCTTTTATTATACTTATCTCTCTTTTGGAAGGGGTTTTACCCCATGAGGCTTTCCCTCTTTCTCCACTTTATGAGAGATTACATTGCATATCTTTTGGACTTGCATTTTGTACATGGGTACCTAACATGCCCTAGTAGCCATGAGCCATCTTGCATTATTATCTATCTTTTGTGAGCTTAAGTACATTTCCCTAAGTTGCACTTAACGGGGGGGGAAGGTGTTGGTGTAAATAAGTATTTACTATTTACATTTTACTTAAGTTTACTTAGGTTAATGCATATTCATATTAGTTGTCATATATATACCTAGGAGTTTGCATATTCACATGAGTTGTCATGTAGATAGCACAACAGTTTACACTCTAATTAAGCACATGTTGTCTACTACATCTCTTTAATGGATACACCTTTGTATTCTTATTTTCACATTGTTGCACGTACATTCATGCACAATGGAGGATAATCCACTCTTGGTAGACATGTGCTTAGTTGTTATGCTTATCTCTTGTATGACTTCGAGACATATTAGTAAATGCCTTTATAGACAAGACACTTCTATGATGTATTCATCCAATTATCTGATTAATCCATTCTCATTTGATCATTTCTTGTCTCTCTTGTGCTATCTCTTGAGCTTCTAGATTGCCTTAGGCCAATTCTTACATTGTATAAGAGCTCGAGGAAGATTCTTACATGGTATCAGAGCTATACCAAATTCTTACAACGTTGAATCTCTAGAAGATTTCCTCTAGTAGCTTCCTATTTTTCATCCTCATCATCTAGATATACATCATCAATCTCATCATCTTTTATTTCTATATCCTCTTCCTTATCTTCATCACCATCTTTGTCATTAATATGAACAATAAAATCACTAGGTTGATACAATTTGTAGATGTTCTTCCATGTGTTTGTGACTGCCTTCACCACATATTCAATATTTTTGAGAAGTATCATGCAAGTGTTCATCTTGAGAGTGAACTTTTGTTCATTCTTCTTCAAATATTCTTTCACCTCCTTTTCTCTGGGACTCGACAAGAGTTTCCTCAGAGTCTATTCAAAGATGCCTTTGCAGTCTTCTTTGCATGCTCCCATCTAGGCTTGGTTGCTTGCATGAGCTCATTAGGAATTTTCTAAGTAAACTCATAGGAGAATACTTCTATTTTCTCAATTTGGTCATAATAGCATCTTCAATCTATCTTTTCTCATCTGCATTCCTTGATTCCTATTTGAGGAATTTTAAACATACCATGCCAGTTCCTTCTTCCAATTTATTTAAATTTTCTTGAAGTGTAGGTGTAGGCCTTTTGAAGATAATCTTCTCGGCATCCTCTTCACCTAACTTCAATTTCTTTCCAAACTTTGGCGCCCTTCTTGTGAATATAGTAGTAGATGACTTAGTAAGTCTGGTTATGATAACCTTACCTTTCTTCCTTATAGGCTCTTCTTCTTCAGATTTGGTTTTTCCATCTTCATCCTCTGTATTAGCTTCTTCTACATCATCAGCTTTTCCTTCTGTTAGCAGGAGAGTAGAACTTTATTGTCTTAGTTTTGCTATCCTCTTTCTTCCTTTGTCAACTACTTGAGGAAGCTTAATTTCAAGTTTTATTCTTGCTTTAGCTTCTTCATAAGTCCTAAAATAAGGTGCTTTAGAATCCATAGGCTCATTCAACAGTGGCTAAATGATATCTTTGGTTTCATCAATGTTAACCTCATACTCCAAAGGCTTAACCCATGCCATTCTTCGTTTGACTGCCTGAATGTACACTTTGTCACAGTCCATCAGGAAACAAATATCATCCTTGTAGTCTTCTACAAGCTTCTTAGTTATCCTATATCTATTTTGCATCTTCTCTTTGAATGATTCAAAGTAGTTTTCTATGATGCTATCAAAAATTTCACCCATTTTCGCTATATACTCATTTATTTGATATAAAATAGGGACATATTTTCTCCATACTACTGTACCTTTAGAAGGGAAGAATTTTCGTACAGAGAAGAATAAAAAAGTCAAGAGTGAATCAAACTTACACGGATTGTTCTTGGAACCTCTGATGCTTTCCATGTTCTTATTGAACTGATTCAATAACAACTTGACAAGGTTGAATGCCATGTTATTCTTCACTACTTTGAGAGCTAGATCAACTGCCTCACATGACACACTATTGAGATGACTATCATTGTAGATCTTATGAGAGATCACATGAATTCCAAAATTTAGTTCCATGTCAGTGATTTTACTTATCTTCATTCATTTTCCATCCCATTTAGCATGAGTTTACTTCACTAGTTCAACCTAACCTACTGTTTTGGTTGCTTTGGCTTTGTTCAACATTGGAAAACCAATGATTTTGTGAATCATTTTCTTTGATATCTAAATAGGTTGCTCCAATCATAACTATCTATTATGCACACTACTCAGGATATATCTTATAGATTTGACCTAGAAGTCTCTTGGCATATGTGATATGTGTGTCAAGCCCTTGGCTTCCAAATGTTGATGCTCAAGTTTTAGAATGTCATTCATACATAACTCATTCAATGCTTTGTTTATCTCATGAGTGCCTATCTCTTGAATATAAAAGTGATGATATGGACATATATCATGCATGAGCAATACCTTGGGTAGAATTTGTGATTGTACACCAATTGGGTCAAGCACTTTTGCAATTGTTGAACTCAACTTGAAGTTTGGTGCCTTGCACTTGACTCCTCGAACCAACATTTCAGACCCTTTCTTAATTTTGCTGCTGGAAGATGCCATGCTTGATAGGGTTTTCTAAAAACTCAAAATTTCTTCAACAACAAACACTCAGATCATTCTTAAGCTCTAAAATCATTCTTCGCAAAATAACTCTTGAAATTTGCGGTGAAATAATAAATTCAATTTCTTCCTTTTAAATTAATTTCCTCTTTACAATCACCATTAATGCTTGGTACATTTACTTGCTCAATGCCATACTATCTTCCACTTGGTTCAACCTTTAATGCTTGGCAGACATCCATAGCTTGACAAACATTCATTATCACTCAGTAGAGTCTTCAACAACTTAATGTTCACATACAATACTTTAGTATATTCAGACCTTGCTTGATAGGGTCTTACAACCCGACCTAGCTCGGTAAGGTCTTGAATTTATGCAGCCACTTGATGATACTTGTGCATCTTGAATGCTGATATGGATCTCTTCTTCTTGTTGGCTGGAATTGATGAGGGATGTCTACTTCAAAAACTTAGTTCTAGTTATTCCCATAGGGATTCAAGTTGAAATGTCACCCAACTCTTGAGTGACATCCACTTCATCACATGGGCTTGCATTCTCAAGAGATTTTAGTATCCATTGCTACTTCTTCTTTCTGATATTGTTAGTCTTGGCTTTCTTTTCATCTTCAATTCTTCCTGTGTTCATATAGTTTTTGGCAAGATGTCCAAGTTTTGTACAAATGAAACATCTTTTAGTGGCATCTCTTTTCCTCATGTGACATTTCACATAGTTTTCTCCAATGTGCCCAAATTCACCATTGTAGTGGCTTCTACATCATGTCTTGTAGTCCCATCCAAATATTGCTTTCACAATCTATTCTACTGGATTCAATTTCTTGATTTTTCATTCAGAAGATTTTAGCCCTTGTTTATTGCAACTATAGCATTTTCCGTCAAACTTAGATTTCTCCTTGTAGTCACTTTCTCTATGTCCATGCTTATTGTAGTTGTAGCATTTTTGATTGAATTTTTATTTACCATTACTCCAACATTTGTTTGATGTATAACCTATCTGACTTACCACAATGATTGTAAGTAGGCCTTTGATTCTTTTGAGCTCCTTTCTTGGATGATTCATCTTCTTCTGTGTATCCTATTCTAGCTTTGCCTTTGTGTTTATACTGACTTTGTTCATTCAATTGATTCATGTTTTCTTGAGATTTCATCATCCTTTATTGATTTTATTTTCAGTGTCTAGATCATTTTGCAGCCTTCCATTTTCTAACCTTAGATTCATAAGTTCTTCATTTTCATTAGTGAGCTGATCAATAAAGTCTTCTTGTTGAAGGGATAGATGTTGAATTTCATTGTTCTTTTCTTCTATCTCTTCTTTGGCTTTGTCTTTTTCTTCCATGACTTATCATAATCTCACTAATAGGATTTCTTATTCTCTTTTCAACTTTCTAACTTCTTCTTGAAGATTGGAATTCTTTTCTAATAGGTCTTTGATTGCTTCATCAACTTCATCTAAATTTATTTCAAGATATGTATCTTCAATTCTTTCTTTAGTGTAGAGATTGTCATTCATTTGTATTGCAAGATCTTTCCTTCTTTTCAATGATTGAGAGAATTGCTCATTTTCTTTCTTTAGTTTCCCAATGGCCAATTCAAGATTCAACTTTTCATTGTCAATAGCTTTATCTAGGCTATATACATCCATTACCTTTGATCTTTGCTCAAGTTTTTAAACTTCTTCTGTGAGAACCACAATGCTCTGATACCAATTGTTGGAACTATGAGGTAGGCAAGGTTATTGAGAGGGGAGATGTGAATTAGGAACCAATAAAATTTAATCTTATTTTACTAGTTAATCCTTCATATAATATTATGATCTAATTGCATGCATGAAAGAATGAAATAAAATAAACATTCATGACAATTTGACACAAAATATGGTAACCTAGAAACTTTCCACATAGAAAGTAAAATTGGTGGGGATGATACCCACAAGCTTTAGTACTACAGTATAAAGTGGACTTATTAAGGCTTACAATTGATCACTTCTGATGATTTGCCCTATTAAGAACAATAAGGATTGTGAGGTCCACCTTGTGAAAGGATTTTCAAAACATATAATGAAATATGCACTTGGTTAAGAGATTTAGAAAAAGACTGTTAAGTCTACCCTATTAAAGGATTCAACTGATACACCTATTAGGGTGAACCTGTGTCTAATCTCTAATTTGCAAGTCTAATTTGCTGGTTGAGATTCCTTGAATTGTAATGATCACCTTGTTGTGATAGATAAATCTTTGATGTCCCTTATACTTCTTGTAGCCTTCTTAATTCAAACTTTTGTTATTCCATGCTCTTCTGATTCTTACTTAGATATGATACAATTCTTTACATATATACCAATCCAAATAATAACTTATTGAAGTAAGCTACAATACAAGTTTTACCAAAATCCACAAAGTCGGCCCAACTGCTATAACACAGGTTCTAAAGACAAACTCGCTAATGTTTTGATACTCGACAACCACTACCAACACTCAGAATTGTGTGGCATTCGGTTGATGAAGAGGCTTGGTTCATATTGATCAATTCCAAGTAGCTTGGACTCGTTCAACACTGTGTGACTTAGTGAACACTGTGAAACTTGACATATATTGAATCACTCGGTTGACACTCTATGACTTAGTCAACACTAGATTCACATCGCTAATACTGTGAGCTTGGTAAACACTAGAGAACATGTTTAACACTAAATAACTTGGTTGGCACTGTGGAGCCCAGTTAACAATAGAGTTTCCATCACTTGCACTAAACAACTCAGTATTCACTGCTACACTTGGTTTGAAGCTTAGTAGGAACTAAGAAACTTGGTAGTGATTATATTTCAAGTAAGTGTGAGTTACTAATAGAAAAATTAACTTTAATGTTAACACATGGCGTATACTTTTGTGTTGACTACTTCTCTCCAAAATGTCTTGGATACATCATTCTCAAACATCATGGCTCTTGCTACTTCTGTTATAGATCTATTTGTTCTTTCAACAATCCCATTTTTGTCAAGAGTCTTAGGTGCTAATAGTTGTCTCTTCATACCATATTCTTTACAAAAGGTGTTAAACTCTCTTTTAGTAAACTCTCCACCTCTATCTAATCTAAATTTTTTTATCTTTACTCTAGATGCATTCTCAACTCTATTTTTGAACAAATTAAACTTTTTAAATACCTTAGACAACTACAAGATTTGGGGTCAAATTGCAATGTGAGTTTAATTTGTGATGATTTTCATGTTTTTTTGCAAGTGTCCCCAACACCGTTGCAGTTATGACGGGGCTATCATTATTGTGACACTCGTGTGATTATAAACAAAAAAGAAAAGAAAAATAAATGTCATTTGTCATTTTCCCAAATCCAGTTGCATGTGCAAAGAGGAGCTAGGGCGATTCACATTCCCTTATACTCGAGTCAGGGATAGGAGCCAAGAGAAAAGTAGAGTTGATTAAACAACTAGGATTAACCTTGTACTCAAGCCAAGTAAAACACGTTCCATGAGGCCACATTTCTATTAGGTTTTCTTTTCTTAAAAATCTGTTTCTTTTTGTATGAGTAAATGAATTCTTGCAAAAATCCGTTCATTTTCCCAAATCAATCTTTGCCTACAATCTATTAAATATGTTGTATTAGAATTCATATATTTTATTATTATTATTATTATTTTTACATGACTTTCTATGGTTTTATCAAAAAAATACTGAATTCAAAATCATCTCATGGACCCTAATTTGCAGACCTTTATGGCACTGGGAGACTATGCCAACACTACAACCCTGACCTAATTGACTATAAAAACAAATAGAATCTTCACTAAATAGCACATACCTATTTGTGAAAAATATGGGTCCACCTTACAACTTGGAATGACCACTATGGACTCCCTTAATTCAAATGGGGACCACACAATACCACACTCTAAATTCAAATGGGCTTACACTAGCATTGAATCTCCCTTGTTCTAATTAGATATCCCCCTTGTTGCACATCAATGCTCCACTTATTTACATGCTTCAGTCATAGGCCTTTGCAACCCCTACATTAATTTCATTTTAGTGTCACGTCCCTTGCATATTTCAAGCAGGCGGCAATTTTATATTTCAAGATGTAATTACTATGCCTTCATTTTCTTGAGTTTTAGATCGTACGAGCTTTGAATTTATGTAGTACATGGGATTTTACAGTAGATTTTACCATTAACTCTAACGTTCTAGAGGCTTCCTCATTAATGATAGTTGACTTAATCCATAGGCTTCCTCATTAATGCTAGCTGACTTAATGGTTCAAATTTTCTATAATTTTTATTTGAGAAAAACTATTTTTCTCCTTGCTATTTTTGACACTAACCAGTAATATTTTAAATAAATTCTATTTTTATGTTTTAATAAATGTACCAAAAATTTGAAATTTATAAAAAAACTTCAGACCTCAAAAAATTCTTTACTTCTTTTAGTTAATGTAAAGAATTATTAGATTTTATAGCACTTAACAATTGCATTAGTTTTCCTTACCTTCGACACAAACTAAATATCAGGTTTTATTTCTATTTTTCGAATGGTTTCTATTCTTAACTCTTCCATTCTTTACTTAAGCAATAAAGTTAAGAATCTCTCCTCCATGGATCCAATTTCCTTTCCTTGTTGTTCACATCTTTGTCTCCATTGGAATATATTCAGGAAACTTTCTTTTAATGCATGTTGTGGATACAATCCTCTTAGTATTTCTAAGATTTCCCTTAATCAAACTATAAAATAAACAAAAAAGAGAAAACACAATGTAAGTCCTAATGCATTTGATCGATTACAATATTGGAGAGATGCGATGGTCTTTCCATTCCCTTGGTGATCTGCCATTACCTTGTCATTGCAATTTTGATTGACTGATAACTCATTTTATATTGGAGAGTTGCAAAGGTCTTGCCGTGTCCTTGTTCTACCATTACCTTGTCGTGCTCTTGCCCTTGCCTGCTACATTAGGTATTTTTTGTGTTTATCATTCTAGTTTTGTTTTAGGCACTATATAGCTTAGGTATTAGTTAGCTTTTGGTTTATTCAGGGTATTAGATAGCTTAGGTATTAGATATTTTAGGTAATAGAGACTCTTTAACTTTTCTATCAAGATTTTTCCACATGTGAATATTCCAAGCCTGCATCTGCACATATACAAAACGAAACATATCATGAATCCATAGCTACTATTGGTGTGCCTTATTAAATCCAAAAGCAAATGAAACACTATTTCTTGTACTCGTTCTCTTCATGATAATGTCTTGGAAAAGTGTGATATAGATAGAGGTGCAGATCCTAGAGATGTTGATATTTGTAACCATTTCAACTTACCTCTTTAGGGAGAAGTTTCAATGTATGTTCCATGGGTCATGATCTAAATAGATGTGACCATCCTTTGCAAAAGATCAATTGGGAGGATCATTGGAACCCATCTCCTTAGGGAATTTTGAAAATTAACACATATGGTTCGTCACAAAGGAATCTTGGTCATGATGGAATTGATGGAGTCGAATAACTTCATGGAGGCTCTTGTCATTTTGTATGCTAGGGAGTGTAGTTAATTTTTTTGGTGGAATGCAATTATTTGTGAATTTGATTCATAGACATAGTGACTTATTTAAACAAATAATAGCTAGATGATGTTAATTGACACTTATCTTTGTTTCTCAGTCAAATTCTCTAGCTATGCAGTTCCTTGGAGTCTATTTCTTTTAGACACATTCCTAGGGAGTGGAATAGTGTGCTAGATTTCTTGGCCAAATGGGTCTCTCATCAAATAAAAAATTGGAATATTGTGGCATGATTTATCTTGTATATTAGATAACTTAGTGGAACATGACAAGGTTGTGTAAAGCCCATTCTCTTTTGAACAACTTATTTTTATTTTATTTTTGTGTTTGAATAAACTTTTACCCCTTGCATAAATAAGATAAGATAAGATAATGATATTAATGTCCAACAAGAGACCGAAAAGGGTCTAAGAGATTGAAAGATACAATAGTGCAGAGAAAAATAAAATAGTAGGAGCGCCAAAAGGTGTTTTGGGAAAAAACACCAAATAAAAAAGAAAGAAAAAGGGAAACAGTAAGAAGAGAGAGAAGGATGACCAATCCTTTCTTGATAAAAATAGACCATACATGTAGGGATAAGGCCCAAGATGAACATGGGTTAGGGAACAACTTCGTCTCTAGCTCTATGTAGTAGTGGGCATAGGTGTTACTATCTAAGGAACCCACATCGAGGTCTAACCAATCTGGTGTGTTTGTAGATGAGTGTATGTGGTCATTTCATGCCCCTGGAAGTGAGAATGGAAGGAAAGAAATCAGTTCTAAGTTGATCCAAGGTTTGGGTTAGAGGAAACAAGATCTGTAAAGTGTGGTCTTTGAGCTAAGAGGTCTCCTGGAAGTATAGCACTAAGCATCATTAGTCAAAGTAACTTAAAAAGGCTGAGAGGGATTTGCAATCTCTAAATAGGTAGTGAAACCTACCACTAATCTCATAGTAGATGGGGCACTTGAAGATAAAGTGGGTATCTCTCTTGGATATGGTGCAAAGGTGACACACTTGTTCCTCTCTAGTCAGGTGGTGATCAGTCAGGCAACAAAGTCAGTGTGATCCAACTCTAAAAGACCTGAGGGAAATGTAGAGGGTATGGATCCAATGTTGACTCAAGTAAGAGGGATGAATAGTAATGCCATTGCGGGTCACCACAAAGTATTGTGAGTAGAAGGTCATTTGAGGGCATAAACCACCAGGAGGGCTGATCCAAGTCGTGAAGGTGTATTGCCTCTAAATGTTGAGTTTGATGTGTCCACTCAACTCCTACGAAGAAGGAAGGAGATGAATGGGAGAATCCAAGCAGAATTGGTATGGAGGAAGATGATTGATGTCAATCCCGATCAAGCTTAGTAAGATAGTGGCCTGGGTATACTAGGAATGAGCCTTAGTCATCCCCACCAAGCTAGCAATGTCCATAGAGCAACAATGGAAGCTATGTGTATCTATGTTGGCCCTCAACTGAACCCATGAAGCCTTTGAGATGATGAATGAACTAAATCAAGTAAAAAATGGTGCTGAGCTAGAAAGGATGAGCCTTGAAATCGACCAAAACAATATTGTGTGGAGTGTAGTGGAAAAAAATAATTTGATGGAGGAGAAGGTTTTGCACTCGCTTGATCAAGATGCAATCAGAATCAAGAAGAGACAATCCCCAAACCACCCTACCATAAAGAACTATGGGTGTAACCAGAGAGTCCAAGAGAGATAACCTAGACTCAATGTCCTAGAAGTGGTGCCGGAAGCACTGTTAAGCTACAATTTGGCACGATGCTTAATGACAAACATCCTTTCAAGCTCCTCTCTTGAAAAGATAATATAGGATCAACTCCAAGGTTTTGGGAGATCATATGACCTACTAAAATCCATTCAATTGAAGATAAATGTGTATGTTCATTTGGAGGCCTTTGTTGGTTTGACCAATTTTGGATAAAATGTTTAATTTTCTATTTTGAAAAGTAACCACAAAAGATTTTTTTTTTTTTTGGTATTTTCTATTTTCTAATGAATTCCATTTGTCGATACAACTATAAGAATTCCTATTTTAACCAAGTGTTAGCAAAGAAAATAACAAAGATAAGGTAATGAGAGGTTTAAGAAAATAACTTGAAGGGGAACTTCCTAATGGACATAAACCATGGTAACAACACGTATGCGAGTTAAATTGTTGAAAAGATCAAGTAGGAAACCAATTAAAATAGGAGTAATGCTTCCTCAATTCCACTAATGCAATCATTGATGGGAACTCAATAACAACTGAAAGATGTTTCACTTCTCATCAAATTGCAAGGCCACAAAAAGTGTGCTCATGCGAGACAAGAAACTATATAGGAACAATAGGTGACATTTTCTCCAACTTGGTACGTCATTGGAATACATTAACACGAGAAAAAAATCAAAACTAAAAGGTAACATAATCATAATAACACAATAAAACCATTGGAACCATTATTATTCATGAACATGCATTCACAAAACTAACACACTCCAGAAAGAATAACTACACTCAAAATGAAAGCACTAATAACATATATTATTGCATCAAAATAACGATCTTGAGTACATATTACATCCATGTATTTATAAAAAACCCTCTCCTCCCTTTGTGTTAGGAGTGAGAGCTCTTAAAATGAAAACTCATGCTAAAACATAACAAAAAAAAATCTAATTATATATAGATTGACTCTCTAAATGGTGCTAAGTGGGTCTCCAGCCTTGTTTATGTCAATTAATGGGTGCGTGAGTCTTTACATGATTTAATTTTGAGCTTTTATTTTGCACGATGCTTAATGACAAGAATCCTTTCAAACTCCTATATTGAAAAGCTAATCTAGGATCAACTCCAAGGTTCTAGATGATCTTGTGATCTACTGGAATATGCTTAATTGAAGATAAATGTGTATGTTCACGAGGAGGCCTTTTCTAGTTCAATCGATTTTGGACAAGATGTTTGATCTGCTGTTTTGAAAAGTAACCACAAAAGATTTTTTTTTTGGTATTTTCTATTTTATGATGAATTCTATTTGTCAATACAACTATATGAATTACTATTTTAACCAAGTGTTAGCAAAGAAAATAGCAAAGATAAGGTAACAAGATATTAAAGCAAATAACTTGAACGGGAAATTCCTAACAAACATAAATCACTGCAATGACATGTTTGCAAATTAAATTATCAAAAAGGTCGAGTAGGAAACCAATGAAAATAGGAGTAGCACTTCCTCAATTCTATTGAAGAAATTGTCGATGGGAACTCAATAATAATAATAAAATATTGCACTTCTCATCAAATTGCAAGGACATGGAAAGTGCACTCATGCACGACAAGAAGCTATGTAGGAACAATAGGTGATCTTTTCTCCAACTTGGTACATTAGTGGAATTCATTAACATGAGGCAAACACTAGAACTAAGAGGTTCATAAAAATAACACACTGACAAGAATAAATTCACTTAGAACGAGAGCACCAATAACATATATTATTGCATTAAAATAATAGCTTGGAGTACATATTATATCCATGTATTTATAAAAACCCCTCTCCTCCCTTTGTGTTAGGAGTGAGAGCTTTTAAAATGCAAACTCATGCTAAAAACTAATAAAACAAGTCTAATTATCTAATTATATACAAACCAACTCTCTATATGGTGCTAAGTAGGTCTCCACCGTTGTTTATATCAATTAATGGGTGCATGAGCCTTTACATGACTTAAATAAATCAAAGATGAAGTAGATACGAAGAAGGAAGTTGCAAGAAGATTTGAGAGTCACTTGAAGCTCTTAAAATAGAAGCTTGACCTTCTCTAAATGTTTTTGGGAGTTGAACCGTCGTCAAAATATAGTTTCGATGCATGTAATGCTTTTAAAATAACAACTGGTAGTTAACTATCAGTACACTACTACTTCTTCAAAATTATCGGTGCACCTCTGAGAATAGAACACTTGCACACTTGTGCACCTTGATGATAGGTTCCAAAAATGAAATTTTTTTCCAAGTGTCAAAACTGAATTTCCAACATCTGGGTTTTCTTCCCCTTTATACCAAAATGATGTTTGGATGTTTCCCCTTGAATTTCTCAAATATCTTTGTTACTTGGGTAGCCTTTATTAAATCCAAAGATTAATATTTATCCTTCACAACCTACCAATAATTTCTGAATTCTATTCAGGTTGCCACAAAATTGTCAAGTTTGGTGTCCAACTCCAACAATACCTCTTCAGTCTTGAATGCTTGTCTAATGTCTTCATTTGAAAAAGCATCTTCAAAGGTTCCTTAGAATTGTTGGGCTATTGATTGCACTGTATTAAGCTTATCCTTTGACTCATCTTCAAAAATCTCAACACAAGTAGCATTGCAATACCTTTCTACTTCCAAAATTTTCTTTTGAGTTTGGTCTTATTTTCAAAATATCTGCATGTAGAAGCTCCATGACTTTATTGTTGGTAGATATCTTTTCAATCCAATCATTGAGTTTATCCAACTCCTTAGCTGTGTATACTTCCATGAGAATATGATACCTTTGACCTTTTATTGATTGGAGTGCTTGTAGATATTTAGCCTAGGTATGTACCTCATCCATCAATCCAAAATCCTAGTTCACTATGGATACCGGCTTATCTGCACTTGATTGAATATAGTGTAATAGGTTCAAGTTTCCTTGTATTATTTGTACACCTCTCTACTCTCAATTATCCTACAATTGCTGACATGCCTCCAAAAATGGGTCTAATTGTACATTCTTCTTCTCTTTCCTCTCTAGTTCCACAGAAAGAGTGATCTCTAGATTATCGAGATCTATAGGGCCCATAACTCCATGCAAGTAGCCTCTCAAAAGCTCATTTTGTTTCTGCAACATTAGCAATTCAAACTCATCTTGGTCCATTTGTCTAAGCACCTCTTTCATCCTTGTAATGATCATCACTTTTGCAATATCTACCGTGACCCTTCCCAACATGACCTCCTTGATTTGGTAATCCTTAGGAATTAGTTCATCGATATTAGCGTGTAGAGGAGGAATAGCTATATGCGCAAGCAAGTCGATCTTGGTTCTTCATTATGAAGGCCAATACTCATGAATCACTTGTAGGTGGCTTAGGTTTCTTGATGGCTTTAACCAATTCTCTCATTCCCTCCTCTATCATTAAATCCAACTACTTCTTTTGCTGAAACATAACCTCCCTTTTCAACCATAATGATGTAGTGCCCACTGGAGACATGTACTTGATTGAAGAGATGATTTCCACTGCAAGCCCTTTTCCCTTATTTTTCCCCTCTTGAGTCTTTTCCCATTGAGAAAGATCACTAGTTGGAGTCTCTATATTATTTTGGGCTAAGTTCCAAGCCTATGTATCATGAGGAGTTTTTTGAGCCTCTTCAAGTATTTTCCCTTCCTTTGATACTTTATCAGCTTGTGGTTGTTGAGGCTTGAGTTCCTCCATTGCTTGTTCTTCTATTTCTATAGCTTGAGGAAGTGGTGCTACTGAGCCTTTGTTCAATAATGTTAAGTCTTGAGATGGTGGAAGTGGAATGTTGGTGCAAGAGCACTTAGTCATAGAGATATTAGAGATGATCGCAAGAAATATTTTAATTATTTAATATAATTCCATATTTTTAAATGTTATATTCCATGTAATAGAATGAATTGTAATGCCTAAAGGCAATAAATGTAAAGTTGTCAAGAAAGTACAAAATGATAAGTTGTAATATTGCAAAAAGTGCAAGAAGTTAAGAGAATGTAAAGAGTTGGTTCAAAAGTTAGTTTGGAAGTTGTAAACCACCAATGAGCCTATAAAAAATTATGTATGGTTGAATCAAATGAGAAGGGAAGGAAAAATTTACATTTGAAACAAATTTGGAGTGATTCTAAGTTGTTGTTTTGGTTGATTTTTAAGTTTTTGTATTGGTTCTAGGTCTTCTATGGCTATGTAAGGCATATAAACGATGTAAAATCCATATATTTGGATAGTAGGATGAATAAAATTACTTTTGGATTTGGTTTGGAGTGTTTATGTGAAGAAATGAATAAGTTATGAGCATTTTGGTAAAAGTGCTTATTTGCAGATTTTAGATTCCTTGACATCAGCCATGTTGCAGCACTTGGTACTAAAACATGGATGAATTACAAAATATAAATGGATTCATTGGAAATATATGTGAATATAGTTTTATTTATTTTCATTTATATTTGTGGAAGTTATACATTTCTTAGTGAAAATTGGTTTTTTAATATCTTCAATGGAGTTGCAGGCATAGATTTGCATGCATATAATGATTTATTGATTGGAATATTTGAAAGGATTACATATTTGGAAAATATACTCAATATTTATTATTATGAAACTAGTTTGGGATCTACTGGTTTTGTATTGTGAAAGATACGAGATACCCTAGGCATGGTTACAAGTTTTGTTATTGGTTTATGACAGTAATAATGGGTCTTGGTACAAAGACCATAACTTGTAACAAATTTGTTGGATTGGAATGAGATTTGGAAATTTTTTAATATGTTTAGTTTTTTCAAATTCCTCCAAATGGTTTTTCACAAAAATATCAGAAATGAAAGTTATGAATGATATACTCTAACAGAGAAATCAGACTATGTAAATGGTAAAGTAGTGGAAAACTTGTATGGAAAGTGTTTTGTTTTGCCTCATAAGATGTCTAAGAATGGAATTTATCTCATGGATTTTGATGGGATAAACTTGTATCACATTTATTGACTTATTTTTAGGCTCCTCTTCATCAAGTGGTATCAGAGCTAGAAGCTCTTAAGAGTGTCAGGATTCACATCAGGACCTAACCCTATGTTGGGTTTATTTCAGATTCTTTTTTATGAAGTTTTGGTTGCAGATTGGTGCTAGTTCACTCAATTGTAGTGGGTGTAGTTGACTATCTAGCAAGAGGGTCATGAGAAATGATCCAAGGCTAGAGATTGGTCTATTGTGTGTTACCAATAGTCTTGGGGAGAGAGGCATGATAGAACTTCCAGGTGAGGGAAAAATGCAACATGGATGAGTGGACTATGCAATAGTTGAAGTACAATTGAAGGAAACTAGCATAACTCGATGCCGTTGAAGGAAAATAACATAAATCCATGGATAGGAGTCATGGTTGAAAGAGATATAGAAAGAGGAGGCATTGATCCAATGATGATGAAGAGGCCAAATATTAGATTCTCACCAAAGCATTTCCATAGAACATGGAAAATTTTTAAGCTCGGGAGTATGGTGCAGGAGCACTTAGTCATAGAGATATTAGAGATGATCCCAAGAAATATTTTAGTTATGCAATATAATTCCATATTATTTTATGTGATATTACATGTAATAGAATAAATTGTAATGCCTAAAGGCAATAAATGTAAAGTTGTCAAGAAAGTACAAAATGATAAGTTGTAATATTGTAAAAAGTGCAAAACTATTGCAAAAAGTGCAAAAAGGGTTAAGAAAATGTAAAGAGTCGATTCAAAAGTTGGTTTGGAAGTTGTAACCCAAAAATGAGCATATAAAACCTTATGTATGGTCAAACTAAATGATAAGGGAAGGAAACATTCACATTTGAAAGAAAACTGGAGTGATTCTAAGTTGTTGTTTTGAATGGTTTTTTAGTTTTTGTGTTGGTTCTAGGTCTTGTACGACCATGTACAACCTATAAACAATGTAAAATATGTATATTTGGATGGTAAAATTCCTTTTGGATTTTTGTTGGAGTGTTTATGTGAGAGATGAATAAGGTATGAACATTTTGGTAAAAGTGCTTATTTGTAGATTTTAGATTCCTTGACGAAAGCCATGTTACAACACTTGGTACTAACACATATGGATGAGTTATGAAATATAAATAGATTAATTGGAAATATATGTAAATATAGTTTTATTTAATTTTTAAAAAATTCATTTTAATTGAGATTTGTGGAAGTTATACATTTCTTTGTGAAAATTGGTTTTTTAATATCTTCAATGAAGTTGCAGGCATATATTTGCATGCATATAATGATTTATTTATTGGAAGATTTGAATGGCTTAAATACTTGGAAACTATACTCAATATTTATTATTATGAAACTAGTTTGGGATCTATTGGTTTTGTATTGTGAAATATATGGGATTCCCTAGATAGGGTTATAAGATTTGTTATTAGTTTATGACAGTAACAATGGGTCTCGGTACAAAGACCATAACTTGTAACACATTTGTTGGATTGGAATGAGATTTGGATATATTTTAATATGTCTAGTTTTTCCAAATTCCTCCAAAATATGTTTCACAAAAATATTAGAAACGAAAGTTATGAATGATATACTCTCAAATAGAAATCAGACCATGTAAATGGTGAAGTATTGGCAAACTTGTATGGAAAGTGTTTTGTTTTGCCTCATAAGATGTCTAAGAATGGAATTTATCTCATGGATTTTGATGGGGTCAGCTTGTATCCAATGTATTGGCTTATTTGTAGGCTCCTCTGCATCAAATGTCTAGAGGTCCTTGAGGTAGAGGTTGTATTTGACTCCATTCCCCTCCCAAGGATTCACTCTTTGAGGTATCTCTTATCATTTCTCCCACCATCTCAATACCCAATGGCATGAAGTCAAAATTGGAGAGATTAAATACATCCATTTATTTCCCCTCCATTTCATCTATCCATTGTTGTCGTTCATCCTCTAATGTTGAAACATGAATAGGCTCCTTTTGAGCACATGGAGGGGTCCAGGTTGAGCTTCTTCTCCTTTCTTCTTCTATTGCCCATGTTGAGCAAGTACTTTGACTCAAGGGTACATATTCAATTTTATTACCCTCTTCTTCTTCAAATTTAGTTTCCAGGATTTTTTTAGGGACCTATGGGGGTGGAGTGTTCTTCTTCTTCTCTAGTCTTCTCCTTTGTATCCCCACCATAGTTAATTTAATCCTTCCCCTATTTGGAGTTGCGGGTGGGGCTTTTTCCTTTGGTGTAGCTGCTAGAGGCACCCTTTTTCTTCTTTCTCTTGCTAAACATGTTCTTTCTATGGAGACACTTGCTCAAACTCTTGATCATGGACTTGAGTTGTCAGCTCAACTTGGGGCTCTTTTTGTCCAGGTTTAACTTGTTCTGGTTGAGGCTCTTGAGCTTGAGCCATTTTCTTCCAACCCTTTGTCAGAGATCTCTTTCTTTTGACTCCCCTATCAAATTTAAAATACTCAATCTCCCACTCATGTTGATACACCATTTTCGGTTTCACTGTGGATTGAGCTAGAAAGGTTGGTACTATAAGTTTTTCACCTTTACCCTTAATAGGTAGTGCTATGGCTTGAAGAGGAATAGCCTGAGGAACTAGATCAAGTTTGAAAGGTTTCTTAATCCATTCCTTCATTAATTGGACTATGTTACAAGATTTGTGATTGATATCTTCATTCTCATCCCTCCCAATCTCCACATCCATTATAGGCTTGTACTAGATTTTTTCCTGATTGTACAATGGATCTATGACATCTTTTATATCTTTCTCAAAAACCTTTAGTAGGTTCTTGACCTTGAGCACTTTCTCTACCAGATATAGAGTCATCCTACAATAATCCCTAATTCAGATATCATAGTCCTCTATCACATTGATCTAGTGGTCTTCCAATGCATCTTCATGTACAAATTGCTTCCCTGACAGATGCTACACCATCCCAATATTGTCAAAGTAAGGACAAGGGGAGTTGTACTCTTCCAGAGGATATTGATCCCATTTTGAATTGAAGTTAATTATATCCTACTTTTGTTTGACCTCGAAAGCACCAATGGTGAGTGGTTGCACCCATGTCTCTTTGTGCTATTTCCTCACTCTATCATATGTAGATGTGTATTGTTAGGAAATCTCCAACAAAATGAGCCTATTCGATAGATGTCCCAGGAGCTTCATTGGGTTCTCCAATGTGCTGACTACCCTTAGGTAGGTGAATGTTTTGAATAGGATGTAGTACATATTGATCTCTATGATCCTATTTGTTGCTTCTACTCACATCCTTTTAGCATAATCACCCTCTATGAATCAAATGATCACAAATATGGAAATGTCATTCACTACCCTCTACTCTATACTCTGATCTAAGAGTTTCTTCTTCACCAATTGAGGGTACATCACATAGGTCCAAGCATTAACATCTTGCATGCTTCCCTTCTTATAAAGTCTTGGGTACTCTCTCATTCAAGCCACTAGTAAGTGCACCAAATTGTATGTCATGTAGAATTTTGGATTGGCTTTGATAGCTACCACATGCTCATCTAGGTTATCACTTAGAATTGTGGCCCAGTTAATTAACATCTTTTCCATGTTGATGGTATATATGAAGTGGAACATCTAGGTTTGAAGGTGTCCCATTGTCAGTAGTCCCATGACCCTGCTCAAAAACACAATGGAATATCCAACGTCATCCTTCGTATATCCCTGGGCCATGTCTACTTTTTTGACTTTGCAGCCCACTGGGGTTCTAACAATCAAAAGAGATGATTGGATTATCTCTCAGGCTTCTTTATCATTTTTCCAATACCATCTCTCTACTCCTTAATAAGAAACCTAAAAATATTAATTAGCTCTAGGAAGGTAGAACACCTTCTTGATATTTCAAGGTTGGAGGTCCAAGACTATCTCCCCTATGACACTCTTGATGACCTTCTCTTCTGTCATGTAGTTCTCCATGAGAACCATTATGAGTTCTAAAGATTGCACAGATGTGGGATGTGATGCTATGTTTAAAAGACCTGATCTAATCATAACTAACACCATTGGAGATCATTATTTCAACTTGTTGCAAATGGTGAGGAATGTATTCCAGTCAATGTGGCCAAGTTCAATATCTCTCATCTCGACATGTCCATCTTGAAAACAAGCTTTTCTTAGTGCACCTTGGTATTTGAAAACAATGGGCTAGGAGCTATCTTTTTTGCTATTGAGGAGGATGATGACACCATTTTATCTGCACAAAAGAGAATACTTTAGTCTAGAAAGCTAAAATTAGACTTAAAACAAACCCTAATTAACCCTAAATAGATGAAAAAGTAGCCCAAAACTACCCAAAACAATCAAAACTGAGAAAATCCCCCCATTAGCCATGTTATACAAATTAGCACACCTAGTGCACCCTTCTAGGTGCACTGGATATGTTAAATGGTCCCTAATTGACCATTTGACTATAGTTGCACACTGGTGCACGTTCACACCTAGGGGAGGTGTGCACATGCGAATATGCTTAACTGTGGACATGCACTATACAAGGCTACATGTGTGCAAGGGGAGAACTATCTTCATTTTTTTTATGCACAAGGGTGTGAACATGTTCACCTTAATTGGGTGCACATGTGTGCACCTTGATATGAACTAAGTGTAGGAAGACACATAAAAGGTGCATACTTGCTTACCTTGAGGAGGTGTGCAAATGTACACCTTTTGTCTTAGGTTGCTTTGGTTCTAGCAAAAAAGGTGCACACATGCACACCTTGAGGAGCTATGCATGTGCACACTTTCTTGTGTCTTAGGCTTAAGTTTAGGTTTTTAAGCTTTAAGTATTAGGTTTGTGTTTTAAGGGTGAAAGAAGGTGTACACATGCACACCTTGAGGATGTGCACATGTGTGCACCTTCTTGTGTTTTACTAACCTTAGCTTTTGGTGTTGTGATTGCAGGTGTAGAGGTTACTTGAATGCACACATTGAAGGTGCGGAAGTGTGGGAGTGAGTGGAGTGTAGAAGATAATGAAGATGTTGAGGCGAGTTTGTAGTTTATATAAACCCCAGGCCCCTAAGTGTGTTCCTTCAAGGTGCACACCCTTCTGAGGTGCACACATGGGCAAGTGCACATGTGTATATCTAAGGAAGGAGATGAGTACACACTTTCACACTAAATGCACCTACACACCTCTATAAGGTGCACATATGTGCAAGTGTGATAGTGTGCACTTTTGCACTAAAAAAAACAAATTTTTTTCTCCAGATCTGACACTCTAGACTCTCCTAGTCAGAAACTAAGACTTGACTTGGACTCTTGGGAGAGCCTAAAAATTGACCTAAGCCCCAAACTAGGGTTTTGGGAGATAAATGTTTACTAGGGGGTCCCCATTTCTAGGAGAAATGGAGTGTGCATTGTGAGACCACAACAAATAGCCCCAACTAAACGCAACAAATGACAAAGACATTTCTTCATTAGCAAGAATTCTTATAACATGTGTCACATGACAATTGAATCCCAAATATTTCAAACAACTTTCAAGTTCTTTGATAGTCAAAACTCTAGAATCTCAAATCTTCAAGCTCAATTAGTGCACAATGTGTTCATTTCCTTTAACATTTCAAAGTGTAGTCTATCATGAGCTTCTAGCAACTCAGAGATAATCTTTCACTCCATTAGTCCATTTATTAGGAATACTCATAAAACCTATGTATCAAGCACTATCTTGACCATACGAGAGAATATATTTTGAGGGTTCTTAACAGGTTATCACTTCTACATTTCAGGTCCTTAATAATCTTTTTATTTTTTCTACTTCATGAATCTCATACGTTTCCATTTGATTCTTCTATGAAATAATTTGCATAGATACTGGATAGCCATTTTGGAGTGCATATACCTATAGCCTGATTAACTTCTTAGATCTTTTGGAATCTTTATTTCTTAACACCATCTTTCCTTTTTCTTTCTTTTGTACCTTGACCACACTTAGACTCTATAGCTAAGGCACTGGTGTCATTTATCAGATTCTTTCTTTAGTGTAATAACCCTTCCATTCTCCTTTTATGAACCTTTGGAAATTTTCATGCCAAACAATGACCTTAGTAGTTTCTTGAAAAGACCTTTTGTTTGAATTGACAAGTCTAAATTATCTCTTGCTATTGTCAACCTTGATTTGAAAACACTAAGATAGTCAATATTTAAATTTGTAAATTGTTGAGAACTATTGATCTACGATTCTAATTTCAAGATTGAAAGTCTTTTACAATTGCAAGTGACATCCATTTTTTAGTTAGTACAAGAAACAATATTATCTAAATGTTTTGACAAAGAAATAGGTCTTACCAAAAATTAGGACCATAAAGAGTGATCTATGAAAAATGTCAAGAAAAAGTCTTGATTGCATCTAACCCTTAGACTGACAGGAAAAGATAGACACAAATTTTGAAAGAAAACAAACAACTGAAAGTAACCACATAATTGAAAGCAAACACACTTGTATAAATAAACTTTTTTTTTCCACTTTTAGTCCTCAAAGTAATGTTTCAGGAACTAGCCATTGACTAGAAATGGGACCAATCCCCCTTGTAATTAACTTAGCCTAAA
The DNA here is from genome assembly GCA_028749045.1 of Cupressus sempervirens. Classification (NCBI taxonomy): domain Eukaryota; kingdom Viridiplantae; phylum Streptophyta; class Pinopsida; order Cupressales; family Cupressaceae; genus Cupressus; species Cupressus sempervirens. Next base: position 345,877,242 of record CM053786.1, on the reverse strand, counting down.
ATTATTTTCTCTCAAAATCTCTGCAATTTGATAAGGGCTAATCCACAAGCGTTGAAGCTTAGCATGACTGCACAACTTTTCTTTCACCTTTTCCCATAGGAGAACAAGATTGGATATTCTGAAAGATTTGATTGTGGTCCTCTTTTCAAAACACTGTTTGATGAAAACTTGATATTTCACCATATGCTCCAAAGATGTTGTTCATTTCTCATCTAATTCCAAGAGATTCATTAATTTGATCCAAACTCTATTAGTGTCCTCAGGGTATCCCTTCATAAATTTCAATACTAGAATCCTGAGGTTAAGTGGAAATACTAGTTCTTGTCTGTAAATGAGTAAATAGGGAAATGTCCCCAAAGGATTTTTTTTGTCTTGACTTTTCCATCCATGATTCATATTTCAATTGAGTATGCCAATCTTTTGGGTTTTCTTGTAGCAATTTCTTTATTACTATAATCAAGTTTTTATTGGTAGAATCAACCACACCATTCCCTTGGGAATAGTAATTAGAGGAGAACTTTATTATGACCTGATTTTCTAGTGCCCATTGAGTAAGGAAAATTGATGAAGAAGATGACCCATAATCACATACAAGGAATACTGCCATACCTATAAGAATTTTCCTTAGGGCAAAATCAACCAAGATCAAGGAACTCAAGCACAAACATAGAATGGACAAAAGTATGATTAGAATAACAATATGATATTCAATTCAATACAATTCTTACAATACCAAACCTTGTGACAATGTGTTCTTCCAAGAAATTTGTAACCACTTGTGTTGTGCAATTTCAAAAATTTTCAGCTTCTTTCTAGTGTGTGCGATAGTATATAGCTATAATGATGAACATATTTCATGTAGATGATGGTGGGTTTACTGGACCAATAAAATCTAGCCCCCACTTAGCAAAAGGGAGTACATCAAACATTGGTTGTAGTGGTATAACTGGATGTCTTTCTCTATGGCACTTATCTGACAAATGTGGCAAGAACGTACATGTTCAAATGTATCCCTTAAGATGGTAGGCCAAAAGTAACCTAATCTCAAAATCACGTAGTTGTAGCTTCTATTGATCCATGTGCTATGCCATACCTATCATAAAACTATTCCAAAAATTCTTTCACTTCTTCACGTCCCAATAATTTCAAATAAATTCCCTCGCAGTTTCTTTTATAAAGCTTTCTATCTTGTAGCATATAGCATTCACATTTCATCTTGAAACCTTTGTACTGGGAACTATTCATCTAGTTGGGGTATTAACTTTGCAAAAGATAGTAAAAAATATCTTGATATGAAACATCAATTATTATTCCTTAATCCATATCCACTTGAGACACTGTGATTTTTTGTTGATTATTAGTGTTTATTTCATCATCAAATCTAATTTCATCATCATTATCGATATCATTATCTTGTCCTCTTTCCAACTTCATTGGTTGAATCTCCAAATCGAGCTCTTGCAATAAAACCATCCATTTTCCTCATCTCTTACCTAATTCATTCTGCATCAATAATGTTTTAACCACATGATCAGGCACAAGTGCATGTACCTTATTCCTGAGTATATAATGGAAAAAATTTCTTAACTGCCTTTATCAATGCAAAAGCTAGTTTGTCAAGATTAGAATAGTTCAACTTAGCATTCTTTAGCAAGAAACTCATGAATGTGATAGGTCTTTCATCCTCTTTGTCTTTCTTTTGAGTGATAATCTTGACACATGAGTGTTCTAAAGAAAATGAATAAATTTTGAATGGTAAATCATAATCTGGACTTACAAGAACTAGGGCTATAGACATTGTTAGTTTGATGTCTTCAAAAGATTTTTTTATTTTAGGAACCCATTCAACCTTTTCTCCTTTCTTGAGAAGGTCACTAAGAGGATGTACTATCTTAGAAAATCCACTAATGAACTTATGTACAAAATTGATTTTGCCAAAGAAAGATTTCAGCTCTTTACAACTATGAGGATGTGATAGATTAAGAATGGTTTCTATCCTTTCAAGATCAATGGATATCTAAACTTTAGAAATAATATGACCAAGAAGCTTTCCTTTTGTGACCCCAAATGAACACATTTTGGGATTTAGTGATATGCCATTTCTTTGACATTCGTTGAAAACCTTTTTAAAGTCTTCAATATGAGTATTCCTATCTTTAGAAAAAATATTGAGGTCATCCATGTAGATAACTAGGCACTTTTTTATCATCCCTTTGAATTCTTCGTCCATCTCTCTTTGGAAAGTGGCTCCTACGTTGATCAATCCAAAAGGCATCCTTTGGTATGCAAGGGTTCGCTATTTTGTTGTAAATGCAGTCTTAAACCAGTCTTCTTCATCTACCATTACTTGGTTGTATCTAGAATATCCATCTAGAAAAGACATCATTTTAGACCCATTCACAATTTGTAATACTTCATCAAGTGAGGGAAAAGGGTAATTATCATTCTAGGAAGCCAAGTTCAAATTGCAAAAATCCACACAAAGGAAAATTTCTCTAGTCTTTTTTTTGACTAGAACCAAGTTAGAAACCCATGTAGAATGTTAGATTGGGAAGATAATTTTAGCATCAAGTAACTTCTGTACTTCTTTCATTATCAAAGGATCGATTATGGGATTCACCAGTCTCTATCTTTGATGAAAGAGTTTGGCATCAGGCTTCAACATAATGTCATGAGTGATGATTTCAAGATCATACTTTTTGAGTTCTTCATAACTCCATGCCATGACATCTTTGTATCTTGCAAGAAATTGAAGCATACTTTCTCGTTCTTGAGGGCTACATGCCTTTCCTATTCTTACTAATTTAGGATCTTCTTTCATACCCAAATTATATGAATCACATTCTTTGATCCCTTTTTATTCAAAATTTCTTTTATTATGTATTGATTCATCTTGAGCAAAAATGCATTCCAACTCTACCATCCCCTTATGAATAATATTAGTCTTCAAATTTATAATCCCATCTTCATCCTCTACCTCATCATCTTTAGGTTTTTCATAAGGAGTATCATCAATCTCTTGTCCTTTGAAAAGACCATTGCACATAATAAAATTGAGAATATGTTTGTCACATTGGAAGCCTTGGAAGTTCATAATATTGTCTAGAATAGACAGGGAAACAACTTATTCACATGAAAATATCTTTAGCTTTGTTCTTTCAATAGGTTGCAACACACTTGTTGAAATGGGAAGGGCATCAGATACCATGTTCTTCTTCCTTGGAATGGACCTTATGTTCAAGGCCTCCAAATCTATTAACAAGTCCCTAACTCTTTTCTGATATGCAAGTAGTCTTCTATCATTACAAGAGTAGATTTATCTCACCTATCTAATGACCAACCAAGAGCTTCCTTCAATTACAAGAGCTTTGATGTCTTTCTCTAATGTGAAGAGAAGTACGTAAATCAAGACTTCATTCTCTGCAACATTTTTAGTACATCTAAATTGTAAGCAATATCATCCATAAAAATACTTACCTTTGGGATTAATTGATTCAATACCTGCACCAGCTCTTAATTTGCATTTAGAGCTATCAAGAGCTATCAAACTTGAGTGTCCAGATTGGTTGTTCTTTGGGATTTCTAATCTTGTGCTTATTTTTAGGTAGCTTTTCCTTCACTTGAGTTTTAAAAGATTGTTTGTTTGGGACTCATTGTAATCTTTCATATGGTGGACTTGATGAGTTGCCACAGTTAATCTTTGATACATAGTCAATTTATTTCTCTTGTTGACTTTGAATATCCCAAATTAATTTGATGATCTTATCAATCTAGGGTTTTGTATGAATGACCATTCAGGTCCAAACTTGGCCTTTTACAAAATGTACTCTCCTCTGAACTTTGATCATCCCAGATAAGGGATTAGATAAACCCTTACCATTTGAAGAAGTGTCACTATATGACACATTATAATCTTCTTTTTCTTCTTCATCAATCCCCATAAATTTACATGTGAACGTAGAACTTGAACTTTCCCTTTGTACCTCATTTAGAATTTGACCATTTTTGGATTGCATTATTTGAGTGAGTACCCTAGAAACTGCTTCCTAAGACTGAGCATTCAAATTTTGAATGACTAACTTTCTATAACCTACAGAGTCCTGAAAGAATCAAAATGTTTGGGTCTACTTCCTTACCTAAGCATTGCAATTTTGAAACGGTACTGTCTACAAACTAAGTGATGAGTTTTTCTTTTGGGGTAGGGATCCCAAATTCTTTATTTAGACGGCCAGGTCTCTCAACTAAAGTTATGTCAAGTTACATCACTTTGTACAAGCCTAACTCAACTTGAAAAAATACTACCTTGTTTGGTGCATTGTATTTTGTGATCATTGTCTTCAACTTTGGCTCAACTTCAATCTTGATCTAATTATTTAGTCCCTTCCAAGGTAGCCATAATTGAGTAAAATTAGTAGAGAAACATCCTCTTAAGAACTTTTTCCATTCTCTACTTAGCAATAATCTATATGTTTTAGGGATTTTAACTACATGTATATCTATAATGTCCTGAATTTAGGGGTCTACATTTAACTATATTCTAACATCTTTCAATACCTGATAACTTTTACTTCCATCTTGTTGAGTTGTATCACTATCTAATTTAAGGAGTGACTCCCAACCTTTGAGCTATTGAAAGTGGCATGATGTTATAAGAAGCTCTTGAATCTATAAGATATTTGTGTAGGTTCTTTCCAAAAATTCTAAGACTGAGCAAAAAAGGAGGCACTTTATCCTTGTCTTTATACATGGTAGGTATTGCCTCAAAAGTATTGACTTGTTGTGATGTTGTCTTTTGAGGGACTCTATTTGCATTAGGTGTTGCCTTTGCATGATCAAGAGTCCTCAACATTGCTTCCCTTTGATTAGGAAATTTTTTTAGCATATCAAATATGGACATATTAGCCTTGGTTATTTTTAGATCTTCCACTGCACTATACTTTTTAGTTTCCCATATAGGATTCTTCAGGATTGTAGGCACGTTCCTTTGATTTTGATTTTTTTCCCAATGTAGGGTGTTCTGGTAGGTATTAGGTTGTTATTAGCTCTTGGATTAGGTGGTATTGGATGCAAGGCAAGAGGAATCCCATCCATCATAGGTTCTCTTTGGTTACATAAATTGTAAGTATTCTGATTGTCACTTTGAAAAGCTAGAATCTCTTCTAGTTGAGGATCTGATTCTTGACTAAATGAAAATGTGAATTCTTCACTAGCTAGTTGTTCCATTTTAGGATTTTGTGGAGAATCATAAGATTCTAACATCAAAATGTTATTTTACTTCATAGCAGACTCATCATTATTGCCTTGTGAATTTTGGTTCACTTCTTGATTTCCATTGAAATACAAGCCACCATTGTTAGGTACATTTTGGTTATTGTCATACTAGTTGATGACCACAAACTTAGAGTTGTTATTATCAGTAGGGATGCTTCCATTGTTTGGATGAGTATTCCATTGTCAATCCTACCTTTGGAATTCATTGTTGCAATCTGGAGGATTGTAATAATTCCCTGTGTTGTTATTCCCCACATTGTTATTTTCACTGAAATTCTTGTTGTGGTTATGACAATAGTTGTTGTAAGGGGCTGCATTTTTTCTCTAAAAGTTATTGTTCTATCCTTGTGACAACCTCAAATGGGTTTATTCATTGGTAATCTGAGATATAGTTTTCTTCATTTGACCAATCTCAGATGAGACATTATTTTCTTCTTCAATGGATGTTGTTGTCTTATTTTTTTAAAGAAAGAAGCTTTTGGAGGTTCATATCCTCGATAAGTTATGGTTGGAACTAGTATAGTTGATTCCTATTGTAGTAGGACTAGATTCATTGGAATGAATTGAGTAGGTATCACTGGTGTTCTAGCAGGATATGTTGATATCATTGTAGTCGCTTGAGCTAGAACCATTAATACTCCTCCATTAGGATTGGCTTTCTTGGTAAAGGTAATTGCTTCATCAAAGACTTTTTCTAATGTGTTGATATTTGCAGTAGGTAACCTTCATAGAAAGATAGTAGTGAGATGGTCCATAACATTAATATAAATTTGGATTGCAACATCAACTGGTATAGTAAGGGCTGTTTCCAACTTGTGGTAAGCCATATGAAAGCAATGATTGAAAAATGAAATGGTCTCCATTGGATCCCTTTTGATTGATATGAATTGATGATGTATCATAGCCAGGTTGACAAATATTTTGAATTTCTCAAGGAATAACTTTTCAAAGGTGACCCAATTTTAGATACATCTTGGTGGAAAATTCACATACCAATTAAATGAAACTTCTCCCAATGAGTATGAGGATAAATGGGATTGCATATTTCTTTAAAGACTTTGATATGGTCTTCAACTATTCATGTTTCTCTGTAGATGAACCTTGGCAAAAAATTCCTAGGATTCTCGAGAAGGTCATTAAGTGCACCTTGCAAGTTAATTGGTGAATCTACTACATTTGAAAAAAAGGCCATTAGTGGAGGATTTAGTGGAATGATGGGTGGAGGTTGGTTTGGAGGTAGAATTAGAGATGATGAAATTTGGAATAGAAGTGGTAGAATTTTTGGTACTTCCTTTGTCACTTTGACACTTTCAAAATTGACTGAGTTCTAAGAACTCTTGTTTTACTATCTAAAGATCTTAAAGCTCACTAAAATGGAGATGATGGATCAAGATCTTCCATCTTACATCAATTCTAGAAAAGGTGTACCTCTACAAAAGTACACTCTATCAAAACAATGCACTTGCACAATTACACACCTTCTAATAGTTTCAGACAAAAGCATTTCTAAATTTTCAAAAATAGTATACTTTCAAAAAAACAAATTTTTCTCTCTTCCAAATGGTTTGGGCCCTCCTTCTAGTGCCACTTTTGTTGAGGTTTCATTTTTCATGATGCTTAATGGTAGGAATCTTTTCAAACTCCTCTCTTGAAAAGCTAATCTAGGGTCAACTCCAAGGTTCTAGGTGATCTTGCAACCTATTGGAATTTTCTCAATTGAAGATAAATGTGTATGTTCATGAGGAGGCATTTTCTAGTTCAACCAATTTTGGATAAGATGTTTGATTTTATTTTTTGAAAAGTAACCACAAAAGAAATAATTTTTTTGGTATTTTCTATTTTATGATGAATGCAATTTGCCAATGCAACTATATGAATTCCTATTTTAACCAAGTGTTAGCAAAGAAAACAAAAAAGATAAGGTAATGAGAGAATAAAGAAAATAACTTGAAGAGAAAATTCCTAATGGACATAAAACATGGTAACAACATGTTTGGGAGTTAAATTATTGAAAAAATCAAGTAGGAAAATAATGAAAATAGAAGAAATGCATCCTCAATTCCACCGATACAATCATTGATGGGAAGTTAATAATAACCAAAAGATGTTTCACTTCTCATCAAATTACAAGGCCACGAAAAGTGTGCTCATGCAAGAAAAGAAGCTATGCAGGAACAATAGCTGATGTTTTCTCCAACTTGGTACTTTAATAGAATTTGTCAACACAAGGAAAACACCAGAACTAAAAGGTCACACAATCATTGCAACACAATAAAACCATTGGCTCCATTATAATTCATGAACATGCATTTACAAAAATAAAACACTTTGAAAACAATAACTACACTCAAAATGAAAGCACTAATAACATATAGTATTGCAAGAAAATAATGGCCTAGCGTACATATTACATCCAGGTATTTAGAAGAAACCCTCTCCTCCCTCTGTTTTAGGAGTGAGAGCTCTTAAAATACAAACTCATGCTAAAAACTAGTAGAAAAAATCTAATTATATACAAACTGACTCTCTAAATGGTGCTAAGTAGGTCTCCACCCTTGTTTATATCAATTAATAAGTGCATGAGCCTTTACATGAATTAAAGAAATGAAAGAAGTAGATAAGAAGAAGGAAGCTACAAGAGGATCTAAGAGTCATTGAAAGCTCTAAAATGGATGCTTGACCTTCTCTAAATGTTTTTGGCAGTTGAACATTGTTAAAATGTGTTTTTGGTGCATGGAATGCTCTTAAAATAGCAATTGGTAGTTAACTACCAGTGCAATACTGCTTCTCCAAAATTATCAACACACCTCTGAGAATAGCACACCTATGCACCTTGATGATAGGTTCCAAAAATGCAAAATTTTACCCCAAGTGTCAAAACTAAATTTCTAGCATCTAGGATTTCTTCCTCTTTATACCAAAATGATGTTTAGATGTTTCCCCTTGAATTTGTTGATTATTCTCTATTTCTTGGGTAGCTTCTAGTAAATCCAAAGATATATATATATATATATATATATATATATATATATATATATATATATATATCCTTCACAACCTACCTATAATTTTTGACTTCTAATCAGGTTGCTGCAAAATCCTTAAGGTTAGTGTTTAGCTCCAAAAATACCTCTTTAGTCTTGAATGCTTTCCTATTGTCTTCATCTAATGAAGCATCTTCAAAGGTTCCTTAGAATTATTGGACTACTAATTTCACTGTATTTAGCTTATTCTTTGACTTATCTTCAAAAATCTTAAGGAAAGCAACATTGTAATACCTTTTTGCTTCCAAAATTTTCTCTTGAGTTTGGTCTCTTATTTTCCTAATATCTGCATGTAGATTCTCTATGACTTTATTGCCAACATATATATTTTCAATCCAACCATCAAGTTTATCCAACTTCTCAACTATATATTCTTCCATGAGTGTATGATACCTTTAACCTTTTATAGATTGGAGCACATGTAGGTCTTTAGCCTAGGTATGCACCGCATCCATCAAACAAAAATCTTGGTTCACTATGGATATCAGCTCATCTACACTCGATTGAATATGGTATAATAGGTTCAATTTTCCTTGTATTATTTATATACCTCTCTCCTCCAAATTGTCCCACCATTGCTGACATGCCTCCAAAAATGGGTCTAATTGTACATTCTTCTTCTCTTTCCTCTCTAGTGTCACAACAAGACTAATCTCTAGATTAGCTAGGTCTATAGGGCCCACAACTCCATACAAATAGCCTCTCAAAAGCTCATTTTTTTTTGACATAATTAGCAACTTGGACTCATCTCGGTCCATTGGTTTGAACACCTCTTTCATGCCTATAGTGATCAACAATTTTGTGGTATCTACCATGCACCTTCCCAACATGACCTCCTTGATCTAGTAATCCTTAGGATTTAGTTCCATAGTGTCAGCATGTGGATGAGGAATAGCTATATGTGCAAGCAAGTCTTGATCTTAGTTCTTCATGATGAAGGCCAGTGCTTGTGCATCACCCATAGGTGGCTCAAGTTTTCTTGATGTCTTTAACCAACTCTCTCATTCCTCTTTGCTAAAACATAACCTCCCTCTTCAACCATGTTAGTATAGTGCCCATTGGAGACATGTACTTGACTGAACAGTTGATTTCCATTGCAAGCCCTTTTCCCTTATCTGTCATCTTTGGAGTCTTTTCCCATTGAGAAATATCACTAGTTGGAGTCTCTGAAATTGTTTGGGCTAATTTCCTAGCCCCTTTATCATGAGGAGTTTATTGAATCTCTTTAGGTATTTCCCCTTCCTCTAATACTTCATCAGCTTACATTTGTTGGGGCTCGACTTCCTCCATTGCTTGTTCTTATGTTTCTATACCGTAAAGAAGTGGTGTTACTGAGCCTTTCTCTAGGAATGTTAAGTCTTGAGATGGTGGTAGTGCAATATCCAGAGGTCCTTGAGGTGGAGGTGACATTTGACTCCAGTCCTCTCCCAAGGATTCACTCTTTGGTTTATCTCTTATCTTTTCTCCCACCATCTTCAAGTATTTCTCCTTCCTTCGATACTTTATTGGCTTTCTATTGTTGGGGCTTGACTTCCTCCATTTCTTGTTCTTTTGTTTCTATACCATGAGGAAGTGGTGTTACTAAGACTTTTTCTAGGAAAGTTAAGTCCTGAGATGGTGGTAGTGGAATGCCCAAAGTTCCTTGAGGTAGAGGAAAAATTTGACTCTAGTCCTCTCTTAAGGGTTCACTCCTTGGGGCATCTCTTATCTTTTCTCCCACCATCTTATTACCCACTAGCATGAAGTCAAAATTAGAGAGATTAAAGACATTTATTTCTTGCCCCTCCATACCATCTATCCATTGTTGTTGTTCATCCTCTGATGTTGAAACATGAATAGGATCCTTTTAAGAAGATGGAGGGGTCAAGCTTTAGCTTCTTATCCTATCTTATTCTATTGCCTATGCTAAGTGAGTCCTTGACTCAAGGGAACATATTTTTTTTTTCACCCTCTTCTTCTTTTGCTTCAACTTCTGGCATTGTTTTAGGGACCTGTGGGGTTAGAGTGTTCTTCTTCTTTAGTATTCTCCTTCATGTCCCCACCATAGTCAGTTCAATCCTTTCCCTTTTTGGAGCCATGGGGGAGGTTTCTTCCTTTAGTATAGCTATTAGAGGCACCCTTTGTTCTTCTTCTTCCTCTTGTTACATGTGTTCTAGCTATGGAGGGTCTTTCTCAAACTCTTGATCATGGACTTGAGTTGCCAACTTATCTTGGTGCTCTACTTGTTCAGGATTAACTTATTCTGGTTGAGGCTTTTGAGCCTAAGCCGTTTACTTCTTACCCTTTTCTCGAGCTCTCTTCCTTTTGATTCCCCTGTCAACTTCAAAATACTCAACCTAACGCTCATGTTGATGCACTCACTTATCCATTATACGTCAATTTTTGACCAAATATTTGACCAAGCCCTTAATGGCCTTGTTGAATACATTTTTTAATGGTTTTTATGCCCGAGTTGGTCAAAATTTTAACCAAATTAGGGTTTCTTAATTTGGTCAAAATTACAACCAAATAGGGTTCATAATGAAAAAAGAAAATCAAGATTCATTATTTGTTATTTCACAACATTTTTTTTTGGTGATGGTTTATGTGCATGGGAGAGGTATTTGATGGCTATTTAATTTTCTTGGGAGCTATTTCATGGAGGTTTAATTTTCTTGGGAGCTATATCATGGAGGTTTGATTTTCTTGGGAGCTATTTCATGGTGATTTGATTCTCTTACTATTGCGGTGTCAGATGCCTTAAAAAGGATACTGTGTCAGATTATTCTTATGTGACAGTGTTGTGTTATGCTTAA